>OZ025292.1:389229200-390468654 GCA_964019185.1 Maratus speculifer | reverse complement strand
TTCATCTTTTTTTCACGATCCTTTCACAAAACTGACGTTTTCTCGCGACCTTTTGACGAAATAAGCGTTTTTCCACGATCTTTTGATGAAATTAGCATTTTTTCCTCGCTGTTCTCCGACACAGTTTACGTTTATTACCCTATGTTTTCACGAAATTTGAATTTTTTCGTGATCTTATCTCCGAGTTTTCGGATTGATGACCGATTTTTAATTTTGGAATAAATTACTCACGCGAAAAGCGGCAAAAAATTTAAAAATCGCTCATCCGCGAAAAAATCTCATGCCTGCATTTTTTAGGGTCTGCCAAGATAGTGCAAGGTCTGCAGGTATTTTTCAGGGTCTGCGCGGCAGACCCGCAGACCCGGAAGTCGGCGCCACTGTATATAAATACTTTTATAAATACATCCAAAGTTATTCAGACAATACCAATAAAAGAACCAATGAAACCAGTATTTTTACATTCATATTATTAAAAACAGTTAAAGTTTGAAGAGAAATAGAAGGCAGATTACCAAATTACTAAGAAATATGTGGATAAATGGACATTATATAACCAGAGTAATTCATATATTACCATACAATAAACCAATGAAACCAGTATTTTTACAATCATCTTATTGAAAACAGTTGAAGTTTGAAGTGAAATAGAAGGCAGATTACCAAAATAATGAAAAGATAAATGGATAAAAAGGCAGTAGAAGGCTTTTTCATTAAACTACTTCATCAGGGGTGTATAGTTTAACAAAAAAGCAAAAACATCCAACCAGTTTCTGTTATGAGTCGTGCTGAAAGCTAAGAATTCGACTCACAATACACCCGACTGGCTGGAAGCTATTCAGATGACAAATTAGTAGAAAGATACACATAGAAGAAAATAAAATCAATATGACAAAATAACAATAATACATTATTCCATTAAAAAAAAAAAGATATATACTAAGATATTTACCATTACCCATATCCTAGCAAGATTTGTAGTGCAATCAGATACAAACTACATGTGACTTACTAACAGTCACGGTTATGGTCATAGTATATATCACATAGATAATAAAATAATGTTGTAACAATAATTATAAAAATTAGTAAAACATATATTATACTATATAATTCATAATATATTTAGAAAAAAATAGATGCTACTATTAGAAATTTTATATTTTTAATCAATTATTAATATTACTATATTAATTAACTAGAATATATTACTACAACTTCTAGCGGAAAAATTATTTTAGTGCTGCCATCTTAAGGATTAATATATTAATTAAATTATATGCTTATGGTGCTGCCCTCTATTATAGGAAAAAATAAATTATTTATTAGCTAAGAATTTCCAAGAATAATTTCTATTCTAATATTTTACAAATAATTTCTTAAAGACAAATACAATAGACAACCATAGCTTATCTCAATAACTTGATCATTTTTAATTTATGCATATTAGTTTTTAGGTAAACATAAACTTTAATACTATGTGTAAAGTTTTTTACATTAAATATATAATAATTAACCATTGCGTATTATCCAGACAACACCACCCTCCACCGTTATCTAACATCTAACCCACCCAACCATCCTATTATTCATATTTTTTATTTTTTGTATTTTTTATTTATTTATTTTTTTTTTTTGTATTATTTTTATTTTTTATAATTTTTTTTAAACATTTTTTTACGCAATGTGTTAATTATTTTTAAGATCATGTAATAACTTATTATATATTAAAGACTATAGGAGTTTTTATCAATAACATCATATGGTAATATTGGTTGAAGAGAAAATAGACAGTTAATACTAAATAAATGTTTATACAGATAATATTTTTTTAACCAAATGTAAAGGATAACCATATCTTATAGCAGTTTCTTGTACAGTTTTTAAATTATGCATTTTAAAATTGTGAACAAATATTTTTAATTCTATGGGCAAAATTAAGTAATATATTGACATAGACAGATTCATGTAGGCAAGAATTATAATGAGTAAAAAGGTTTACTTTAAAAGGAAAGTCATTATGTTTATCATAAATATCAAATAGAATTTTATTATCAGAAAGCGTAATATTAAGATCAAGAAAGTTAATTGTATTATTATGCATATCATTATAACTGTATTTTAAATTTTTGTGGTATTTGATTGGTAGCGAATAGTTAGATGACTTTTTAGAATATAAAATTATTATATCATCAAGATACCTGTATAGAAAACAATTAACAATAGAAGTATTACGTTCATAATAATGTAAGTAGAGATCAGCACAGATGGATGATACAATCCCACCTTGTGGAAGACCGACTATTTGTTTGAATATTGTATTATTAAATAATATATAATTATGATAAAGAACAAATTTGGTTAAAGATTTGAAGTAAGATAAAGATACATGTATGTTTAGAGAATTCCTATATTCCTTGAATAATAAATTTATTATCCTGAACATATCTGCAATATCAATTGTATTAAATAAATCATTAAAGTCATATGTTTTGATGTTCTTAATGTTTTGTAAATTTTTGATATTATTTCCAAGATGTAAACTATTTTTTATACTATAGAATTTATTCTTAGTTTTTGCAATATCTAGCATTTTTGTAAGTATTGTTAATAATTCTTTACCTGCATTATTGTTATAAGTATTACACCCAATAGTTATAGTACGAAACTTTATAGGAATTTTATGGAATTTTGGAATAACCACAATGTAAGGATAGTTATAATTATGATTTTTTAATTTTAGTAATTTATAATATTGAGCTATATGTCTATTTTTAATAATAGTATCAATATCTGTTTTAATGAAATTTGAACTAGAATTTATTGCTTGATTTAATAATGTAGAGTAATAATGTTTACATATGAATATCTAGTTGTATAGTTGTTAGGAGATTTATCGACATATGTTATGATAAATTTATTTTGTAAGTTTTTTATTTCATCATTTAATTGTTTAAAATTTAAGTTGAAGGTATCAATATTCCTATAAAGTTCAATATTTAATTTATCTAAAACATTAAGTTTCCATTCAGTGAAGTATTCCAGAGGCTTATTGTAGTCTATCGAAATTTTATAAATAAAAAGATCTAAAACTATATATATATATATATGAACCCCCTTGGACCCTTTGGAAGCCAAGGGGTATAAGTGACAAAATTGAAAAAATTGAGTTAAGTGCACAGGGTATTTGAAAATATGCTTTTTTCATTTCAGGTAAAGAAATATACGTCATTTTCTGATTATTTGGGGAGTTATAGAGATAAACCACTTTTTTCAAAAAACAAACATTATTGATTAATTATACATTTAAAGAAAATTGTACTCTATTTTTTTAACAGTTATTGAAATGAGAGTTCAAAGATTAGAATGCAACAAGCAGATGTTTCCTATTTCAATTTAGTCAATTGTTATTGATGTTCCAATTTAACATCAATTATCTTTAAACTCAATTTACTCCAAATCGACATTTTGTCACTTGTACCCCTTGGCTTCTGGGCTCCTCATACATAATTTTTGAAATTTTTATTTTTTATTAATTTGGTTTTGGAGTTGAAACAATTCATTTTTCATTCACCAATTTCTGACTTTTCTCACTGCGTAGTTACTAATTTGAAGTTCTTTTAGAACTTTTTTCACTGGCAGTCTTTTAGACAAAAGAGTTCAAACTTGCACCTTCTCTTCTTAGTGCTCTGAAAGCAGCTTTATTTTAGGTGATTCTGCATTGTTAGTTTTGTTTTCAGTAAAGAGGTATATCAAAGGTATTAAAAGAAATCTGAATTGCTGTTTTTCTTTTCTTTCTTTCTTTCTTTTCTTTTTTCTTTCTTTCTTTTTTTTTTTTTTTTAATACTTTAAGTTTTTGGGATAAAACACCCACAAAATTTTATTTACAGAATGACATTTTCTTAAAATTACCATAAATTAGCTTCAAGACCTTCTAAAGCATTTAAATCCATTGAGAATTTGTTTATTTTTTTCTCGAATACAATAATACATTTTTTTTTTTTTTTTTTGTAAAGATAGAAGAAATTTGCTTGCATAATTTAGGAAAACTCCTTGTAAAATATTTACCCATAATCCTTTTGAGCCTCCTTTTTAATACAAATGTTCCTCCAAAGTCCCCTTTTTATTTTAAAAGTGGTCCCCTAACCCTTTTGGAGATATGGATAGGAATTCTCTCTGTTTTTAAAACTAAATTAAAACTTGAAATGTACTTTTAACCAAATTTATTTTTTAATGAAATGGAATTTAATTAAATATCATCTAGAAACAAATCTTGTTAAATAATTTTATAAAATGCGTTTTATATAGTATCTTTCTTTTCATGACAAAGCTGAAAGTTTAGCAGTTATGCATTTTATTATTTTATAATATAAAGAGATTTGGGCCATTTGTGTTTAAATTGTAAATTTAAAAATGTAGATTTTATGTGTAATAAAAAATGAGTATAGATTTTCTTAGGAATTATTTCACTCTTTGAAATTTATTTGTTTATTTGCTGCAGGTTTCTTTGACAGAGTGTAGTTCAACTTCATTAGTATCTGAAAATGAAAAAGGTGAAGCCACAATAAATGTAGAAGATCCAGGATCTATTTCTGATGTAGTATGGGATGAATATCAAGTAAGAAAACAACAAATACTTCTAAAAAAATTATTAACATATCTATATTAACAATAAATATTTTTTGTCTGTGTTGGTGATGTTTATTGAAATCTATCGCACATAAATGTCACTAAATATGGGTTAGTTGAAGGCATGTCTGAAAGCATGTGATAATCAAAATTTAATTTTCTTTTATAACTAGCTGAGATATTAATTAAAAACCTTCATCAAATATGAATGTAAGAGCTTCAAATTTTGTCAGTTTGCCAGCATTATAATCCCTTCAATGCATGTTCATACAAAATGTAACTCCAGAAGTGCTTAAGTAGTAAACATTCTTTTTATTCGGCATTTTGAAATTGTAGTCATCTGTTCTATGTCATATAGTTTTTTTAATAAATTTTTATGGTACTATTGCAGTTGTAGCACCATAATGGTATTTAATTTTAAAAATTGTTAATCTTTTTTGGGGGCTTGAATGGCATCTGAAATTCAAACAGGTATTGTCTGAGCCCTTATTAAAAAATTATTTGTATTGTTTCCAAAAATCTTTTTTTGTTTTTCAAGATTGTTTTCGTGTTTTATTTTTTCTGCCTCTGCAAGGTGTATTCTCAAATTGCTGTTTTTGCGAAAAATTATTATTATTATTATTATTATTTTAAAGTTCAAGAATTAAGAATTCCAAATATGTCTTACTTTTGGTTTACCAATAATTTGAAACAAGGCTATAGCCCAAAATATAAGCCGGAAATGAACTTTTGAAGAACTTGAAGTGACTAATTATACAGCCACAGAATGGTAAACAGTACATTTTAATACAAAAGTATATAATATGTAATATATACTAAAACATATAAACACCTACAAATATGGTGGATTTTAAAGTTGTAAGCTTTATAGACAATTTTTTGTGCCATATTAAAATCTTAATTTGCATTTTCTGGTAAATTGCATTTCATACTATGTATGTTTACAAGAAAAATAATTTCTTAAAGTAAAATAAATTATTATTGAAAATTATTTTAATAAATTATTATAATAATAAATTATAATAATAAATAATTATTATAATAAATTATTTTTAAAATAAAATTTTGCATTAAGTTTATGCTCATTTATTGGTATGTTATGAAGTAAAATATGATGAATGTCCATTTAGAAATTTTGTGACAATTCAAGCAAATTATAAATAATCCTAATTACTTTCTTAAAAAAAGAAAAAAGTATTAGATCAAAATTGATCTCAGTTAAATACCATTGTGTTGTACTGTAACATATATCTAATTAGTAACAAAAAGCATTTAATTTTTCTATATGTTTAATTTAAAATTTTATTACTTTTGTGACACTCTGGTCACAAGAATAATAAAAAAAATTGATTTAAATATTGCTTAAGTTTAAAAAGATACTAAAATTCCATTAAATTTTATATAAATTCATAGTTTTATATCTTAAAACATGTGTTTGATAAAATTTCATATACCTTAAATCACTATCTCCAAGTACAGAATGGGGGTGGGGAAAATAAAATTTTTTTTCCTGGTATTAACAATACTCACCTTTCATTAAAAAGAAAAAAAATATGTATGTTGTTGTTTATGTGAAAAAAATAAAATCAAATAAAAAAGTAAAAAATCTATCTAATACAAAGAAATCATTTTAAAATAGTGAAATGCAAAGGAGATGGTAAAACCTCAGCTTACAGTTGGGATTTTGTAGTAATGAGTTTAAAAATATATTTGCTCTTTCTTATTTTTAAATTATTCTGTGCACTAATATAATGCTTTAATAGTTCTTTCATGATAATAAACATTAATTTTTATGCAATTTTTTGCTAATTTTTTGCTAATTTTTAGAATAATTGCAGTGGAAAAGATATTTATGCAATTGTAATACTTCTGATAGAATTTCGGAATGCTAACATACTAATTTGCTGCTAACTGCTAACATATTAATTTTTAATGAAAAAAATATTTGTGTACATTTGCATTGTATGAATTGGAGAAAAAAAAATAAAGATTAAATTTATGAGCTTTTTTCAAAGGATCCTCCATATTTAAGTGAACCCTACTCCGAACAAACAGTAGATGAGGATGAAGTGAAAAAATTGATAAATTTCGGTGATGATTACAGAGCTGTGCTAGGCAGCTATTCAGATGCATCATCCATCAGCTTAAAGGCACCCCCACTCAAAACTCACAAGCCAAAATCTAAGTTATGGCGTAAAGTAAGTAAATGATGATATATTTGCTTGTTCACTTGAGCCCCGCCTTCCTTTTTTTGTTGTTTAATGTTGCTAAATATATATTGCATTGCATATCATATTTGATCTAAATTGTATTTGTTTTTTCAATAAAATATTTTTAACTTGATATTCTGCATCTCCTACTTGCATAAAATTGTTCCATTTCTTTGATATTTTATACAAAATTTGTTGATGCTTGACATGTTGGTGACTTCTTAGATTCCTTCATTCTTAATAAATGTGATATTTCTTTGAAAATGCTAAGAAAAACATGACTTATGACTTAATATGAAAACTTTTACTTATAATTGCCCAAAATTTGTAACATTTATTGGAATTAAGACTGCTTTTAAGAACTCTCTTCTTATATTTCTGATTGTGAGGCATTTAAAAGAACAGATATTTTTTTATTGTTTGTCCTTACAACTTCATTTTCATCTTCAGGTCTCAATTTCTACTTACTGATTTCATCAATTATGGATCCTCATGTCTCACAGATATTTTCTAAAAGAGGCAGAGTAGCAGATAAAGATAAAAGTTTAAGAAAATAAATTAATACTACGGTGCTGCAAAAAATTATTAAGCTGTAGAAAAAGTTACAAAACTAAAAAAGTAATGGAATTATTGATAACACAAATTCTATTTTTATTTGTATGATCTACATCACAGTAATTTGCATAAACTTTGTTTTGAAAAATATTATTAGAAAGATTTTTAAAGTACTCTTTAACCCTTTAAGGCGCAGTGTTGCCAGGTCGGCAACACCTAAAGTTCTCCCTGTTTAGAGACATAAAAACTCCGTGAATATTTCAAAAACTACTCTAATGGCTACTTTAAACCTTTCTTATGAGTTCTAAATCGCAGCACCACACAGGTGAAATTCTACTGTTTTTAAATAATAGGTAAAACATTTTACTCTAACACGCGCTTCACAGCAATGCTCTTCTCACTGCGCTTATCAATGCTTTACTTATGGGAGGTTACCACTTCGGCAACAGCTGTAAAATTAAAATGGTTTGTGCAATCTTTACAAAATTATAAATGTGTACTCCTCTTACCCTCCTGAAGGGTAAACAAATTATGTTAATTTCTTACAACCAATGAAAAACAAGTTGGAAAAATTATAAAGCCGATGGTTCTAACATCATTTGGCATAATCAGGCAGGAAAGTAGGCTGCCAGGAATGATTAAGTAAATGCAAATGTGTTATGTGCATTAATTTTGTATTTGGTGTGTTTAATAACAATGCCAAGAAGAAAAAATTATCATATGGTGAATAAATTAAAATATCAATTTTAAATGAAGCTGGAATATGGTTCTAATATTGAAAGAAAAAAAAAAAAAAAAAAAAAAAAAAAAGATCCAAGGCTCAGTAAAAAGTTTTCACAGAAATCCTGAAGGTTATGGCAGTAAAATGCTTACAGGTAGACTGAAATCCTTAATTCTAGGCAATCAAGACAAATCCAGAAGCTAGCTTGTGGACAAAAAATGTCATCTGCCCACATTCAGGAACAATTACCATGTACAAGCCACACAGTAAGAAATGTTTTTAGTAAAAATCCCATTGTTCAATTTAAAGGAAAACGTCCTCTTTCTAAGCACCACAAAAATACTTGTTTAGACTTTGCACGAAAAAATTTAACTGAAGGCACAAATTGGAAAGACGACGTACTTTCTGATGAAAATAAATTTAGTTTTGATGGAACCAATGGCTAAATTCTTTTGGCATGATTTAAGACAGGAACCTCATATTTTTTTAAAGCATCAATTTGGTGGATGCTTGGTGATGGTTTGGGCTGCATTTGCTGCCTGTGGAACCACTCCAATTGTTTTCATGCATAACAAAATGAATTCAGTTATGTATCAAGGTATGTTAGGAGATAATTATTTCCCATTGCTCCTCTTATAACTTCAAGAGACTGGACATTTCAATAGGACATCACTTCCATTTATGTTTCAAAGTCAACTAAATCTTGGCTGAAAGCTAATCAGGTGAAGTGCTTTCAATGGGCAGCTTGTATTTAATAGTCTGAATGTAATAGACTTTTGAAGAATTTTAGTCCGAAATGTTTGAAAAAATGGACTACAATTCAAAGTTTGACTTGATGAATGCTATTAAAAACTGCTGGAACAATATTGATGCAAGTACTATGTGTAGTCTGATAAATTGAATGAACAAGAGACTAGTCAAAGTCATGAAAAAAAAAAAAGGGTCTTGTATTGATTATTGATGAAATACATGTATTGTCTTTATAATTGTTTCCAACTTTCTTTGTACAGAAAATTTTCTTAAGTCTAAACTTTTATTAATCTAATTATTAATGAATTAATTTTTTTTGTTTATTGCTTTGTAGCACATAATATGTGTGTATAAAATTTCTTAAATGTTTCATCTTTTTTTTTTTTATATATATTTTCAAGTTGCTTTAAATTTTTTTCACCACTGTATTAAACATACCAGATGCAATAGCATTTTCAATGGGAAACATTTGTTGCTTTGTTTAAAAATGAT
Source organism: Maratus speculifer (assembly GCA_964019185.1). Lineage (NCBI taxonomy): Eukaryota > Metazoa > Arthropoda > Arachnida > Araneae > Salticidae > Maratus > Maratus speculifer. The sequence continues at coordinate 390,459,300 of OZ025292.1, read as the reverse complement.
AACAGCGATTCTCCAGAAGATATTAAATTTACTTTGATAACAACATATGTATTTTGTACTTTTTTTTTGTGATACGCTGTTTTTCTGATGTAATAGTTTTTTCTACTGAAGACAATGGTGAGCTTTTCAGCAGAATTTTAGGGTCTGGGATGTTTAACTTTTGTGCTGATTTGATGAATTTCTTTCAAATTCTTTTGAGTATGATAATCTTTGTCCTTGGGTGAATATCAATGTAAAATTCTAATGTCTTTAGATTTATGAGATATCCTCTTAAATCCTTCACCAGGATGATGTCTAGAATGTAGAGTTTTAAAATTATTTTTAATAACTTTAGTTTCACACATATTCCACATTACTTTGTTTAAAGACATCATTGTGATTAGTGAAACAGGGCTTCTAAGTAATGCAAAACACAAGGTATTAAATTTGTATAACCGCATAACAAATCACTCTAATACATGTGCTAAATATAAGATCTGGCTCTGAAAAGTGCCTCTTTAATCTCTCGCATTATTTTTATATCATTAACAAATGTTATGTTTAAGAACAAGCAATCAATGTATGAAATGAGATAAATTTTGAAATGAATATCACAGTGCAAAACAATGAAAAGAAGCTTATCTGTGCTTTTTCACTAACCTGAATACATGGTCTACATGCTGAGACAAAAATAATGTCTGTTTTAGGGTTTTTTTTTTTTTTTTTTTTTTTTTTTCCCCAAGCATTTGTATGGTCTTTAAATGTTGGACACCTGTATTTTTTTTAGACCTCTTCGAATATAAAAAATAAGGTGAGGAACTTATGGATTTTATTGGTATAAAATTCAAGAGATTTTACAAATATTGAAATAAATAAATAAATAAATCTGCAATGGCAGCCTTTATTCATTGATTGTGCCTACAATTGTTTCAAAAGTATTTCCGTGACATTAGGGAACTTCTGAAAAATATTTCTATCGGTTATATTTAATGGCTTGAGGATGAAAGTTTTCTGCAAGGGATTGTCTCCTTTCTGTGACAATGTCACAAAGATTAAGTATAAGTGTATAATCTTTTTCTTCCCTTATAAATTGGTTTAAATATAGTTTACAAATTGCAGTAATTTAACCTCAATTCATTCTTGATTAATTAAATTTTGTTTTTTGACCGTTTTACATGCAGTTTAAAAATAGATAAAACTTACTGTATATTTTGGGCATTTTTTTTTTGGCTCCAAAGTAGAGGGGTTGGCTTATACATAAGTATAAGAAACTTTCAAAAATTAATATTCTAAAATGAGAGATAGAAAAAAAAAATAAAAATAGGCTAGATATAAAAAACTTTAAAAATACTTAAATTTCTATAAATATTTTAAAATTTCATTCTGTTAAAATAAAAAAGGTTATCAATCCTCATTATTTATCCAAATCATTATCATAATTTTCTTCTAAATTATTAAAATCACTTTCTTTTATTGGTACATCAGTATAAATATCGATAGTATCTAATTCATCCTAATGACAATAGATCTCTTCTTAAAAAATGTCAGAATCTCCCGCTTCATTTATTGCATTGTTGATGCATTATTTTTAAAAAAGATTGAGTAATAATCTCTTGTGGTAATTGAAGTCAAAAATTTAGTTTTTATGAACGAGTAAATCATAACATAATGAACGAGGCTCAATTAAACAGATTTGGCAGCACATGTTGAACAAAATATGAAAAATCAATAATTTCGAAGAATGCATTTAAATTTCTTTATTATCTATGTATACAAAGAAAAAAAAAGTTAATTTTTCGTTTGCTGTATTTCTCTTCACAATTTTTTAGCATCAGTTTGCATGTGGGTTTTTGATTTTGGAAAATTTTTCACAAAAATTGTATGCTCGGCTTATATACAGAAACATATGGTACTTATAAAAAACTTATAGTGCTTTGTAATATATTAGTTTTTTATTTTATTTTTTCTAATTGTGTTAGGTATAAATTTCTCACATTCACATCTACTTTTAAAAAGTTTGCTACAGAAAAATTTTGCTGCTATTGAGGCATGTTACAGAAAGCTTAAAAAAATTATTCCACAGGTTCCCACATTATGTTTAAATATCAGCTTAATGCTAAGTTATTTTTAATGTTTCTGATATATATTTGTTTTATTTATATGTGTTAATAAATGCATTCTTCTTTCTTTCTTTCTTTCTTTTTTTTTTTTTTTTTTTTTTTTTCCCTTTATTGAATATTTATAGTCTAATTTATTTTGTAGGGAAGTAGTCAAGAAAGTCGTGACTCTTTGATTTCGGATTCTAATTCAGATTCTGAGGATTTTCACAATGTATTGAAAACAAGCAATCATGCTCTTCAGTTTGTCAGCAATTCTTTGAAGGAAAATGTGCAACAAATGACTATGTTTTCTGCAGAATTTGTAAGTATTACATTTTCTGTTGGGTATCTATGTTTAAAAAAGTTTTTACTTTTTTAAAACAATTATTGTAATTATTTGTAGTATTCTACAAATATCTGGAATAAAACAAAGAAGGAAATATTTATTACCTGCAGAACAGTTCTATTAACCTTCTTGAAAAATAAATAAATAAGTAAAAACTGTTGATTTCGTTTGTCGCCAAATAGCATAACATATCTGTAATATCTAAATTATGATAAATTTCTATTTAAAAACCTTTTTTACATATACAAAGTGTATATACTCTTGTTTACAAAGGTAATATTCAAGTGATTGTTACCTAAAAATTATGTTCATTTGTATATGACATGATTTTTCTCATCTAAATTTGCTTTAAAAATCTAGGATCACGTGATGCACAATGAGTATTTGAGATTTGACTGGCCTCTGTTCCTCTGTATATATTACCATTGTTCACTACATAAAATAGTGAAGTGGAAATTTTATATTCAAATTTATGAATCAATAAGCAATAGATTGTAAAGATTGACAGTACAATTTTAACTCTAACTATTAAGATTTTAAAAGAATAAAATTTGCTTTTCTCCTATTCTTTAGAAAAGTTTTTCCTACTTTTTTCTCTTCAAATATCATGTTGAAAATTAAAATATCTGCTACATGAAGGATAAACTACTGAAATCTTACATAAACTGAAGTTTGATATTTTCAGTTTTTTCCAAAAATTCAATATAAAAAAATTGGTTGCCTGTAAAGTCGGTATACGGGCGAAAGTTTTACGTGACAACGACTTTGAGTTGTAAAATAATTTTAATGTGAATATTCATTCGTATAGTAGGAAGAAGGATGAAATAATAGTAACAATTTAAAACATTTATTTATACAAAGAATTATATTTAAAACATTAATTTATACAAAGAATCTCGCACTGAATTTCATATTAACAAAATTTTATTTTTACCTTTACACATACATACGTATTTATATACAAATATACATACAATAACTTGCAATACACTGTGTTTGTTAAACACATTTTACTTCATGTTTATTGATGTCAAATGTTGAATTTTGTAAACAGCATATTAAAGAATTTTTCAATGAGCAGAATATAACTAAAGTAAAATGGCTTTCACTAATCACATATCATTAGTTTTCCATAATATACCACCGAATTACGAAATAAACTACACTTATTTTCTTTGTACTTTATACTAATAACTAATACATAACGTATTTCGTCTTAGTTTGATACTATCTAAAATTCCTATTAAGCACCGCCCTTTCCTTGCAGCGAATTCACATTCACGTTCAGAAAATGGTCCCACAAGTGACCGGAAAAAGTTAAGAGAAAAGTGAGCGCGTATCGTGAGCGGAGCGTAACGTAACGTAACGCAGTTTCTTGAAGTGTCTCCCGGCAAACCAATTTACAAGACGTTGTCACGTCAAAAAATCTTTTTTTTAAATTTATTTATTGACTAAATAACAAAGTGCAGAGCTTATCTGTTCACTCATAAAAAATTACTTATACAACTTTCAGCAAAAAAGTTAACTAGAAGGGAATGAGAATCCCTGCCTACTCTGTATTATTTGCATGTGCTTTGTGGCAATGTTTAAAGAAATTATGTTGTACATGTTATGCTCTAAATTTTAAAATCTTGTGAGTGGCAGTTTTGCATATGGATAAGGCTTATATGATAAGACTTATGAGTCCTTGGATTATTTAGAAGTTTTTTAGATTTTTTTGGGTTTCTCAAGTTTATATGAATCCTGAATACAAAAGTAGTTAACAAAGTCACAAAACAATAAAACATTTGTACTGTCAGGCATGTTACTTTGCTGCTTTTCTCGATGTTTAAAAAGTGATCAAAAATATATGCAGAATTAATTGATGTGTGCCATAAAAAACAAAATTTTATCATACCATCCATGTATAAAATTGCAAATTTCTGACAATCACTCGAGTAATAGATGCAAATTTTGTCATTCAGCTGTGGAAAAGAGTTATGAATTTTATCAGTTAATTGCAGAAAAAATAGAGAAATTTATCAAACAGTTGCAGAAAATAAACATAAATCTCGTCCATCACTCATAGAATAAAATCACAAGTTTTGAAAATCACCCAGGAAAAGTGCGAATTTCACATGTTGGTCATAAAAAAATATAAAATTGTGAAATTTCATCAAATGATCTTGCAATAGAATCATAAATTTCATTAATGAATCGCTCAAGAAAAGGATTTCAAATTTCATCAATTGCTGATGGAAAAAAATCATCATTAAATTTTTTTAATCAGCCATGAAAAAACACAAATTTCGTTAAACAGTTACAAAATTTAATTGTGAATTTCATTGAAAGACCATGGTAAACTCAAATTTCATCAAAAGGTCACATCAAATAATCTTGTGATAAAATTGTAAATCTCATAATCAGATGTGGAATAAATTAAATAATAAATTTGAATCAAGTTATGGTTTTCTGTACGTATAAAAATAGGTTAACTATTTAATATTCATGTTTTTTTGCTTTTTACTAGAATAAATGTAAACCAGACTGTACATTTGGTTAAAAGAATGTATATGTTTTAAAACTGCACATCTTGACAGGTAATCCTTTTCTTCTGCTGAACTATGAAAATACAATAAATTTATTATAGAAAATAATTAAAACATTTTAAAATAAGAAATTTGTCACTATATTTATTTTATACTCAATACTGTAGCTTACAAAATCCACACTTACATGTGGTGAAAAAATATAGTAAATTTTATTTCCATATGTAACTTCTTCTTTTTGATTATTTTCTGAGTGGCATCTCTTTAATTATGCATTTAATCAGTTACTTTTGGCTGACAATGGGGTTATTCCAGGCATTAACGGGAAGACATTTTGCAAAAGTTATAGATTATTTATGCTTTCTTAACATTGCTTATTGACGAATACTTTTATAATCTTTAATCTTATTTTATAAAATAAAGGACTGCTTTATCATAAGTAAACAGCATTTTTAATTTTAAATTTGTTTTGCAGTGTAGTTACAGATGGACATTTTATGACACGCATTTAGTTAACATTAGTTTCTGTTTAATAATTAAGTTCATTTATTCATTCCAGGAAGATTTCACTTATTTTAACACAATTCTTAAATAGCTAAAGTTCTGATCAACTATAACAATAAATAAATAAATAAATAAAATAAGCAAAACTTTCCTATCTTGGTAGTGTGTAGAAATCTTAGTGAAGTAGAGAAAATGATCTTGATGAGAGAATGAAGTTTTTCAATCTGTATATCATTTGGTAACAAATCTCGCTTTCTAAAACCTGAATTACACCAACCTTTTTTTTAAAAACAGAAGCAAAGGTCTTTACACACAAAAAAGTTTATTTTGCAACCATATGAAACATGAGAATTAGATACCAGTCCCATTCAACTTATTATTATTTTTTTAATGCATTCAGTTATGTAAAAAGGTTATTCAATTTTTGGAATCAGTGTCTGCTTTACATTGTTTTTTCCAATAATTTATTCTCTGCTAGTCATAACATGATCTGACACTTTAAAGAGTACCATATTTTCAGAAATAAGTGCCACATGGCACATATGATTTTGAAAATTAAAAATGCACTTCTGATCTGGCAGTCAATACGATTTTTTTCCCTTGTATACGTATGAGAGATAGCTCTGTCCTGAATTTTTCTGAAAATGTTGAAAAGTCAGTTATCTGTACAAAAATTCAAAATATAAAAAAATATTGCAAATTTTGGCAAATTGTCGCCGAAAAATAAATATTTGTTAATCATTCAGGAAAAAATAGCTAGCTTCATCAAAGATTGCAGAAAAAGCAAAAATTTTATCAAAGGATCGGGGTAAAAAATGTTACTTTTATCAACGTGTCGCAGATTAAAATAGGGATTTCGTGATAAGACTGTGGGAAAATGCAAATTTCGTCAAATGACTGTTGGAAAAAATGTGTACTTTGTAATGTGAAGTTGGATTAAAGGAATTAGAGCATGAAATAAAATCAAAAACATAAATAGATACTTAATTTAAATATTTATAATTAAGGAAATTGAATTTCAAACTCCCCAATTTATCCATTCAAAGACACAGATCATGTAGAGGGGGTGAAAGTAGTGTTGTGTTGAAAATTGAGATATTAATATTTAACATTTATTAAATTTTAATTTTGAATTAAGTATTATTTAACCTTTAACCAGATTTTATTTAGAAATGTTATGGTATAAAATTAAATTATTTAATATTTGCTTGATATTGTTTAAATACTGTATTTACTCGTGTATAGGGCGCATGCGTGTATAAGGCGTACCCCTACTTTAGTAGTAAAAATGTCGATTTCTTAAAATCTCGTATATAACGTGCACCATAAGTTTGATATGCTAATGAAGAATGACCAAATGAATTTCAGTAAAAAAAAAAAGTTGAAACAAACATTACACCAGACCAGAAAACAAGACGAAAATGCATTTTTAGACTTTGGGTTGTAAGAGAATGACAGGAAATAGGAATGAGTGATGGTAAAGAGTAGGGATGCACAACCTTTTCAAGAGAAGGGCCACTCACAAATATCTCTGGATGGTCGAGGGCCACATCAACAACATGGAAAGAATTTGATTTCAAGAAGAAGGAGATCTGTGGCCAATAATCGGATAAAAAAAAATATGGTTTCAGAGCAGAGAGGGGGGGGGGGGTTGGGGTTGCCGCTTTAAGTTCACTTACATAGTCCAAAATATCCAATTCAATAGCTAAGGATATATGAGCAATTTTTACATTTGTATATCTAACATATAGAAAGGATTGTTTTCAAGATGTAATAATATTCCTTGACTTTATTCTGGAGAATAAATTTTGTTTTATTTAAAGTGATAAAAACTAACATAAGTTGTTGGTGCAGGAAAAAATGTGGAGCCGATCAACAAGATTTTTCCATGCCTGAACAATGAAATTCCTGATTTTTCTGCATCTGATCAATGAAATTTGCAATTCTTATGAAACCGCGCCTGATTCGCGAATTTTCTTAGCATGATCGTGAAAATTCGCGATTTTTATGAAACCGGTCGAGAAAATTTCCGAATTTTAAGAAGCCGATCGACAAACTTTGACACTTTTCCTCTCTAAGATCAACAAAATTATCGATTTTAACGCAGCCGATTGCCGAAATTCACGATTTTTACGAAACCGATCGATATTTGTGATTTTTCTTCGCTTGATCGACAAAATTCGCAATTTTTCCTCACCTGATTGACGAAATTCACGATTTTTCTTTGCATGATCGTCAAAATTTGCGATTTTTATGGAGTTGATAGAGAAAAATTATAATTTTTTCCACGCCTGATCAACAAAATTTGCGATTTTAACAAAGCCGACCAACGAAATTCGCGGGTTTTTCTTCACAAGATCGTGAAAATTTGCGATTTTGACATAGGCGATCGACAAATTTCACTATTTTTATGAAGCCGATCGTCGAAATTCGCTAATTTTAAGAAGCTGATCGACGAAATTTGTAATTTTCCTTGCTAAGATCAATAAGATTAGCGATTTTAACGCAGGCAATCGCCCAAATTCGCGATTTTTATGAAACCTATCAAAATTCACGATTTTTCTTCGTCTGGTTGACAAAATTCCCGATTTTCACAAAGCCGATCGAAAGATTTGCGAATTTTAAGAAACTGGTCGGCGAAATTCGCAATTTTAGCTCGCATGAACGATAAAATTCACGATTATTCTGCATCAGATCGACGAAATGCGCAATTTTTATAAAGCCGATTTATGAAATTCGCAATTTTATTTGAGCCTGATCGACGAAATTTGCATTTTTTCGCGTGTCCCTAACAAAATTCGCGATAATCCTCTCTCCGATCAATGAAATTTCTGCATTTTCCGGTTTTAATTGACGAGATATGCATTTTTTGGTGCCCAATCTACAAAATTCACGATTTTAACTAATTTTGACGAAATCAGCATTTTTTTACGCAGAGAGATAAAAGTAGGAGTTTTTCCTTTTCATAAATTGACAAAACTCATTATTGTTTTGCAGCCGATCAACAAAATTTTCAATTTTTGCACTCATTTCGTAAAATTCGCGACTAATCGGGCCTTATCAACGAAATTTGCAATTTTTTTCGTGCATCATCACCAAAACCGTTGATTTTTTTCTACTCGATCAACGAAATGTGCGATTTTTTGCATCCGACTGACAAAATTCATGATTTTTCCATACCTGATGAACGAAATTTGCAATTTTTCCGAGCATCATTGATAAAATTCGCTATTTTTCCGCACTTGATGCATGAAATTTACAATTTTTCCGTGTTCGATGTATGAAATTTGCGATTCAGGGGGGCTGACAAAATTTTATATTTTACCCCGATAAATTGACGAAATTTACGATTTTTTTTTTGCGACATATGCACAAAAATAGAATGTTTCTCCAGTTGTAAATTGTCGAAAGGCGCGGGCCACACGTTAGCCCATGGCGGGCCACTTTTGGCCCGCGGGCCACAGGTTGTGCATCCCTAGTAAAGAGAATTGCTAATTAGCGTTTAGATAATGTCATTAGCTCTGTTGCATAAAAATCTGCAAGGAATGAAATAAATATGCAGTAATACTTCAATTAAGTAACATTTTCCGAGTTTTAATATCTTCTTTGAATAATTTCTTGTTTCATATGTATGTCATTCGACTGCATCCAACAGTAAAAAGTTATTCCGTGTGTAAGGCGCACCTAGGAGTTTTGCCCTAATTTTTTGGAAAAAAGTGCACCTTATACATGAGTAAATACGGTAATTTATTTACAGAATTAAAATATGTAAAATCTGAATTCTCATCTTGGATCATGCTGTATATAGAGATGCAAATCAATCAATTATAATCAAATCAATATCTTTTCATTAATATATAAAAAATAAGTATTTGCTGTGTAGCATCCTGGCACTGAATGAAATATTTACTGAGTACATACAATTTATTTGCTTTACTTTTCTAGATAATTATTCAGAACTTTTCACATTTTTAAGTTTTAGAGTTGATTGTAAGTTCTTGTCGTTAATTAAATATAATAACGTTTTTTTATATGTATCAAATGTCAGAATAATTATTCTTTTATGAAATGTTATTGAACAAAAAAGTCAATTATGTAGTTTATAGGGATGATAAAAGATAGAAATGAAGTTGATAAGTCAGTTAATTATTGTTTTTATGGAATGCTGTTGAATAAGAAAATTATCTTTGAAAACGAACCTTTAATACGTTTCTCATGGATGACAGAAGACTGCGACCAAGTAGCAGACTAACATTCAACATGGCAGTCAAAGGAAACGGGAGACGCAACACATCAGACAACCGAAACTGTATTGCAATAAAACATTAAGTTTTCCATTGATACCCGTAGCACATTTGATTAGGATGCATGTAAGATCCAATTTCAAAATGCAGCCAGGAACCACCACTATATCTTCATCAGAGTGATCCCATCTCTTTGAGAAATATGGATGAACCAGCCAGGCAGAAAGACGATCATTAGTCAAGGGAAACTCCTGCTAAACCACTCCACTTGAAAGCATATATTTTAAATGAAATCAATTTAAAAATTCATAATTTTAATTCTACGATCTTGCAACTAATTAAGATTTTAAAGAAACAATTTAAATGGAAATGGGAAATGTTCATTGGGCCTCTCAACCCAATGGCAACAAAATTCCCAAATCCAATTTTTAATGTGTTGTCTTCAAAGAAAAATCATTAACTGAAATTGAAAACAACACTGTCGTCAGCAATTATGTTCTCGGCAAGGAGAGCCAATGAAAGAACTAGAAAAGGGGCTTGTTGAATGCATAGCAGATGGAAAAAATTTTGAGTTAGCATTATGGTGAAAAGCATTAGCGAATGGCAACACCGAAGGAGCAGGATTTTCAGACGTTGTTGATTCCCAGAATTGGATGATATGAGATTGGAATTTCCGTTTAATTTTCGCAATATGGTGTGCATAGGGCTGGATAAAAGGAGAAAGTTGTCTTTTTTTTTTTTTTAAATGTGGCAGCTTCAGAATTGGAAAAACAAATGCATGCATCATTTTAAAGGCAGAAAAAGCTAGAAATATATTTTGAAGTATATCTGCTGAAGTTGAGAGCAATTTTGCTAAAATTTTACCAGAGTAATAAGGAAAATTTTTTATTAATTAAATATAGATAGAACTATGAATATTAAAAAATAAAAGTTTTAGATTTTTAATATTTACGACAATACATCTGTGACTTTTGTCAAGCGATCGAGATGTAAAATGGTGATTTTTGTCAAACAATCACGGTGTAAAATGGCAATTTTTGTCAAACGATCATGATGTAAAATGGTGATTTTCATCAAATGATCATGACGTAAAATGGCAATTTTTGTCAAATGATCACAATGTAAAATGGTGATTTTCGTCAAATGGTCATGATGTAAAATGTCAATTTTCTTCAAACGATCGCCATAGTTGTATAATATAGACGCACGCGCGCACGCCGTGCGCAGAAAATTTTATGAAGTTTGCAGAAAATTTTAAGAAAGAAACAATTCTATTTTTGTAATTTTTTTAATATAAAAAAAATAAAAATATTCCCTTAATTTTATAAACGAATTGTTTACTGTTAACGCGAATATCATCCAAAGACCTCGAAAAAATCGCGAATTTCAACAAAGAATCGCGTAAAAAACGTGCATTTCGACAAAGAATAACGTATAAAACATGCGTTTCAACAAAGAATCGTGTAAAAAAACAATATTTCGACAAATCACCGCATTAAAAACGTAAATTCCATCCATGAATTGCATAAAAAACGCGAATTCCGTGCATGAATCTCTAAATAACACGAATTTCGTGCATGAATCGCGTAAAAAACGCGAATTACGTCCATGAATCGTGTAAAAAAACATGAATTGCGTTCATAAATTGCATAAAAAATGATAAATAACGTCCTTGAATCGTGTAAAAAAACGCGAATTAGGTTAATAAATTGCATAAAAAACGCGAATTACGTCCATAAGCTGCTCAAAAAAACGCAATTACATTAATAAAACGCGAATGACATCCATGAATTGCTCAAAAAATTACGCGAATTACGTCGAAAGGTCGCTCAAAAAACGCGAATTACGTCCATGAATCATGTAAAAAAACGCGAATTACATTCATAATTTCCATAAAAAATGCGAATTACGTCCATGAGTCATGTAAAAACACGCGGATTACGTTCATAAATCTCTCAAAAAATGCGAATTTCGTCGGCAGAAAGCTAAAAAAAAAACCGCAAATTACGTCAGTGAATCTCATGAAAATAGCGAATTACGTTCATAAATCGCGTAATAAATGCGAATTACATTCATGAATAGCATAAAAAACGCGAATTACGTCCATAAATCGCTCAGAAACGCAAATTACATTCATAAATCGCATAAAAAACGCGAATTACGTCTATGAATCGCGCAAAAAAAGTTAATTACACCCAACATTAAATTAATTTGCAGTAAAATTTTGACCTAATATTACGTGCGCAGAAAGTTTTTGGTTTTATACAAGTCTGACGATCGCGATGTAAAGCGGTGATTTTCGTCAAATGATCGCAGTGTAAAACAATTCTTGTCAAATAAAAATTTAAAAAAAGCAAATTTTTGCTATTTACTTGTGAAAAAATCATAGAATCTATTCGCATTTGTAACAAAATGATCGCCCTCTAGTGATCTAAAGGGGTACTACAACAACCCTGCTTCTTTCATCGCTTCAGCATTGATTACTATGTGTAAGATATTATTTGGGATACTAAATTCTTAATAAATATAAATAAACGTACCAAAACACGATACTATATCTTGCTGTGTGCAACAATACAACTCTAGAAAATTGGAAAATCACAAACTAAGCTTTCATTTATTTGCAAATTTAAAAAAAATATTTCTCGCCTCTGCAAACAGCAACAAATCTTTGGTCAGCAAAAATTCTGATTTTTCGTCGCGTATCACAGTTTGTTACAATTTACTAATAATCTATATCAGATTATTAAAAAAACCCCATAAATTCTTCTTCTTTTTTTTTTTTTTTGATGTGAAAATATATTAAAATAAAATATAAACATAACTTGCAAAGTTTCTAAAAATGTTTTGGGAATTAAATAAATAAAAAAAAAATATTAAAAAATTCTTTCACAGCTTAATTTTTAAACCAATTAAGTACAATACACGTCTAAAAAGTAAGATTTTACCAGGTTTAAAAAGTATTTCATTTAAAAGTTTAATATAACAGTCATCTTCATAAAAATTTTCTTTGAATAATCAAAATATTTAAAGCTCTTTGTTATAAAATAAGCACAATAGATAATTTTCTTTTTTAGATTAAAAAGTTATAAATAAATAAAATATTCTTATTTGTCTGTTACAAATAGATACATAACAAATTGGGTGTAAAAGAGAATTAAAAAGTGATAAGATTTGATAAATTTACAGTTATTGTAAAAGAATGGAAAACAAAAGAGGAAAAAAGAGCTTAATTAGTATCAAAATATTTAACAAGAACTACTTCGATAAAAGTAAATAAAATATTTTTGATAATTAAACCAGCACTTATATATAAAAAAAATCAATAAAAAAATAGAAAAGCATTTTTTTTTTTTTTTTATTATTTTAAGAACTAGTTAAGGTTAATAATATCATATTTTTCATAAAATCAACTTATAGATGATTATAAAAAATTTCCGACTGAATATGAACTAGAAATTGAAACATAATGCACTTAACATGGAAACTAATAAAACAATAACAATTTATATTTCTTGTGTTGATACAGATACATCTGCATAGGTTTAGAATTATAAAACTGCAATAATTTTGCAATTATAAGTACAACAACTTCTATGACATTTCTTTTATTCGTTATATTCTATGAATTCTATTAATTGAATGTTCATACACTGTGTTGAATCCCGATGGTGGCCCGAAAGGGGCACCCTTCTCTGAAGCATTAATCCCCCCAAAAGATTTAAGTTTTTGTGTTCCAATGGTCAAAAAGTATAATTCTGCCCCCTCCCTCTGGAGCCATAGAAATCTCTTCAAGAGAAAAATGTCCAAATTCAATACTGCTTGTTGCATTAAATTAAATAAAATTATTTATTTATTGTTTTTATATTTATCCTGTTACTATCCATAATTTTATTAATTAAAGATAAAAATAGTCTTCAATATCTTTTAATTATCGATTTGGGTATTTTAAAAATCTACAATTTTGACAGCCATTTATTGCCTTAACATAAAAAAGCAATCATAAAAATTCATTTTTAATTTTTTAAAAATGCTTATTTTTTCACCCTACATCACAAACATAAAACAAAAAATCTTATTGCTGTAGAATTAGGTGAAAATAGATGCTTAATGTGTCATAATATTAATATTGTGAAAAAAAATGTATTCAAATACTAAAACAAAATACAAAAATTTTCTTTAAATTAATCTCCTTACACCATTAAATTTCTAATTTACTCAACACCATGCATAATAGTATGACCTGCATGACCTTATACTGCATTAAATTTTCTTGAAATGCATTGAAAAGTTTTGTCCGATTATAAAACATTTCTTTAAAATCAAATATAATATTTTAAAACATACATGCAAGGTAAATTGAAATGATATACAGACGATGTATGAAATAAACAAAACAGCACTCACTTGTAGTAGTATAAGAAAATTCAAACACAGCGTTTCCACATTTTATTTTTATCAACTGGAGTATTCAGAATATTTTATTCCTTTTCCTTATTAAATAACTCACAGCTTATAGTGTATGGACTTTTTAAAATTACACTTGATCGAATGCATGCAGCTTCAATCTGCATGTCATTTTCTCACTTTATTTACACATTATCTTGTACATTTCTAAATGATTTGAAGCGAAAATTTAGACCGCTTCAGTCAAACACATACCTTGTTTATAACTCTCCATGAACTTTAAAATTTGTACTAAAGTAAGCCGATTTTTTGTTAAAAGACACTGAAAAAATCCACAAGCAAAGAATTTACACGAGGCTAGCACAAGCAGAAGCCGGCAGTGCCACGTGCACGTGGGACTGTTTACAAACAATAGCAGTGAGAAAAGCGCCACCTTTCTTTCATTACAAACGCGAATAGCATAGTTACCTAAATTAATTTAAAATGATGCAATACATAAAACTCCTCACTAAATCTGATGCTGGGTTACCTTATTTGATGTAAAGTATTGATAACTAAAGAAAATATCTTTTATTTACTCTTATAAGTTCTCATGCACAATGTATTAACAGCATATTTCAAACTTTTTGACAAATGCACATTTAGAAAGACTTTTGTTAAAGGTTTACAGGAGGAAAAAAAAGATAGGTTTTTTTTTTTTTTAATAGTTTGGTATAAATATAATTCTTTATTTAGTTTGTCATTAACAATAAAGTTTCCAAAATTGCCACATAAATGTTATGAAAAATATTATTTTAATTTCAATTTACACATAATTTCTTTTCTTTTTTTTTTTTTTTTGCTAATGTCCAAGTGGCATCCCTGACAAATAAAAGTTCATAAAGTATTTAAAAAAAAAAGCATAAAATATGATTTTAACAGAGAATTTTTATCCATTCTTTATCTTTTATGTATAGGGCTACAAAATGTCCCATTTCTTAATGCTAGGTGCGAGCAACATCAAATAAGGTTCCCTTATAAGAATACAGTTAATCTTTACATTTTCACATACATACAATGAACATGAAAGATATAAAAAGTAAATTAATTTCTCTAACAAAAAAAAAAAAAAAAAAAAAAAAAAAAAAACCTGGAATTGTTTTTAATCTATATTTTTTTAGTAATTTTGTGCTCGGTTTCATGGTTAGGGATCTTTCACTGATAACTCTAATTTTTTGCAAACTGATAAACTCTTCATTTTATTGTTTTGTTCCTAATGTGCAATTTGCCTGAAATGCAGTGTGATAAATTCTACTTTTCAAATTTATCACTATTAATTGTAGTTAGAAATACCTCTGTTGTATCTTCTGCTAAAATAATGAAAGATAAATTCATCAGATTTAATTTCGTATCTTTATTTATTTTTTTAGGCTGAATTATTTGCTACTTGCCAAACTAATTTGTGCCATTTGCATGCCATCCATGACGGACTTTCTTCAGGTTGTGAATTAGATGCATTATCAAAAGAAGACATACAGAAACTGAAAGGTATATATATTTTTATACTTGTAGTTTTTGAAGATGATTTCTGTTTTTCCTCTTTTCTTTTGTAAGGACTTTTGTAAAACAGTTTTAAAGTTTGATTTCATGTTGAATATTGTGCAGAATCATGAAAATGAAATGGCAAGGAACAAAAATATAATTCAAATAAACTGCTTCTCATTGTATACATTAAATATTGGAACAAATTTCTTGTGTATTTGATACAATATTTCCTAAAGATATAATGTGACACGATTTCAAAATGTAAATAAAAGTTACCAAAAAGGTGCTTTTGAAAATTTTGCCAAGATTCCTATAAAAAGAAATACTCTTTATTAAAACTGAAGAAAATGTTGGTTGTAATAATTTGAGACAATTGACTATTTTCTGTTTGACCTCTAATAATTTAACTTGCAAACTAAATGCTTCACTTTCTTTTTCAGAATTAATAAAAGATTGGGAATCACTTCGGGTAAAACTTGTAAAACTTTCTCATACTGATAGTGAGCAGAAACCAAAGAATGCTGATTTGGAAGCTGCTACTATAGATGTTCATCGCTCACTGGCAGCTTTAGAAGAAAAATTGAGTTCAATTACCCTAAGCATAACAAATGCTGGAGCACCTGCCCTTTCTTTGGACCAGTTGAAGAACAACATTAAAACTCTTCAGGTAAATGACATCGATATTTTAGTTAATATTTGTGTAGTGTTAAATAACTGAATAGTTTCTTGGAATTTTACTGAGTTAAGAAAATTAAATTTTATGTCTTTTAAGGACACAGTAAATATGATTATGACATTGATTGAAAAGTTTGAAATTGTTTAAACTTTTTAAATAATAAAAAAATCTTTTGCTTTATTGCAAAAATAAATTTAAATCTCTTTCCTCACCATCACAATAAATAAATAATTTTTTTAAAAAATTGCTTTTTCCACTTATTCTCCTCTTCAAAGTATGCAAAGTTAAAAAAAAAAAAAAATTGAAGCTCTCTAATTTTTACACACTATTTTTGAATTTATATTAGTCATAAATACCCCCATCCCCCCCCCCCAAAAAAAAAAAAACTCCCTTTAATTTCTTTTTTTTTTAGCACTATTCTTTGTAGTGACAATATAATTAATCATCTTAATTTCTCCCAAAATTTTGGACCTCCCCCCCCCCTCCCATGTACACATGCTTCCTTTCCTTTTACTGGTATACCCTAAGTTTACAGTCTTTAAGTTTCTTCTCTTTTTTTTATTGTCTTTGCTGTATTTTTTATTTGGCAATAGCTATAAATGATAGTCTTTTAAATTTCTGTTGTCACATGCTGAAATCCCTGCACCCTTTCTTCAGCTATTTGAATGTTTACAAAAATGAAAACATTTATTAAAAAATGCATGAAGTCCTTAATTTTTTTTTGGTTTGCCCTTGAAAATCCTTCATTTTTATTCACAGAAAAATTTATGAACTTCCATGAAATAATCAGTGATAGAAATTGGGAGATATAAAGCAGGCGTCAAATGACGAGTACTGTAAAAATCTTAGGCGTCAAATTAAGATTTTTAGTTACAATTTCTAAAATTCATATTAATATTACTGTAATACTGTATATAATTTAGATATAATTCTGACTAAAATTTTTTTTTGAAAATCGTATCAAATTTTCTGAAAGGCTACAACAGAGAGGGGAGAGAAATCTATTCCCAGTAATGTTTTTTCTTTGCGATTTTTTGACGAAACTTGTCTGGATTTTTCAGTCTTTTGACAAGTTTTGCCATGTTTTTTCACGATCTGTTGATGAAATTTGCCGTGTTTGTTTGCAATCTTTTGGCGATACTTGCCGTTTTTTTTTGCGATCTATTGATGAAACTTTGTAGTTTTTCCAATCTTTTGACAAGTTTTTTCATGAACTGTTGACGAAATTTGTCTCTTTTTTTTTTTTTTTTCGTGATCTTTTGGCGATACTTGCCGGTTTTTTGGATCTTTTGACAAGCGTTGCCATGTTTTTCACGATCTGTTGACGAAATTTGCTTTTTTTTCGCAATCTTTTGGCGATACTTGCCAGTTTTTTGAGATCTTTTGGAGGAACTTGCCGCTTTTTTGCAATTTTTTGATGAAACTTGCCAGTTTTTTTATTTTTTGACAAGTTCTGCCATGTTTTTTTCATGATCTTTTAACGAAATTTGTCATTTTCCGCGATTTGTCGACAAAATTTTCCGTTTTCCACAATTTTTTGTCGAAATTCAGATTTTTTTTTTTTCCATGATCGCTTGAAAAAATTGGCAAATTTTCTTAGAACGATTGACTAAATTTATGTTTTCTCCGAAGCCCGGCCCATGCAGACCTCTACTTTCCCCTGCCATTTCCCTCTAACCAAGCACACAAAATTTAATCTTTAAACTTTTAATTTTTTTGTCCTATTTGTAAATTTATATCTTTACAATACCATATTTGTTACTTTTTTAAAATAAGTCTTCTATATTTCTACTGCCAGAGGCCGAAATTACCCACTTCCACACTATATTAAAATTAAAAAAAATTTATTTATAAGAATGAAATCCCATGTTTTTAAAAGCTGCATAATAATTCAATAGTTTATAAATCCTGAATTTTGGTTTTAGTCCTTTAAAGCCCTTAATTTTATTATTATTTTTTTTAATGATAACCTTTTCATTTTCGTGTCTGTTTATAATATTTCAAGACCAATTGTTATGCCAAGCCCTTATAACATTGAGGTACCAACAAATATAGCTAAGTCAGTTATTTGAATTTTTTTACATTGATATTTATTCAACAACTTTGTAAAATGAATTTTATTAGCATATGTAGCGATATTTTTTCTTTTTTGTTGTGATTGACATTTATATGAAGGCATATTCCCCCCCTTTTTTGATGAGATTTCCATTTATATACGTAAGGGATTTTTTTCACTTTTTTTTAGTAAAATTTCCATTTAAATGCCTGTTTATGATAATGTAGTTTGTTGAGTTTATGGCCCTCATTTTTAAAATCTCAATATTAGGTAAATCAAAATTTTTTTCCATGTTTATAAAAATAAAAAAAAAGGCAATTGAAAAAAAAAAAAAAAAAAAAAACAATAGAACTTATAAAAAGTATTCTGAAACATGAATGAAAAAAATAATAAAATAACATACACATATCTCTTTCTTTAGAATTGCAAATTATATGACAAAAATTAGATCCTAATTTGGCGATATATATTCCTTTTTTTTTTTTTTTTTTTCATTCATCCATGGGGAATGCTGTAACAAATTACCATAATTTTTATCAAAATATATTGTCTAAATTTACTTTGAAATGATCTATGTATCGTCAAGCTTAACTATTTCCACCAATCAAAATTTAAGTGTTTCAGACCTCATCAAAATGAAAGTTATATTTATGATAATACAAGATTATAAAAAAAAGTACATATATCTAGTGTTCACATTTAGTGGCACCAATTTATATGGGTCCTTGGAGCCTGAGCCCACATAATAATTTGGTCATTATGCCCATCCATTTTCAAGTTGTTTAATACGCAATTTATTTTTTTACTTATTTAATCACTGAAATGAAATTTTGTTTTATTAATGTTCTCAAAAGTAATTTTGAATGGAAAATAGTTAATATAATGATAAAGCACTTAATGGCTAAAATGCATAGTTAACGCTATTGCTCTCATCACCCTTAAATTTCTTAACATTTCTAACTTATTTTTCCCTCCTTAACATTCATAAAATTCTACCAGAATTTTGTTTTTGTTATTGGGGAAAATATTCTTACATCAAAAATACTGTAAAATAGCATAGTATTTGAAGATTGTCACTTTTCTTCACTTTGTTTGGTTGAAAGAACTATCATTTCTTTCCACAGATTCTGTCCACAGACTCTACTCTACTGCTTTTTGGCAGATTTCTACTTTTCTTGTTGTTTTTTATTAATCATTGATTTCTGCAGGGGAAAAAAATAAAATAAAAAATAATAAAATCAAATTGATGAGTGCTGTAAAAAAAACCCTGAGAATTTCATTTTATGATAAAATTGCAAATTCATGCAAAAATTAATCTTAAATTTCGTGAAACAATCACAAAATTTGCTATGGAATAAAAACATGAATTTTTTTGAATGATTACTGAATAAAATAATGAATTGTGATGATGCCGTGTAAAAAAAAATTGTGAGTTTTGTCAAAAAATTGTAGAAATTAATCTAAAATCAAATGATCATAGAAGAGAGAATCATAATTTTAATAGTTGGTCATGGAAAAAAAATCACAAATTTAAACTAAGTTATGGCTTTATTTAACCAGAAATCATAAATATCATAATATTTTGATGTATGTTCGATGTTTTAAAAATAGTTTATTTTAAATGAAATTAATAGAATTTTATTGAAAATTATCGGAACATTGTTTGGCACTGTACTACCTGAACCTGGCTAGCCTAGAAATACTATTATTGCATACATTTTTTTACTTCAGGAATATATGAATAGGATCAAAAAAAATTATTTTGCAAAACTGAACTCTTGATAGCCATTCAATATTTTATGCAAGGGAAGGAAAAATCATATAAATCCAATCACAATAAGAAAAAAAAAAAAATCATGCTTTTTTTATGACATGAAAAGTTTATTATTATTATTTTTTAATGTTGAGATATTAATTATCGATCAAATATTTATTTGTTAGGTTGCTTTCTCAAATCTCCAAGATACTAAGGAATGTGTGTTATCTGCTAGTGCTCGTATTCTCAGGCTTATTGATGAAGGTGGTGGTCCTTCAATAGCAACTTTGAGAGAAAGTGGTACTAAACTTTATCAGCAGTGGGAAGATGTCTATGAATTGTAAGTTATTCATATTTTCTCCAACTTAATTATATCATTTAATGTTGGGGCTCTTAACCCCCTGTCTTGCAGGCAGGGGCCTCACTAAGGGGGGGGACAGGGGGGGAGCCTCCCCCCCCCCAAACATTCCCAAAACTTGTTACACTTGGCAAATTTCATTAAAATTTTAGTAAAAACTGTAATATATTTCCTATTTTTGATAGAAATTGCAAAAGTTACAACTCTAATTGGGTATATTATTGAACTTTTTACAAATAAGAACTGTATTACATTTTCTAATTGTGGTAACTTGGCAAAATTATAAAATAAGTTGGCAAATATGAAAATTTGACTTGGCAATTTAAGGTCTTCTCCCCCACCAATAAAAAGTCTTAGCGATGGCCCTGCTTGCAGGCAACAGAGCTAACACTATAATTTGCCTTATTTTATTTACAGAATATTTGAGATTAAATAAGGCAAAAGTTACAATTCAGAAATTATTCAGACAAACACATTTCAGGCAAAAAAAAAAAAAAAAGAGGACAGCTGTAATTTAATTTGTTTGGAATAAAAAACAATTAGAGAATTTTTTAAAGTCATTTCTCAATTTGCGTCCAATTTAAATATAGCTCAGGGTTCGTGATTTTTTAAAATCAAAATCAAAATAATCAGATTTTTGTTATTATTATTTTTAAATGTCACACATTATTTTATGATTTTTTGAGTAATTTGAAAAGTATAAATTTTACATAAATAGACATGCATATTATAAGTATTACACAATTTACATAAGTGATTCATATTATTTCAAGATAAATTTTTTTTAGGATATGAAAAAATCTTGATTACACAAAATGCACAGATGTCAAAAATTATTCAACCTTCAATATTTTAATTAAAATAAAAACATCTGTACCATATAAAAATTTCAAACAAAATTGGAAGCAAACTAATTTATCTTTTTACTTTTTTTAAGTGCTGGCTGAGAAAAATGAGTAACTGTAGCCAACAAAATGCTTGAAGGCCAGAGGGTACGGATTGAGATGTCATCACTAATCAACTGACTTCTCAGTAGAGTTGGAATTTACTCAAAATTTTGAATACCAATTTTATTTTATTTGTGGGAATCTGTCTTTTTTTTCTTTTTTATTTTTTTTTTAACAATAACTATTTAAACTTACTAATAAGAAATTGGAATCCCTAAAAAAAAAATTCAGCCAGAGAAGGAATGCTACAGTGTTGCTGCGTCTGGCTGATTTTTTATTTGGGGATTCCAAATCCTCATCAGTAAGTTTAGGAAGTAATTAATCATAAGTTAATCAGTAAGTTCATTGTTTTATACGATGATAGATATTCCATAAATAAAATAAAATTGCTAATCAAAATTTTTCGGTGTGTGAATTACAACACTAGTGAGAAGTCTCTCAATTAGTGAATACGTCACAATTTGTGTCCTCTGGTCTTGAACATTTCAATGGCAGTGGTTTAGCAGTTTTATCAGTTGATTTTTAAATTCTGAAAGTACCAAATCAAAAGCAGAAAACATTGGTTATACTGAAGCAGATAAATCTATTGCAGTAAAAAGCTAGTTGATCATTACTCCAAGTTTTTTAGTATCAGTCTTTTCAATAACTTCAACAAAAATACCTTTCACCATTCTAAAGGGCTGAGATCAATTATATTAAATAAAAAATAAAATAAAATAAATGATTGCTTCAGATTTTGCTCAAATCTTAATATAACAGGCCTCACCAAAGTACAGCACATAAAGTCATACAATTTTATTTTACCTCAATTTGCAGAAGTTTTTCTAAATACTTATGAGAAAATATTCAAATATTTCATATAAGTTTGCTTAGATTTCTTTACTGTTGTAAGATTACTTTATAGTTTGATTCAAATAAAGTTTGAAAGCATTTTTTTTTTCTAAATTTTACATTTATTTTACTTTTTGACAAAGCTTAAGCTTTATCTTTCTGAAAGTTGTCTGATTATATATACTATATAAAATTAAATTATATTAAAGCACATTATTATGTTTGTTGACATTTTAAATTTATTAAAAAATAACTTAAAAGAAAAACTAATTTAAAGCGATAATTTAAAAAAATAAATTTATTTAAATCATGATTAAAATCAAGCTGGCTTAAATCAATAAACCCTGATATAGCTATGCCTTAGTTTTTGTGCACATTTCATTTAAAAAAATTATTCAAAAACCAAATCATGGTGTACTAGAAGTAATAATGAAAATGCAATTGTCTCCACCATCCAAGTAACTCTCTTTGCTTGCCTGTTAAAACACCTTATGGTACATTACTATGCATTAGATGCCTATTTTATGGTGTTTGTGTTCAATCTTATTTATTTGAAGTAAAAGTTCAACATAAATGGTCTCATACTTTTATTGATGAAGTTTTAGATATCTGCAATTGAGAAGGAATAATCTCCAATCTTACGAATGTGAGATCTTTGGGACAATATGTTGACATATTGAATTAAACATTGAAAATAAATTAAATCCATTAACTGTGGCCTCTCTATATTGCAGGGTTGTTTGGTTTAAACCACGCTGGTTTAAACCGTGGTTTAAACCAAGTGGTTTTTTAAAAAAAACCATGCTGGTTTTTTTTTAATTTGTTTCTTTTCCTATTTCCCCAATGTTTTCATTTATTTTACACATTATTAAAATGTGCAAAATCAAAGTTATGGAGTAGCTACAAGCAAAGCTAAAGACAAATTAAATTTTTAAAGTGACAAACATCTTTAATCAATCTAATTTTTCTTACTAGCTATAAATTGACATGGCAAAATATTTTTCTACAGTGAACTGTGGAGGATAAAAAAAAGGTAGTTAGTTTTAATTCTTTTTTAAACCTTTTATTTTTTAAAAAATGCAAAAATGGCATATGCCAGCCAAAAATGCAATTTTACTGCTTAGATAGCTGGATTATGATTTACTAAGGATTGCATCATGTATCAAAGCATCAATAATGACATAATCATAAGTCATTCTTTCCATTGGTTACTCTTGTTCTGTATGCTAATGAATGATTGGCTATGAATTTTCTCTGTTCCACAGCTATTGGTTTTAGTAAATTTTGGTTTTTCTTAGATTGGATTTGCAGCTTTTACATTATTTTTTTCTGTTTCTAGTTACTTTGTATTGTATTTTATTTTAAGAAAGCTACTTATATATATTGAAATAAAAGAATGTCTAAAACTAGAAGAAAGGAAAATATAATCTGGTTTTCATTTGAGGGAATAAGAAATACATCAAAAACATGTTTAAGAGCCAAATGTAAAAATTGCATGCAATGTAAATGCTGTCAAATTAGCTCTTCCTTATAATACTAGGTGTGATTCATTTTCAGATGCTTTAGATGTTTACCTTAAAAATTGCCCCACTTTATTTAAAATTTGTGTAGAAAATAGGAATGTTATTGATAAAAATATTCAAAAGCTCGTATCTAATTTTTTTTTTTTTTTTTTTTTTTTTTTTTTTTTTTTTTTTAAAGAAATGTTGAAGATATGTTTAAACTGTTAAATTCTATTGCAGTTGCCCTGGATAATATCTAAAGTAATAAGTTCCATTACTAATGCAGTTTATAATTGGACAGGTTTTCAAAAAAATATTAAGAGGAAAAAAATGTAAATAAAGAAGTCTCATAGTTTTTAGTCCAGGTATAAAATAGCCCTAACACCCATGCCCTTTTAGGTATACATGCTTGAACCACAATACAGTCAAAGTGAACTGTGTGAACAAGAAAAAAAGGATACATTAAATTTTACAAAACAAAAATATCCATGTAACTCTATGCTTGCACAGATAATAAAATTTAATGCTAAATCTTCACCTTTTGAAGAACAAAGAAACAGAAAAAATAAAGTTTGTATTTAAATAATAATAATAATAATAATAATAATTTTTCTAAGCCTATGTCTCAATTTGTGTAAGCATTACATTCGTTGATGTATCAAGTAAGTCAATACACATGTATTTTGTAGCATTAATAAAATGGATATTGATATTTTTTTAAGTAAATATATGTAGTAAGAGATTAATAATCATTTGTTGATGTTAATACTGTAAATAATTTCTAAATTATGCACAAGAAAATGTTTTCTATTTCAGCTTATTTCTGTTAATTTAGTAAAATATGTTTGTTTGCCCTTTACTATGTTCTTCATTATCAACCTGCATATAATTATTTCTTAAATTATTATTTAAAAGGTTTATATAAATATACTAATAAATTAATAGTTTTTTTTTTTTTTCACACAATGAATATTTCCCTAAAACTTATAAGATAATTTAATTATAAATTTTTATGCTTTAATTATTTAATTATCAAAAAAATAAATACTAATGTGAATGTTTAACTTTAATTAACTATTAATTACAAAAAATCCTCATGACTTTCTAAAACTCAAGTTATTTTTCTTGCAAATGCTATTTAAATAATGATTTGAAAAAAACCCGGTTTAAACCAAAAAAACCCGGTTTTTTGGTTTTTTTCAAAAAAAAAAAAAAAAAAAAAAAAAAAAAAAAAAAAAAAAAAAAAACGGTTTTTATACCAACCCTGCTATATTGCATGTATATGTGCTTTGTGCCATTTTTTTAAAAAGTAAGTAAATAGTGGATTCAGCAACCTCTTTCTGCAGGAATCTCTCAAAGTGCAAGAATTGTGTTAATGCTATGACTACTGTATCTCGTTATGTGCACTTTGCATCCAAAAGAAAAAAATATAATAAATTTGGTCACTTATGCTTTTTTTGGGGGGGGGGGGGGCAGGAAGCAGAGCATATTTTAAGAAATTTTCACTGGGCGACAATAGGTTTGCTCTTTTGTCCCAAACAAATGTTGGTGAATTCCCTCTTATACTGTGGTAACACAAAACCAAATATAAGAATATTGAATGACTGACAAACTTCTTTACCTTATTATTTATGTCTATTTTACTTTTGTTGTTGGTGATTAAACTGCATAACTTTCAGTGAATCATGTAAATATGTAAACCTCGCAATTTATAAATAAGTAACATTGGAAAAAAAAAAGAGAAAAGGTTGCATTTTTATTTCAGACAAATGTAAATCGTTATGTTAGTAATGGTTTAAATATAAGATCCTGTCTACCGAATTCGCATGCCTAATTAAAACATTAGGTGACAAATTACCGTCTGAATTCATGTTAAAATGTTTGTTTTTATTAGTTGTATATTTTATTGTTGTTCATAACCGTAATAAGTCAGACTAATTCGGTAAATTGACTCAAATAAATTCTGAAAAGTAAATTCAACCTGAATCATTAACTATTTTTTTAGTGAAATAGTACTATATTTTTAGACCCAAAGTGGAATTAATCATGAAAACAGAAATTTTTCTTGATGTTTCAAAATCTTGAAATAAAATAATACAACGTTAACATTTTTAATGTTTCCAAAATACCAAATCAATGATACTTATAGTGGATAAGTATCTTTTGAGTTTTGCAAGTTACTGCACTTTGCAATGAGTAGAACTAAAGGAGAAAATATATAAAAAAAAAAAAAAAAAGTAAATAATATTGTTATTGGCGCTGACAATGAATGTTTTGTGACTTGAGGTCTTTCTTTGTTAATATTAAAAGAGCAATATCAGAAGCCAAGACCCTGTTGACTAAGTTCATTTTATGTTAACTCATTCTGGAACATTTAAATAATCTTATTTAATCAATTGTAAAAACAGCCATGAACATTTAACACAGCTCATTTGGCGTTAAACAGAATTTTAAATATCTGTATACTGGCAGGCATAAGATTCTTCCACAGATCCGTGATTTTCTGCTTTTTTTGTCATTTTTTGTGTTTTTGGTTTTTTATATCTTGAAGGATCGCCAAAAAAAAAAAAAAAAAGAGAGATTTTTGACAAAATATTGCGAATAAAAGCGATTTTCATCAAAATATTGCAGAATAAAAACACAATTTTTGTTGGAAAGTTGCAAAAAAAAATCTCTTTTTTCGCTGAAAGATTGCAAAAACATTCTATTTTCATTAAAATCTCGAAAGACAAATGCAGTTTTTGCCAAAAATCGTGAAACAAACTCTGTTTTCATTAAAAATTGTGAGAAAAATGTGATTTTTGTTAAAGCATTGCAAAAACATGGTTTTCGACAAGTCATTGCCAGAAAACCACAACATCTGTAAAAATATCATGACAAAAACGCAGAATCCGTCAAAATATCACAAGGAAAATGCAGATTCTGTCAAAGTATCATGAGAAAAACGAGGATTCCGTTAAAAGATTTAAAAAAATACAATTCCGTCAAAATATCGCAAGGAAAATGCAGATTCCGTCAAAATATCGTGAGGGAAATGTGGATTCTGTCAAAAGATCACGAGAAATATGTGGATTGTGTCAAAAAATTGCAGAAAAAACACGATTTTCGTCAAAATCTGGCCAAAAAAAAAAAAAAAAAAATATCCAGAGATTGCTGAAAAAATGCTATATTCATCAAAAGATCGGGAGAAAAACAGTTTTTTTGGCAAGGCATTGCGAAAAGACGGGGATTCTGTCAAAATATCACAAGAAAAATGCAGATTCAGTCATAAGATCGCAAGAAAAATGTGGATTGCATCAAAAGTTTGCAAAAAACCACGATTTTCGACAAAAGATCATGGGAAAAAAAACACAAAATTCGTGAAGGGATGGCGAAAAAATTATGAATTTAGTGACAGAATTGAAGAAAATTTGCTATAATATTGTTTTCAACAAACTTTTTGCAATTAAGCAGATTAAATATTAGCTTGCCATGTTTGTTAATTGATGTTTTAAGTGAAAACTTGTTAAAATTTAAATTGGACAACTAGCTAAGATTGTTGTGTAAAACATTACTTCAGAAGTATGAACTTAAAATAGAAACTTTAATTTCAGAACTACTTACAATATTTGCATAAGTGGATTCACTCTGACCCTCTTCTCCCCAGGGGTGCAAAATATGTCCGATCTGGCGATGTAGGATCGGGGGAAATTTTGCAGAAACGTATAAAATTGATTTTGATTTTAACGACAAATTTCATATTTCCTTGAGCTAGCAAAATTTCACTTCAAATAAAAAGATCCATATGGGACCTTCACAAAATCTATCTCCGATTAATATGTATCATATATCAGGATGATTCAGTTTAGAGTTTTCCGAAATTTTAATCTGTTGGGTTTCGAAAATTTAAAAAACAATTGGTCATAAATCTGAAAATTCAAACTCTAAAATACCACGAATTTTGGCCAAGAATTACAAAAAATTACAATTTTCGTCAAGAGATCGCAAAATAACCGCACATTTCATAAAAGCAACATGAGAAAACCATGAATTTTGGCAAAAGATCGTAAAAGAATCACAAATTTCATAAAAAGATCACATTATAACAAAAACTGCCCTAATTGTTTGTCAAAAAAAGTGAAAAATATGCAAGTTTTTGTCAAAAGATCACGAAACAGCAAATTCTGTCAAAAAATCGGTAACAATCAAGAATTTTGTCAAAAATTGAGAAATAGCCTCAATTTTCATAAAGAGATTGCCAAAAAATCCCCAAATTTCATCAAACGATCACAGAAAACTGCATATTTCATCAAAAAGTCGCGAAATATTAACAATTCTCATCAAAAGATCACTAAAATGAGCAAATTTCGTCAAAAGATAGAGAAAAACACGAATTTTGTCAAAGAGCCACAAAATGTATAGTGCTGGAAGTGGACCCCCCCCCCCCTTTTCCACTCTGTTGTAACCTTTTGAAAATTTGCTGAGAATTTCAGAAATTTTTATCACTCAGAATCATTTCTTCCATATATACTTAAGCATAAGTTGCGAAATATTTGAAAAATAAATTTTCTATACCTATGGTAATACAGCAATCTATTACATACTGCAAAAATTTGGGGAAATTTTTATGGGGATTGGGGGAAATGTTGGGAGTAAAAACATTTTCTGCATCCCTGCTTCCCCCCCCCCCATTTCTCTCAAAAAATAAAATAAATTAATAAAATAAGCTTCTTTGTCTTACACATGCACTATTTAAAATAATTTCTCATTTTCCGGTTTGTGCACTTTTCCTCTTTTTAACTGTTTGCGATCGCTTTCTTTCTTTCTAACTGATGACCAGCCCCCTACCTGCCGAGTTACCTCAGCTTAATGGGTTAGGTACCTAGCATTAGTCAGGGTTACAAATTAGCAGTCGTCAGTCGCCAAATGCAACTAAATTATTGCAATTTGGCAACCACAAAATTATACTAAGTTGTCAAATTTGACGCCTAGCTTTTATTCACTTTATTTTATTTATTTTTTCTTACATTCTTTTTCCGACTTTAATGTAATTTTTTTCCCCCATCACACATACTTGAAGAATCCTGTTTTCCATAAAATATTGGACAGTAGCATGTGTTTACGACAACCCTTGCATTTGTTAATCACCTTGAAACTTACTTTACTTTAACTAATGACTAAAAAATTGACCTAAGACCACACAGCCACGTGTCCCTAAAACTTTCGCACATCTTGTTCAAAAGCATGATTAAAACTCCCATGCACCTGTCAATCAAATCTAAGCCGATTTCACTTTAACAAAGGACTTAAATTATATAGGCCCCAGTAGAAAGATTTTAATGCTTAAAGGGCCTTTAATGCATGATACTCCAGTGTAAAGCACTGTCAAGTTAAGATACCTGATTTTAACTAAATAACACAATTTAAACTTTTGTATTGTTTGTTTCTATTTTCATATTTTGTTTTCATATTAGACTCATAAAAAGAATTAGATAAACAGTTTTCTAGAATCTATATATTGTAGTTTAATCAGGTTTTACAGATTTATAAAAAGCTCGTTTTTATTTTGATTTAGTAATTAAGACAAGGATATAGGTTTTAAATATACACCCTCCCCCTGCCTTAACATATAAAAATAGAAACAATATTATTGTTAACAAGGTTGCAAAAAGGAAATGAGAAAATATGATGCAACCTAAAATTGCTACCTTGAAATGCTGTTTGGCACCTAGAAATATATTTGCAGGCGTAAATTGACACCTTTCTTGAAATTCCCAATTTCTAACCCTGGTATTAGTGTTCACTCTAGAAAGAACAAGTTGGAAATTGCCCGTGAAGCACAGCAAATGAGGTGCGTTCGTATGATAAAGAAGTTTTAAAAATATTACTCTCAAATATGAATCTCATAAAATTGTAAATAGTTAATTACAATTAAAATGTGCACCAAACAATGTTCTCCCTATACCATTATGTAATGGAATACTTTTGTGTGGACTTGTAAATCAATAACAAATGTTCTTTGCAGCACGAAAGATTATGCAAATGTAAATTATAATATGTACTTTATAGATGCATTCAATTTTATCATGTTCAAATGAGTGTAATACCATTAAAATGCATTTGAGACATTTCCCCCCCTTGACCGTAATGTAACGGTATATTTTTGATTATCCCTGTAATTGAGCTATGTATCCGATTTTGATAAAATTTGAAATAATTTGACAAAATTATGTAATAATTATGTATTTTAAATTTCAAACGATTAAAATGCATTTGAAACCTTTTTCCCCATTGACCGTAATGTAATGGAATACTTTTGATTGTTCCTGTAATTGAACTATGCATCCGATTTTGATAAAATTTGAAATAATTCGACAAAATTATGTAATAATTTGACAAAACTATGTAATAATTATGTATTTTAAATTTCAAACGATTAAAATGCATTTGAAACCTTTTACCCCATTGACCGTAATGTAATGGAATACTTTTGATTGTCCCTGTAATTGAACTATGCATCCGATTTTGATAAAATTTGAAATAATTCGACAAAATTATGTAATAATTATGTATTTTAAATTTCAAACGATTAAAATGCATTTGAAAAAAAAATTTCCCATTGACCATAATGTAATGGAATACTTTTGATTGTCCCTGTAATTGAAGTATGCATCCGATTTTCATAAAATTTGAAATGACTGGACAAAATTATGTAACATTTATATATTTCAAATTTCGAACGATTCGGTTCGGTAGTTTTTGCTCTGTTACATGCGGACGGACTGAACAACAACCATAGGTGCTACGTATTTACATAACTACGAACGCACCTAAAAAGGCCATGGTGCTATTCACTAAAAAGGGTGCTAGTGCAGCAGGAAAGGGCACTTTTGCAAGAAAAAATTTGTTAATGCCTTTGGAAGGTGTAAAAAGAAAGCGGGAAAATACATAATTTTTAAGTATGATTAATCAAGTAACTTTCATTTTGAATGATTTTACGATATAAAAATTAAAAATCATGATTGAATATTTTCATGTTATTTTTCTTAAAGAAATACTATTAAATTACAACATGACCGAATAATTTCCTGTTTTATTACTTTTAAAAAGGGCAGGGTGCATTTTGTGTATTTCAAAAAGGGCAGGGTGCTGCACCCTTCAAAAATGGCCTAGAATGAACACTATTGTATGCTTGATTTGTCATATGATTTTGTCCACGTTTTTTTTAATCACCCTGTATATCTGAATCCTTTTTTTTGGTTGAATTCTGCAACTTATTTTATTCGTTTTCTGATTGATCCATGTTTAATGTCCAAAAATGGAATACTTCTGTATTTTTTATTATTATTCGTTTTCTGATTGTTCCAACTTTAATGTCCAAAAATGGAATACTTCTGTTGCCACGGTGATAAAAAGAGTAATAAAAACTTTTTAAAAATTTAATAATTTAAAAACAAGTTGTGATAAAGGCTTCAAACAAATTTCACTAAAAAGTGCATTTTTTCTCTGTGCAATGGTGTAAAAATTTAAAATGTGCGATAATTAGAAGATTAAAAATTTACAGTTTTGAAAATTGTAAAACTGAAATTTCATTTAAAATTTGTTTGTGGTGGGTCCAGAAATATTAATGTTTAATCCATGTCGTACGTAATATGAGGCGTTCAGAGGTTAATCTGATTAACTCCATCAAACAAAAATGCACATTTTAAACAGGTAAAGTTGTCTATCAGTAAACTACTGTTTTCTTTTTATCATTGGTCTAGGAATTTTAATGTTTAATGCTTGGCGTACGTAATGTGACTCGTTATAATCATCCTAAAAATGATGTTTATTATTATTAATTTAAATATAAAATTTATTTAAGTTTTTTAATTTTTAGTCTTTGAAAATATCATCTTCCAAATAATCGTTGTAAATTGTTAAATTACAGTTTTATTTATTTATTTTATTTTATTTTTTCCTATCCTTCCCTGGCGATCGTTTTATGAAACTCACGATTTTGTTTCCGCGATCTTTTGCGAAACTTCGTGAATTTTTCTTCGACAAATTAACAATTTTTTTTTACGCTACCACCTGTTGGAAATTGCGATACATACTTTTTTCCGCGATTATGGTATAGTCACTATTTGTTTCAGAGATCTTTAAACGAAATTCGCGATTCTTTTTCAGATCGTATTGTCAACACTCAGGATTTTCTTTTCATAACTGATTTACGAAAGCGTTGATTTTTCGCACGATCATTTGGTTAAATTCTCAACTTTTTGACCAAATTCGCGATTATAAGGGGGGAAAAATTCTAACGATTATAAGGGGGGAAAAAGTGTTTCGTCAAATCATAGCAGAAAAAAACAATTTTTCTGCCATGATTTGACGAAACACTTTTTCCCCCCCTTATAATCGTTAGACGAAATTTGCATTTTTGTGCATTCTTTTGATAAAATTTATGATTTTTCCGCAATTGGATGACGAAAATCACCATTTGTTTCCGCGATCTGTGATAAAATTAAAGATAATTTTTATAATTGTTTGAAAAGATCCGCGGTGGATTTTCAAAATTTGCAATACTATCCCCTTCTCCTCCAGCTGTCGATTGACAAAAATAATTATTTCATTTCGCGGACTTTTTACGATCGTTGTTAGGAGATTTCGCCATTTCTTCCACATTCATTGCAAATTTCGCAATATTTTTTCGTAATATTACATCATGAAACTGACGATTTTTTTCCGCGATCCTTTGCCAATTTTCCCGATCCCCCCCCACCCCCCCACCCCACCCCACACACACACACCCGGCGATAGTTTTACGCAACTCTATTTTTTTACCGGCATCCTTTAAAAAAAAATTATTTTTTCTACGACTGATTGACGAAATTTCTTTCGCGATATATATACAGGGATGCCATTTTCCCGTGAAATGGCGGATTTCCTCTTTTTAACTTTTAAGAATTCACGATTTTCGTTCATAAAATAACGATTTTCGTCGAACGATCGCGAAATAAAACAGAAATTTTCGTCAAACGATTGCGAAATTACTCAACAAATTTCCTCAAGCAATCGCGAAACATAACGGCGATTTTAGTTAAAAGATCGCGAAACATAATGGTGTTTTTTCTCAAAAGATCGCAAAAATAAAACGGCTATTTTCATCAAACAGTCGCAATATAAAACAGCAATTTTCGTTAAACGATCGTGAAACGAAACGGCGAATTTCGTCTAACGATCGCGATGTAAAACGGCGATTTTCGTCAAACGATCGCGAAAAAAAAAACAGGAATTTTTGTCAAACGATTGCGAAATTACCCAGCAATTTTCGTCAAACGATCGCAAAATACAACAACCTTTTTCGTTAAGCAATCGCGAAATATAACAGCGATTTTCATTAAAAGATTGCGAAATATAACGGTGATTTTTATCAAAAGTTCACAATATAAAACAGCTATTTTCATCAAAAGGTCGCGATATAAGACAGCAATTTTCGTGAAACGATCGCGAAATGAAACATCTATTTTCGTAAAACGATCGCGATGTAAAACGGAGATTTTCGTCAAACGATCGCGATGTAAAACGGCGATTTTCGTTAAACGATCGCGAAAAAAAGGCAGGAATTTTTGTCAAACGATTGTGAAACTACACAGCAATTTTCGTTAAGCAATCGCGAAACAAAATATCGATTTCCGTTAAAAGATCGCGAAATATAACTGTGATTCTTGTCAAAAGATCGCAAAATAAAACGGCTATTTTCATCAAACAATCGCGATATAAGACAGTTTTCGTGAAACGATCGCGATGAGAAATGGCGATTTTTGTCAAACGATTGCGATGGGAAACGGCGATTTCCGTCAAACGATCGCGATGTAAAATGGCAATTTTCGATAACCATCGCGATGTAAAATGGCGATTTTCGTCAAACGATCGCGATTTAAAATGGCAATTTTCATCAAATGATCGCGCAATTAAACGGCGATTTTCGTCAAACGATCGCGAAATAAAGCGGCGATATGCGTCAAACGATCAAAAAATAAAACGGCGAGTTTCGTCAAATGATCATGAAATAAAACACTTTCTGCAATACATATTCTCGTCAAATGAAAAAAAAATAAATTGCAAAAATCTGCAATTTTTTTCTCTTCATTCGTGGAATAATCACCAAATCTATTGCTGGATTACTTAAATTGATTTAAAATGATACGATACATAAAATTCCTCACTGAACCTGTTGCTGGGTTGCCTTAATTAATGTAAAATACTGTAAACTAATGAAAAATCATTTTTATTTACTTTTATAAATTACTTTTAAAAGTTTACAAAAAAAGAAAAAGCTGTAATTCTTTATTTTATTATAAACACTATAGTTTACAAAATTCACGCATAAATGTTTGAAAAAGGTCATAAATTTTACTTTATGCATAATTTCCTCTTTTTTATTATTTTCTGAGTGGCATCTCTGTATATACAGGGTGTATCTAAACTACTGGGCAAAACTTTAAGGGGTGATAGTACACATGGAGACAAACAAAATTAAATAGGAAACTAAGGCTCCCAAACATTTTCCGAGGGAGATAGGCGCCATTAAAGTTTAGGGTCCAAAATTTCAAATAAACATAAAAAACGGAAAAATTGGTCGAGTGATTTGCGGTTTTCACTAAAACTATTCTTTATGTTAGTATTGTCTTGAAAATAAATTATAAAGATAAATTTCAAAAAATGCCGATAGAGATCGCTTTAGACTTTGGAGAAACGAACAACTATTTTTTTTCCGTTATTTTTTGCATCTCACTAAAAGTTTTCGGAAGCTTAGACTTAAACTTAGATTTTGAGCTCAAAATCTGAATAGGTGGGAGTAGTTAAGTAGCGCAAACTGAACTGTGTTCAAAGATTGAAATTTCAAATGATTGTAAAAAACAGAAAAATTGTTCGATTCATTTGCGGTTTTCGCTAAAACTATTCTTTAAATCAGTATTTTCTTGAAAATAAATTTTAAAGATAAATTTCCAAAAATGCCGATAGAGGGCGCCTTAGACTTTGGAGTAACGTACAACTATTTTTAACCGTATTTTTTTTTAACCTCATTAAATGCTTGCCAAAGCTGATACTTAAATTTTGTGCTCAAAATCTGAATAGTTTAAAATGGTTAAGTAGTGCAAACTGAACTGTGTTCAGGGGGGGGGGGGGGGGAGAGGAACTTCAAATGTGAAATGATTATAAAAAACGGAAAAATTGGTCGATTCTTTTGCGGTTTTCGCTAAAACTACTCTTTAAATCAGTATTTTCTTGTAAATAAATTTCCAAAAATGCCGATAGAGGGCGCCTTAGACTTTAGAGTAACGTACAACTATTTTTAACCTTTTTTTTTTTTTTTTTTTTTTTTTTTTTTTTTTTTTAAATCTCATCTAATGCTTGCAAAGGCTTAGACTTAAATCTTGAGCTTAAAATCTGAATCGTTGGGAGTAATTGAGTTGCGCAAAATTGAAGTTTGTTCGAGGTGCGGGACATGGTTAAATTTTAACTCCTGAACACAGTTCAATTTGCACTTCTTAACCTCTCCCAACGATTCAGAATTTGTGCTCAAAATTTAAGTCTAAGATTTTGCAAGCATTTAATTAGATACAAAAAATAATGGTTAAAAATAGTTGTTGGTTACTCTTAAGGCGCCTCTAAAGAATTTTTTTTAAATTTATTTTTAAGAAAATGCAGGCATAAAGAATAGTTTTAGTGAAAACAGCAAACGAATCGACGAATTTTTCCGTTTTTTATAACCATTTGAAATTTGAACGAACCTCTGAATACAGTTCAGTTTGCGCTATTATCCACTCCCAACTATTCAGATTTGAGCTCAAAATTTAAGTCTAAGCTTTCGAAAACTTTTAATGGGATGCAAGAAATAACGGAAAAAAATAGTTGTTCGTTACTGCAAAGTCTAAAGCGCCCTCTATCGGCATTTTTTGAAAATTATCTTTATAATTTATTTTTAAGAAAATACTGACATGAAGAATAGTTTTAGTGAAAACCGCAAATCAATCGACCAATTTTTCCGTTTTTTATGTTTATTTGAAATTTTGGACTCTAAACTTTAATGGCGCCTATCTCTCTCGGAAAATGTTTGGGACTCTTAGTTTCCTATTTAATATTGCTTGTTCGATGTGTACTATCATCCCTTAAAGTTTTGCCCAGTAGTTTAGATACACCCTGTATTTCCGCGACCGATTAATGGTATTCACCATCTGTTTCAGATATCATTTGACGAAATTCGCGATTTTCTTTTCAAGACCAACTTGCGAAATTTTTTATTTTTTGCGCGATTATTTGTTTAAATCCTCTTTTTTTTTCCCGTGATTTTTTGATTAAATTTGCGTCTTTTTTGTATCCCATCATTTGACGAAATTTGCTATTTTTTTCCCTTATGATCAGTGCTGTAATTGGAAAAAAATATTTGTGGGAGCTCACTTTTTATTTAAAACATTTAGCCCAAAATCAACTTTTTAAGTTAACAGTTTCAGTTATTATACCCTAGTTTTTAGGTATTGTATTTGTGTAGGATTCTTTAAATGAATTTTATAACTCACGTTGAAACATTTTCAATCATGAAGCAAAATTTAATTCAAATAACAGAAATTTTCAGAAAGAACGATAATGAGAGGGGTTTTTCTGCTTTTTGAATTACAACAAAATGTTTTGTCTGCCAATCTAATGAAAATCCTAATGACAACCACGATTAATGACCATACGATGCATCACAAAATTCTTTTAAGGAAGATCCTACACAGCTTATAAATATAAGTGAACTCGCTTTTTTAAATAAAGATTTAAATTTTGTCATCGGTCATTATGTTATTCATCCAGCTGAATTACTCTTTCAATTTCCGACGTTGAATTGGATACAGTTTTCATACACTCTAGACGAGGACTAATATATAATAATCATTATTATATCGATTGATTTGAAAAAAAAATTGTACTCGTACGCGATATTTAATTTTATTTGTTTATGTTTACAGTAACAAATCAAATATTTCTGGGAACGGCGTTCCCATGCGTTCCCGCCCAATTACAGCACTGCTTATGATCGTTAAAACAAATTAGTATTTTTTTCTGTCTTCTTTTGAGGAAATTTGTTATGATTTTTCCGTGACAGAATGACGAAAATCGCCATTTGTTTTTTTGATTTTTGATAAAATTCAAGATATTTTGAGATTTGCGATTTTTTTCGCGACGTGTAACGAACTTTCGAATGTTGCGAGTATCTTTAATACTCATTAGGTCGCTGGTTCACTTAATACTACTAATTACTTAAAAATTCTTTATATACAAACTATTTACACATTATTTACATTTCGAATAAAGAATATAGATCCAGCAAAACACACGATAGGTCCGCTAAGATCACCGAAAACGAAACAATAACAAAAACGATATTCCAGAGTTGCCAAAACGGCAAACCTAAAGTACAGTAGAATGCGCCAAGGAGACGCACGGCATCCGAGGTTATGGTGAAGCCGTTACAAAAGAATGCGCCATGGAGACGCGATATACAAGACTGTGGTGAAGCCGTAACATACCGGCCCCCGTTGATATGTGACAACATTCAACAATAATACTAAATGTAACAACAAACAATTGCAAATAATAGAAATTTCAATTCTACAATCAATAATATAGTATTTTCGATAAAATACAATATACTTCTTCAATATTATTACTTAATATAAGTTTACCAAATGCAAATAGATAAGTTATAATACAAACAATAATTACACTTGAATAGTATGCAAGATAGTTATCAAATTAACACTCAATATATGTAGCAATCTGATAAATTCAACAAGTTAATAATAGTTAATCAAGAATATATACAGACGAAGACACGTAAATTTACACTTATGTTATAAAGTTAAGCTACACAAATTATGAAGCTAAGAATTGAAATATTTTTAAATCTCAATGAAATTGCTATACATAGTAAATAGTTCAATACAAATATATAATAATGGTAACTATAATATAATTATTTAAATCCTTCAAAATAACAGAATTCATCAATTCTCTAAAGGAAGTGGACAAACTTTAGAGACACATCTCCTAACTATACCTGCTGCTGTTTTAATTTCTAATACTCTTTTTTTTTTTTTTTTTTTTTTATACTTAATCATAAAGAGTCCACAAAAGTCAACAGAACATTTTTGAAATGGCGGGCTAGGATTTACTCGTTCAGCTGGCAAATTTCCCATAATTTGATTTGCTCCTATTGGTTTGTTTTTAAAACACGTTATACATTTGTGAACTATTTTACGAGCCAAGGATCGCCCATTTATTACCCAATATTTTTGCCGTACATGATGTAACAATGATTGTGGCCCTAAATGGAAAAATTTGGAATGAAAATATTCAAAAATCATTTCACTTATTTTATGATCATGTGGTAACACTATAGGGTGTTTTCTCTCATAGGTCAGACTGGAATTGTCTAAACGACCTCCAACTCTAATTAAATTATCGGAATCTATATAAGGATTTAGAAATTTTAATTTACTGTTACCTGAAATGCTCCTCTGGTTTTTCATATGCTTAAGCTCTTCAGAGAAGGCTGAATACTGTATCTGTTTAATCAGAAAAATTTCTCCAAATCTCAATTCACTTGCAGATAAGGCACCACTTTTTTTCTCCTTACCCTTTCGACAATTATTTAGAAATCTAAAAATATAACTAGTAATACGAATTAATTTCAAAAAATTCCCTTAGCAAAAAAAGGCATAGAATTACCATAAAAAAAACACCATAAGTGCAATCATATGGATTTTTGCCTATGGTAAAAGTGATCCTATGGAAAACCATATAATCGTTAAGTGTATGGTAATTCTTATGAAAAACCATATAAACGTTAAGTGTATGGTAATTCTTTATGGTACTATATATTAAAAAATAATAACGATATCAACTTTGGTGGCGCCATCTTTTAGGAATACGGGGAACTAAGCTTACTAATGCACTTCGACCTTGGGAAGCAGTGGGATTTGATCCAGGGACGGTAGGAATGGGAGGCGAGCGTCCTAACCATTCAGCCATGCGGGGTGATGAGCTGTGCTTATAAAACGTTATAAGAATAAAGCGTTTGGGTAAATCATCATTATTTGTCGTTCTAACTTAATGGTTGACAAAAGAAGGTAGTTTTAAAAGGTTTTTTTTAATAAATTGTTTTATAGACATGTATTTATAAATTAATTTATTATTTTAATGAATGGAGTAAATAGCTTAGCAAATATTATTTAGTTATAAAATCCAATTAATTAAAGGAAAAACTATTTTCTGTTTATTAAAATAAAATTTTAAAAAAAATAGAAAGTCGATAAGAAATAATATTTAATAAGAATGAGAAATCATTTGATAACTTAGTATATAATATATTTTTAATGATTATATTAATGTATTATATTAATTCCTTACTTACGAGCATTTTTTAATTTTAAAGTAAAATATATATATATATATATATATATATATATATATATATATATATATATATATATATATATATTACTATTTTTTAGATAATTTTTACGGAAATTTTGAATCTTTCTTTTAAATTTTAATACCAAAAAGATTAATAGATATATTCAATATTTTTATACATTGTAAAATGATTTTTAATCTTTTCAATAATTATTAACGTTTAAATAAAATAAAATAAAAGCTTTGTTGTTGCATATAAAATGAATATAAATGAATATAAAAACCAAAACTAAAAAATACTACTATTGTCTGACTATTGTCCCTTCGAATTATAATAGAAAACATGATTTAAACATCATTATAAGCATAAGAAAAAATAAAGAAATTTTTAATGCAGTTTTTTTTTTTTTTAAGAATGTGTTTGTATTTACAGAAGTTTGTAATTTTGAAGTTTGTAATTACAAACTTCTTTAATCGCTGTTAGAATTTTATAGGAAATATGTCATCAAATATATATTTTTGTTAAATCATTTTATTTCTCCCATAGGATTTTTTATTTATAACGCATAGACTCTGCTCACATATATGAAATACATAAGAACAAAATAATAACACTATTATTTCATATATTATCATAATTTGAGGTCGATAAAAATATCGGTAGATTTTTTGATATTTTTATAGATCGTAAAATAAATTTTAATCTTTTTAATAATTTTTAACTTTTAAATAAAATAAAAATCCTTGTTGTTCTATATAAAATGACTTTAAAATTATCAAATAACGTAAATTAATTATGTACCTCTTTTTTTTTTTTTTTTTTTTTTTTTTTTTTTTTTTTTTACACTGTTAAGTTTATTAATATTTAATTAACATATTATAATATATTATATTAATATATATGTATTAATATTTTGTTGTTAATATTTTTAAAAGATATTTCAAAAATTCTTTTGGTGAATCAAATATTTGTAGGTCCTTTTTAAAATAAATTCAAAAAGATTTTCTTTTAATAATTATAGGCTATTTTTGACAATTTGTTTATTTTGAGGGGGTCCGGGACACATTAAAAAATCTTTTATTGAATTAAAATTTCGCAATTTTTTGTGATATTAAACATGCTATTTTAAAACAAAATCACATGATGAAACTTATCTATATTTTTTTAATTTAAAATTTATTAAAAAAAGTGGAGGGAAATTAAAAATTATCGTAACTCAATGTAATAATTGTAGAATTTTAGTTTTTTAGCAATTAAATAAACAGAAACACCTACATTTTAATTTTGATTCAGCCTTTTTAAAAATATTAATAAAAAATTTATTTAAAGTAAAAGTTCGAAAATAAATACTACTTTCAAAAATAAATATTTTTTTTCAAATTTGCTGAATCAAAATTAAAGTAAAGCAATTAAAAAAAGGCATGTTCTAATTTTAAAGCATTTATGTTTAACGGTTCTAACAATTTAAATGTGAGAAATTGTGAAAACCCATCATGAAGAAAAACGCATACAAGAAGTCTTATCCATGACAATCAATGCTTAAAAGCTAGATGCTGAACGAAAAAAAAAAAAAAAAAACACTTAATATTTCCTGTTCTAAATATGATTTTAAAAAAATGTCATTATAAGCATAAAAAATCAGATAAATTTTTAATGCAGTATTTTTAAGTGTGTCCCTGACACCTTTAATCGCTGTTAGAATTTTATAGGAAATATGTCAATTATATATTTTTGTTGAATAATTTATTTTTCACAAGATTTCTTTATTTTTAACGCATTTACACACTCATATATATGAATTATATAAGAATAAAATAATATGTTATTTTATGTTATATTAATTTGAGATCAAGGGATTTTCATTAGACTGGTTATAAGTTAACATAAGTTGTTCCTAAATAGATTTTGGTTTAAACTATCTAACCAGTGGCGTTGCTATGATTCTATTTTTTGGAAGTGCATAAGACATACATAAAAATAGTAGAAAGTTTTGAGATGACCACAACCGAGTAATTTTATATTATAGTTACACAAATTCTAATATATTATAAACTTTCAAAAGGCATTAAGATTTTACCATACACCATGCTTTGAAATACTATACAATTTATGGTGCAAACAATTATGTATTATTTTACTACACATCACGCTATGGAACACCATTGAATGTATGGTAAATTTCATTTCCCTATAGTTTTACCATACACCTGGTTATGGAATACCATATCATGTATGGTGCATATCTTTATCCTATAACTTTACCATACACATTTATCTGGATACCATTAAATGTATGGTATATATCATTATCCTATAACTTTACCATAGATATTGCTCTGCAATACCATAGAGCGATGAATGTTTACCATATGAATACAATATGTTTACATATAATGACATAATTTTTTTATGATTTTCCATATAAAACCATGTGTTTCCATAAAAAATCCTATGCCATTTTTTGCTAAGGGTTATTAGTTAAAGAGAATAAACAATTATGAAAACAGTTCAGTTCTAAGTGAAAAGTTAGTGTTTTTTTTTCAGTTCTAAATTCGGACTCATAGTCAGTGTTGTTTTCCAGTTTTACTGGATAATCTTCTGCATATTGAATTTTGTCCCGAAGAAAATTTGGTCCACTAAACCAAAATTTGCAGTTAGTCAGTTCTTTAGCATCTAGACCTCGAGATAGGACGTCAGCAGGATTATTTTCCGATGATACGTGTTGCCACTGATAAGAGTCGGTGAGGTCTTGTATAGCAGCCACTCTATTACTCACAAATGTTTTCAATTGGTGGGGAGATTTTCTAATCCATGCCAGTGATATTGTGGAGTCACTCCAGAGAAGAACAGTTTCTATTGGAATGTCAAGTGACGGTACAACTTTATGCATTAATTTTGCTAAGAGAAGATATGAGCACAGTTCAAGACGAGGGATTGTCACTGTTTTTATGGGGGATACTCTAGACTTGCTACAGAGTAAATGTGCATCAGGAGAACCTTCAGTTGGTATATACTGGATGTATATGGCGGCTCCATATGCCAAAGAAGAGGCATCTGCGAAGCCATGTACGACTATGCGCTCTTTACGAATAACAAATCTAGGAATTTTTAAATTTTCTAATTCTGAAAGAGTGGAAACAAATTCACTCCATTCTTTCGCTATGGAATCTGGTAATGGCCCATTCCAATCTATCTTAGCTAGCCACGTTTTCTGCATGAAGATCTTAGCCCTTGTTACTACAGGGCCAATTAATCCGAGTGGATCGAAGATTTTTGAAATCAAAGAGAGAACATCTCGTTTGCTATACAATTCCTTGTTATGAATCTTTAATTTATACAGAAAACAGTCACTTAAAGGTTCCCAGAGAACACCCAAAGTTTTTACTGAACTACAATCTGTTTGATCATCGAAATTATATTCGGTGGCAGCCATAGTATTAGGTTCAAGTAATTCTCGGTGGTTTGCACACCATTTGTGCAATTTCATATTTCCACGCTTCAAAAGTTCAATCAATTGGGACTTTAAAATTTTCGCCCTTTCGAGAGTCGATTCCCCCGAAAGAAGGTCGTCTACATAAAAATCTTTTAAAACGATTGACGATGCTAGAGGTAAGTTTGGTTGCTCATCAAGAGCTAATTGTTTAAGAGCACGAGTTGCTAAATAAGGAGCATTAGATGTCCCATAAGTAACTGTATTAAGCTTATAAGTATTCACTGGCGCGTTAACACTGTCCTTCCACAAGATTCTAAGAAAGTCTCGTTGGGATGAATCAATTAATACCATTCTATACATTTTTTCTACATCCGCTGTGAATGCATATCGATGTTTTCGGAAACGTATCATAATTACGAATAATTCTTGTTGAGGAATTCTTCCTTTTAAAAGAATATCATTCAATGACAAACCAGATGTCGTTGGCGTTGAAGCGTTAAAAACGACTCGCAAGCGTGTTGTACTTTTTTCTGGCCTGTAGACCCCATGATGTGGTATATAATAAAGGTTCTTTACGGGTTTTGATTCTTTTACTAATTTCATATGATTTAAGTTTTTGTATTCTTCCATAAATTCCGAATAGAGAGGTTGTAAGTTCGAATCCCTATCTAATCGGTGCCAAACTTGATCGAGCCTTTTTTCGGCTAGTTTTTTGGATTCTCCTAAAAGTGTAGCATCCTCCATAGGCATGCTAACAACATACTGACCATTAGAAGTTCGATAATGAGTCATTTCAAAATGATTTTCGCAAAATTTCTCTTCATTACTAAGTGGAGAACTAGAATCATTAATATTTTCGATTTCCCAAAATTTTCTTAAGGATTCGTCTATTTTTTCATTGGTTAATAAACCACAATATTGGGAATCATCTGAGGAATTATTCACGACACCGCTAGCAACATATCCGAACACTGTTTCTTGAAATAACAAATTTTGAGATGAGCTGCGAATTTTACCAGATTTTAATAAATCGAAGAAACATTGCGCGCCGAGCCTCAGGTCTATCCTCCCAGGGATATAAAATTCAGCATCTGCTAACTGGATATTTGTAGGAATATCAGCAATTTCTATACGAATAGGTGTAAGTGGGGTTATTTCTGTAATTTTTGGCACTACAAGAAATTCCAGTTCCCTTGTGAAATCTCTATTTTTATTTGAAATCACAGTTTTAATTTTATAATTTAATGTTGTGGTCGTGTTATTCAAACCCGATATTGGAGCAAAAACCTTTGATTTCTTTATGCCCAATTTCTTTGCAAATTCAAGCGACACACAATTTATTTGGCTACAAGAATCTAAGAGAGTTCTTGCCTGGATAAAATTTCCTTTATTTGTTTTTATGTCAATAACTGCGGTTGACAAGATAACAGTTTTATTTGAAGCGAATAAGCAATTAGAAAGATTTTGCGAG
The DNA here is from genome assembly GCA_964019185.1 of Maratus speculifer. Lineage (NCBI taxonomy): Eukaryota > Metazoa > Arthropoda > Arachnida > Araneae > Salticidae > Maratus > Maratus speculifer. The sequence goes on along the minus strand of OZ025292.1, from coordinate 390,415,215 downwards.
ACTGAAGGCGTCGGACTTGATTCTGGGCGACGTACTGTCTGATCAACACCTGGTTTTTGAAAATGAGTTTCATTACTGGAACCGATTTCTTTATCTCTATGTAATAAAGTGTTGTGAGGGGATTTGCAATGTTTACATAAATGTTTCGAAACACAGTTAGATGCTAAATGTGATTTGTTAAAGCATATGAGACAAAGTTTATTTTTTTTAACAATAGCAAATCTTTCACCAAAATTCATATTTAAGAATTTATTACATTTATATAGGGGATGAAATGAGTCACAAATAATACACTGTTTTTCAGAACTTGTATTTACTAAAAGGGATTTTGATTTTATTTCACTAGAAATTTTTGGTCTAGCTAAATTACTTCTATTTATGCTTTCGAGCGATTGGCTTCTTTTTTCTAAAAAGTCCATTAAATTGTCAAAACTAGGAACTTCAGATGTGTTTATTGACAATTCAAATTGTTTTCTTGTTTCCTTATCTAGCTTTTCTAAAATTATAGTTGTAAACAAAATGTCAGAGAGGTTATTTCTCTCAAATCCTAAATTATTTAGAGCCCTGATATTTTTGTTTATAACATCTAATAAACGCCTTAATTCTTTAGATGATTCATGTGTAATTTTTTCAAAATCTAGCACAGCCTTTAAATGTATATTGACAACTATTCGTTTATTTTCAAATCTATTTTCTAACGCTTTGAATAACGAATCAAATGTATCATCTGGAGTTTCTAATAATTTAGCATCATTCCTTAGTGCGGAATGCAAATAATGTAATTTTTGAACATCAGTCAATTCTTCATTATTTGTAACAATATCATTAAACTCTATTTTAAACATGTTCCAGTCTTCATATTTCCCACTAAATAGCGGAAGTGGTATGTTAGGTAATTTAATTTTACTGTTACTTATCCTTAATTCCGAATTTTTTGTTTCTTTTTTATTAGAATATAATAATTGATTGAAACTTACCTCTAGATTTTCTACTCGCTCTTCCATTTCGACGAATGAAGCATCAATTTCTGTTAAATCATGATCTTCTGGTGCTGTTATATAGTAATCACGACGAAGTACATCGATATTTGTAGACAGTTTTTGAAGATTCTTGATTTTCGTTTCAATTTGAATTCTAGACAATTCATCGGTTTTTTCATTTAAAGAATTTTCTAATCTTGTTAACTGGGCTTTTAAAGAGCCTCTAGTTCTATTCAAGCTAATTAACGAAGCCATTTTAATTCAAATAGAACAAGGAGAACAAGTTCGAATTAAAAACGAAAGTCCTACCGGCGAGCGGACCAATAATGTAACGAACTGCGAATATTGCGAGTACATTTAATGCACTCATTAGGTCGCTGGTTCAATTAATACTACTAATTACTTAAAAATTCTTCATATACAAACTATTTACACATTATTTACATTTCGAATAAAGAATATAGATCCAGCAAAACACACGATAGGTCCGCTAAGATCACCGAAAACGAAACAATAACAAAAACGATATTCCAGAGTTGCCAAAACGGCAAAACTAAAGCACAGTAGAATGCGCCAAGGAGACGCACGGCATCCGAGGTTATGGTGAAGCCGTTACAAAAGAATGCGCCATGGAGACGCGATATACAAGACTGTGATGAAGCCGTAACACGACGAGTTACCAAAATTACCGATTTTCTTCCCGCGATCTTTTGTCAAATATCACGAATTTTTCTTCAATCTATTGACAAAAATATTTATTTTGTTTATTTTTTTTTTTTTTATTTTTTTATTTTATTAGTAATCACTTGTCGAAATTCGCGAGCTCACTGGAAAAAATGAAGTACTCAAAAGTGAGTAAGTCGATGTACTCATATAGAATTGAGTATGTTTGGATCAAAAATGAACACATTGCTTTCTCAATTTTGAAAAAGAATATGTTATCAAATCCAAACAAGCAAAAATTTTGTATCCAGTATTGGTTTATCTCATTCATGGCGGCATAAAAGATGCGTATTAATGTAAATATTAAATTATGCACAGTATTTTTAAATAATTTTAAAATATACTTGCAAATAATGCTCTTGTCATAAAAAAGTTCGATTTGGGTATTTTACTTATAATTTTGCTATTTCTCTTGATAAATAATCAATTAAATGTTGATTTTTCATAATTTTAAGCAAGAAATAAATACCAGCATATATTCACTTTAACTTACAAATTCAGGGGGCAGATAATAGTGATTTATGTTTGAACACAACCATGGAATCAAAAATGAGTACATGTGTTTCTCAGTTTTGAGAACTTTTGGATCGGAGCTATTTTGAGCATGTGATTAAAATTGAGCACTTTTTACTCAGTTTTGAGAATCCATTTTTTTAACCATTTGAAAAATGGTTGTTGTTTTCGGGAGAATGGACCCGATGATGTTACCACTTTTGAATGATGTTACCACTTTTGAATGATGTGGTCACTTTTGAATTTAAATTAATTTCTTTACTTTTAGAAGAGTTTTTATTTGAATTTAAATTAAATTCTTTACTTTTAGAAGAATTTTTATTTGAATAGTAAATTAAAATGGTTAAAATCATTGTAATAAAGGAGAAAACTAACAAATTTAAAAATGGGTAGACGGAAATTAACAGATACGGAAAAAGCCGAAGCCAAAGAAATGAATGAACGTGAATATCGCATTCAATGATATTAAACACAGTCAACATGTATAAGTTGCTTATTAGTTTGGCGATTCGTATCATTTGGCGAAATTGGTCGACGGGATAACTGAGTAATACTGTATTTGGTTTGGCGCAAAAACGTCTTTCAATGCAGAAAATGATAAAATCAAAAGATTATTGAGCCGCTGAAAACCAATTACGTGTTGAAAGGCGATCACGAAAAAGGAAGCAATTTAATGCCGAACCGATTAATTGTAAAACATCATGTCGCCAGGGCGACCAATCCACTAGCCATGGCGTTTTACTATCGGTCGGTTCTAACCAGGAAAATTTGAGTGCCAATAGTGATTCTAACAAGCCGGAAAATGTTATAGCTATTACTCTTGATTTTCCACCACCTAAAAAGAAAACTAAAAAGCAATCGGCTTGGGAAAAACTGGGAAAAAAATTTTTTGATTCGATGTCTGATGGACCCATTCACAGATGCATCTGCTGCGATCGATTTTGGTTTAAAACCTCCATCACCAAAATTCTGCTCTGTAAAATCAAACAATATATGCCAAAGTCTTACAAGTATAACAGTATATGCCAAAGCTGTATTTTAATAATGATTACTTTTGCACCAACAATGTTAAATAGTTTGAAATGTTTCTTTCGTCGCCAACTTTTATGCTTGGCGACAATAGAGTGATATAACTTAAACGAACCGTACCTTCAAATTGCAGCATGTATAAAGTCATTTATAGCAGTGGCACGGATAATACACAATAAAACAACTGGTATTTAGCTTAAAATGATAGATGAATGTATCGAGTGAAACATTTTTCAAATGGTTGGGGTAATTTCTTAAATTACAATTATTTTTTTGTAGCACTATTTTTTAGTGCTGTTTTTCTGAAACCTATTAATGAAATTTGATATTTGTTTCAGGCACCTTTTGACGAAATTCGTGATTATTTTTCACGAGTGACGGACGAAATTCTTGATTTGTTGTGGGATTGTTGGATTAAATTCTCGATTTTTTACGCGACTATTTTACTAAATTTACATTTCTTTTTCTGCCCGCGACCGTTTGACAAAATTTACTATTTACTTTACTTAATCGCTAGGCGCGATATTTACAAGTTTTTTTCGCAACCAATAAACAAATTTTTTCTGCGACCAATTGTTAACATCTGCATAATGTTTTTTCATCGAATGACAAAATTTGTGATTTTTTTCCGTGACTGCTTGTTTGATTTTGCGGAATTCCCCAAGAATAAAAACTAGTCATTGGGGGCCACCGTAATACTTACCCATCATGGATATGCATACTATAAAATATGAAAATAAAATCAAGTAACAGTGAATTGCATAAAAGATAACTTATAACTCCTTATAACTCCAAAAATGATAATTATACTAACAATTCACTACGTTAGATTAAGTGTTTCTTTTTTAATTTTTACAAAACTTTGAATTGAAATTTGGATGAATTCAGGGTTATGAAAAATCGAAGAGTGTGGAAAACAGGATTACATATATTTCGACAACTAATTATCCAATCGACTTCATTCTTTGTGCAAAATTTGTTTTTTTATTGTTTTTATGTTCACTCCTTAAAAATAAAAATCGAAAAATTTTATAGAATCAGAACGAATATTTCGAGTGTCCGAAAAAATTAGTTCCGGATAATCGATGTTACTGATATTAAATAGGCTTCGCCTCATTCTTACATACTAACTACGTGTATACTAGGGATGGGCATTATTGAATGTATTAGGATAAATAACAATGTTATTGTTATACAGTTTATTATTTAATAACAGATTAACGGAAAGTCCCTGTTAAATTTGGAACACGATCCCAGCAACATATTAAAAAATAAAGATTTGAAACAATCGTTTTTTAGAAGTATATACATTAAAATTATAATGAACAAATTTCCTAAATTTGTTTTCTGTATTTGTAAAAAAAAAAAAAGCTTAAAATTGTGTTTAAAAAGAATCAGATTTCAAATGTTTATAGCCAATCGGTGGATGCAATGAACCAGCGTACGATTGAATCCCCCCCCTTTGAGCGTGTTTCCCAGCAGAGCTATTTCAGCTAGTTACGGTTTCTAAAGCCTTCCTTTCTTTCTCTCTAAATTCTTTGGCCATTCACTGGCGAGGAAAAAAGTGTATTTTATTATTCTTTTTTGGCTGTCTTGTTGTTGTTTCTGTTTTCGTTTCAGTTATTTTATTCCAAGTAATCGGTATGAAACAAAAGGTCGTGTTACTCTTCAGAGTTATAAAATCACGAATTGCGGTTAAAACTTAAAATAACTCTAATTTGTTGGGCAGATAGAGTTTGCGGAACAAATTGAGTGGTATAGAATATTTTGCAACGAAAGTGAAAACGAGTTTTCGCGTTTTTTGTAATCGAAAGGAAAATGAGAATGATTGGAACGAACAACGGATATGGGTAGAGGAATGGTTTCTGTAGTGAAAAGGTGTGTTTTAATTTCGACTCTTTGGGCAGGGCGGAGTGAGGAAGGTGGGGAGATAAACAGAGGGGGCATGTGCCTCGGGCAACCGACACAAGGGAGGGGAGCGGCCGCGGCGCTAAATGAAGATTTTGTTTGTCTACTTTACTCAAGTTTATGTTTAGCACGATATTTTTAAAATAGTTCTGTCTGAAATCTACAAATGATTTAGGATTATAATGATCTTGTCTATATAATTAGGAATGTTTTTCTATTCTTTTCGATTCCATTTTCAGGATTTTAATGAATCTATATTTGACAAAGCTGGTTACGTTGTTCAGTACAACATATTTAATGATTGTGCTTTTTAAATGTCAGTTGTTTGAAATATTACCTTTGTAAATTTTATTTGCGTAGGCGGGGGTGGGGGCAAAATTCATATTTATCCCGGGTCCAAAAAAAGACTAGTTTCAGCCCGTGCTTGGCATATGGTAGTTTATTTGGTTTTAAATATTCGAATTTGGAAAAGAAAATTTCTGATTACTAATTTTTTTTTTTTTTTTTTTTTTTTTTTTTTTTTTTCTAGTGAGGGGAAGGGCAAATGATTTATTATTATTATTTTCCCCTTTGACATTATTGCGACTTTAAAAAAAAAAAAAAAAAAAAAAAAAAAGAGAGATGAAGCTTTTTTTTTATTTTGTTTTTAATCAATTGAAAAAAAGAAAAGAGAAAATAGCATTTTAAAATTTGTGAGGACAATTATAGACCAGGAGGTGGTAGCAAAGACATTTACCTCATAAAGTTCTCGGATGAAATTCCAAGATTAGTTAAATCTGAATTCGTATATTAAAATGCAATTGGTCTGCCAAGTCATATCTTGGAGGAAAATGCCGAAAACCCGATTTGAACGATTCATTCGTAAGTTTACCGTTATGTTTTTTCTGCAACCAAAGTTATGAAAGCATGAAGGACTGGGACCAGGCAAACACAATGGTAAACCTACGAGTCAACCTTTTTAAATCGGGATTTCAAGCTATGACTTGGCAGACAATTTTATTATGCGAATCGCGATTTAACTAATCCTAGAATTTCATCCGTGTACTCGATGAGGTGATTGTCTTTGCTGTCACCTCCCGGTCAATTAGTTTTAATACAATTGTAATAAATTTGAAAAACATATTTGTGCGTAAGAAATTTATTTGCATGAATTGAATTTGATTAAATATATATAAATAATATTTTCGTATTCTTGCCATTTACTTTAAATATGCGTTCATGGGTATGACTGCAATTTTGCTTTTTTTAACAATAGGGCTTTTAAAGTTGTCTAATGTTCTGCAGGGTATCTCGTATTATTGCTTACCTATAGTTAATAACCATTAGTTTTAGAGGTGTAGTTCAAATTACAAAAATCTTTTAAATTTTGTTCTGCATTATTTAAAAAATCGATTTATGTTAAAACTAGCAAACCCGTCCGGCGTTGCACGGCTCCGAGATAATAATATTAAAGGAACATGAAATTTGTGATTTTATCTGTAACTCTAAATACGTGAAATTACGTTGTCTGAAATAGATGGCCACTGACTGTGTGAAAAATTGGTTTAAAAAATGAACAAATAATAGTTAGCGGTAAAATTGTTCAAAAGGACTGCAATGGGAAACGGGAGAGGAACTACTCAAGTAATAAATAGAATTTTCAAAATCTGAATTTCAGATACATCAGGAGAGACTTTGGGATACTTTCAGGAAAGTTTTGAGCCTCGTAAGTGCCGTAGATTTTGCTAACCAGTGCACAAAGACAGAACATTTAGTTATTTTATTAGTGTAAATTACTGTGGTTATTTAAAAAATTTCCTTTACTGCTAATTCATTAGTTTTATGGTTTTTGCCTTTTTTACATGCAATTTAAAATAGATATGATCATGATGCGTACAAAAATCTGTAATATTGACAAAATTCACTAAAAACCGATGCTAAAGGCACAAAAAATCGTTAAAAATCACATCGAAAATCGTACTAAAAATCGCAATGAAAAAAACCCACTGAAATTGAAAAATCATACCAGACAAAATTTAGTTAATTAAGTTTTGAAACAATTTTATTTTTGATTCTCAAAAATAGCCTCAAACTGCGAAAAAATACTAAAAATCATATTAAAAAAATTCGCCAAAAATTCATTCGCACGTATTCCGAATAAACTTTATTGAAAAGAGAAAAAATTACTATATTGAGTGAAAAGAATGAAACCGTATTCCTTTCACTACTATGGAAAAATCGCCTCGAAACATAAAAAGAGCGTTAAAAATCGCCTAAAAATTAAATTAAAAAATTCTAGTCAAAAAATCAAAAATCGGGCTTCGAGGTGCAAAACTACATGGGTCATTCCATGTCAAATCAACCAAAAAAATTCAATATTCAACCTGACCATTTCTGATTTCAATGAAACTGCCAGGGATCATTCTCTATGATGATATAAATTAAAGCATATTTTTATTTTTTGTTTATCGCTTTAAATTTTCATACAATTAATTCTTTAAATTTTAAAAAATCATCATTTTTTGACTTGCATAAATATTTTCAATTTTGAATTTCTCAAGTTCTATCAAACATAGAAAAATTTATGACCACTCATTTTAGAGTGTAGTTTATAAAGTTTAATTTGATATGCAAGTTGACTGTGTATAGTTAAAATAAATAAAATTTTAATTTTTTAAAAATTTTAAATTTGAAAATTATATAGATAGTTATTTTTAAAATTTTTGAAAAAATTGTATGTTTGTTGTAATATTATAAGGTTAAGATTCTGAAATTTTTAGAGTGGGATCTCAATGGGATCAGGAGTTATGAAATAAAAGCTGAAAATTACCATACAAATCATAAATAAATAACAAAATAGATAGAATTAAATTGCTATTTTAATGGTAATTTTTGCTTTTATTTAATAACTGCTGATCCCATTGAGATCCCACTCTAAAAATTTCAGAGTCTTAAGCTTATAATATTACAACAAACATACAATTTTTTCAAAAAATTTAAAAATGACGATCTAAAAAATTTTCAAATTTAAAATTTTTAAAAAATTTAAATTTTATTTATTTTAACTATACATAGTCAACTTGCATATCAAATTAAACCTTATAAACTCCTCTTTAACATGAGTGATCATAAAATTTTCTATGTTTGATAGAACTTGAGAAATTCAAAATTAAAAACATGTAAGCAAGCCAAAAAAATGATGATTTTTCAAAATTTAAATAATTAACTATATGAAATCAGGGTTGCCATGCCACCTGGAGAACCGGGAAAACACAGGGAATTTTAAATCTCCTCCCAAAACAGGGAAAATCCAGGGAATTTCTTAAAAAAAACCTAAAAAATCTGGAAAACACAGGGAAATTGGTAATGGCAAATTATAACATTTCTAATTAGTCTTCACACACGCATATATTTTTTCACACTCAACATGGAATAAATGCATTGCAGTACAGGGAAAATACAGGGAATTTTTTTTCAAGGTTAGAGTGGCAACCCTGGAAATTTTAATGCGAAAAAAAAAATTATGAACATATATTCTCATTTATAGCATCAGGCAGGATTCCTGAGAATTTCATCGAAAACTCAATGGGTCAGGTTGAGTCACTGGTTGATTTGGCATGGAATGACCCTCGTTTAGATGTATCATCCCTCCAAATTTTATAACTCTACATGCAGCGGTCTCTTCAGAACAGCGCTGACACACACACATACTTGTCTCTTTATTATTATAGATAATGGACTTTTAAATGGTTGAGAAATTCCGAATTTTATACAATGTCTCGGTTCCATCATAAGTTTCATTTAGAAATGTTTCTCCATGTTCTAACAAGTAAACAGTAAAAATTGATTCTTATATGACCAAAACTTACTGAGTTATACTTTCAATTTTATGAATGTTCAATGTTTTAATCTCGGCAATGGAAAATGTGTTTTTAGTGAAAATAATAATAATAAAAGAAAAAGAAACGCTAAAAATGCATGAAATTTATAGTCATAATTAGATAAATTTTTGTTTTGCAGAATTAAAGTTTTTAATCGCAAACTAATTTAATGGAGTAAATTCATTTCAAAGAAAAACTGCGTCTAAAATTGCATCTAAAAAGTAGTTCAAACATTTTGAATAATTGTCTTCTAACTAAAACATCCGTTGACATCATACGCTGCGATTAGTTATATGTTATAAAAATAACAGGTTCTTGGAACCTGTTATTTGTGCAAGAATGTAACAATGAAACCTGTTAATCAAAATTAACTATATTTCCCATCTCTAGTGTATACTAAATTTTAAGTCTCATCTCAGTTTTTTTGGGAGATAGAGCGTTTACAGACAGACGGACGGCAATTTTTTTCTGAAAATGTTTTTCGGAATCTCCAGTGCCTAAAATGTGTAAATCTGTAAAAAAAAAAAAAAAAAAAAAAAAAATCGATTTTTAAAACGATTGCAAGATTTACCTTATACTGCGTAAAAATCGTGGTTTTTACAAAAATTAAAACATTCGCGATCGATTCATAATCGCGAATCTGTGCATAATAGAAATTTGGAAGATTCTATTTAAAAAACTATGCGGGATTTGCGATATCCCGCATGCAGGGGCAATGCTGTTCCTAATATTCTGAAAAATTACGGCATTCGGTTTCGAAAAAACTAAAAAAATTGGTCTTAAATCCGAAAATTTGGATTTAAAAATTTTTCCAATTTCAGCAAATGGTTGCAAAAAAAAAAAAAAAAAAAAAAAAAAAAAAAAAATCGCTTGTAGATAAAAATTGGCAGTTTTGTCAGATTGCGAAAAAAAACGCGAATTCCGTCAAAGGATCTTGAAAATAACAGCAAATTTCGTCAATGATTCGTGAAAAAAAAGCGATTTTCGCCAAAGGATCACGAAGAAAAAAACTCAAATATACTTCAATGCATGGCAAAAAAAAAAAAAAAAACTAATTTCGACAAATGATTTCGGAAAAGCTTGAATTTTATGAAAGAATCGAGAAAAAAAACCCCACAAATTTTATTAACGGATCGCAAAAAACAAAAATTTTGTCAAAAGATCGACGAAAAAAGGATGCATATTTGGTCATAATTTTGCGAGAAAAACGCAAATTTCGATATTCAAAGGATTGGGGGAAAACTGGAATTTCGCTAAAGGATGACGAAGAAAAAAAAACGCGAAATTCGTCAAAGGATCGGTAAGAAAAAACGTAAATATTCTTCATAGTATAATAAAAAAAAAAAAGTAATTTCGACAAATGTTCTCTGAAAAGCATGAATTTTATGAAAGAATCGTGAAATAAACACCGCAAATTTTGTCAGAAGATCGACGAAAAAAATGCAAATTTCGTCAAAATTTTGCGGAAAAAACGCGAATTTCGTTTCGTCAAAGGATCAGGAAAAAAATCTGGAATTTCACTAAAGGATGTTGGGAAAAAATGCGAATTTCGTCAAAGGCCCACAGAAGAATTTCACAATTAAATCCAGAGGAGGATATTAGCTCCCTATTCTGTAACCTTTCAGAAAGTTTGCTCAGTTCCGAATTTTACGAAAAATTAAGACAATGATTTCCAAAAATTAAAAAAATAGTCTCCTTTTTTAATAAAAATGGTTCCCTTCTTTTCTTTTTGAAAGCTTAAATGTGTTGGGATCCCTGTATTTATCTATAAAAATAAAGCACAGTAATTATTTGCTCTATGAACAGTGCTGAATTCAAAGAGGGCATCTCCCCCCCCCCCCCCGGAACTCTATAATGTCCTTTCCGAAGCAAAAAAAAAAAAAAAAAAAAAAAAATCTTCTCGAAGAAAAGTGTTTGGATTCCACACTATCTTTTAATATTTTACAACAAAAAGGTTTTTCTTAAAGTATAAATACTGTTTTCGAAAGGATAATTTACTATGTAGTTAGAAGTTATTAATTAATTTATCTCTGTTTACATTTCGATTTTATTTGAAAAATTCTTCTTTAAACAGAACTGCTGTAATTCGTTTAGTACGGATCAGATGGCTTGTTAAACGAAAGTTTCTAAATTAGTAATTTTGTTTTCGTTCATCCTCGCTTTATTTTCCTTTCTTAAAACTTTGCTTTGCCTTTCTATTATTGACCATTTTGATTTTGTGTGTTTTTGTTCTAGAAGATTCGTTGCCTTAACGATTCTGTTCGCTTCCTAGAATTTACAATCAGTAGTCTTGTTTCGTCTCTTCGATTTTTATTTTTACTTCCCCTGCCTTGTTTTCTGAACATTTCCCTTTTCCAACAGTTTAATTTCATTGAACTCACTTAACTGGGATGTAAAGTTAAACTGAAAGAACCGCTACCCTCATACCCCCGCTGGAGAAAATTAGAGCGATTGTAAAGTTTATTTCCGATCCTTGTGGGAATTGGGTTTTAAGTCAAAATTGCTGTCGATATTCCCTAAAGCAAGATACGCCTCCTCCCTCTTGCTTTTGTCTCTAGAGTTCCCTGACATTGTCTTTCACTTATTTTTATTTTTGACTTTTTGCTATTTTAGGTATAGCATTCTGCGAGATTAAAAGTTTGGTGAACTTCGCGTTACATTCGTTTTTTAAATTGATTTTATGCTTCCGTAATAAAGTAAGTGTAAAACCTTCCGATTTTTAGTATCACTATTTCCGAATAGTTATCTCCGTCTTATTTAATTGCTGATTTCCGACTTAATTAAAACAAAATATCGCTCACCCGCAAGAAAAGTTGCACATCTCGCAGCGCCGAAATTAGCCTTTTTTGCTGCCGGGGCAAACATGGATTTTGGCGCTCCCACCCTCCACATATATGCATTCTTTATATCAAAACACACCACAAAAAAATCTTAATTTGGCTCCCCCTTCACCTTCTGTTCTGGTGGCGCCCGGAACATGTGCCCTCTCTGCCCCCCGCTAGTTTCGGCTCTGACATTTCGACAAAAGTGAATATCACAGGAGAGGCAAAAGGAAATTTCCCTAATTTTATTGTAATATCAAATTGCAGCACTTATCTCTTCTGTATGGAGAAATGAAAACGTAGCATAAAAGCATAAAACTCTTACGATTGAAGACATAGGATGAGTTTTTGAGGATTGTGTAAATTTACCTCTCTACACGGTCCACCCCTCTTCTGTGGTCTAGGGATGCCACTTTTCCGCCAAATGGAGAATTTTTGCTTTTTTTATTTTTAAGAATACGCGATTTTCGTCAAACGATCGCGAAATAAAACGACGATTTTCGTCTAACGGTCAAGAAATAAGCCGTCTTCAAATCATCGCGAAATGAAATTTCGATTATCGTCAAACAGTCGCGAAATAAAATTTCGATTTTCGACAGACGATCGCGAAATAAAATTTTTATCTTCTTCACATCATCGTGAAATAAAACAGAAATTTTCGTGAAAGATCGCGAAATAAAATTTCTATCTTTGTCAAACGATCGCGAAATATAATTTCTATTTTCGTCAGACGATCGCGAAATAAAATTTCTATCTTCGTCAGATGATCGCGAAATAAAATTTCTATCTTCGTCAGATGATCGCGAAATAAAATTTCTATCTTCGTCAGATGATCGCGAAATAAAATTTCTATCTTCGTCAAATCATCGTGAAATAAAACAGAAATTTTCGTCAAAGGATCGCAAAGTAGAATCGCGATTTTCTTCAAATGATCGCGAAAAAACCCTTTTTTTTTTTCATTTTTTACTTATGGAATAATCATGGAATCTATTGATGGGTTCCCTCAATTGATTTAAAATGATGTGAAATAAAATTCCTCTCTGAGTTTACTACATCTGTTGCTGGCAATGTTGAATTCAGGAGGGGGGGGGGGGGGGATTCTCCCGGAAATTTTGAGATTTTGTATTTTCAATGGTCAAAAATTGCAATTTTCCATCCCCCGCCCTCCCCCGGATCCACAGAAGTCCCTCACGGAGAAAAGTATCTGAATTCAACACTGGTTGCTGGGTTGCTTTTAATTGATATAAAATATACTGCGAACTAAAGAGAGAATTTTTATTTTACTCGTATAAGTTAAGTTTTCATGCGTAATGAATTCACATCATATTTCTAACTGTTTGACCAATGAACATTTAGAAAAACGTAAATGTTAGAAGTTTACAAAAAAAAGTTTTGATTTTCTTTCATTTTTTAAGATAGTTAAAAATACTTTTATGAATTTTATTTTTTTGTGGTTTATTATAAACAATATAGTTTTCAAAATTCATACATAAATGTCGTGAAATATACTTAATTTTTACTTTATGTGTATTTTCCTTTTTTTTTTTTTTTTTTTTTTTTTCTTTTTTGGTTATTTTTCGAGTGGCATCCATGTAAGTCACAAATGAGCTTGCAGCGTATATTTAAGGGTTATTTTGCATAACTAAACTTATGAAACTGTTTGTTTAGCAAGGCACACCTATGACAAATCTATTAATATAATAAAACGCAAAATGAATTTTTGCGAAATGTGCTAATTTCCTTCCAGGTGAGAGATATAATTACACTGATTAAAAAAAAAAAAAGTTTTTCTCAGGTTATAAGCGTGTGTGTTCGATGGCTGGGAAAGGAAAATGCATTCCATGTACGGCTGAAAATTTAGATGAGGGTAGACCAAGGACTGTTGTGTTGTGGTACTGAGATTCAAAATTGTAATATTTTGATAATTAGTCGAGTTATTAATTTAAAGCTCATCGAGTATGCATTCTTTTTCTGAAAACTGGTGAGCACAACCGTGCATGCTCAATTCAATGCAATCTTTATCTGAAAGTAAAACACCTGCATTGACTTAAAATCAAAGACGACTGGATTTTCTAATTTTCACTAACTTCTGAAAATTAAACTATTTGACGTATCAATTTCAGGGCCTGATTAATCCACGGGACTCCGGGGACTCGGCTCTGGACCCACAAATTATGTGGCTGATTTTTTTCCCTTAATCAAATATTTTTCAAATAATATTGTTTTATAAAATATGAAATGCAAAATTTAAATATTATGAATGACTCAATGAAATATTTAGAAGTTTTTAACCTAGGCACTTTTACTTGAAAGAGTGAATGACCAAGAACCAAACATGGACTTTACTCATGCTTGATAACTTCCAAATGATCATTACTCCTGATTTGGAAATGCCCTCGGGTATCAACCGAGTGACAACCTCGGGTACATGAGTGATCAGGGCCGTAACTAGAAGTCATCAATGGGGGGGGGGGACATAATTTTTTTTTTCTCTCTGACGCAGAAAGATAAATTAGTGCATATTCACACTGTGGGCACTATGTTTCTTATTAAACTGTTGTTTTTGAGTATATAACTGGTGCAAAACTAAACATCATGTTAGCTTCATATATACAAATAGGATGAGCTAGTATTTGGAACTAACACTTATTTTAGATACGATTTAGTAATTTTGCAAAACTGTGAAAAGGTTTGAAAACTAAATTTGATTTTTGAGCAGAATTTCATTTGAATTTTCAGAACAAAAATTCATTTGGTGACCTTGAAATCTTTTCCAGGGGGAGGGGGGGCTCAAAATATTTTAGGGGGCTGAGCCGCCCATAGCACCCCCTTAGTCACGGCCTTGTGAGTGATCTTTCTCCTTTTTTTCTGAAAGTGTCGCCAGGAATTGGGAGGTAAGGGGGGGGGGGGACAACTTTAGCTTGATCGGGCTCTGATCAATGGGAAGCTTTGTAATCACACTTTAAAAAAAAAAAAAAAAAATCTCTTTCTGAATATTTAATTTTTGTAAAAATTGATGAGTATATTTTTTTACTTTTTGCAAAAAACTGACGAGATAATGCAGAAAATGATGCAGACTGTGATCTAAATTAATTAAAAATTGAAATGAAAAAGTTTCTTCTTTCAGTCGATCCCTCCATTTAGTTTCCGAAAATGAAAGAAAATAATTGCAATCTAGTTAGAAAAAATTTAAATAACTGAGACAGATTTGAAATTTGTTAAACATGTGTATGTGAAATAGAAAGCTGCACGATTTTGAAATTTCTAGGCCCGGACTGGCCCGAACGAAAACTGTCTTGGCCCAACTAGTTCCGAAATAGGTGAAATCAAGCACAGTCCGTTGTAAAATATCAATGAAGTAAAATCCATCTTGACCTGGCTCAATTTTAATTATAAATAAATAAGACTTTTCTTAAAATACAATTGATATTTTTTTAATGAATAACTGCATATATATTTATAAGAAAATTCTAAAGCATATTTTAGGTTACTTACGTTTGCAAGCCATAGAATTCACAAAATCAATGTATGATCATCTAGACTTTTAGACTATTGCATTAAAATAAGAGAAATCATGCATTAAGCATAGATAATGAAACATTTTCCAACACTCTTAGAATAGTTTATCTAAACTTTGTTAGTTAGGGGAATTAGGTAAATTAGATATCAAAATCGACATTTTAGGAAACTCATAAAATACTTGAAAAACTGATTTTTAGAAATATTGCATTGATAAGTGTAAATTATTAATTTTAGTCTGTTTATATTTTTGAATGAAATAATCAGTCTTTCTTAAATTGAACACACTGAACTTGTGATACTTATTGCGGTCATCGTTAAATAGCCTCTTTTATTATATTTTTTTTTCACCTATAATTTCAAACATTTAACAGTGATGCCTTTAATGTGTTAATTAGTACTACATGTTCTTTACACTTTGTTATACTAATACTTTTTTTCTGTTATAAATATATATATATTTTTAAAATTTAAGTAGTTTTTCTTTACTCTTATTTTTTAAACTCTTTTGTTTTTAATAGGAATTGTTCTCAGTTAACAAAGCTACAAGCATTACAGTCACGTTGGCATGAACCTACGGAGAATGAAATGAATAGCAGCTCGGAAACAACAGTCCAGTGGCAACCTGTTCAGGTTGGGGGTAATTTGCCAACTCCAGAGGTACGTTTTTCTTCTTATAGGTACGCAGAATATATAGTTGTAAATTTTTATCCTTCATCAGTAGTAGTGATGAAGTAACTACGCCAGTTGCGCCAAATTGATCATTTTTCAATGAAATTGTTCCAAACTGCATCCAAGTATGAACAATTTTCCAACAACCGTTTGACTAAATTTACTATGTCTTTCCATGATCGTTTTCACAATCAGCTTACTCCTTACCGAAATTCGTGATTTTCTTCTGTGACCGATTGATAAAATAGATTTTTTCCCCTAAGAGCTTTGTAATTATTTTCTATGATCGTTTTTCGAGATTAAAGTTCCCTCCGCAACCAACTGACAAATTGACCTTTTTGTGCGATCGTTAAGGGAAATTCTCGTTTTTTGGCACTATCCTTTAATTAAATTCACCATTTTGTTTTCCGTAATTGTTTGATGAAATTAGTGTTTTTCTACAACCGACTGATGAAATGCATGCATTTTTGCACGATCTTTGACGAAATTCTCAGCTTTTTATTTATTTATTTATTTTTTTTTTTATTTTTTATTTTTTTTTACTTTTTTTGCTCGATCATTTCATAAAATTCCTGTATTTTTTTTCCTTCTTTTTTGCAAAATTGTTTGACAAAATTCCTATTTTTTATTCTCCGAAATCGTTTGACGAAATCCACGATTCTTTTCCATGATCGTTTATCAAAGTTCATGATTTTTTGCAATTGACTGACAAAATTCACACTTTTTTTTTTTTTTTTTTTTTTTGCGATCTTCGAGAAGAGATCTCTTTTTTGCACGACAGTTGAAGTTCTTGTTTTTTACGCAGTTTTACTAAAATCATGTTCTTGTTTTCCCAATCGTTTGATGCAGGGATGCCACTTTTCCGCCAAATGATGATCCGCTTTTTATTTATGTATATATATATATTAAGAATTCGCTGTTTTCGTTAAACGATCAGATAAATAAAACAGAGATTTTCATTAAACCATCATGAAATAAAACTATTTACATCAGATGATTTGGAAATAAAATAGCGACTTTCATTAAACGATCACGAAATAAAGCGCTTTTTTTCCTGCCATTCAGGGAAGATTCTGTTCAAAATTTTTCGGAAATTCCAAAAATTTTAAAACTTGCTTATCAGTTCGAAAATTTGGACTAAAAGAAAAAAATAAATTCATGATTTGTTTGCAGAAAAAGTTATTGATTTCATCAACTGTTCACAATAAAACACAAATTTCGTCAAAAAAGAAAAAGAAAAAAAAATTATGGGAAAATTGCAAATATTATCAAAGAATTATCCCCCCCCCCCCCCCACACACACACACACACAAAAAAAAAAAAAAAAAAAGCCTAGTTTTATCAAAAAATCACTAAAAGAAAAACAAATTTCATCTGAGGATCTGATTTCCGAATTGCCACTAAAAAAGCAAAAGAAACTTCCCTTAGAAAAATTTGAAGGGCCCCAAAATTCATAATTTCATTCTAGAATTCTATTTAAATTCTTTTCAAATTATTAACTCCTTGATATATATATTTTTTTAAGCGATTCATAAAAACACCTTTCATATAGATCAGTTTCAACCACATGATCACAATTATCCAAAATTGCTCCAAAAATGGCTTTAGTGCACTTTCATCCCTACCCGCCTGCATTGCCCTGGCCCATAATAATATTCTGAAACGAACCTGAAATTTGCATTGTAGTTGCATATAGAGAAAGGAGGTGGGCAGAAACTGTGCAAGTTACCAGGGCAGACTCTTGTTCAGTTGGAAAGTTGTGTATAGTCTCAAGTTAAGGTTTTAAATTTTTATTCGTCTCACACTTTAAAATTAATTGATGAATTCAATTAAACTTTAATATTTTTTTTTAAAATTTAAAATGTTTATCATCTTTAGATGAAAAAATAATTACAAAATACAGGCCTCGGAGTGAGTCGCTAAACTCGCTTTTCTCGCTATTTTTTTTGGATTTGTCTCTTTTAGTCTATATTTTTCAGATTTAATCTCCTTTTTCGCTTTTTTTTTAAATATTTTCTTTACCCATCGATCGGTCGCAGGAAAAAGATCGTAACTTTCGTCATTTGATTGCGGGAAAAATATCGCGAAATTCAACAATTTGTCGTGAGGAAATATCGGAAAATTTGTCAATCCGTCGCAGAAAAATCTCGAAATTTGTTTAACTGTTCGCGGATAAAAATTTAAATTTTTTTTCAATCGGAAACCGGCAAAAAAAATCATGGACTATGTCAATCTGCCATAGCATGAAACCACAAAATTCCGCGGAAACGATCGTGAAACTAAGTCACGGAGAAAATTCCGCGAATTTTTTCCTTCATTTACAGGGGATGGGGGGGGGGGGGGATTCTAAAGTTCGTCACACTATCGTGCAAAAAAATTTTACGAAATTAGCATATTGTTTGCGGGCAAGAATTGCAAAACTTTTCTGTCAGACATTGAAAAGAAAGTGATTTTGATCAATTTGTGGCAAGATAAAAACGCGAAATTCGATAATCATTCGAGGGGATCGTTACACTTCGTCATTCAATCGCGGAAAAAATGTCACGATTTTGTCATTTTCGTGAGGGAAAAAAAAACAAAAAAAAACACGTATTATCCGTCAATCGGTGACAGAAACATATCACAAAATTTGTTAGTTGATCTCGTGAAAAACAATTGAGAAATTCGTCAGTGGATTGCAGGGGAAAAAAAAAAACCTTTAAATTCTTTATTCGCTCGTTGCAGGGGGATCACTTTTTCGACAAACGGCAGATTTCCGCTTTTTTTAAGTTTTAAGAATCCGCGATTTTAATCAATTGATCACGGGGGAAAAGACGATTTTCATTAAACAATCGCGATATCAAGCTGCGATTTTCACCAGACTAAACTGGAAGAAAAAAAAAAAAAAAAAAAAAAAAAAAAGCTAATTTTACCAGATTATACTGAAAAAAAAAAAAAAAACCCGCAATTTCCACCAAACGATTCCGAAATAAAACCGCAAATATTTCCAAACGTTTCCGAAATAAAATCGTGATTTTCGCCAAACGGGAAAAAAAAAAAAAAAAAAAAAAAAAAAAAAAGAGATTTTCATCAAACGATCCCAAAATAAAACCGCGCTTTTCGTCAAATGACTGTAAAATCAAAAAGCTATATTCTTTGAATGATCGAGAAATAAATCGATTTTCATCAAGCGGTCGTGAAATCATGCAGCGCCACCTTCATCAAACGATCGCGAAATAAAACCTCGATTTTTGACATATGATCGCGAAATAAAGTTCCGATTTTCGACAAACGATCTCGAAATAAAACAATGTTCGTGAAACGATCCTAAAATAAAAAATCTTAAATTTTGTCAAACTATCCCAAAGAATGCTAATTTTTCGACTAGCTAGTAGAATAAAACAGTGAAGTTCATCAATCGATTGCAGAAAAAATTATGAATTTCATCAACCGGTGACTTAAAATCATTTTATTAATTATTCGCGAAAGTAAATCGTCAATTTGTCTCAGAAAAAACGTGAAACTTCATCCATCAGCTTTGTGAAAAAAATACCACAAATTTCTTAATTAATCGCTAGTTTTGTGAGACAATTGCAAAATAAATTCTCAAACTATGTGAAAGATTTTGGAAAAAAATCACGGATATCGGCAAACGACCTCTGTTAAAAAATTGCGTATTTAGGCAAGCGATCGCAGAAAAAAATCGCGAATTTTGAATAGCGATCGCGGAAAAATCATAAATTTTGTGAAACGGTCGAAGAGAAAAAAGAATAACTAATTTTGGGTAATTAAATTTGAGTAGCGGGAAAAAGTGCAAACTTCGGCAAACGATCGTGGATGAAAAATGCGATTTCCGCCAAACGATCACAAAAAATCCGAAAGTTTTGTCAAACGTTCCTGAGATAAAATCGCAATATTTGTCAATCGATCGCTAAAAAAATAAACCTTGCGAAGTGTTGCTACTAGCTCATAGAATAAAACAGTAAAGTTCAGCAATCGATTGCATAAAAATTTATGAATTTCGTCAATCGATGACTAAAAAAATTCATTTTATTAATCATTCACGAAAAGTAAATCGTGAAGTTCGCCAATTAGTAGCAGAAAAAAGCATGAAATTTCGTCAATCACTACTGTGAAAAAGTATCGAACATTTCGTCGTACAAGGGCAGCAATTAATCACGAGTTTCGGGAGAAGATTGCGGAATAAATTCCCGAGGTATGTCAAACAATTCCGGGAAAAAAATTGAGAATGTTGACAAACGATCTCGAATAAAAATTGCGTATTTCGGCAAACGATCTCGGAAAAAATGCGTATTTCGCTAAACGATCGCAGAAAAAAGAAGCGAATGTTGACTAACGGTCGCGGAAAAATTGCAAATTTTGACAAACGATCGTAGAGAAAAAAAAATAACGAATTTCGGCAAACGATCGCTTCTCAACATTTGCGATATTTCCCCGCAATCGTTAGTAAAATTTTTCGATTTTCTTTTGCGATCGTTTACTGTAATACGGTAAACGATAATTAATTGAAGCCATTGTTTGGAGAAAATTCGCAATTTTTCTGCATTTATCTGTCAAAATTCGGGATATTTTTTGCGATTATTTGCCGAAATTCGCGATTTTTCGGCGATTGTTTGCCAAAATTCGAAATTCTTTCGCTTTTATTTGCGGAAATTCGTTTTTTTCGCAATCGTAGAAAAAAGTCGCAAATTTTGACTAACGATTGCAGAGAGAAAAAAAATCACGAATTTCGGTAAATGATCGTTAGTCAAAATTAGCGATTTTTTTCTACGATCGCGGAAAAAACGAATTTCTGCAAAAAAACACGAATGACTTTTGAATTTCGTCAAGCGATCACCAAAAAATCGCGAATTTCGGTAAATGATTGCGAAAAAAATCACGAATTTTGTCAAATATACAAAGAAAAAAATGTTAATTTCTGCAAACAATGACCCAACAAAATTGCGAATTGCGACAAATGATCGCCGATAAAAATGCAGAGATGCCACTTTTAGGCCAAATGGCGGATTTCATCTTTTTTTTATTTTTAAGAATCCACGATTTTCGTTAAACGATCGCAAATAAAATGATGATTTTCGCCGAACGATCGTGAAATAACATAGCGATTTTCAGCAAACGATCACAAAATACAACAGCGATTCTCATCAAGCGATCGCGAAATGCAACAGCAATTTTCGTCTAACGATCGCGAAATAAAACAGCGATTTTTATCAAACGATCGCGAAATATAAACGCGATTTTCCTCAAAAGATCCCGAAATATAACGGTGATTTTCATCAAAAAATCGCAAAATAAACATCCATTTTTGTTAAACGATCACGAAATTTAACAGCGATTTTCATTTAACGATGGCGAAATATGACTGCGATTTTCGTCAAAAATCGCAAACTATAACGGTGATTTTTGTCAAAAGGTTGCATAAAACGATGATTTTCACCAAACGGTAGCTATATAAAACAGCAATTTTCGTAAAACGATCGAGAAATAAAGCGGCGATTCTCGCCAAATTATCGTGAAATATAACAGCGATTTTCGTCAAACGATCGTGAAATATAACAGCGATTTTCATTAAATGATCACGAAATACAAAAGCGATTTTCGTCAAAAGATCGCGAAATATGACGGTGATTTTCGTCAAAAGATTGCAAAATAAACATCGATTTTCGTAAATGATCACGTAATATACGCGATTTTCATCAAACGGTCGCGAAACAAAACGGCGATTTTCGTCAAACGATCGCGATGTAAAACGACGATTTTCGCCAAACAATCGCGATGTAAAACGGCGATTTTCGTCAAACGATCGCAATGTAAAACGTCGATTTTCGTCAAACAATCGCGATGTAAAACGTTGACTTTTGCCAAACGATCGCGAAAAAAAATGATGCAAATTGTCGTTATTCACTCCTGGAATAATCATCAAATCTATTGCTGCATTACTTAAATTGATTTAAAGTGATGTGATACTTAAAATTCCTCACTGAACCTGTTGCTTGGTTACATTAATTGATGTAAAAGACTGTGGACTATAGAAAAATAATTTTTATTTACTTTTATTAAAGATTTATCCCCCCCCTCCCCCCCCCAAAAAAAAGGTTCTTAAAGGAATAAATAAAATAGTTTTAGTTCTTTATTTAGTTTATTATAAACAATATAGTTTACAAAATTCATGCACAAATGTTGTGAAAAATGTTGCACATTTTCTTTTTTTTTTTTCTTTTTTGTTATTTTCTGAGTGGCATCCCTGAAAAACACAAATTTCACTTAAAAAAAATTGCAAATGTTGGCAAACAACCATGGAAAAATCATGTATTTCAGTAAGCAATGGGGGTGGGGGGATATTACAATTTTCATATTAAATTGTGTCAGTCGGTAGCGGGGTAAAATTTGCTAATTTCATCAAATGGTCATGGAAGAAAAAGTAGTAAGCCGATTAAATGTGTCCTGAAGTATTGAAAAAAGTTAGTGTTGAAGTATCACTTGTCACCAGTACTAACGGGCTGCTAGGGCAAAAATAGATTTAAGCCTAGAAGCCACAATCACTTAAAGCAGAGTTTTAAAGGATTGGTGTACACATATACGCAGAAATAAGTCAGGTAATTATTTAAACTGAATTTTATTTAAAAACATTTAAAAACATGATTAGTATAACAGCAAAAATCCGGCCATAACTTTGGCCAAAAGAACGCATTGCTCATTTAGTGAGCTTTTTATCAAGTCTAGACTGACATTAGAATATAGCATGTTAAAATGAGCTTTTGAATTAAATCTAAATCATGCTTTAAATATTGCATGTCTAAAACGAGCCATCCAAACATGAAGTTGCTCAAATATATACCATCTGATAATCGCATGGAAATAGCAAGGCAGTTCTCTGTAACAGTGAAGCATACAGTTATACAAAGCAACCAATCAGAAACAAGCAAACGTCATCGGTACGATGACGCAATACTTAAACTGGAATGCAGGCATTCATCTCCAGATGCGTGGAATTCGTAAAAGTATGACGCCATATCGCCAAAGAAAAAGAACACTCATAAGCAGAGTAATGAAACGATATCTTAGTTACATAACGATTCGAAATACCGACATCATAGTAACTTCAGATCTGAAAGAATGCTGCGATATGACATCAATGGCCCGCCTTCCACACATCTGGATATGTTACAAACTCGTACATGAAAAATGAAACTAATTCGATATCTTACAGTTTCATTAAAAAGGTATAATTTAAAACATTTTCTAAATATGCTAGTTTTTTTTTTTTTTTTTTTTTTTTTTTTTTTCATTATTAGTACAGCAAGATCCCAGATTAAAATAAAACAAGTTAAGCACATAAATATAAAAAGTCAATCATTATAAGTTAATATTTATTTTCAAAAATTTTCTTTCTAAATTTTTCTAGTGTAATTTTAGTTGGAGGTTTTGTGAAATAATCAGCTAAGTTTTCTTTACTAGAAATATACTTTAAATTGAACAATTTCTCATAAACTAGATTTCTTAAAAAATGATATCTTACATGTATATGCTTAGTTTTACCGTTTTCTATAGGAGAGTTAGAAAAATCTATAGCAGCTCTGTTATCACAAAATAAGTTAAACTCTGAAAAATATGGGGGAAAAATTTTTAGTTCTTTACCTTCTTTTATTATGTTAATTATCCAAATAAGTTCCTTAGCAGCATCAGTCAAGGAAACGTACTCCGCTTCCATAGTTGAAAGGGCAACACAACGCTGTTTAGAAGTTCGCCAAGATATCACAGCATCATTTAAGAATAAAATAAACCCCCCAATCGATACTCGATCGTCTCGGTTAGATGCATACTCGGCGTCACTAAAACAATTTATTGAAAAATTATCATGACAAGAAAGATTTAATTTTTCATATTTTGTATGATATACATAGCCAAGGACTTTTAATAAGGCTAACCAATGTATTTTTCCGGGATTGCTTTGAAATTGTGAAAGGAGATTAACTACGTAACTAATATCTGGACGTGTTCTACTAGCTAAAAATGACAAACATCCAATTAAATTACGATATGGAATTTTTTCCATTTCAGCAATTTCTTCATTAGTTTGTGGGCAATCCCTTTTAGAAAATATTACCCCTTTTGAAATAGGTAAAGAAACAATTGGTGGATAATAACTTTTAAACTGCTCATAAATATTTTCAATGTAATCCGTCTGATGAATATAAAAACCATTTTTAATTTGTTCAAAATTAACTCCCAGTAATTTAACTGTCTCCCCCAAAACTTTAATATCAAATTTTTGTTTTAATACATCTATAACTTTAAAAATTTTATCTTTATTTTTTCCTAACAAAATCATGTCATCGACATAGAAAAGCAGGACAATTTCGGAGTTAAGAGAATAAACACAGTTGGTCCACTCAAACTTTTTAAAATTTAAACTTTCTAAAACGGAATGTAGTTCGTAAAACCATTCACGTCCGCTCTGATGGAGACCATACAGAGCTTTCTTTAACAAACAAACGTGATCAGGTTTATCCGATTCTACGAAACCAACTGGTTGTCTCATGTAAATAACTTCCGTTAAAGGGGCATATAAATACGCACAGCGAACGTCCATTTGAATATGATGCCATTTTAATCCACAAACTAAAATCGAGAAAAACAAACGTATTATAGTGAAATTCACCACGGGACTGAAAACCTGATCATATTGAATGCCTTTTTCCTGTCGGAAGCCTTGTGCAACGAGACGTGCTTTATATCTAATTATTTCGTTCTCTTTATTGCATTTAATGGTATAAACCCATCTGCTTCCCAAGATCCTAGCATTCTGAGGTTTTTCTACTAAAGTCCAAACTTCTCGATCTTTAATAATTTGAATTTCCTCTTCCATCGCACGCTTCCACGATTCAACTTGAGGAGAACGTATTGCATCATTAAAAGTTTTTGGAACGTTCACTTGATCTCGCTTTAATTGTCATTCATTTAGTTGATTTGCCTCCAACTCTTGATTTATAACGCCCGTGAACTTATTTTTACCGCTGAAATCAAACACTTTTGGATCGTAAGGTATATTTTTGGACTCGCAATAAGTTTTTGCATCATTTGGGGATCTTAAACGCATATTTGTTCCTACTATATTATAATAAATATCAGTACGCGATCCATCCGAACGAGGAACAGCTTTCCGAAACCATTCAATTTTTGGTTTAGTTAATGCAGGAGATTCAGACACTTTTTCAGTCGGTTTTGGTTTCTCCGCCTCCCCCTCAATTAATTTAACTTGTTTATCGGGCTCACACGATTTTTCAGTATCTAAAACCTCCGAATCGTCTAAATCCAATGCACCTAAATGAAATAGACTTCGATCAGAAATCTGTTCGTTTTTAACTTGTTCCTCTATTCTAACATTGATAGTCTCTATAACTTTATCGTTTTGAGGAATCCATACGCGGTAACCTTTAGTGCGAAGAGCGTACCCTACGAGTACCCCCTTTTCAGCACGCATATCTAGTTTACCGCGATTATGTTTAGGAATCCCGACATATACAGTGGAACCAAAAGCTCTTAAATGTTTAACAGACGGTACTTTCCCCGAAAACAACTCGAACGGTGTCTTAGTGAAATTCTTATGGCAGGTGCGATTCCACGTATAGACAAAATATAGCAGAGCCTCCCCCCAGAATCTCTTATGCAATTTAGAGTCATTAAGTAAAGTTCTTACTGCATTTAGAGCCGTAGAATTGAATTTCTCAACGAGACCGTTCATTTCCGGAGAAAATGGGTTGGTCCGCTCAGGTTTAATACCCCTATCTTCCAAATATTCCTCGAATTCATTTGAGCAAAACTCTCCGCCATTATCAGTGCGGATGTTAATGACCTTGTTTCCAGTAAATGTCTCGGCATGTTTTTGAAATTTTACAAAGCAATTAAAAACCTCCGATTTTTCTTTCATCAAGTAAACGTAAACTTTTCTAGAAAAATCGTCGATTATTGTTAGGAAATATTTATTACCCCCTTTAGTTTTTGTATTTAGCGGGCCTGCTACGTCAAGGTGTAAAAGCTCCAACGGTTTTACAGACCTAATTTTTCCAATAGGTTTAAAAGAAACTCGTCTGGCTTTACCGATTTTGCAAGGCTCACAATTTAACTCTTCATTTTTGAGCGGAGGCATTCCCCTAACTTTATCAACGGTTTTTAATACGTAATCCTTATTTATATGAGCAAATCTTTTGTGCCATGTTTCTATACTGTTTTCTGTATTAACCTGATTAACTTCTAAATTTTGAGAATTTCCACCATTACGCTTAATGTATTCAGGAAAAACATAGTAAAGGCCATTTTTTCGAATAGCTGAAAACAATTTTCTACCATTTAAATTTACATCTATTCGCCCATTTTTACCAATAAACGTGGCGCCTTTCTCTTCAAAGAGATGGCCCGCCATCAAATTATGTCGTAATTTAGGGGAATATAAGACGTTATGTAATGCAACAACCTGATTTCTGCCTTTAATTTTACAATTAAACTTTATAGTTCCCCTGCCTAAAACTTCACAAGCTACCCCATTAATTGCAGCTTTCATTTCCATCCATCCCGGAAATTGGCTCAAAATCCCAGAATAAATCTTTACGTGAACAAAAATGGGAACTGGCTGCAGTATCGAATAACCAGGCAGTATTATCAGTATTTGAGTTAAAATAAGCTTCAGCTATAAAACCAACCTCACCATGTTTTTCATCAGCCCTATTTTTAAATTTTCTGCAATTTTTAGCAAGATGGCCACTTAAGTTACATTTAAAGCATTTTCTAGTTTCATTACGTTTAAAATTAAAATTGGGATCTGCTGTACTTACCTGCTTATTAGATTTTGACTTCTGCTTACTAGATCTCTTCACATTGTTACATTTATTTTCACTGTTATGTAAAGCAACTTCATTAAATACATTAGAATTTTTGTTAATTGAACAATTAAACAATTTTAGTCGTGCCTCCTCAGACAACAGTTCACTCAGAACATTTTCGAAGTTAAAGTCCTCGTCCGAAAAACGGTAGATCAGCTGGACAATACCTCTGTACTGTACTCATCAGGAAGGTGACGAATCAGCTGAAACGGCTTTAACCACTCGGAAATTGGACGACCGACATCTTGTAATTGCATCATAATGTCTCTCAATCTAGCACCATAAAGATTCAGATCCTCACCAGGCTGCAACTTGCACTCGAAAAATGCGTCCGTCAACTCCACAACACGAGCACGACTACTAGGACGAAAATGCTTCTCCAACGCTTGCCACGCTACATAGGGATCTTCGACACCAGATAATAGAGGCCGTAAATCTTTACTGACATTCAAGTAGAGAATGGAATATGCTCTTGTCCTCTTTGCCAGTTCGGCAGGAGTAGGCGCCTTGGCTGGATCGTCGACTTCCGGCAATTTTGTAGACACACATTCCCAGAGCGACTTTTCCATCAAAAGAACACGAACATCTTCTCGCCATGTGCTATAGTTAGACGACGTCAGCTTATCAATAGGGAGAAAGTCCATGCTAGATGAGGGCGGCATCATGGCTTAAAAACTGAGGAAAACACGCACAAATTTAAAAAGGTCTAACCACTCTGCATATTGTGTGCTTCAATCCAGGCTGGGCCCATAACCCGTAACGGGCTGCTAGGGCAAAAATAGATTTAAGCCTAGAAGCCACAATCACTTAAAGCAGAGTTTTAAAGGATTGGTGTACACATATACGCAGAAATAAGTCAGGTAATTATTTAAACTGAATTTTATTTAAAAACATTTAAAAACATGATTAGTATAACAGCAAAAATCCGGCCATAACTTTGGCCAAAAGAACGCATTGCTCATTTAGTGAGCTTTTTATCAAGTCTAGACTGACATTAGAATATAGCATGTTAAAATGAGCTTTTGAATTAAATCTAAATCATGCTTTAAATATTGCATGTCTAAAACGAGCCATCCAAACATGAAGTTGCTCAAATATATACCATCTGATAATCGCATGGAAATAGCAAGGCAGTTCTCTGTAACAGTGAAGCATACAGTTATACAAAGCAACCAATCAGAAACAAGCAAACGTCATCGGTACGATGACGCAATACTTAAACTGGAATGCAGGCATTCATCTCCAGATGCGTGGAATTCGTAAAAGTATGACGCCATATCGCCAAAGAAAAAGAACACTCATAAGCCAGGGATGAAAGAGTTCCGCCTAAAGGCGGAAATCCGCCTTTTTGAAGGTGATTTTGGCCATTCTCTGGATCGATGCAAAAATGCAAAGAAAATATTGCTGGAAATTTGGGGGGGGGGGGGGGGGGTCCAAGAAGCTCCGGAGCAATTCTCGGACTTATCTTTCACCCGCTAGACTTCACCCACAAATCGCCGAAAAGCTATCTGTCAAGGTCAGCGGTCAATTTACGTTCAGGAGCATCACATGCGGTACATTTCGCAGGGCGAAAATCTATTTTTAAGGACCGGGCAAACATAACTATTCTGAAGTTAAACTTTATTCCCGAAACTGCCTTTTCTTTTCTCTCATTTACGGTTTACTGACAGTGGGAAACGAGGGAGATACAATGGTCACGGAAGATCACTATCTTAACCCTACTGAAGGGAAAGATTCCCGTGCTACTCTTGGATTGAAATTAAACTGAAAAACTCATTTACATCAAACGCGCCGCCTGCAAACCGCAAAAAAACTTTGTGTGCCCGCAGCCTTAGACTGGCAGTTGTTTTCTGACACCTGGGTCCATAGGTCACTGTGACGCTGAAGAGAAAGAAAATCTTGGGAGGGAATAATTTAATCTGGATTAATGAGCTTTAAAACGGTGATAATAATTTTTCAGTTGTTTTGTTTTCCAGAATAACTATTATTTTTGCAGCGCGACGGATACGAGCTAATATAAATTCTGTTTTATTATTATTGCACTTCAGTTCTGGTTAAAATATGTCAATTTCAGGTCAACCTTTTTTAAACATTTTTTTAGTTGCGTTTGAATTTATTTCGAGTGAAATTTTCAGTTATAACTAAAATACCCGAACGCGAGTATGTGCAAGACTTGACTACTAATCATAATTAAGAGTTTTAAGACTGATATCATCATCATTATTATTATAAATACTGTTGATCGATGAATTATATAATTTCTGAAATAAATGAGAATATGGCATTGATAAATTATATACATTCTGCCACAAAGAACACTAGTACAGTAAAACCTCCAAATAACGGACACCTCGGGAGCGCGGAAACTGTCCGCTATTCGGAGGTGTCCGCTATTGGGAAAAACCTCGGAAATTCAAAAATCGCTAAGAAATGCTTAAAGTTTAATTGACTTTTACATAGAGATGGGAATGCTCGGAAAAAAACCGGAAAAATTGGGAAAAAAACCAGTTTTTTTCGGGTTTTTTCCCGAAGGCTTATTTTTGAATTTTTCCGAACTGGAAAAATTGAAATTTTATTTATGAAATAATATCGTGAAAATTTTGTAATAGCTACGTTCTCATACTTTTTATTTTATTTATTTTTATGTTGAGTGTCCCACATGAAAACTTTAATGTGGGTAATCTGATCTCTCAGCAGAAATCTGTTTGAGAAGACTTGAAAGGATCCTTCACATTTTTTTCTTGTTTGAAACACAATACCCTTTGCAAAATTTCTCTTGAAAATAAACATTTCAGAAAAAAGTTTAATCTACAAATTGAATCTTTCGCAAATGTAGTGATTGAAGAAAAAAAATCTCATGCCATATAGCAGCTGAATCTTATCAAGTTGTATAAATGCGTAATAACCTTATTAAAAATGTCTAAATAGGACTCTAAAAATAGTAATAATTTCTTATTCACAAATTCTGAATACATTTTGTATAAGTATATATACAAGAAATTCACAATTACACAAAAACAGGATTACATGAAAAAAATCTAGATATATAATTAAATGCAACTTCTCTTTTTAAAAATTAATTCATGTGCAAAATTATTTCAATAATATGCCGATTAATAGAAATGGTAAAAATAAAAATTTAACATAAAATTTGAAGCAGGCATTTATTACTTTTTTCTATCTTTTCAAGAAGTAAGTATTGAATTCGTGAAAATTTTGACTTCCAGTTTTTGGTGTATTTAAACGTTTTAGAAGGTCCTAAACACGATTTGATAGTTTTTGGAAAATATCTGTCACTCTGTGAGTCTGTATGGGACAAAAAATTTATGAGCACTCGATCTCAAGAACTGATGCACATAATTTCACAAAACTTTAGATTCAGTTACACCTTGATATAAACTCGAGATGTTTAGTTAGTGTATATCGACCAACTACTTGCGCTGCTATGCTGCATTATTCATAATTTCCACAATAGTTCTATCTTAAGAATTAATGTATGTATTTTCATAAAACTTCAGATTAAGTTAATCTTTGATATAACTTTATGCATATTACTTTTTGGTGTAAATCGCTCAACAGATGACACTGCTGTGCTGCATTATTCATGATTATCGCAATAGCTCTATCTCAAGGACTAAAGGACAATTTTTTTTATCAAACTACAGCTTCAGACAGTTCCTGATATATATTAATGTTGTTTAGTTTTTGGTGTTAATTGCCCTATAGGTGGCACTACTATGCTGCATTTTTCAAGATTTCGTTATAGCTGATTAACTGAATGTTTTTCAAGGTATTGAATCTAAAATTGACCTTCATTTTACCTCCATAATGTACAGTAATGTTGCAAAAACATGGGCAGTTTGCATTAGAAAAGTACAACTGCGATGAAAAAAAAAAACCCATATTTTATTACAAGTAACTATGTTCCAAATTATACATTCCCTCTTGATTAAACTTTGAATTTTTGTATTTTTTAAAGCACACTAGAAGTTTATCTCTGTATGTAACTGCTTTTGTTAACTCCTCAAATAGCGAGCATTTTCTATTTGTAGTGTTCTGTTTTCACAACTTTTGAGTTCCATTCTTAGAAATATGAAATTACCATATGGAAACATTATTGAATATGGTTTCTTACTCAAGAATAGAATACCAGATTTCAGGATAAAAAGAAAAATATTACGTTTAATTAAACTTAAAAAAAAAATATATATATATATATATTTCTGATTTCAGTGAGTAAAAATCTAACAGTCAATAAATCCTATACTATTTTTTAGTTGCAGACCTGAGTAAGCCAAACTAAAACTTAGTTTTGTTTGAATTTAGATCATAAAATTAAATCAAAACTTTGAGTTGAGATTGGAAAGCTATACCAAAACTAAACATATCTTTTAAAGGAAATAAAATTATAATTGTAAGAAAAAAGTGTAATAATGTAAAAATATACATTTTTTTAAACAAACAATGGAATTTTTTGAATACTGATATTGATAATAATGACAAACTGCAACAATTTCTTTAAACTAGTATCATTTACTTAAAAACTGTACTTGTGTAAATGGAATGCATAATTTATTTCATTCCAAACTGCAGACATATTGGCTCAGGTTCTTACATTAGGTCAATTGGTAGTTAAACATGTAACTGAAAAATCATTTCAACAGAGATATGATATAACAAACAATAGTGTTTTAAAAATTCTTAAGCTGTGGGATAAAAACTAAACTTTTAAAAGCAGGCTTTGCTAATTTCTTTTTATTTTGTAATATACAGTGAAAATAATTTTCATTTAATACAAATAAATGGGAAAAAATGTTTATTATTTAATATTCTCTAAGAAAATATAATTTATTTGGGAGAAACAGTCATGAAAAATCAATTTTTCCAATTTTTCCGTTTTTTTCCGAAAAAAACCGGTAAAAAACCAGTTTTTTTCTGCCACTTATATTTTTCCGGAAAATTTACATCTCTACTTTTACATGTCCTAAAATTCTAAAATATGATTAATTAGAAATTAAAAAAATTTTTTAAGCAATAAAATTGAAATAAAATGGTACATTGCTTTATACACTGTTTATTACATTCATACGAAAAAAAAATGTATTTAAAAAGTTTCCTTTAGCATTTAAAGATTACAATTTTTTTTTCTTTTTTAATGTGAAGTTTTAACTATGTCAATAGTTTTAATTTTCTTAAGTCATCTTTAAAAAAAGTGCCACTGCTGACTGTATTTTGCCACTTCTTAAGAGCATAAAATCTCAACTCTTCCAAAGGAGAGTGTGTGGGGGGGGGAGGGGGGGGCATTGTGATGCTCCAAGAAGTAATGTCCCTCGGACCATCCCCTGAATTTATTATTGGACGTGGGAGGGAAGACCGGGTTGGACCCGGCCCACTCTCTACATTTATCAGTGATCACAAAATTTCGGCACATTGCCCTGACAAATTTAGAAGCTTTTTACTTTTTTTTCTTCGTTAAAAAACAATTTATCATACTTTATCGCAAAAATTACTGTCCGCTATTCGGAATGTCCGTTATTCAGAGGTTAAACATACAAAAATTTAGATTTTGGGAGTGGGGATCAGTAAACTGTCCGTTAAATAGAGGTGTCCGCTATTTGGGAGTGTCCGTTATGGAGGTTTTACTGTATAATTATTTATGGTGCATTTACTCTCCATTTACAAGTACGGCTTTTACGATATTTGCGTTCAGAGGTAAAGGTCTGCACGGGCCGGTCCGAAGCCCGAGCACGGCCCGGCCCGCGCGCCTGGTTCGGGCTGATTTGTATTAATGTCATTCGGGCCGGGCCGGGCTCGGGCCTTGCTTCTGAAGACTCAGGTCGGGCCGGACGGGCCTAGTCACTAATCTTTTCGGGCCGTAATTTTTTTTCCTGGAGTATCGGGCCGGGCCGAGCCTAACGTACTTCTTCCGTTGAAACCGAGACTGATTTCATTCTTTTTAGTCTTCACGGACCAAAATAATCAGTTCCTGTTGAATCTCCCCATATGAAAATCCTTTTCTCGACGTGGAAATAAGTCTGTTCACAAATCAGTAAAGTGGTCCAAAAATTTTTGCAAAATAGGAATATACTTTTAAGTCGTCATTATTCTACAATTAAACATTAGAATTTATTCTTTTTAAAGAATCGTAGATCACTAAGCGTCTCAAATAGAATTAATCACATTAAAAAAAAAAAAAAAAAAAAAACGATTATGACGAAATTTTTGTTTAAACCGAAAGCTGCAAATTTTTTTTTAAACTGTTCATTCATGCAAAATGAATGCAACATTACGCGAGAAAAAAAAATATATTAAACATTTACATCTGCTAAGAAGGAAAAGTATTTTTTTCTTTCTAATGTCTTAGAAGATTTTATTTTTACCGTATACCATTTTTTAGATTTTTTTTTTAATGCATTAATAATATTAATGATAACTGAAACATTTACATACAACAAACAAAGATTCATTAAAAGCGTAAATATCGCAGCCTATGGCACTGCTGCATAAATAAAGATTTTAAGCATGAAAAAAGAAAAAAAGACTAAGTTTTTTTTTTTTTTTTTTTTGGTCTGAACTCTTCCGGTAGACTAAAGATCAATGTTCTGTAGAAACTCACCCGAGCGGGGCCGGGTTCGGGCCGAATTTTAATTTTTTTCCGGTCCGGGCCGGGTCAGGCCAATATTTTTTTGCGCCAAAATTTTAATTTTCGGGCTCGGGCCTGGAAATTTCGGCCCGTGCAGACCTCTATTCAGATGCTGCTTCACCACTCAATAACGCACGCTCGCTAATGTTAATCCTATGGGAGAAATCTTTTTAAGCATACAGTTTGCGTTTTGATAATTTAAATTTTATTTATTTTGTATTGAATACTTGAGGTTATTATATACAAAGACCGTTTTTTAATTTTTCAATTTTGTTTGCAGATTTTTTTTTTAAATCTTTAGGGATATTTTTACCTTTGGAATCTGTTTTGAAAATAAAAATATTCCCAAATATTTTTTGAATAAATCTGTCGTTTTATCGCGAATTTTTCACAATTTGTTGCTTTTACTAAATTTTTTTAGGAACTTTGGCGGTTTTTTTTCGAATTTCATGACAAGTTAGGCATTTTTTCGACGAAATTTGTCATTTTTTTGTGTATTTTTCGATGAAGTTTGCCATTTTTTCGCGAATTTTGACAAAATTTGTCATTTTATCGAAATTTTTAAACAAAATTTGCCGAGTTTTTTGACGAAATTTGCCGTTTTATCGCGAATTTTTTGACGAAATCTGTCGTTTTCGCGAATTTTTTGACAAAATCTGTCGTTTTATCGTGATTTTTAGACAAAATTTCTTGTTCTTTCAAGATCTTTTGAGGAAATCTGTCGTTTTTCTGTTAGGTCTACAGAAGGTTGATGGCTGTGGTCCCCTGTTTTATAAAGATATACACATTTATACTGTGAATTTTGAAATTTTTTTTTAATCAAATTTTTTGTAATTTTTATGTTTTTGTAAAATTTAAAACTGCACTCCAGTCTATAAAATGTCGTCATTAGAATTTTTCTATTTTTTCTCTTTATATTTGGCATCTGAAGTTGAAAAATTTTTTCCTCCTTTTTTTCTTTGGTCCACTTTCATGCCTGATAAGCAGAGTAATGAAACGATATCTTAGTTACATAACGATTCGAAATACCGACATCATAGTAACTTCAGATCTGAAAGAATGCTGCGATATGACATCAAGTACAATCCCTGATTTCACTTTTACACCAAGCCCATTTGATGAATTTCGTGATTTCTTCCTGAGATAATTTGACAAACTTCTCTATTCTATATTGCAGCGGATTGTCGCACAACATTTTAATGCAACCCATTTGCTGAATTTTTTGATTTTAACACAAAACCCATTTGACTAATATTGTAATTTTTTTTCTTTCTTTGAGGCCATTTGATGAATTTTGTGATATTTATCCCAAGAATATTTGACTAATTTCAAGAATTTTTTCCCAAGATCATGTAACAAATTTTGTGACTTATTTTCTGAGACAATTTGATGAATTTCACTAATTTCCTGGAAGAATATTTGACGAGTTTCGGTTTTGTCCTCATGATCATTTGGTGAATTCTGTGATTTTTTTCCATGATGAATTGTCGCTATTTATTTTTCTGCAACCATTAACAAAATTCGCAATTTTTTCAAAATCGATTGAAATGCATTGACAATGCATTCTGCGGATGGTGTTAAATCTTATAATGCTTATCTGTATATCTAAAACATTTAAGTGCAGAGAAAAAACTGTTTTTTATTTGGTCTCTTTTTAGTCTCTTTTGTTACATTTCAGTCTCTTTTAGTCTCTTTTTCTTGCGATTTAGTCTCTTTTCTTTCTTTTTTAAGAGTGAGTCAGCGGTCCTAGGCCTGAAAATATCATAAACTGTAATAGTGAAAAAGAATTAATAAAATTGCAGTCAAATACTACTATATAGATTTTTAAAAAAGGCACTATCTAGCAAATTTATTTTCTAATAGAGTAAAGCCTGTTTATAATACATCATGCAATAAACTAAATAATAAAAGCAGGTTTCAATATTTCCAGAAAAAGGCAATTAAGCTTTGTGCAATTTAAAGGTCCTGAATAAAAGGGAATGTATCACTGGTTATTTGTTTTTCCATCTAAGTTGGTTTACTTCTGATAAGGGACCCTGCATTGGAATTATTACTGTAATGCATAAACTCTTTGTATGGCCAAATTAGTATCAATTTATGTCTTTAAACATTTTTGTGTGCCTAAGTGTGTGCACCTCTAGCGAGAGTTTTTATAAGTGAAAAAATGGTTTTTTTTTAGGTAAATTAAAAATAAATAAATAAAAATTTGAATTATTTATGAGCAATTTTTTTCTCAAATAATTCAGTTTTAAAGTTAATAATAATTAGAAACTCTTAAAATTGAAAAAAAAAATCTTATTAAATATGTTGAGCAATGAGATTTATTTAATACAGCATTTTTAATTACTTTCCAAAATCCAACTTAGTCTTACCAAGTTTCGAACCAGAGACCTTTCATATAGAAAACTGAGGCATTAGACCACTACACTGCAAATAGTTTTACCAAAGTCTGTAAAAATTAAGCTTCTCTATTAAAGCATAAATGGCTTCTTCTTTTTTTGTGTGTCGGTTTCATTAGCTTTGCAAAATAGATGATCATTTTTCCGGAATTCTGAGATTTTAATGGACTGTAAATATAACTAAAATCATGCCTTTTTTCCGTGTTTTTTGCAGGGATGAAGGGGGTACAGGAAGTAGAGAGCAGTAGAGGGATTGACTCCCTTCCCAAACAGGGTTGGTATAAAAACCGGTTTTTTTTTGAAAAAAACCAAAAAACCAGGTTTTTTTGGTTTAAACCGGGTTTTTTTCAAATCATTATTTAAATAGCATTTGCAAGAAAAATAACTTCAGTTTTAGAAAGTCATGATGATTTTTTGTAATTAATAGTTAATTAATGTTAAATATTCACATTAGTATTTATTTTTTTGATAATTAAATAACTAAAGCATAAAAATTTATAATTAAATTATCTTATAAGTTTAGGTTTCTATAGGGAAATATTCATTGTGTGAAAAAAAAAAAACTATTAATTTATTAGTATACTTATATAAACCTTTTAGATAATAATTTAAGAAATAATTATATGCAGGTTGATAATGAAGAACATAGTAAAGGGCAAACAAACATATTTTACTAAATTAACAGAAATAAGCTGAAATAGAAAACATTTTCTTGTGCATAATTTAGAAATTATTTACAGTATTAACATCAACATATGATTATTAATCTCTTACTACATATATTTACTTAAAAAATATCAATATGCATTTTATTAATGCTAAAAAATAAATGTGTATTGACTTACTTGATACATCAACGAATGTAATGCTTACACAAATTGAGACATAGGCTTAGAAAAATTATTATTATTTTAAATACAAACTTTATTTTTTCTGTTTCTTTGTTCTTCAAAAGGTGAAGATTTAGCATTAAATTTTATTATCTGTGCAAGCATAGAGTTACATGGATATTTTTGTTTTGTAAAATTTAATGTATCCTTTTTTTCTTGTTCACATCGTTCACTTTGACTGTATTGTGGTTCAAGCATGTATACCTAAAAGGGCATGGGTGAGGGCTATTTTATACCTGGACTAAAAAACTATGAGACTTCTTTATTTACATTTTTTTTCTCTTAATATTTTTTGAAAACCTGTCCAATTATAAACTGCATTAGTAATGGAACTTATTACTTTAGATATTATCCAGGGCAACTGCAATAGAATTTAATAGTTTAAACATATCTTCAACATTTCTTTTAAAATAAAAATTAGACAGATACGAGCTTTTGAATTTTTTTATCAATAACATTCCTATTTTCTACACAAATTTTAAGTGGGGCAATTTTTAAGGTAAACATCTAAAGCATCTGAAAATGAATCACACCTAGTATTATGAGGAAGAGCTAATTTGACAACATTTACATTGCATGCAATTTTTACATTTGGCTCTTAAACATGTTTTTGATGTATTTCTTATTCCCTCAAATGAAAACCAGATTATATTTTCCTTTTTTCTAGTTTTAGACATTCTTTTATTTCAATATATATAAGTAGCTTTCTTAAAATAAAATACAATACAAAGTAACTAGAAAAAGAAAAAAATAATGTAAAAACTGCAAATCCAATCTAAGAAAAACCAAAGCTTACTAAAACCAATAGCTATGGAACAGAGAAAATTCATAGCCAATCATCCATTAGCATACAGAACAAGAGTAACCAATGGAAAGAATGACTTATGATTATGTCATTATTGATGCTTTGATACATGATGCAATCCTTAGTAAATCATAATCCAGCTATCTAAGCAGTAAAATTGCATTTTTGGCTGGCATATGCCATTTTTGCATTTAAAAAAAATAAAAGGTTTAAAAAAGAATTAAAACTAACTACTTTTTTAATCCTCCACAGTTCACTGTAGAAAAATATTTTGCCATGTCAATTTATAGCTAGTAAGAAAAATTAGATTGATTAAAGATGTTTGTCACTTTAAAAATTTAATTTGTCTTTAGCTTTGCTTGTAGCTCCTCCATAACTCTGATTTTGCACATTTTAATAATGTGTAAAATAAATGAAAACATTAGGGAAAAGGGAAAAAAACCAAATTAAAAAAAACCAGCATGGTTTTTTTTAAAAAACCACTTGGTTTAAACCAAACAACCCTGTTCCCAAATGTTTGAAAACATTTGATTTTTGATCAATTTTGACCAATTTTAACTGTTTAGCATCTTTTAATGAAAATTCTGATTATTTCCATAAAGGCACCAAGCAGCTTCTGCACATGTCTGTCTGTGCATTAGTCAAGCCCTGATCATGCTAAAGAATTCAAATGTACTACATTCTGTGAGCAGTGTTCTCGCTGTCGCTCACCAATACGCCAAATTGCGACTAAATTATTCATTTGGCGAGTAAACAAGATATTAGATTCGCCAAATTGCTAGTGCTGAATTTTTGCTTTTTCTTTTTTTTATCGTTTTTCATGCATATGCATACATTCATATTTAAAATATACACATTTATTATATTTTTAGTGGATATTTGAAATTAGATTAATAACAGTCGCTGTCACAGTTATAAAAACTTAGGTTCTGTTTAGAACATATTGAAAAAAAGGGGTACACTAAAGGATTAAAGATAATTTTTTTTGTGCTACACGGCGAATCTATTTTGCTAATACTTTTTTCATTTGGCGAATGTTTTTTATTTTTATTTAGCCAAATTACTAACGTTGGTCAAATGTCAGCAAGAACACTGTCTGTGAGCAATGACTATAACAATACTTACAATAGTTGAAGTATTTATTATAATTTATACTTAGAATGCAGTCTACAATTAAATTTAAAAATGTTGTTGTCACTACCTAAAACTTTATTCTCTTACAAATAGATGTAGGGTGACTGAGCCAGTGGTTGATCAAATAAGGCTGGTGCTGTGGGGTTTTTATCTTACCTTCCTTTTACATTTTAGAAGTAAACTTATACAATTGCTACAACCCTTAATGGATATCCTATAATGAGCAATACGAAATCTGCTGAAATTAAATAGCAACAAAATTTATAAGTAAATAGTTTCTTTAACTGTCATTTTCTAAGTGGTTGATCACAATCAAAGAAATTAGTCAAAAATTCGTCTTTAAAAATATCATGCTTAAGTTGTGATTGTGATTACCAATAATTCATATAAGACTATTATTTAAAATAAGCGAAGTGGAAGAATTCAAAAATCAATGTTAAAAAAATTCAAACAAGGAAGAAGTCAGTTGAACAAAATCAATTTTAACTTACCGTAATTGTCTCCAACTAATCAAAAACTAAAATTTTATATTTTTAATTAAAATAAAATTCATAAAATTGTTTCTTACAGCTGGCAGCCGACAACAAGTGCTCCAACATTCAAACAAAAATATTTTGTCTAGTGCTATGTGTAAAACTAATTCCTACCTGAAATGATGTAATATTTAAAAAATTTCATCGACTACTGGAGGGATATCAGCTATTGGTGCAACTACCCTATAGTTCTTTTACATAGGCCACAGTAGAATTTAAATATAAAGTTAGCCTAAATCATTCATTATGTTTCAAACCACTGCATTAAGAGATATATGATCTACAAAGACTGGTGATGGTGATATAGGACAAGATACTTGTCTCACCAACTTTAAAAGCTGCCTTGTGGCTTGCATGCAGGAATGCATCACTGCTACTGTGATGGACATCGACAGAAATATGCTATTGCACGTTTTGACAGAACTGGCTTACTGTTGAGATATGTACCATATGACTAAGAGTTGCTCACATTGAGCATTCATATTGCCAGTCTTTGTATGTTGTATATGTATATTTGTAAACAGTCTTTTGAAACCTGTTGATTCATTTGTGATAATCCTGTACATTACTCCTATGAGTAGTTCTTTATAATGACATTAAGTTATTTCAAAGTTACATTTCTCATATCCTTTGAGGAAATTTTGAATGAACACAGAATCACACAAAATATATATTACCATCTATGAATGATTATTTTTGTTAGTGCATTTTCATGAGGTTACAATTTTTCAAATTCTTGAACTTTATTTTGTTGAATGGAAAAGTTATCACTTCTGTTTGTCAGTATATTAGTAAGTCATTCAACTGTGTTCCTGGAAAGTGGCAACTTGGCAATAACTTACAAATCTTTTTAAAACTACATATAATCATCTGTGAATTTTGTTTACCATTAGATTTGACTATAATTGAACATTAGACTACCAAATTATATAAGAGAATATGTTGAGCAAAATCATTTGCAAAAATTGGAACATTGCTCTCATTATCCCCCCCCCCACCTCTACACACACACACACACACACCTACCTTCCTGAAATCTCTCATTGGCTACACATACCAAAACTTTCACTGGGGAAAAGATTAATACTATTTAAACTTATTCCTGATTTATTTTGCTTATAATTGTATTTATTAGTTCAATTTATTAGTTTTTGTAGTTTTATGTAGTAACTTGAACTTTTATTTCATCTATTATGTTTTAGGTAAGTACTGAAGAGTTTTTTCAGAATACAGCTGCTGAAGTTCAGGTTGCCGACCAACATGATGTTTTGTTTGAAATTGAAGAATCTGCCAAAGCCTCTGTACGATATCTTACAGAAGATGAAAGAGATGATTTTAGTGATCCTATTCATCTCTTAAGCCCACCGGTTCTGAATATAAAGTAATTGTTTTTGCATTTAATTTAGTTTTATTACATCTGGTGACATAATTTATTATTTGACCTTATTATGCATAAATTTTTCTTATAATGATAGTTAAATTGTGTAAATTCTGTAAGTTGGCCTTTATTTCAATTGATGCTGTACCTTACTAATTAACGCTTTCTTTAGTAGGTAATTAACATTCATAATAATTGAAATTATGATGAAAGTTTTGAAAAAGTTGTATTTGTATGTTTGTGTATCTGTTTGAAAAAATGTTTTAGCTCTGAAAAAAAAATTTTTTTTTTGTTACATAACATAAAGAAATGATCTTTAAAAAACTATAAAAAGGTAGAAAAACACAACATATTAAATAACAATTTGGGGGACCCTTTTTTCATTCAATGTCTTAGGATATGCTACTACTTTGACAACAAGTGCAAAATTCTAGTGGTAGCAGATCTTTCTTCATTGTATGAAAAAAAACTAAGTTTTTTTTTTTTTTTTTTTTTTTTTTTTTTTTTTTTTTTTTAATATGTTATGCTTAAATTTTTGTTATTATTTTTAACAATGATTAAAACTGTAGGGAATCATATACAATTAGGTGTAAATATATTTCATTATTTATATAAATCAGTTCTTATTAATTTATAATGTTCCTCATATAGATAAGTAAATACCAATAGGTACTTACCAATTCTTAGACATCTTTTTCATACATATAAAATCCACTTTTATGATGAAGTATCCATATTTGACAGAAGAGCTGTAGAATATCTGTTTAAATGTAGTAGAATATTTTTTAATTAATAATATATTTTGAGTAGAGGTAATTATTATCATTATTGTAGATGAAAACCAAGTCAATTGATGTTTTAATCTTTTAATACAAGAGCTTTTTCATTCTCTTATTTGATCAACTACATGTTTTAGAGTAATTGTTTAGATTTCAAATAATAGAATAATAGTAATAAAATAAAAAGAGTTATTAATAGTTTTTTTATTTCAAAATAAGCATATAATGGTTTTAGTTGTCAAAATGGTGTCACAATTTTTCATAAATTCTTCAATGTTATGCGAAATTAAATAAAAGTGAATTTATTGCCTTTTATTTTGCTGTGATTATATTACAGAAAGAAATTACTGAATGATTTACGTCCATCATAAAACAACTATAATTAAAAATTTGTTTTTTCAGGAAGAAC
Organism: Maratus speculifer; assembly: GCA_964019185.1. Lineage (NCBI taxonomy): Eukaryota > Metazoa > Arthropoda > Arachnida > Araneae > Salticidae > Maratus > Maratus speculifer. The sequence goes on along the minus strand of OZ025292.1, from coordinate 390,373,339 downwards.
CTCGGAAATGAAGATGTTAAAAGTAATTGTTCAAATTCCAAAAAAGCATCATGTTTTTGGCGTACTTTGAGAGCTACTGTTCCAATTCAACTTGCTCTCATTAGTTTATATTGTATGTCATGCCTGATGGAGCCCAATTGCTGTGACAATATGAACAACTATGATTTTTCGCTTTCTCCACATCTTCGTTATTTTAGAGGTCCACCACCTGTCTAAAATATTATATATATTCATCATATCATGTACTGTTATTGTATCAGCACAAATCATCTATGCAGTTTCTATCAGAGATGCAAAATATTATGTGATATATTGATAATTTAATTCATTTAAAATTGATATTGATGGACTAATTGGAAAATAATTTAAAAAGACAAGGACTGAAAGTAAAATCAGATGGGTTGAAATTTATGAAAGTTCCTTTTTAAAGCTCCAGTAATTGTGTATTTACAGCCCCATGTATTTACAACCCATGCCCCAACCCATGTATTTACAGCTCCAATTCAAAACTTGTTTCAGGGTATCTCATCATTAAGCAAAAATTGTTTTTTTATATTTGTACTAAAAATAAATTATTTTTATACTTTTTTTTTTTTACTTTGATGTTGGGTTTTAATTTTGAAATATTTGCTGTGTCAAATAAAAAGTTATCTATCTGTTATTTCTGATTAGAGTAAAATAATATTTGAAGAAAAAAATCTATTTATACCTAATATGTTTGCATCTCTGTGTTATTTATATGTAAGTACTGTTTTTCCCTCCTCTTTACTCATTAAAATTTTTAATTGTTTTTAAGAAACAAAACTCTATTTGACTATCATTACTTTAAACATAATAAAAAAAATCCATGTTTTTGAGTATAAAAAACTTAATTGAAATCGGAAGTTTATTTAAAACTGCTTTAAAGTGATATTCTTTCATTTCTTCGTGTTATATTTGTAACTTTTATTTTTTATCTGTATTTTTTTAACTTTGTGATGGTGGGTAAAAAAGAACTTTTCTTTAACTTACTAAAGTATGGTGCTAATAAGTAAATGGACTAATTGTGATAATTTTAGGGAATTTGAAAAATATTCCATTTTTGAGTGCTCATTTCATAAACTATTTAAGTTTTTTCAATTACTCTTGACTATTTTTGTTGGTAAATATTGTTCAGTTTACATTTATGATATCATTTCATTTTTAATGAGTTGTTAATGTGTACCTGAAAGTTTAATTAATGCAGCTATTATGTTTCGTCCAATATAAAAATAAAGTACAGTAAAACCCCGATAATTCGGATTAATTGGGACCGGACCCAATCCGGATTATCGAAAATCCGGATTATCCGGAGACCTAAAAATAATGAAATAAAATATAACATACTAATAGAAAATCACCTTTATGTTAAACTTATTGAATATTAGCAGACAATTATAATGTTTACTTTGCTTAATTATTCCGAAAACATGTCAGAAAAAGTTTTTTTTTTTTTTTTTAATTTAGAATACGACGATGAAACAAGTTCATGTTTGGAAATTAGCCAATCGCTTCTCAAACTTGAAAAAAAATGACCAAACCGATCCGAATTATCCGGAGATCCGGATTATCGGGGTCCGAATTAGCGGGGTTTTACTGTACTTTAGAAAAGCAAAGGCCTGGGATGCTTAGAATTGAAATCAATATTATTTATATTCACAACAATGCAAATGTGCTTATTTTTAAAAATTATTTTATCTTTAAAATGTTGACTTTGATTGAACTGGTGTTTAATCTAGATTTCTCCATAGTGGAGACCATTGAGTTTTGTGGTGTTTGTCATGTCCATTTTATTCATGATTCTCACAAATGTTATAAAATATCATAGCACACCATAACAGAACTGGTGTTAAATGTAGCCTTTCAAACTCTCTGTTATGTCAATTTTATTTCAATTATATCAAAGATTACAACATCTCATTATTTTAGAAAAAAATCTTAATTTTCTGTACTACCTCCTTCCTTTTTTAGATGATTTTTTTTTCTCTTCCTTCTATCCCTTTATTAATTTATTGTGAATGAAAATGATTTTTGTTACATTTCCACTATTGTGGCCTTGGTAACAGAAGGAAACTTGGCAACTTATTTTCTGTCAATCTATTCATCATTTCATATACAAAAACAATTATTTTTATATTTGCACAATTGTTTCAATTTGAAGAAGTTATTTGTGTTTTTATATTCAATCTTAATCTCCTCAGTCCTGGTGTCACCTGGAGGAGGCACTAAATAATGCTCTTTAAATTCATTTAAATGCTTTTTAAATTGTCAAAATTGCTTCTAGACCTTTTTTACTAGATGCATCCATGTTATAAGCATTGATACATAGAATGGTACATGTTTTTGAAACGTATAGTAATTTTAAACTGATTCTTTCTAATTTATCATCATATTTGTCTCAAGTCTAAGGACGATAAGTAAATTTTATATATAAAAAAAACAATGTTTTTATATAAAGATGTCTCTTTCTAACTACACACATAAACAAGCATAAGTTTATCAGGTTTATTTTCATATCTCTTTATATCATTTGGCAGGTAGTCTCATTTTCTGAAGTCTAAATGGTACCAGGTTTTTTTAAAGGTCAAATCTCCTAGAATAAAAAACTCTAATTTTTTATATGGATGTTCTAAATTGACAAATTAAAATTTAAAAATTATATTGAATAACAGATTTGATATTATTAATTTGTTTTGAAATATAGTTATTTATTTTAATTCTTTTATTTTTATGCCTTTAAAAATTTTTCAAAGAAATCTTGTCTACTATAAATTTTTCAGCACAATTGTCGTGATAGGTTATATTAATTTTGCTTAAAAATAACTTATATTTTCAAGTATTCCAGGCCTTTTAGATATGAATATTTGAATTTGTGCTTGTCACGGGTATTTTATGTTAAAGAATTTAACTAAATTAAACTTTTGCCACAAGTGCCAAAATTTTAGCATATTGTTGTAACTGTGACTTTTATAGTACAATGCATTTGTCTCGCATAATATCATGGGTTACTTAAAATATGTATGTTAAAAGTGATACTGTTTTAAGCCATCTAATTAGGGCATTTTCGAAGTCATAGAAACATTTTAACGTAATATATTCACTAATTATAAAGTTTACGCAGAAATAGAGAGTTTAGTTTTTTACATGTTAAAATGTCTGCTATATCAAGAATGTGAGAACTATTATTAATAAAAAATGAGACTTATTTAGTCTCAATTTCCTTTTTCTTTGTATTTTAAGTGTGTGTTCACCGTATTTGCTTGGTTTATAATACCAAGATGTAACAGTTATATTCCTTATCGAAAAATCTGTTGTGTGTTTTGTTAAATCATGATTGGTTTTTGTCACTTTTGTTGTTACTTATTTACATTTTATAATAGAGCAATATACAGCTCATTTTGAAATTTTTTTTTTTTTTAATTAATAAGACTGAGACTTAATTGTATTGTCACTGGTTGCAAAATACATGAGCGGTGATTGTAAGTAGTTGTCTTGTAATTTTTAAGGCAGTAACTTTTTTGTATAGCTTTTAAAATTTCTACATTCCTCAAGCTCTTTGTGCGATTCTTTTCTCTTTACTCTAGTTAATAATGTCTCTCTGCTGACTTGGCTGCAATTAGAAATTATCTTTGATGTTAGTATATTGTATGTATAGCATTATTTATTTACTACAGTAATGCATACATTCATTGAAAATTGAATGTGTATAGCTAATAACAATTCTTGAAGAAATAATAAAAGATTTGTCTACTACTAACAACAATGTAGAGATGTCAATAATTATAGATTCTCTATAATCACTAGACATTCTTTTCTATAAAATTAGAAGCATGTTCACATTTGTATCTTAAATCCAATAATCATGCATTAGTGATGAAATTATTCATTAATCTGGGAGTGATTTTTATATTATTTTATGAACCTTAACATCAATATCCATGTTGCAAATGATTTAATCTCTTTTTTTTATTATTATTATTTATTGCAAAGGATATTTTTACTGGATGATTGATTGCTAAAATAAATTTAATTTCTATTCCTTATCCTGATAACTAATTAGAACATTTGTTCAAATAGTTATATTCCTGTGTCTTTTAATACAAATATTATTTGAGGAGTAAGTATGGCTAATCCTCATATTTTAACTAATCTTCCCATTCCCTCCCACCCTTAAAATTGCACCTTTTTTTAGTGTGTTTATTCCATTTATGTTTTTTACTAAAATTTTTAATTACATACCTCCTTTTACTGTTAAAGGGGTCAGTTGAATGATTATATCATGGTTATTCTTAATTATTATTTATAACTTATATATTTTTTCATATATTTAATATATATATATATATATATGAGAATTATAATTTTCAGTGGTAACATGTGGGAAAGAATAATTATTTTTTATCAGCTAAAAATGGCATATAATTTTAAGTTATGAGCTTTATTATTTACAAATTGAAAAATTGTTCTCTAAAAGCATGCCTGACAGAATTAAATTTGAAATGAATTGATATTTCAAGAAATAAAATTAATAACAATAAAAACAAAGTTGTTAAACCAGTATATCTTGTGTGCATTCATTTTTCGGAGTTTCTCATATCATGGCTGATGTGCTTGATGAAGGAAACTATTAATTCTTATAAAATTAACTTCCTTTACGCCCCATATATATGTATATATAACATACTACAATATTTCAAACATTTGTTTTTAACTCCTTCCTGTCTTTTTTTCTTTTCTTTTTCCCCATTTTAATGCTTCATTACTACATTGCTTCTTTCAATATTAACATTTTTACCATCCTATTTTGGGCAATGTGCGTTATTGTTACAAGGTTTGTGACATTCATTTTTCTCAGTCTTTATGTGCTTGTAGACCTCTGGATAGGTCTTTATTTTTTAAATGTCAAAGAGCTTTATTTGCGTATAGAATTTTGCATTTTTATAGTCAATTTTAAGCTGTTGTTGCTATTTTTACTTTATATTTATGCAGGTTGTTTGTGTTTGTTGAATTCATATATTATTTAGATGTGTGTGAAACGTTCATATTTATTAATCTAAATGCTGATAATATTGTATCAGCGCAATACATATTCCCATATGTATACTGCCAATCCTATGACACATTATGTTCATTGAACATCATTTCATGTTGATTTTGTTTTTCTACAATTTCATTGTCCTGTCTACACTCTATGTGTGGAACTTTATAAAGTTCCAACTTTTTTATTTAGGAAATTTTCAGAGATTCTTATCACTGGTATCGAATGATAAATTATTTTAAAATGATTTTATGCATAACATTCATATTTTAATTGAAATGTGTCTTTAAAATAAACGTAACAAATTTTGCAAGAAAGACAAAATACTTTTTATTTTTGTTAATTCATGCCAGTACAGAGATATTTCTACCCTTTTTTTTAGAGAAATTTGGTTGATATGTTGTAGTAAACATTTAATCTTAAAATTTTACACGAGGTTATAACTATCAGAAATACACAGTAGAAAAAAGAAATACAAATAATAATAAAAATAAATAATAGTTGGTTTAGATTTTAACCTTGCAATTGTTTTTTGAACTGTTAATGTTTTCTAATTAACGCTCCTCTTCCCATCAGGCGAAGCACTTGCAAGCTAATACTAATCCTATGGAAAGGTTATTAACTAATTTCTCATTTGCATTTTGACTTTTTTTTTTTTGTCTGTATCTTTACATTGGCTCTTTTTTACTTTTTTCATTTAAGTTTTTTTTTTTTTTTAATGACATTTTCATTATCAGAACTGGTTTGGAAGTGAAAGTAACTTTATAAAAAATATTTGCAACCAAAATCAAAAAAGTAAAACATGAGCTCTGTAGCAACGCAGCTTAGCTATCCACTGCAGAAAAAAATTATTTAAATATATCGAAATGCAAATGAGATATTAGAAAATAACCTCTCCATAAGATTAGCTTTATATCAGAAGTGCTTTGCCTGATGGGAAGAGCAGTTTTAAAGCAAATTCCAAACTATTGTATGCAAACCCGAAGTATTAAAATATGGCACATTTATTAAGGTGTTAAATGTTTTTATGTGTGTGATTAATTTTGTTAAGTCTTTTAAATGATAAATTTTGACTCTTATATTAAGCAAATATTTCTGGATGGTTATTTTTATTAAGTTAAAATTTTTAATCAAAATTGAGAAAAAATTCTGTTATAGTATCTATGAAAATAATTCACTGCATTTTATTTTTCATTGCTATCATTTTATACCCATTGAGAATCTCTCTTTATTTTCTAAAGGAAATGTTCTGATCACCATCAAAATATATACTTACAGTGCTGTGTAAACACTGTTGTATTGTTATTACATTCATTTTACTATAATCTCTGAATGTAAGCAGTTATATTGATCAATTCTTGTATTTTGCAACCGCATACTGTTCCACATCAGGGTTTGTTATTTAATTTATTGGAGTATGCAAAGAAATACATGCAAAAGAGTCTTAATCCTTTTGTAAAGGGGCTTTTTTATTTTAATTGTTATTGTGTTCAGATGATATTTATGATGAAGCCCCCTGGAAAAGTGAAGTTTTTATTCAAGAAAATTGTCTAATTTTTGTAAAACTAAAGAAGGAGGTTTGTTTCGAGACTCTCATGGCATTTCTTGTTTTATTGCAGAACCAATATGCAAAGAATCTAGTCGTCTTATAAGTAGGTCGGATACTTATTAGGTTTTATTTTTGGCAAAGAAATATTTATTTATTTATTTATGTCGCGTTATAAATTAGCTGATCTGGTATTATTTACCAAAGAGAGCATTCTGATATGCACATTGATTAATGTAACCCTGACAAGGAAATAAAACTATTAATTGCTGTGAATGTGTCTGTTTTCTTCCTTCATATTTCAGGCATGAAAGAATTCTTCCTAGAGGAGGAATTTCACCTTTTTCAAGGCGATTTAGGACACTCTCTGGATTGATGCAAAAGTGCAATAATGCATTTGCAATAAACATAGTGCAATGTTTTTTATTGCTCCAAAAAAAAAAATAATAATTGTCATAATGATTAAATTTTTCACCAATAAACATGGCATTTTATTGGTGTTGGTAAATTGTGTAATAGCGCAAGTTGCAATACAGTTATGATTATAAATGTTTAGTTTGGATGCCTTTATTTAGAATAACTCTGAGATGTGACAATGTACTTTAAGCACCTGCTTTCATTACATATGCATATGATATACCTGAAAAATGGTCCTATTTTTTCCCCTTTAAAATCTCTTTTGGAAAAAAAAAATCCATTTAGTCCCTTTTTATGCATTTCTGTCCCCTTAGTATTCTAGTGATTGGGAAAATAGCTATGAATGAAAAAAAAAAAAAAAAAAAAAAAAAGAAAGAAAGAAAGAAAGAAATTCTAAAAACCATCAAAAGCTCAAAAATTGTAGAGGGGAAAATTACCATATGTGGACAAAATTAAAAAAACTCACTAAGAAATGTCATTAAAATTGTCAAAAATTTTAAAGACAAAAATTACTATATTAAGCTACTGCTTGACCAGTCTTCAAAGACTGACCTTGGCGTGTTGGACCTGGAAATTTCAGCTCTAACCAACATATCAAAAGTCAACTTTATCTTATTTTTCTTTTTTTTAATGCTGCTTTTAACCATCATTGCATAGCTACTGAATAAATATTAAGAGTGTCCTAAAATGAATTGACTGATTTTAAAATTCAGTATCATTAAAGATCAGGAGGCGACTGCATAAACCTTCAAAGCTCATCAAGTTCACGGATGAAATTCTAGGGTTAGTTAAAACTTTATTCGCTTATTAAAATATAACTGGTCTGCCAGTCATATCTTGGTGGAAAACATCTGAAAACTCGATTTTAGTGGTTGACTGGTAGATTTATTATTGTGTTTTCCTATAAAACTCGAGGAGCCATGGTGCAATAGCAGTGGTAATTCTGTTCTGAATTTTTCGAAAATTTTAAAATTTCATGTTTAAAAATTCGAACATAAAAATAATCGCGAATTTTGGCAAACAATCGCTATAAAAAATTATTTCGTCAATCGTTTGCAGAAAATATCTTATATTTAGCCAAAGTTGAACAGAAAAAACACAGAGTTGGTTAAATGGTCTCGAAAAAACGCGAATTTGGTCAAATTTCCAAGGAAAAACCATGATTTTTTTTTTTTTCAAATGATCGCAAAAAACACTAATTTTGTCAAATAGCCACAAAAAAGCCAGACTTCATTAAAAAATCACGAAAGAAATGCAAATTTTGTCAGAGGGTTGCGACCGAAACACTTATTTCCTCAAAGGGGCACAAAAAGGATCTCAGAAAAAAAGCGAATTTCTTCAAAGGGTTGTGGATAGAAGCAAATTTCGTCAAAGTGTCGCAGAAAAATGCAAATTTCGTTAAAGGATCGCAAGCAAAATTTGGTTAACCCTCTCGCAAGAGTAAAATCCAATCGATAACTTACCCAAACCCGACAATTTTGTCAGTCTGTCCCAATACGCTAACTGCAGCTAAAAAGTAAAAGTCAATCTGACCAATAGCAAAATATAGCTGTCAACCGGACCCGAAGCAAGAAAGCGGAAATTGAACTACAGCAAAGAGTAGAAGTCAAACGGACCTAAAAGCGATTCGCTGCAAAAAGCATAAATTAACCCGACCAGTAGAAAGAATAGAAGCAACCAGATCTATAGCAAAAAGTAGAAATAACACGACTTGCACAACCAGTGCATAAGATTGGAATTTCTAAAATCTTCTCCCCCCCCCTTGAGGACTCTCCAGATCCGCCCTTGGAAAAGAGGTCATTAAATTTAGAAAATTTGTCATATCTCAGCAACCATTTTAGGTAGGCGCATGAAATAAAAAAATAAATCTACAAAACAAGTAATTAAGCGTGAAATTCCAGAAAATACATTTGCTAAAAAAAATAAAGTAATTTTAGAAATTCTCCCGTAAGAGAATTAACGGGGGCTTTGAAAATTTTAGAACATTTGGCTATATCTCAGCATTTGCTTTAAGTACGAAAGTGAAATTTCATAAAATAAATTTATTAAAAAAATAGTGAAACACCTATTTAAAAAATATTAGAAATTCCCTTCTCCCCCAAGAGGCTTAAAGTGGGAAGGGTGTCGAAAATTTTAGAACATTTGGTTCATATTTCAGCAGCCGTTTTAGATAAAAACTATAAATTCAGGATATCAAAGTATTTTTTGAAAAAGAAATAGGTAATTTTGCAATTTTAGAAATTTCCTCCCTTAAGGGGATTTAATTGGGTTTGAAAATATTTGGATATTTGACCATATCCTAAGTGAGGTTTTTTAGGTAGGAGCGTGAAATTCTATTAAATAAATCCTACTAAAATAATTAAAACACTTATTTCAAAGGTGGTTAAAGAGAAAATATCGAAAACTTGAGAGCAACAGTTTTAGACAGGAGTACGAAATTCAAGATAACAAACCAAATAAAAAAATAATCCAACGATTTTAGAAATTCTCTTCCTTTTTAACAGGATTAATGGTGGCAATGACGAAAGTTTTAAGTCATTTCTCTAATCTCAACAGCTCATCTACTAAAATATATTTAAACAAGTATTTTATTGATCTTAGAAATTCCCAATCTAAGAGGGTTTAATGATGGTCGCAAATCTAAGACATTTCGCTATTCTCAGCAGCAGTTTTAGGAAGGAGCGAAAGATTCAGGACAACAAATCGATTTAAAAAATAATTAAACACATTTTAGATCTACCCTTCTCCCAAGGGATTAAACGGTTTATCAAAAATTGTAATATATTTTGCTATGGTCTCAGAAACAATTTTAGGTAGAAGCGGAAAATTCAAGGCAACAAACTTACTGAGAAAATAAATACAAGATGCGAGTGATTTTACAGCTGTTTTGTTTATTGTGTCGCCAATATGGACTTTGAGCTGGATAATGTAAGATTATACGAATAAGACAACAATTATGGATTTTTGATTAAATGATAAAAAAGCTCTTTAAAAAAAAGTTTGGTATATATAGTTAATTTGATTCAAGATTCTTTCAGAAATACCGATCAGCAAAACCGACTCAGGCTGAAAGTATGAGTTTTGTTGTGCAGATAAAAATTTATAGAAATCATACAATGTATAAATTAGATTCTACTTACCAATTTTGTCCTATTACACCCTGTCTTTTTAAAAATGCCTGTTTCTGCATCGTTAAAATTATTTCAAATAAGTTTTAGCTACTCCTTTAAGGTGTCGATGAAAACTGGTGTTCAGTAATAGTTTTAGTCGTTCAATCCCTTTGTTAGATAAGCTATTCCAAATCACCTGTCTCACTAGGAATTTGGCAAAGGCATAGGCTTGATGATATGCTTCACTTATTCTTCTCGTAATATACCGCTTGTCGTCGGATACATGAGATTGAGTAGTTTAGATTTGTCCGAAACAATTATTGAGTCCCTCTGAGCACTTGAACGTTTGTAATCTATTAGCCAGATTTTGAGGAAATTATTTTTTTTTAATCGGTGAAAATAATAAATGCTATTATGTGGAAATATTTTTGGCAAATATACTTTTCTTTAACCCTTTGTACCCCCCCCCCCCCTTCGCTTAAAATGGTAATAATTTGAAACGGATCAGAATGATTAAATTTCATTTTACTTAAAAAAAACATTAAGTAACTTTAATGACATATTCATACTACAATTATGTCATGTATGACACATAGTACAGACTATTTTCATGTTATTTTTCGATCTATGAAATATCTTTTAGATTCTTGGAACTTCATGAACTTCCAGCTGAAGAATAATCTATTAGTAGAACCTCCAGTTTTATTTTTTCCGAGAATTTTCAATCTGAGAGTATTGAAATAATTCACGATTTAACTGCAAATATGGTTCCATGGTAGAATAAAAAAGTTGGAAATTGCACGTCAGACAGAGTAAATGAGGTACGTTCGTACTATGAGAACGACGTCGGATACAATACAGTATTCGAAATCTCTTGTGTCCCTGTAAACACTAAATGTTTTCTGTTATACAGTAATTAACTTAGTGTAAACCTCAGTAACGTATATCAATTTCATAAAACGTGAAATAGTTTAATACGCACCCCCCAAACAATGTTTTCCCCTAACCATTATGTATAATAGAATACTTTTGTGTGGCACTGTATATTAATAAAAAATGTTCTTTACACCACAGATTGTACATAATGCATATTATAGTATTTCATAGAAACATATGAATTGTATTAGGCTTGAAAGAGTGTAACACCATTAAAATGCGCTTGAAACTATTCTTTCCCATTGACCATAATATAACGGAATACTTTTATTTATCCCTGTAATTAAACTATGCATCCGATTTTCATAAAATTTGAAATGACTCGATAAAATTATGTAATAATTGCATATTTTTAATTTCAAACGATTCGGTTGGGTAGTTTTTGCGTTGTTATATGCAAACAGACGGACGTTGATGATCATAGCGTTACGTATTTGCATAATTACGAACGCACCTAAAAAGTCACTAGGCCAGTGTTCGGGAACACTAAATATTTGTTTTCAGTTGGTATGGTATTCCTAATTTCTCACAGATTTCATAAAAGCCAAACCAGGCAAGACGAATTAGGTCAGTCGATTGACGGCCATATGTTTCTTATGGTTTTTCTTACACAGGAAGCTAAAAAATATTCTGTTTAGGGGCCGTCCATTAATCATGTGATGCTCGAGAGGGGAGGGGGGGGGGGTCCATAAAAAAATCACGAAACATCACAAGGGGGAGGAGGGGGTGTAGTAATATATCACGAGTATTTATTTTTTCGGCAAACGCGCGATACTGAACCGAAAAGTGGCGTTTCGTGTATTTATTTTTTCGTCAAACGCGTACAAAGTCAAAAGCAGCTTGTAGTGTGACCTTGATTCAGCATTGCCAGGCAACGAACGAAGTGAAGTTCCCGCGAGCCACGACAAACGCCTGCCGGACTCAGCTTGTCAGGGTCAGTTATTCTGTTGTTTTGGCACTGTATGCATGCGTAAATTGTTTAACCTTGTATGTCTTGCATTAAAACAATGTCTAAAATAGGTGATCTGTATAAAGACCTATTTGCAGAGTATAAGAAGGGAAAAAAAACCTAGTGTAGCTCAAAAAGAATTTCTTTCATTATTTTTATGTCAGTCCAAAACAACTTGCAACCTTTCTGTTTGCCTCTTAAGGTTATCATTACAGTTTTTTTTATGTTCTATAATAAAATTTGATGATACTTGAACCTGTATTTTATAATAAATATTCTAAAAAAAAAATAAGATTTTTTGTAGGTACTAAAAAATACACGTGATATAGGGTAGAGGGGGGGTAGTCTTGAACCTCACCATGTATCACCAAGGGGGAGGGGGCGTTAAAAATGCAAGAAAAAAACATCACATGATTAATGGACGGCCCCTTATAGGGATCAGCAAATTAACGTACACTAAAACATAACATTTCCATTAAAATTCGACATTTAAATTTCACAACTGAGATGAAATAAAATAGTGATGTTTTGCACTTATATATATTTTGCACTTATATATATATATGTTATATCTGGAAAGGGTGCCAAGAGAAATATAAAATTTTAAGTTCTTAAATTCGGAATGTGGGAGAGAAGAGGGGCGAACTTACGTCTTTATCGGCTTATGTTTTAGTCAGTTTCTGTTTACAATGTTAAAACATTACATCTATAACCCCCCCCCCCCCCCCTCCAAAAAAAAAAAAAAAAAAACTTTGATGTTTTAATTTTGGTATATTTGTCCAATATAAGTTAAGAAATCATGCCTGCCATTTAATTGCACTGAAAGTTCAGATTTCAAAAATCACATAAAACTTAGTTTGAAAATGCATCAGAAGTTTTTTTAAATGCTAATTTTAACGTCTTAAGGAAACTAATAGTATAAGTGTGACTGAAACTGATGTTCGAACCATAAATGATAATCTTGAAAAGTATGGAAAATTGCATTCCATGATATGACTTTCAAAAGCACAGACTTCCAATTCCATCCTAAATAGCCTGTTATTGGTAGAAAATAACGCAAGTAGAATGTACTGTAGTACAGGAAGCTACGCCAAATTCAGTTCACGTTTTATTTTTCAGGTATAGTTTTTTCTAATAGAAGGAAAAAAAGTTTTAAAAGTTCTCTTGGGCGAGATAGAGGAAATACATCAGGGAGTTAAGTACACTTCCGAAGTTTTGACATTTTTTTTTCAGATCGTTATTTATTTATGTTTGCCATAAGAATTTTGAGATATTTATTTATTTATTTATTTATTTTTGTATAGAAAAACATCATAATTTAGTTTATACATCAATTATCGAATTTTTGATCAGTTCAGTTTGTATGCAAATTTAATTGCCATTCCATCGTACTTGAAGAATACCACTCCAAGCCTAATTTCCCAATCTGAGAATTGTGCATTGCCTAAATAAAATATCTTGCTTGAAAATTAGAATCAAGAGAGGGTTTTTTTTTTTTTTTTTTTTCAGCTTTTCTTCAATAACCAATCGGTATAATTTTTCAGCAAATAATTATTTGTGTTAAAATATCATTTATATTTCCGATTAATAGTGTTTTTTTTTTTTTTTTTTTTCGTAATATTACTTTGAAGTAAAATATATTTTACCTTAATAAGCGTTTTGATAAATTGCAATTGTTAAAACTTAACACATTACACTGTTGATTTTTAAAACTGTAGTGATAGAAAAAAAAAATTCCCTTTGTTAATATAAAATTTTCTCTGCAATAAGCAATATGCTGATAATGTTTGTACTAATTAAAAAATTATATGATATAATTTTAAGAAATAGTGTTAATAAAGTTATGTAAAATAAGGATATACCATAGCGACAAACAGCTTGCAGTGAAACTGGAGGACTTTGCCCCACTCCGCTTACAAAGATTAAATATGTAATAGATAGAATTTGTTGCGATGAAATTAATTAGCAATGCGGAATTCTCAGAAATTGCAGCAATAGCTTAAGAAGGCTGATCAGGTCATCCAGCTTTCGAATTCTCCTCATTAATGTAAAACGTCTATGGGTGTTTGATGCATTCGTATGTTTAAAATATCTCCCTGGGAAATTAATATTTTTAACTTTTATTTTTTTGGATACACTTCTTTAAAAATGTCTGTATTTTAGTTTTTAAAATATTTCTAAAGTACGTACTCAATTTTATATAAAGTGTTAAAATTTTACTCATAGTTCGTCCTCTTTTAACATATAATATCCTTTAAGAAAAGTACACATGAAAAAGAAGATAAAAATATTAATTTCCCCTAGAGAAATTTTAAATATACGAATGCATCAAATGTCCCTAGACTTAATATTACGGAGGGGATTTCTGAAGCTAAGTAACCAGACCGTTTAAACATAAATCAACCAATTCAGCCTTTTTAGGTGCGTTCGTAATTATGTAAATACGTAGCACCTATTGTTGTCGCTCAGTCCGTCCGTCTGTCCGTCTGTCTGTCTGTCCGTCTGTCTGTCTGTCTGTCCGTCTGTCTGTCTGTCTGTCCGTCCGCATATAACAGCGCAAAAACTACCCAACCGAATCGTTTGAAATTTAAAATACATAATTATTACATAATTTTGTCGAGTCATTTCAAATTTTATGAAAATCGGATGCATAGATCAATTACAGGGGCAATCAAAAGTATTCCGTTACATTACGGTCAATGGGGAAAAAAGTTTCAAATGCATTTTAATCGTTTGAAATTTAAAATACATAGTTATTACATAATTTTGTCGAGTTACTTCAAATTTTATGAAAATCGGATGCATAGATCAATTACAGGGACGATCAAAAGTATTCCGTTACATTACGGTCAATGGGGGAAAATGTTTCAAATGCATTTTAATCGTTTGAAATTTAAAATACATAGTTATTACATAATTTTGTCGAGTTATTTCAAATTTTTTGATAATCGGGTGCATAGATCAATTACAGGGGCAATCAAAAGTATTCAATTACATTATAGTCAATGGGGAAAAAGTTTCAAATGTATTTTATACGTTTGAAATTTAAAATACATAGTTATTAAATAATTTTGTCGAGTTATTTCAAATTTTATGAAAATCGGATGCATAGATCAATTACAGGGACAATCAAAAGTATTTCGTTACATTACGGTCAATGGGGGAAAATGTTTCAAATGCATTTTAATGGTGTTGCACTCATTCGAACTTAACCCATTTTCGGCCAAAGGTTCGTATACGAAACATTTCGATAAATATTTTTTTTTAGCACTCTGACACATTTTTTTGAAGAATTTTATTTTTCTTCTATTTTTTAAGGCTTTTGAAGACATCCATAAAATATTAGTAATTCAATTGGAGTAAACACTTTCTCTTAAAATATTTTCAAAATACGTTAGAGTTTTAATTTGAAACGCCTTTGACAAATTTGACTTTTTAAAAATATATTATTATTCCAATTGAAATGAATTATATGCTTTTAAAATAGATTAAAGTTGCAAATTCTGTATATGAAATAAGAATAAAACAAAAGTCATAAAAATATTATTCATATTCATATTATTCATTATAAGAAATAATATTTTATATTATTATATAAAATATTATTTTTTATATAAAATATTATTTTTCATGCATGAATCTTTTTTTGTGTCTTAATGTATGTAATTTAAGCATATTTCAATAAAAATAATGCTACATTTTATAAAATTTCTGTGCTTGGCCTAAAATGGGTTAATAAAATTTATATGCAACTATAAAGTACATATTATAATATACATTTTACATAATCTGTGATGCAAAGAACATTTGTTATTGATTTACAAGGCCACACAAAAGTATTCCATTACATAATGGTATAGAGAGAACATTGCTTGATGAGCGTTTTAATTGTAATTCACTATTTACAATTTTATGAGATTGAGATATAGGAGTAATATTTTTAAAACTTCGTTATCGTACGAACGCACCTCGTTTGCTACGCTTCACGTGCAATTTCCAACTTGTTACAAATTGAGTTTGTCTTCACTTCGGTTGTTAATTTTGTTTATTATTTCGCGCATGATTTTACTGCAGAAAAATTTTGATTGGAAAATTAATTAATTATACTTGGTACTGTAAAGGGATTTATGTACTTCGATTTGATGTTTTAGATATTACATTGATGTATTCATTATATTCACTAACGGCATTTTGAATGTCGAATGGGGGTGAGATTGGTGAGATCACCAGAAAATTACGTTATTCATTACTAGCTGACCCTCCCGGCGTTGCCCAGGTCCGTGATAAAAATGATGCCTAATAAAACCTATAATATTAACAAAAATTAAAAGAAAATCGATTCTAAAAGCACAAAAACTCGAAAAATCCTTAAAAATTAATTCGAAAATCGCATTAAAATCGATTACATTCAAAAATCTTAGACAAAATTTAGCATATTAGGCTAAAAGTTTGAAACAATTTTCATATAAATGGAAAAAGAATTTATTACAATACTATTCCACAATTACAATATAAAACATTTATTATAAATGGAAAAAGAATCCAAAATCCGTCTGATCATTTTCGCGCAAACCGAAATTTTTTCTGAGCATTACTTTTATCATGGATTTTTAAAGTTTGCATGAATTTATGACGCACCCTGTATACAAACCTTATACTAGTCTATAGTATATATTATCATTTATACTAGTTTATACCATATATGTAGTATTTTTTCGTACAAGTACCCGTGTATAATGCCTTTGCGTATAAAGATTTCGATTTCTTTATATGAAATGTTTTCTTTTTCAGTGTCTGAAAAAAAAAAAATGAACATATCTAAATTTTGTTTTCTTTAAAAGACTGATTATCACTGCTTTAATTATTTTTACATGTTTTGCTAATTAAGTCGTAATTATAAAAATTATTTTGACGGAATGTTTAAAAAAGTCGTAGATATTGTTCTACGACGTATATTTAGTCAAAGAAAAGCCGCTGAAAAATATTCAGTTCCAATCACTTTTTTAAAGTATAAGATATAACATTCTAAAAAATTTACCCATATTAAACTAGTCAGATGTGGCAATCCGAAAACTTTCTTTTATCTTACGCCACCAGATAGGTAATTTAAACCAAAGTCTAGTCAGTAACAACTTATTAATGAATCTGACATTTAATGAAAATCTGTGCATTAGTTTTTAAGATAAAACTATTGCAAAATCTCTATTTAAAAAAAAAAGTGCATAACAGCGCCACAGGTTGGGTGATGTACACGAAAAACTAATCAGGATAAATTTCATAAACATATACTGGACAATTGCACCATAAAATTTAACTACTAAGAATGTATTTATTAAAAATACAAAACATTGTTCAATGGTGCACTAAACAAGAACTTTAATATGAACTTGTACAGTTAAAATAAAATAAAATATCAACGTTTCACGCCGTCTTCAGGAAAATATGATAATGAAAGGGACTAAAAGTTTGCTTCCGGATCGAGAGATAATATTTCTAATAAAATAAAATCTAAATGAATTAAAAGTTTAAAAATGTTGCCACTTACACGTGAGAAAAATTAAAATATTGCAAACAGATATAAAATTCAAAATTTTATGATGTTATGCCATATTTTTGGTATATTGTAGGATAAATTATCATTACAAGGTTTATTTTCTCGTGCAATGATTTCGACAGATTCTCTTATTTTACCTTCAATAACCAGTTGAAGGGATTCCATTTTTATAAGCTCGTTTTGCTAGATCTCCCCATAAGCTATCGACAGGATTTAAGTCAGGATTGCTGAGCAGTCATTACAAAACTTCCAAAAATTTTCTTATAGAACTAATGTATTTTCTCATGACTTGTGTATACACAAGTCATGGGAAAATACATATTCACTGCAGCATGGGTCTGCTTTTCGTTTAACGACGTGGTGCCACTTGTATATTTTTCAGGAGAATTTAAATCATAGGCACATATACAAACTTTTCCTGGCCACATTTCATTTGTTGCATTACTTTTAAATGGAAAAAAAAATATAAATAAAAAATAAAACAGCGAGAAAATGCATCTATCCACACAAGTCATGCGAAAAAAACTTTAGTTCTACAAGAAAAATATTGAAGTTTTGCAATGGCCGCTTAGAAATCCTGATTTAACTCTTTCCGGCACGGGCAAAATTTGTAATAAAATGAGAAATTATCGACTGACACCGGAATTCACAAACGAATTTTTCAGATATTTTGAATTCCTTAATTTAAGCTTTTATTGTAAAAGCAAAATTTTAGTAAAATATTACTGATGCTGTTTGCAAGTTTGGAATTAAAATTAGGTATCCCAGACCGGGCACAGTATGCCGGAAAGGGTTAAATCCTATCGATAACTTATAAGAAGATCTAGCAAGACCAGTTTATAAAAATGGAAGGATTTTTCTTCAGCACAGGGACTCAGATCAACAATTGAAGATAAATAGTAAAAAAGAACAATCCCAAACTGTGCCAAAAATTAATGATGTCGAGGAATGGTGGAATATTTACAATCATTAAACTCATAGGTGGGTGCATAATACATTCAATATTTATTTTTTCGATTAATTTATTGAATTTATTTTGCTATCCTTGAAAGTTTTTACACAAGCAAAGATAGTGATTTTGTGTACAATTGCATTATATTCATAATAAAATAATCACAGTTGAATGTTTTTGACGTTTTTATTAGCTTTTCAGCTTCATGCTGCATATTATAAGGAAAAAAGTTTCATTTTTTTAAAATTAAAAATAAAATTTTTTGCTGTCCTTATAGTTTTTACAAGCACTGTAAATTTTTAAACATTAAATTAATAACAGTCTTAATCAAATTCTTAAACATCAAAATCATCAAAATATTGATTAAATATCAATTATTCTTTATTTGGGTTATGTATTCTAGTTTTTTTTTTTTTTTTTTCGTAGTCAAATTTTATTTGCTATTCTATAATTCCTTATAAAACTTTAAATATTCAATTCACTAAAATTCTTAGTTAAATTCTTAAATATTAAATTAATACTAGTTTTAATTAAATTCTTAAACATCAAAATCATGAAAATACTAAATTTATCAAATATCAATTATTCTTAACACTTTCGCTGACTCTCACGCGCCATCGCGTGATATGGCGCCAATATTAAGAGGCCACTCACGCGCCAGCACATGATGTGGGGGGATGTCCAATAGCCAGTCAGACTCTGGCGCGGGAAAATCTTTCACTGATTTTTTGTTATAGAAAGTAAATCGGCTTCTGGGAAAAACCCACTTCTACAGTGCGGCATTGACTATCATCACATCTTCACGTAAGCGGCAGCAAACGTGTTAAATTGGACTATCTAATCTCGATTTTTATGAATCAAACTTGATTCCCTGGTGTAAAATTCTTAATTTAGTTTTTAAATATTAAATTCACTATAACTCTTAATTAAATTCTTAAATAATCAGTTCATTTAAACTCTTAATTAATCTTTTAAATGTCAAAATAAAAATACTAAATTAAACTCTTAACTACTAATTATTCTTAAATTGGGCTATATGTTGTAATTTTTTATGCAGCAAATTTAATTCACGTTTGGAAAATTCTTAATTACAATTTTTAAACATTAAATTCACTAAAATTCTGATTAAACTTTTTGTATGTTCAGATGAAAATTTGTAATGGATACAGTAGACTCCCTCAAATCCGCACAGCTTGGGACCAGAGGTTTTGCGGATTTTAGAATTTTGCAGATTTCTGGTCATTGCTTTGTTTACATTAAAAAAAATATAATTTGAATGTAATTAATAATGAAATCAAAAGTACAATAGATGCATACAGTATACTAAAATATTAAAAAAGTAATAAACTAAAATTATAAAATTTTAGCTATATTTTTTAAAATGATTAAAATACTAAAAGGAAAGGTAAAGTTAATAATCAATAATGTACAATTTAAATATTAATTATAAAAGAGGAAATGTGTTTTTCCTAAATTATTCAATAAAACTTGCCTCATAAAGGTACATTACTAATTGACATCGGGATAATAAAATAATGAAACTTTATTTCAGGTTCAGCCAGACTTAATAACTAAAAAAGCTTGATTAATACATAAATATATTTGTAAGATTGTGATTACCAATGATATTAGCAATATCTTTTTTTTTTTTTTTCAGAAATAAATTATTCTTTCTTCATGAAAAAACATGAATTCAATAACCTTAACAAAAATTATAAATTAAAATGTATGGAATTGACATAAAACTGAAAAAATCAATTTTGGCACCTACATCTGAAGTAAATGTTTCATTGTTTACATCCATAAAATATGTGCGGATTTTAGAGAGTTGCAGATTTTAGGAGCGCGGATTTGAGGGAGTCTACTGTATTTCTATCCATTTCCTGATTATTTTGGGGATTATTAAAATTATTTTCACAGTACTGTTTCCGAAGCCGTGAAACATTTTAATATTTTTATTACTTAATTATAAATTAATAAATCAGTTTCCGGCCAGCCGGCCACACAAATGATTACCAAAACATTGTTTATGGTTATAGGCAATTATAGACAGACCATCACCTCATTGAATTAGCATTTGAAATTTCATAATTAGTTAAATCTCGATTCGCATATTAAAACACAAAACTGTCTGCCGAGTCATATCTTGGTTGAAAACCCGTATGTCTCATACATTTACCATTGTGTTTTCCTGCTCCCAGTCCTCCATGTTTTAATATCTTTGTATACAGGAAAACATAATGGTAAACCGACGAGTCAACCGCTAAAATCGTGTTTTTCGCCAAGATATGACTTACAAGGAAGGTTTCCATACGGGCATACCCCGAAAAATCTGAAAAAAAAAAAAAAAATACAGAATGTTCTTCTCGTGTTGTTATATACGTTTAAAAAAAAAATTTCGGCGGAATCTCCATTCAGTAACCGTAAAAAAAAAAAAAAAAAAATAATGAAAATTTCGTTATTTGGCGGTCTATCGCCGGTTGACGATGGAATGTAATTTCAAAAGATACTTTACGTCAAATATACTTCAAGGAAAAGAAAAGCTTCACGTTGAACTTGTTTTGAGAAATTTAATTTAAATAACTTTTGTTTTGTAAGTTTTAGTTTGTTTTAAGTATAATTTTGTTATATCGATATTTATATGTATATATATTCAAATTTAAACAGCAAAATTCGAGATTTAAAACGAAATTCATAATTTCAATTAATTAGATTTATTTCAATCTCAAAGTCCAATTGAGAATTGTCGATTAAATTTTGTTGCTATGGAAACCTGGCTTTTATTTTTGAATATGCTTAAATGTATGAAGATAATTTTTCTCAATATGATTTTTTTTTATCTATGAAAACATTTTTTTCCAGTGATTAATTAAATAAATACTTCAACAAGTAATATATATATGTAATACAATATGTATATATATGTATGTAATATATTAGTCTCTCATTGTTTATGTTTAAATTCGTTAAATACCATTTACACGCATTCTAAATATCCAACAGTTGTGAGTTGCATTATAATCGTTTGCTTTTGGCGAGGAAAAGGGCTGCTCGCCAAATCGAGTGACTCTTTCATCTTTTCACGCCAAATATTCAAAAATATTTTATTTTTTTTTATTTTTTTCTTTTGGCGAAGAAAAAGGCTGTTCGCCAAATCAAGTGACTCTTTTGTCTTTTCACGCCAAATATTCGAAAATATATTATTTTTTTAATACAATCTCTAATGTGATTCCGCCGTTAATTTTGACTGATCCTTTATTAGATACATGAGTAGTTTAATTGGTATTTTTTCCATAAAATTCTGAGTATGCCCAGTATGGAGACCGTCCTTGTTAGCAGGCCGTTTGTGTTTTGATATGCGAATAGAGTTTTAATTAATTATGGAATTTCAATCATGAACTCGATGAGGTGATTGTCTATGCTGCCGCTTCCCGGTTTTTTATATTTGGATATGATTTACAAGAACTTTGGATTTAATTATGCGCCAAACCACATTTGCTAAAAATAAGCTAACTGACTGAGAAGCTGCAACAGCGAAATGTTTTAAGTACTAAAAAATGAAAAGAAAACTAAACTAGTCCGATATGGCAATACCAAAACTTTCTTCTATCTTATGCATGATAATATTTCCTGAAAAATGCAGCATAGCAGCGTCATGGGTTAGGTTGTTTAAGACAAAATCTAGTCAGCAGCAATTTATGTCAACTTATAACTGAATCTAAAGTTTCACGAAAATCCGTGCATTATTTCTTGAGATACAACTATTGCAAAATCTTTGAAAAAAAAAAATGCATAACAGCACCACATGTGTGATGAACACCAAATACTAATCAGGATCAAATTTTTTATCATATACTAACTGGATCTGAAGTTTGATAAAAATCTATGCATTAGTTCTTGAGATACATTTATTGTAAAATCGTGAAAAATACAGCATAGCAGTGCCACTTGTTGAAAGATTTGCACCAAAAACTTAATCAGCACCATACTATATCAAGTACTAACTAAATGTAAAATTTTATGAAAATCCATGCAATAGTGCTTGAGATATGGCTATTGAGTGAATTGTAAATAATGCAGTAAAGCAGCGCCACCTGTTGAGCAATTTGTATCAAAACGTAATTGGCACCATGTTATGTAAAGTGCTAATCGAATCTAATGTTTTATGAAAATCCATGAACTATTTCTTGAGTTATGGCTAGTGTAGAAATTGTGAATAATGCAGCATAGAAGCGCTCTATGTTGAGCGACATCCTTAAAAAACTAATCAGATCTACTTTATATCGAAGTCTAACAGAATCTAAAATTTTGTGGAAATCCGTGCATTAGTTCTTTAGATAGAGCGCCCATAAATTTTTTGTCACATACAGACTGACAGACTCACAGATAGACATTTTGTAAAAACATGTAAATCCGTCGAAAACCGGATTTCGAAAGTTTTCATGAATCAAATACTTCCTTCTTGTTAAGATAGAAGAAAATGAAAGAAAGACCTTAATATTTTTTTAAAAAATAAAGTTAAAATAATAATAATAATAATAAATAATAATAGTAATAAATTTTAAATAATTGTTATAAGGCAAAAAATCCAAAAAAAAAAAAAAAGTAAATCACAATTATTATTTTTTTACCTTTTGTCATACCATAAAAAAGAAACAAAGTAAAAATTGTAATTTGTTTAATGAATTCAATAGCCTTCATTTTTTCCCGAGTGTAACAAAAACTGACGAAATTTTCGTAAGTGAATTCGGTACCCATGTCAAATTAAAGTACTTTAAGGGAGTTTCTTTGAAAAAATAATCATGAACTGCTGTTATGAAATTAGGCATGATTTTGAAGATAGATATTGAATGCTTATAAAATAGTTTTTTTTTAAACCCTATTGTTACTTCTATTCCTTTATTTTGACTGATGCATCTGCGTGGCTAAAATAGACATAAAGAAGATGGATCTCTCTTCGATATAGGGTAATTAAAAACAGATTTCGTCTCGCTCTATGAAAAAGCTTACCAAGCAATTGCAGTGCCGTATACATACTGGGACACGAGCTGACTATCTTATGTAAGCTGCTAATAAAACGAGTGAGTTGAATATTATTAGTATATTAATAAAGCAATTGCCTGCAACTATATATTTAGTTATTTAAGCTGATATTGTAATTAATGGATCAGTGGCATGAATTAATTATCGAGAAAAATTGAATGCATCAAACTTTTTATTTACCAAAAACTACAAGAGATTGCAATCCATATAGGAAAGTGTGAACACTTGATACGTTTGTATTTCATCTCATGAGATATTTTGGTATGAATGTTGTTTAATGATATTGGACTAAGGCTCTTTCATTTAAGCGTAATTTTAGCTGAATTATTTCTATAAATTGCGAAATCACATAACGACTAACAACGGAAACAGCGCATTTCATCAATCGGTCACATATGCGAATTTTAATAAATGATTACGGAAAAAAAATAAAAAAAATTCTGAATTTCGTAAAACAATCACGGAAAAAAATCGCGAATGTCATCAAATTAGAAAAATGGAGAAAATTAGAAAATAAAATGTATACTATTTTTTAGGAATTAACCAACAACGTATGCCAGAAGGAATTTCCCGTATCGACAATTTAAAGCGTCACATAAAGGCTTACCAGCAGAGTACTCAATCTGCAGAAACTTCAAATCAAGTATGTGCTTTTCGTATATTTCAGGTTTTCGTGATTTTGTATTTCTTTTATATGCATGAATTATAAGTTTTCGCGAATCGAACTTTTCTTTTTATAAATATTGTTTGATTTATGAAAAAAAAATAATTAAATTTTATAAAAGCTAATAAATGTTTTTTTTTCATGGATTTTATAATGCGGTGAATTTTTTAAACAACATTGAAACAGTTTAAAATTTAAAAAACTCAAGAAGACTTTTTCTTTTTTTTTTAGGGTGTTTACTCATGTCAAAAATGCACTAAAACGTTTACGAGAATTGATGCTTTAAAACGTCATGAATTCATTCAAGAAGAATCGAAACGAATTTTTATTTGTGATGAGTGCGGGCGTGAATTTAACAGGAAAGATAGCTTGGAAAGACATATATTAACCCACACTACCCCCAAGTATTCATAGTCCAGGAGCCGGCCTTCGATTTTCCTATGTATCGAGTACAAGGACCGGACATACATCAAAATGTAGGTTTCAATGTGCACATTAAGAATATCACTCGCTGCCATGTCCTGTCCTGCTGGTACCTGGTGGCAGCCGCACTTTTATGACGTTATTTTTGAGTGTTTACCTAATGTATCGAGTACAAGGACCAGACATACATCAAAATGTAGGCATCAATGTGCACATTAAGAATATCACTGGCTGCCAGGTCCTGTCCTGCCGGAACCTGGTGGCAGCCGCACTTTTATGACGTTAATTTTGAGTGTTTACCTAATGTATCGAGTACAAGGACCAGACATACATCAAAATGTAGGCATCAATGTGCACATTAAGAATATCACTGGCTGCCAGGTCCTGTCCTGCCCGAACCTGGTGGCAGTCGCACTTTTATGACCTCAATTTTGAGTGTTTACCTACGTATCGAGTGCAAGGACCGGACATACATCAGAATGTAGGTTCCAATGTGCACATTAAGAATATCACTGGCTGCCAGGTCTTATCCTGCCGGAACCCGGTGGCGGCCGCACTTTTATGACGTCAAATTTTGAGTGTTTACCTACATTTTGATGTATGTCCGGTCCTTGTACTCGATACATAGGCAAACACTCATAATTGACGTCATAAAAGTGCGGCTGCCACCGAGTTCCGGCAGGATAGGACCTGGTAACCACTGATATTCTTAATGTGCACATTGAAACCTATATATTGATGTATGTCCGGTCCTTGTACTCGATACATAGGCAAACACTCAAAATTGACGTAAAAAATGTGCGGCTGCCACCGGGTTCCGGCAGGAAAAGACCTGGCAGCCAGTGATATTCTTAATGTGCACATTGAAACCTACATTTTTATATATGTCCGGTCCTTGTACTCGATACATAGGCAAACACTCAAAATTGATGTCATAAAAAACCCTTTCGGCATGGCCTATAGGCGGAGGTAGATTTCGAAAAGTTTTCATCTCAAAAAAGAAAAAAAAAAAAAAAAAAAAAAAATGCCTATCTTTACTCAAATGCCCATTTTGGCAATATATTTTGAATTATATTCTTACTTTATTTAAAAAATTGACCAATATGCTCATTATATAGTTCCTAAATAACAAAAAACTGTTAATTAAATTCGTTTGACAGCAAAATTGAATTTAAAAATGAGTCATAAAATAACCAATTTATTATTTTAATACATCCACAATTCTTTAATCAAGATCGCTTTGAGAAATTTTGTGCGAAGTGCCCACTTTGACAGATTTTTTTTTAATATATATTTAGCCTTTATCAAAAGTCTGACCAATACGGCACATTACACAGTTCCTAAATAACAAATAACTGTCAATTGAATGCGTTTGAGAGAAAATTGAATTTAAAAATGAGTCATAAAATAAACAATTTGTTATTTGAATACAACCTCATTTCTTTTATCACGATCGCTTTGGGAAATTTTTTTGCGAAGTGCTTACTTTGACAGCTTTTAAAATATATATATTCACCCTTTATCAAAAAATCGACGAATACGCACATTATATAGTTCCTAAGTAACAAAAAACTGTCAATTGAATGCGTGTCAGAGCAAAATTGGATTTAAAAATGAGTCATAAAATAACCAATTTGTTATTTGAATACCCACAGTTCATTAATCATCTCGCTTTGGGAAATTTTGTGCGAAGTGCCCATTTTGGCAGCCTTTTTTTAAATATATTCTGCCTTTATTAAAAAACTGGCCACTCCGTCACATTATATAGTTCCTAAATAAGAGAACCTGTAAATTGGATGCGTTTGAGAACAAAAAAAGATTCAAAAATGAACTCGGTAAAAACGCAATTTCTTAAATTTTCTCAAATTTTAATCACCATAACTTCGTGAAATTCTGTTCAAAATACCCTTTTTGGCAGCCTTTTAAAAAATATATTCTGCCTTTATTAAAAAACTGGCCAATACGTCAAGTTATATAGTTCCTAAATAATAGGACCTGTAAATTGGATGGGTTTGAGAACAAAAATGAATTTAAAAATGACTCATAAAAAACACAATTTGTTATACTTAATGAATTTTTTAATGATGAAAACTTCGGGAAATCTGTTCAAAATACCTTTTTTGGCAGCCTTTTAAAAAATATATTCTGCCTTTATCAAAAAATTGGCCAATACGTCGCATTATGTAGTTGCTAAATAAGAGGATCTGTCATTTGGACGCGTTTAAAATGAAAAATGAATTTTAAAATGAGTCAGAATATAAGCAGTTTGGATTTGAGGTTTTTTCTCCAACTCCTATTTTTGTTTAATTTATTTTTGCTATAAGAATTGGTTCTATGAAAAACTTGTCAATATAAAAGTTGTAGATATTATTGTGAAGATGTAAAATAAATTTAATTAGATTTAATTGCTTAAGAATTGAGTAAGTTATGGGTTTTTTCTTTTTCCTCCCCCCTTTTTCTTTTCGTTTTTAATTTTTTTCATCGGTAAAAATTGGTCCTATCAAAAACTTGTAAATGCAAAAGTTTTAGATAATATTGAGTACATTTATATAAAAATTTAGTTGGATTTGATATCTTGAGAATTGACGAAGTTATGAATTTTTTTCTCCCAAAAACCATGTTTTTTTCGCCCCTTGAGCCCATTTTTAACTTTATCAAAAATCTGTCAAGCATAAACTTTTTGCCCATTTTTTAGAAGTAATATAAACTTTAAACTGATTCGATATCTATTTTAATTAAAAAGTTATCGCGTTTTTTCTGTTTTCACAAAAACCCTCCTAACTTCCACCCCCTTGGTCCGATTTTGCCCATTAACGAACTTAACCGAGATTTTATGCCCCTTGACTTTATGTAAAAGTTTGATGAAGATCTGAGCATAATTATGGAAGTTATCGTGTCTAGAAGAAAGTGATATACACCGATAGATAGATAGATAGATAGATAGATAGATAGATAGATAGATAGATATATAAACTTTTTTACTGATGGTAGTTTTGGGGTCCAGGAGTCATGATTCGTGTAGATCCGCAAAAATTTTTCAGAAATTCCAACATGGGAGACAATGCAATAGGTAGTATTTCATACGAAATCTACCTAAAATTGCGGCTGCCACCGGGTTTGGGCAGGATAGGACCTGGCAGCCAGTGATATTCTTAATGTGCACATTGAAACCTACAGTTTGATGTATGTCCGGTCCTTGTACTCGATACATAGGCAAACACTCAAAATTGACGTC
Organism: Maratus speculifer; assembly: GCA_964019185.1. Taxonomy (NCBI): domain Eukaryota; kingdom Metazoa; phylum Arthropoda; class Arachnida; order Araneae; family Salticidae; genus Maratus; species Maratus speculifer. The sequence goes on along the minus strand of OZ025292.1, from coordinate 390,345,454 downwards.
AAAAATGTGCGGCTGCCACCGGGTTCCGGCAGGATAGGACCTGGCAGCCAGTGATATTCTTAATGTGCACATTGAGACCTACATTTTGATGTATGTCCGGTCCTTGTACTCGATACATACGAAAATCGACGGCTGGCTCCTGGACTATCATGTCCGAACTGTTCAATTAAATTTACACGAAAACCAGTTTTGCAGCACCACATCAAATCACAGCAATGTATCAGCAACAGCAGCGCATCTTACAAGAGCGTAAAAAGAAGAAACACGAGTTCAAATCCATCCACATCGAGATCTACGACCGAGTCGCTTAATACCGTCAAAACAATCCAACTGAAGCGAGACGAGAATAGTCAGTTTGACATTAAAAATTTTTTCGACAGTATCGCGCAAGAACTTTTTGATAATATCGAACAAGAAGTTCATCAAAAAGGGGGCAATTAAATTTCACCTAATTTTGAAAAGTGACGTTTAGACAGGATTTCAAACGAGGGGGAAACTATTTACACAGTGATACCTATATCCTGCTCACTAGTGATAGTATCGAATTACAAATCCAAGAAGGTTATACAAAAATTCTGAAATATTTCGATCGAATTGTAGAAGGCGGTTCCGGATGGCGATTGAGAGGTATTAGCTATTTAGAGTTAAAGATGGCGTAATATAATCCACTGCGTGGTAGCATTTTTATCCAACTACCGAAAAAAATGAAAAACAGTGTTAAACATAAAGCATTATGAAGATGGAAAATGTATTGTTTGGTGTATTTTAGCTTCTCGGCTAAACATTCCTTTTAAGGAGTCGCCGACGATGTCAATCATGACATCAATTTTCAAGACACATTAAATTTGAAACACATTTCTTTTCCTACTCCTTACCAACAAGTAGAAATAATAGAAAATCAAAATAATTTGAGAATTAACATCTATGGGTATGAAGACGGAAAAATCAAGCTTATATATATTTCAGAGAGGGAAGATGAAGATGTGATAAATTTACTACTTATCGCTACCGAAAAAAAACAACATTACACTCTGATACAAGATTTTTCACGATTCTTAGGAGATCGAACAAAACATGACGGATAGCAGCATTATTGCTACCGCTGCCTTCATGGATTTTCGCGTTCAGATTTATTAGCGAAGCATACAAAATCTTGTAAAAAAATGCAGCGCAAATTGTCGAGATGCCTAAAATTGGTGATAATTTTCTAAAGTTTAAAAGCATACATATGCAGTAGGGTGGGCCGAAAATTTTTTTTTTCGATTTTCGATGATGGCGGGTGCGGAAAAGTGGCCATTGGTGGCACTCAGTTCACACAAAAATTTTGAGATTTTTTGGATAATTCTTTACCTTGCCGCAAATGGCTTGAAATTTTGGAAAGGTGCTGATTTTTGAACTTTTTAAAGTAAAAATTTAAAAATGTTAAATTAAGTTTATTTTGGTTGTATTTAGTTGAAAAGATATATTTAATGTGCCAAATGTTTAAATAACCTCTAATTACACATTATTTTAGTGCTATGTTCTTTAAAAATGTACAGCTTTTAGCTTGTTTTCCCTTCGTTACCAACGCGAAACAACCCAGAACTCACCACGAGGAGGTGGCTGCACGCTGAGTTTTACCTGCCCTTACATACTCACAATGTTATATTCAAAATGTATACCTTTTTACGTTATAAAATCCTTCTTAGAAATGAACTTTTCTATGTTTTTCCATTCTTGCAATTTTTCATCTTTTCCTTCACTCCCGTATACCTTTGATGCAGCTTCTGCCACAATTTTAACGACTCTTTCCATAGCCTGAAAATGACTTTGAAAGCAGACTAATGATTCATCCAACATGGATACTGAAATTACGTTTTCTCCAATTTCTTCTAATGAAAAGGTTTTTGTTATAGGAGGTTCGCTGACCAATTCATAGTGTTTCGTTGCTTTAATGTTTAGCTTTGGAATTAAAAATCTCGCACTATGTTGGTTTTTATCTTTTCTAAATTGCGGCACATTTTTATTCTTTCCCATGCCATTCTTCTAATATGCTGTCTATCATCCGTTGAAATTGCTAATATTAAATTCTCGAGATGACCATAGTATTTATTTGTTCGGATGACTGAATGCATCTTCTCCTTTAGGTCATCTCGTAAAAAAGTTGAAAGTTGAACTATCTGCACACATATGTCTAGGTCCGCCCGCGCCACTGGCCTTTTGTTTACAAAAAAACACATTGGCGCATAAACTCGTATCACGTACTGAGCGAGATATATTTTAACGTTTCATCAGGATTTAAACTACTAACGTACAAGCATAAAATTCTGCAAGCAGTTTTGATCCATCTCGATTTCACAATTGGTCCTGGTTTTCTGTTTTCCAGTTCTCGAGGACATACTCCGGTTGAAACTGCTGCACAAAATTAAATAAGTACTTTTGTTTGGTATTCAGATCTTCAGTATTTTCCAGTTCTGATGTCCATGAAACAGCAATAGGCTCGAACAAAGGGACAAGTAGATTTTCACTCCCCATTAGTCTAGCACCAATTGGACCGGCAAAGGTCTCAAGTCCCGTGGTTCCATCATCAAGTTTAGAGAGTAGATGTCGGAATGGGAGTTCGTTCGTTTTAAAATATCAAAAGTTGCAGATCTCTTCCCATTTTTTATATTTTTTCAAAGTAAGCAATGACATCATTGCGGTTTCCTGTATTAACAGCGGTGTTATCACACACGAGTGCTGTCAGTTCAGAAAAGTCTAACTTGCACTGACTTGGAAGATTGTATAATGATATTGCTATTTCTTTTCCGTAACCGGAACGAGGTGTCAAGGGACCAAGTATTCCGAACCAGGTTCAGACAACGCGGTGATGTGTTCCTCGCCTTTCTCTCGACGGTGCCGCTTGTGCTTTTTTTTATGAAGATAGTTTTGTCCTTTCTTCCAAAAAATATGCTTTTAATTTACCTTCCTTCAAGAACTTCTTCGCCTGTATCTTCTTACCAAGTTTCTGTTTTTCTCTTCTGACCTTGTTTTTATCGATGACCAGATTCTTATCCTCTGCTGTCACAACTCCTAAATGTTGAAGCAACTAATAATAGTGGTGCATGATATCAGCATAAGTTGACAATTGCAATTCTTTCAATATGCATGGTGGCCCAAAAAGGCTATTTTTCACGCTATTGCATGTCATTACATTGCCATGGCCCTTTCAACTAGCCATATTTAAGCTCGTCGTAATAAAACGCACAAAGCACACGAATGACACGTTAAAATATCCAAAAAGCACTGTATCTCACTAGGAAGAGGTTTCACGTTCACACTGAACAAATGTCGCCCGGTAACGAAGCATGGAAAAATAACAAGAATCCCTTATTACATTTTCGCTTCTCTTTTGTTTCGTCTTTCACTCCCTCAACATTACGATGAGTCATTGCTCTCACTTACGAATCCTGCTTCATCTTCTTCGCACCTTCCAGATTTGTTTTTGAAGTTTACCGCTGTCCGTTGGCCAAATATATGATTTTGACGCATATAAAAAAATAAAGAAGACCAAGGGGCATACATAAGAGAGAAACCAATGAACGATTCAAACAAATACAACTTTTGCCTGTTATACGATAAAAAGCTATAAAAATCGGCCGATTTAAAACACACATAGCAATTAAATAATGCATTATCAGAACTTATTTAAACATTTGGTGCATTAAATATGCCTTTTCAAGTAAATGCAACTAAAATAAATTTAATTTAATATTTTAAAAGTTTTTGCTAAAAAAGTTCGCAAACCAGCATTTTTTCCAAAACTTTAAGCCATTTGCGGCAGAGTAAAGAAATGTCCAAAAAATCTCACATTTTTTCTGTGAACTGAGTGCCACCAGTGGCCACTTTTCCGCACCCGCCATAATCAGAAATTGAAAAATAGTTTTTTTTCGGCCCACCCTAATATGCAGCATCCTATCGGTTACACAATTTATGCCGATTTTGAAACCATCATAGAACCAATAGATTCTTCGACACCAAGTTCTGACATCTCTTACATTAAAAAAAACATCAAAACATACTCTTTGTGGGTATGCTTACTTAGTTGTAGGGCCTGACGGAAGACGTGTAAAACCGGTACTAGTGTATCTTGGAGAAGACGCAGTGCAGCACTTTTTAAATCGCATGGTAGACGAAGAGAAAAACATAGGGGAAATTTTAATGAAGATAAAACCTTTAAGACCATCGGCAGATGAAGAAAAAGCATTTTGGGCAGCCACACACTGTTGTATCTGTAAAAAGACTCTTGGCACGGATAGAATTCGCGAACATGATCATCTCTCTGGAGCATACAGAGATGCTGCACATTCAAACTGTAATTTAAACTTTAAACAGCCGAAATCGATACCTGTCATTTTTCACAATCTACGAAATTATGACGGACATCTATTAATGTGCGAGATGGGGAAATTTAAGGATCATGTAATCTAGGTAATTGCCAACACATTAGAAAAATACATCACATTCAGACTGAATAAACCCGATTCTCCAATACAACTTGTATTTTTGGATAGCTTTCAGTTTCTGCCAACCTCGTTGGACAAATTAGTGAATAGAAGAAAACCAATTTTTATTAGTGAAAGAACATTTCCCATCTACAAATCATTTAAATTTGCTTAAAAGAAAGGGAGTATATCCCTACAGTTATCTAACCTCATTCGAAAAGTTCAACGAAACGCAGCTTCCTCCACCTGAAGCTTTTTTCAATAATTTGACAGAAGAAAATGTGAGTGATGCAGACTACCAACATGCGTTAAACGTGTGGAACACGTTTAATATGCAGACTCTCGCTGACTATCACAATCTGTACGTTAAGACAGATTTTGTGCTACTTGCAGATGTTTTCCAGAATTTTAGGAAATTATGCCAAAAATACTACGGAATAGATGCTTGGCACGTCTTCACATCTTCTGGACTTTTATGGAACACCTGTCTGACGATGTGCGATATAACATTAGAATTCTTGACAGATATTGATATGATGATATTTTTTGAAAAAGGAGTGAGAGGAGGGGTCTTCCAAATATTTCGCAGACTGGCCAAAGCGAACATACCCAATACATCAGATTTTAATAAAGTTGAGGATCCCATTTACATCATGTACTGGGATGCTAACAACTTGTATGGCTGGGCTATGTCCCAATATCTTCCTTATGCTGGGTTTGAATGGGTGGATGTAACCCAATTAAATGTAGATTTCATATTAAATCTAAGTGATGATTCCCCTACAGGCTATATTTTAGAAGTGGATTTAAGATATCCCGAAAAGCTTCACTCTTCACACAATGAATACCCAATAGCTCCTGAAAGATTGGTCGTAAAAGAAGAGATGTTGTCTGCTTATGCCCGAAAATTATTAGGAAGACAAAAATATGTGGGGACACCGAAATTGATACCCAACCTTCAAGACAAAATGAAGTATGTCACACATTATCGAAATTTAAAATTGTATATTCAGTTGGGTTTAGAAGTGACAGAAATTCATCGTGCCATAAAATTTCAACAAGCTCCTTGGTTGCAGAAATATATCGACTTCAACACGCAAAAGAGAAAAGATGCGACTTCAGGGTTTGAAAAAGATTTTTTTAAAGCCTCTGAACAATTCCGTTTTTGGAAAAACAATGAAAAATCTTCGAAAGAGAAGAAATATAGAACTGTGTTCCGACGAAATAAGGGCGCAAAAATTGGTGGCTTCACCGAATTATAAAATTTTTAAACAATTTAGTAATGTTTTGGTGGCTGTGGAGTGGAAAAAACCAATAATATTTATGGGTAAACCAATCTATGTTGGGTTCACAATTTTAGAACTTTCTAAAGTGTTAATGCATTCATTCCCTTACAGCCACATAAAAGCAACCTATCAAGATAAGACAGTTTTATTATTCACCGATACCGACAGCTTAACCTATCATATTACTACCTCTGACATATATGAGGATATGAAGAACCATAAGGACCTATTTAATTTTTCTGATTATCCGTCTGATCACCCACTCTACTCAGATATCAATAAGAAGATTATCGGTAAATTTAAAGATGAACTATGCTCAAAACCTGTATTCGAATTTGTTGGAATAAAAGAAAATATGTTTTCAATCAAAACATGCGATTGTGATTTAAAAAAAAAAGGCGAAAGGTGTGTCTACACGGATCGTGCAAAATCGTCTCACACACGAAGATTATCAAAATTGTATTTTACATGAAAAAACTAGTTATAATAGTCATGTGAAATTTCTTCAAGAAAAACATCATTTGTTCACCGTGAGACAGAACAAAAAATGCCTTTCCCCTTTCGATGATAAGAGATATTTGTTGCCAGATGGTATATCAAGTCTTGCCTACGGACACAAAAATATACCAACAACAAGCCGCATGCAGGAAGAATGAAAAAAAATTTTGTAAATAGATTTTGTAAATATAATTTGTAAATAGGGGGGAAAATGTGTGCTTGAATGTGTATGAATGTGAGTGGTGGACTGAGTGTGGTCAACCTCCCCGTGAGGCTTAGCGTCAATGAGTCAATGAGTGTGGGCAATGAGGACTCTATATTTCATCCATTTCACTTACTTCATTTTGAGAAAATTCAAAGTTCTTAGCTAATGACCACAAAAATTACATTTTTTAATTATTATTTTTATAATTCTAGATTGGCTGAGTCTACTCTTTGAAAATCCAGAATGGTAACGAAATAATTTATTATTTTTATTTTTAAAAATTAATAAACAAATCAAAAAGTTCTTTTACAGGTTCGAACCCCTTTCAAACCTTTTAGAAATCTTTATTTTTTGAAATTATTAATTTCCAACAAAATTTCGAACAATGCGACCAGAGGGCATCACCAAAAAAACACCGGTAGCACTCCGGGAATGCCGGCAGAAGTGAAAACTTCAATATTAACGTTGTGTTTAATTATAAGTACAAAAGTACTATCATTTATGAGGTAGAATACACTGTTTATTTATTGCGCTATCGTACACAAATATGACAATTTATATGTTATTATTTATAATATTATATCGTTATTTATATATTACATTAAATTTTATCTCTCAGAAAAATCAACTTCCATCCATAATTTCGACGACTTTTTCACCATCGTTATTACCAGAATCATCATCCCAAATTTCTAAAACTGATACAATCGGTTTATGATAGCTGAAGTAAGAAACAAACAGTTTTGATTCGAACCTATTTAAGTGTCTAATAAAGACCGCATCAACAGTAGTTTTGTATTTCGTTGTGCTAAAATTGCGATCATTTGACATAGTTAAACCAAATTCATTATTTAAAAATTCAATTAATGATTGATTTTTATCGTCTGCAAAGTTTATATTGAAATCTCCACTCAAAATCATTGGCAATTTATCAAAGCTTTTTCCAATTTTTTTTTGAAGCAATGCAGATGCGTCATGAGAATAAATAAATAAATTTTCGTACAAGAAGTCTCGTATAACACGCAAAGACTTATTTGGAGAGATGTAAACAGCAACCATAATAATGAACTGATTATCACCAGAGTGGCAACGACTTATACAAATATCACCAACATCAGAAACAGTAGCATTAAACATGATATTGTATTTCACATGCACATCCATATAATTTGTGCAATAATGAATTGAGTTCTTATTTTGATATATAACTACTCCTCCCGCTGGACGACAATTTCTTCTGAAACTCGCAACAAAGTTGAAATTCGGAATCTCAATTATTTCATCATTACCCATATGAGTTTCTGATAAAATTAGCACATTCATTTTTTTAACAAGAGCGTCAATTGCTAGATCATCTACATGCGCACGTAAGCTTTGACAGTTGAATGAAAAAATAGACAATCTATTATTCTTAGAAATAAAATCTAGAAGTGTTTTGATGATAGTTTGCAAAGGATTTTCACGTAATCGTTTTAATTCAATTGATAAATCTTGTCGATGAGTTGTTGACCTCTTTTGATTTTTTGTTGCGTCTGACTCTTCCACCTGTGCGTTTCCTACTCTGCCATGATGAAATTTCCAGCTCGTCCTTGCGTTTTCTTCAGTGACTAAAAACAAACCTTCTATACTAGTTACTCTTGATAACGCAACGTACACCAATTCTCTTGAATGAGAACGATTGTATTCATAAACAATAGCATCGAAAGTACCTCCTTGGGATTTGTGAATTGTCATTGCCAAAGCCGAAATCAGCGGAAAATGTTTTCTTTTTGCCACTATAGTTTTATTTTTGTTGAGTGGTATTGACGATGTTTGTAAAGAAATTGGAACAGCGTCTTTGTCGATTTCCAAGCGTGCAATGTCGCTTCTAAATTTTGCTACACGTTTTTGACCAACGGATTTTGAAAATTTGAACCAAAGTCTTGTGATTTCATCATATTTATCATATTCTATGAGTAGTAATTTCCCTACAGTGCCATTAGATAAACCATCAGCTACATCTATGTTTATATTTATCATATAGGGTCGGTTAGGAACTAGAACTAGTTCATAAGGTAATCCACCAGTCTCGTCCGGTTTCATCTTATGTAACTTCTGTCTTACAAAATTTTCTTGCTCTGCATTATGACAACCAATGAAAACATCCGATGCCAATGAAACAATTTTATTTTCAAAACTGTTCAAAACTGTACTGTTGTATTCGTTAACCTTATTATTTGTAAACATAAGTCTAGTTGCTTCCGGACATTCTGCTTGTGCGTGTTCTTTAGTTACAAATCTGGATTCTATCATATTTAATTCTTCTTCTGTTAGAATGGAACCATCACCGATTTTTGTCAAAATGGCAGAAAAGAGTCTATTTTCTTGGCGCATTACCTTCTTGAGTTCGAATTGATGAAATTTACGCCAAATTGATTCACAGTAATTTTTTTTTTTTAATTTGCTTGAAGATCGGTGTGGCTTTTACAGGGGGTAATTGGCGCAAATCTCCGATAAGGATCACGTCCAATCCACCAAAAGCTTTTGTAAACAAGCCAGTGATTTGCTTCAAACGTTCATTAATTTGTTCTAATAATTCTGCTGAAACCATGCTTACTTCGTCAATGATAATAACCTTAATGAACTCAAATAGCGCTCTGTACTGATGAGCTTTTTCGATGTTGACTGGCAACAGCCTTGAGAGTGATATACTTAAAGCATTATGTACCATTGTTCCACCTATGGCTGTAGCAGCTTTTCCAGTTGAAGCACATGCAATGTATGCGTTGAAAATTCCATTCGTGTCGGAAAATCTATTATAAATCTCCATGAGTGCTTTTATTACAAACGTTTTACCACTACCAGCTGGCCCAGTCAAATATATCAACAACGGTTTTTGCATTGGCTCGTCGTTGGATATTAACATGCATAGTGTGAAACAAAATTTCTCGCTGTTCCTCGTTTGCTTTGCGCATAAGCCCATAAAATTCTGGATAAGGTAAGATATTATCTTTCTTTCTAACAATTGATCCGAGCTTATCAAACAACGCAAGTCGTAAATCATCATTTAAATCTGCGTTTGGATTGTTATATAATTCAGCGAATGGGTTTTCATTAGGAATTCTACTAACGACGTCGTTTATCTCCTCTTCATCATCAGAAACAGATTCGCGACATAACTTCCTGCAGATTTGCAGTGTTTTTTCAATATCAAGATTCGATTCGAACTCTTTTCTTCGATCTAGAATAAGTGCCTCATTTTCTTCGTATAACTGAAGATATCGCGATTCTGCAAGAATTTCTGATTCTTCATGACGGAACGGAAGGTGCAAAGTAACCATTTCTCTCCGATACTCATTGTAGTCTGTACCCATATCATAATTGCGATATCGTATAACTTTTGGTTCTTCCCTGAGTACATAGTTACCCTCTTTATTTTATAGTATTTCGCAACAAATTGAACAAGAGAAATACCTGCTAAATCTTCAGGTCTCTTCTCATACTTGTCGAACCAATTTTCCTTCCATATGTCGATCGAATCATCTTCTAATTCACTTAATTCTTTCATTGTCTTCTTTATTCTATGCCTTTCGACTGGCCAAATGGTTGGTATATAAGTAATAACGGTTGAACTCTTTGACATTGGTTCTCTCAATAGATACCATGCAGCCTCTTGACTCGACATCTCAGTGTGGTTCAAAAGATTAATGCTAATATTTTTAGTCATGTCAAATAAATTAAACTCAGGATGTTCATCCATTATTGCAATTATTTGTCTTTGTAAATTGCTAACACCTCTGTTAGTTTTGTTAACATATTCGACCACGTAAGCTGCACAAGAATATTCTTCAGTTATAAATTGGAAATCAGTGTTGGATCTGACGACGTTGAATATGAAGGGATTGAATGGATTATTCCACTTTTCACATGGTTCACGTTTAGGAAAAACTCGCGGTCTATTAATTCCTGCTCGAATAATGTTGACATATTCTTCATCTGAAGCAATGTTATTTTCATCGTAGAAAGATTGAAAACCACTGTATTCATATTTTTCCAAGTTTTTTCGGATTGAACTATATTTAGCCTTGTACTGGTCGAAACCATTTTCTGTATCTGGCATAGGCGTCAGAATCATGGTTTTCTTAACCGGCATAAACGGAGCTTCAAATCTACATTTTTGTTGTCGTCTCGATGCTATATCTTTATAGCAAGTAAAGGTATGCTTGTGAGTTTGTAATCGGATATCACCAGAAGCCTCGGCGCAGATACTGATATCAAAAAATCGATAAGATCGATAGCTTTATTATAATCTTTGTTAAGAGCGTCTTCTGGGGCATTATCAAGCCAAGCTAAAATATGCGCGTGCGGACTACCTCGATGTTGAAATTCAATTCTTTTAAAGTAATGCAAAATCCTGTATTTTTTGAAAGGACTGTGCCTTTTTGATTATAATATTTTTAAAATAATTCCGACTAATTTATTGAAGTATATAGCACATGTTACGGCAACTTCATTAATAAGAGTGCTTTTTTCAATAAAATGCAAATTTGCAGCCTCTTCAACCGATATATTCGCATTATTTTTCAAATTATGTAACAATTGTAATAATTTAGGCCACCCAATTTCATTAGCGCTTATAGTAAAGAAAACAGTTGGCTTGCCGTATTGACGAATCATAGCAAAAAGATCTCTTTTCCTTTCTGCCCAATAGTATGCTGAATTCGGAATAGATCGAAGGAATGCCAAATTAGTTTCAATGCAGCCGTGAATATAATCGTCAGATTGTATTTGCTCTTTACTTATTGCAATATCTTGGCCGACATGCTTGAATGCAATATGAAGAGAGTCTCCAATTCTAATTCTCATTATTTTCATAGCCATGTACAATAAGTGTTGAGGGGTTACTCCACGTCTATCAGATCTCCTTAATTCACTCGTAGCCATCATGAAGGGTGTGACCGCATTCTTAAATTCTCTGAACTGCCCCAAGTATATTTGTGGAAAAGATAATTCTTCAGCATGTTCGTCAAATAACAAACTCTTTGGAGCATTACCTAAAAATGAAAGCAAAAGTAAATAATATATATTATGTATCTTCTTGTTCAATAAATTAAAGAAACATGAAGACAAAATAAAAATCTACCTTCGCCTGGAGCGATTCTCAGGTACATATCGTCGTTCCACATCGATGTTTGCTGCTGTGCGATTAAACTTTCCTCGATGGGTATTTGTTCTAAAATATCATTGTCGCCATCTTCATCAAATATGATTTCATCTTCAACGTCATAACTTTTATCGTTCAAAAAACCATCATCAACTAAAACACCGTAGGACTTGTAAAGAGGAGTATCTTTTCAAATATCGTAACCACACTTTTATTTTTCTCTTGGTCACTATACCATACACGTAGCTAGATTTGTGATTTTTTTCCTTTTAATGTGAACTGTTATTGCATGATCATCATCCACTTGTCTTGGTAACTGATGTATCATTGTGTTGACTTCAATTGGAACATTTATCACCTGCCCGTATATTCCATATTGACCGTGAACATGCCGAAGCCTTCGAATTTGCATAAATGGAATCCTTGGAGATATAAGTCTTTCGGTTATCAAGTCCAAAGGAAAGTCTTTAAGACAGTCTGGAAGTGGTGGATATTTAAATCCATTGTAAACTGATAGTGGTGGGATACGTTCCTTTTGAATGGCTGTAAAGCAAGTCGAACATATTTTTATTTTCAGTATAGCAATGTTTGAGAGCAATGTTCTTATAAATTCAATTTTTGGAGTTGCGTCGGTATTCTGCAAATATTTCAAATCTTTCTTAAACCACAGTCGGTCACAAATGTCACAAGCATAACCAAAGTCATTTTCAACAAAATCATTTTCAAATTGTCGATGAGGAGAAGAATTCTGTTGATAAGCAGAATATGTTTGAAGATGTATATTAGGTGGAGATGATTCAACAACTTGAGAACGAAAATGCCTTTGACGCACTCTATCTTCGATAGAATCGTTGTTAGGATGTCTTGATAGACTTGAAGGTACATCTCTCGACAATACATCTCCAATTTGAGAACTACCGATAACTGGTAGAACATATGGCACACCTTCAGTAGACAAACCTGCAATTTGTGAGGTATGAATGACTGGCTGTCTATCCAGCACATCTTTGGCGGATGGGCCTGTTTGTAAATTTGATGTTCTTTTTTTATCTCGATATCGCTTAGAATATTCTTTGTTTTTCAGCTTTTGATTTCTTTCATCTTCTTTGTTCTTTTCATCATCAGAGAAGTAAGGCGTAAAGTGCAGCTCACGAAGATCAAGATGAATCCAATTATCTGTATTATTTGCTACAAAATGACAGAAAATAGTATCTTCATTTTTTGAAATTACGTTGAAATAGTGATAATGCACACAAATATTTTGATTGTAAATTTTTGCAAACAAGTATAAACAATCCAAATCTCCATACTCATTGTTACTTGAGAGTATGTTATATACTTCCTGTGGATTGTGGCAAGAGTTTAAATAATAAGGTGAATCACGTAATTGTCTTCTTAAATCACAAGTCGAAATTTGAAGTTGCAGAACACGAATGAGTGAGTGGAAAAGACAATTACCATCACCTGGAATATCTGTAGTTCTGTGTAGAATGACTTCAGGGGTAATGCATTCGTGACTCTCTTCATATATACGAAGTTGTTGGGTGAGAAAGTGATTTTGTTCGAGCTGTTCATTTTCTAAATTTTGAGAAGCCTTGCACTGCACAACATTCTCTTGGTCTTGATTACTGTCCAATTTCTTTTTTTTTCTGCGAAAAAACAAAGAAATCGTAAAATAAAATAAAATAATAATAAAATATGAATCATATATTTATATTATAATATTTAAAATATGAAATTTAATTACATTTGCAAATCATCCAATTTCTTTTGGAACAATTCTTCTACATTTTTCTTTAAACATTTTGTACGTTGATAATATACCCTTTGATTCTCACGATGTCTTTTTTCTTTTTCCTGCTTCTTTTATTTCCTTCGAATCTTTTTGCTCCAAATTTTTTTTACGCTGACGAAATGCCCTTTGGTATTCTCGATTTCGTTCTTTTTTTCTTTCTCTGAAAAATGGAGATTATTTATTATTATCTTATTTCATTTATTTTTATTCGAAATTATTTTTTTGGTAAACCTACACCGCAAATGGGCTTATTGTGGTGTCATGAAAATGTAGGTTAATGCTATAAAGTATAAACATATTACAAATATTACATCTATTATGTGTAAATACAGACTCGATCGAAACCTAATCTTATTATTAAAATTGTATTTATTACTATTATTATTATTCGTTTTTTTACGTTTTATAAGGGACCGTTCAAGTATTACGTAAGCACTAAAGGGGGAGGGGGGAGTCCAGAGTCTGCTTATTTTTCTGACAAGGGGGAGGGGGGAGTCACGACAATTCTTACGTAAGCATTAAACAACGAAGCAACTGCAGTTCAAATTCAACAAGCAAACAAGGACCGGAAACCTGCAATACCCCAGGCCACTGTTCCAGTGAAAACCTTATAACAGACAATGTTGAAACATGGGTTCAAGGATTCTGGACATCAGATTAAAATATGAACACCAAATTGAACTCCAACATTTGTATGATTTATGGCAAAAATTTTAGTTATGATGCCTAAGTAAGTTAAGACTTCTTGTATATCTTGTTTTATTGTTCAAAGTGATAAATAACAATATATTTAAACCATTTTGTACTCTGTGGTTTGTTTAATGCAATTAGCAACAATAAATTAAAATGATTTTATATATTTTGATATCATAATCCATATATGCCTATATAAATTTGTAGGATTAATAATGTAATTGATTGGTAACTTTTTATAAGTCAAGAAGTATTGATGTATAAACTGTCATAAAATCTTACTTAAGCAAAGGGGGGGGGGGGTCTAGCATTTGCTTATATTTTCTTACAAGGGGGGGAGGGGGTACGAAATGACGAAAAATATGCTTACGTAATACTTGAACGGTCCCTAATGCTCAGCTTATAGCTGGTTTTCTTGACGGCAGTTACGGGCTAAAGCCAAGTAAGAGTTTTTCATCTAGTATATTTATAAAGTACTCACTCATTTTCTTTCACTACTTCATCATCACTTTTTTCATTAATAGATGCACTTTGTTCAATTTCCATAATTTAAACAATTCACATATACGAATACACAACAGTCAAGCCATCAGCTGTCACCATCCTTGGATACGCATGGCACGTTGTACATAAACACACACGGACATTCGCGCAAGCGCCCTGTGCCGCCTAAACGGAGCAGCACACTCAGGCACGGTAGAAAGAGTGGGAGATACTAGTTCCTCTCCCTTCCCCTCGATCTTACGCTTTTTCGATCAGCATCACGTGACCCTGACGCGAGTTTAAAAGTTTTTACCCATACAAAAAGTGCTCAGCGCCGCTAAAGAAGTTTTCACTTCAAAAAATCTTCCGGGAGGGGGGGGGGAGTTCGGAAAAATGGAGAGGTTGTCCCTTTACTATAGTATGATCTTATAAGTTTCAAGCCAAAAAAATTTAAGCCCCTCTCAATATTAAGCCCTCCCCCCTCTCATGCTATAACAGAATCCACCTCATTTCCACTCCCAGGTGGTGACCCTCTTAGTGGTGGAGGTGGTCCTCCCTCTTAGCGGTGGATGTGGTGGTTTCACCTCCTCTTCCTCCACACTCCCACCGCCATATTCGAACTGTCCTTTTCCTACTACTGGTATTAAACCAAATTTTCTAAGTGAGATATCTAACCTCGAAATTTTACGATACGATGAATAGGGGTACATGACAAAGTGACATTATTAGAAACCTATCGAAACAATTGAAAAAAAAAATTCTGTTCGATATAAAAAGCTCTGTTCGTTTACATTCTCCGCAGACTTATTGGACTTATCAAGATTTCATTGAGGTAAATAAAAAAGAAAATGAGATACTTAAGTACTTACGTATTCGTTTGTTCATAGATTTATATTGTTTATTTTTTTCCTAAAATGCCCATATAACTTTTATACTTATTACCTGTACTAAAGTATATATGTATTTTATTTACTTAATAATTTTGATTTTGTGGAAATAGATCAATAATTTCATATTTGGTGCTTTTTTTAGACACCTTGATAGCAAAGGTTTTCCCTTACAACGTCTTTAGATGATATATAATTTGCATGATCAAGCTGGTTTAAATTTTTTAAAGTTATTTGTACTTTTCGAAATAGGACTTAATACACCCCCCCCCCGTTAAAAAAAGTATGTGGAATATAGATTTGCATTGTTCAGTTCTTTATGGGAAAACTGGATCCACGAAAAAACAAGTTGGAAATTGCACGTGAAGCGTAGCAAATGAGCAGCGTTCGTACGATAGTGAAGTTTTAAAAATATCACTCTCATAAAATTGTAAATAATTAATTACAATTAAAATGCGCAACAAGCAATGTTCTCTCTATACTCATTATGTAATGGATTACTTTTATGTGGCTTTGTAAATCAATAACAAAAATTCTTTGCACAACAGATTATGCAAAATCTATATTATAATATGTACTTTATGTTGCATATCAATATTATTATGTTCGAATGAGTGTAATATTATTAAAATGCATTTGAAACTTTTTTTTTCCATTGACTGTAATGCAACGGAATACTTTTGATTGCCCCTGTATTTGATCTATGCATCTTATTTAAAAAAAAAAAAAAAATTGAAATGACTTGACAAAATTATGTAATAAGTATGTAATTTAAATTTCAAACCATTAAAATGCATTTGCAACATTTCCCCCCATTGACCGTAATGTAACGGAATGCTTTTGATTGTCCGTGTAAATGATCTATTCATCCGATTCTCATAAAATTTGAAATGACTCGACAAAATTATGTAATAATTATATATTTTAAATTTCAAAAGATTCGGTTGGGTAGTTTTTGCGTTGTTATATGCGGACAGACAGACGGACAGACGAACGGACTGAACGACAACTATAGGTGCTACGTATTTCCATAATTACGAACGCACCTAAAAAAGGGCGATGAAATACATATATATATACATATATATATAGTGGCGCCAACTTATATGGGCCCGTGAGGCCTGAGTTCACCCAATAATTTTGAATTCGAGCGTAGTCGTTCCATTCTTCTATTTTATTTTTTATTTCATTATTATTTTATTATTCATTTTCCTCCCTAGAACAAAATTTATTTTGCCATGCATTTTAATTTTTTCCTTGACACCCATAAATCCAAAATGACTGAAATGTAAATGTTTAACTTTCTGATGCTGTTTTAATTTGTAGTCATGTTCATGATATGATAAAATTACAATAAATGTTACTGTAATCATAAGGAAAAAGCATGAAAACATGATTTTAAAACATTGTAACTATCTTAAAACATGATAACTTGACTTAAAAGTGTTATCTTTCCCCAGCTGCCCCCCCCTTCACAGATAAACAAACTGCTTGTACATTTTTACCAAAAAATATTTGAGCCAACCCAATATTTTTCAAAAGTTGGCGCCAATGTATATATATATATATGTATATATATATATATATATTTAGATACTAAAATGTAACTTTGAAAATATTTGTATGCAAGAAAGCGCCTAACTGAACAGATTTACAAAGGTTTAGACATTAATTTAAATGAACATTAGCTTTTGGGAGCTGAATTGACAGAATCTCCCAAGTGACATTGTAAAAGAATGGCCCAGTTGTCCATTAATATTATATACGGGGTGTTTTCTAAATTCATGGTCCAAACTTTAAGGGGTGATAGTACACATCAAGACAAACAATTATTTAAATAGGAAACCAAGGGTCCCAAAGTCTTCCGAAGGAGATAGGCGCCATTAAAGTTTAGGGTCCAAAAATTCAAATGATTATGAAAAACAGAAAAATTGGTCGATTCGTTTGCGGTTTTCACTAAAATTATTCTTTATGTCAATATTGTCTTGAAAATAAATTATAAAGATAAATTTAAAAAAAATGACGATAGAGGGCGCTTTAGACTTTAGAGTAAAGAACAACTATTTTTTACCGTTATTTTTTGCATCTCATTAAAGGTTTCGTAAGCTTAGACTTAAATTTTGAGCTCAAAATCTGAATAGTTGGAAGCAGTTAAGTAGCACAAACTTAACTGTGTTCAGAGGGCTTTAAATTCAAATGATTATAAAAAACGGAAAAATTGGTCGATTGATTTGCGGTTTTCACTAAAACTATTCTTTATGTCGGTATTTTATTGAAAATGAATTATAAAGATAAATTTAAAAAAATGCCGATAGAGGGCGCTTTAGACTTTGGAGTAACGTACTACTATATTTTACCGTTATTTTTCGCATCTCATAAAATTTTCTTAGAAGCTTAGACATAAACTTAAATTTTGAGATGAAAATCTGAATCGTTGGGAGTGGTTAAGTAGAGCAAACTGAACTGTGTTCAATGGGGGTGGGGAGGTTCAAATTTCCAATTATTTTAAAAAACGGAAAAATTGGTCGATTCGTCTGCCGTTTTCGCTAAAACTATTCTTTATGTCAATATTTCCTTGAAAATAAATTTTAAAGATTAATTAAAGAAAAGTAAAGGTTAAGAAGCGGAAACTGAACAGTGTTCAGGAGTTAAAATGTTACCCTCCCCACCCCTCGAACACATTTCAAATTTCCGCACTTAATTACTCAAAACGATGCAGATTTTGAGCTCAAAATTTAAGTTTGAACTTTTACAAGCATTTAATTAGATACAAAAAATAACGGTTAAAAATAGTTGTTGGTTACTCTAAAGTTTAAGGCGCCCTCTATCGATATTTTTTGAAATTAATCTTTAAAATTTATTTTCAAGGAAATATTGACATAAAGAATAGTTTTAGCGAAAACGGCAGGCGAATCCCCATTGAACACAGTTCAGTTTGCTCTACTTAACCACTCCCAACGATTCAGATTTTCATCTCAAAATTTAAGTTTATGTCTAAGCTTCTAAGAAAATTTTATGAGATGCGAAAAATAACGGTAAAATATAGTTGTACGTTATTCCAAAGTCTAAAGCGCCCTCTATCGGCATTTTTTGAAATTCATCTTTATAATTCATTTTCAATAAAATACCGACATAAAGAATAGTTTTAGTGAAAGCCGCAAATTAATCGACCAATTTTTCCGTTTTTTATAATCATTTGAATTTAAAACCCTCTGAATACAGTTAAGTTTGTGCTACTTAACTGCTTCCAACTATTCAGATTTTGAGCTCAAAATTTAAGTTTAAGCTTACGAAACCTTTAATGAGATGCAAAAAATAACGGTAAAATATAGTTGTACGTTACTCCAAATCTAAAGCGCCCTCTATCGTCATTTTTTGAAATTTATCTTTATAATTTATTTTCAAGACAATATTGACATAAAGAATAATTTTAGTGAAAACCGCAAACGAATCGACCAATTTTTCTGTTTTTCATAATCATTTGAATTTTTGGACCCTAAACTTTAATGGCGCCTATCTCCTTCGGAAGACTTTGGGACCCTTGGTTTCCTATTTAAATATTGTTTGTCTTGATGTGTACTATCACCCCTTAAAGTTTGGACCATGAATTTAGAAACACCCTGTATATATATTTGTTCATATCACAGTATAAAAATAAAATTAATATTCGAGATGTAATTGCAGACTACTTTTCCATAATTGTATTAAAATACTAGCATGTTTCGCAAGCTACGCTGGGTCAGTTTCTCGAAACGTATTTTGAATCGAATATCGGTGATATCGAAATACATCGGTGAAATCCTGGAAGCGATATGAATGCCACTGCCCTGTAATATTTCCAGATGTGTCAACGTTATGTTTACATACTAAAGCCATCTCTAAGAAATTGAAAAAGGCTGTACGTCTTTTAATTAAAAATTTTAAAGTGAACAGTACAAGTTTCATTATTAAAAAAAAAAAAAAATCGGATCTGAAAGGGTTAAATATAAATTCTAGAAAAGAGGAAAAAAGTACATCTTTAAAATTTTAACTACTTATACACTTTTTAGTAAAATAAATGACGCATTAAACAACAATGTTTTTATTCCAAAATATTTTACAGTTAGAAGCATGTTCTCTTAATCACGGTTTAAAATACTATAACCATTACCTCTATTTTGAATAATCAGGTTATTCAGAAAGTTATTCAAGTAATTTCAATAAATTGGTAATTTTCATTCTACAGCGTACTTATAATTCGAGAACAAATTAATTAACATTTCTTAGTAACAGTTCAGATGTAAATTTTATCAAACAATTTTTTCCTCGCGGAAAGGCATTAATATCCAAAGTGGTGCCAAATTTCCACTTCATTCGTCGAGATAATTAAATTTCCTTTTATTAACGCCGATAAATAGCGTGTCTGTAACATAGATGATAATATGAAGCCTATCTTCCGACAATCTAAAATCATTGATTTTGATTCTACATTGATTTTATTTTTTCCGTTTGGGCGGGACTTGGGAGATTATCCTATTAAATCTGACGTCGGTGTGTGATGCTTTAATTTGAAAGCGCCTATCCAGCTGCAACTCCAAATTGAAGCATAATTTTTCACAATTGCTCAAAAACATGCCCGAAAGAATTATTAGTCTCGAATAGAGGGTCGAACTTGGATGTACCTCTTATCATTAGATGCACTTAAAACGTTTAATCATTTTTCATTATGCTTTTTTTTTTAATTTTGGTTCTTGAATAATTTTCTTGCATCGGTGATGGCAGTAAATTGATAAATGGTTTTTGTCTGGTGTAAAAAGAAATTTACGGGGTTTTATCCGAGTCTATAATTTTTTATCTTTAAGGGGTGTTAAATAACAGCTTAATGTATATTTTCTAGAGATTAAATGCTTATAAATAAATAAATAAAAACTACAATTCAAATAAATGATGGTTTACCTTTATTGTTTTAGGATTCTATTGGAGGAAACTTTTGTTTTAGTTCATAATAGTGGCATATTAACTTAAGATAAAAGCGAAATGAACTTATACCGTTTGCGTATGTCTATGATAGAAAAGTTTTATTTTATTTATTTATTTTCATTTCCTAACTTTTAATTCAAAAGCACGTAAAAAATTTCCCCGGGAATAGTCTAACTGAATTTAAGCGAATAGTTTTCTTAGAAAAAAAAAAAAATGTGGTTCTATGAAACATGTATAATCTGTCAAGATTTTTGTCGAAAATGTGGTAAAATTTTGTGAAAAGTGATGGATTAAAATTATACTTCAAATTTTGTTTATTCGAGTTTCATTCACTGATTTTCCGTGATATAATTTACTCTTTACAAATTATTGTGTATGTTTTACTGATTAACTACATGAGATTTTTCGAAATTTTAACTTTATTTTTTCTTTCTTGTACTGGATGGCCATCCTTCCTTGATTTGAAAAAGAGATGGCCATCTGTTATTTTAATTTCATTTTGCTTCCCACTTTTTGTTTTCAATATTTAATTATTTTTTGTTTAAAGTATCACGATTTCAAATATGCATAAACATTTCTTTATTTACATTTTAAGAATTTTTATGCAAACCTTTAAAAACTATAGCCATCTCTCCTAGAATTACCCTATTATCTCATGACAATCTGCGTCAATATGAATTTCTCCTGTAAGTGAAAATATTTTCTTAGGGCGTGTCCTTTCCTTTTATTGCTGTCAATTGTTTTCACATAAATATTTTTTCTGTTGCATGTTGGCATCACAATAAAGTTATTCTCAAAGGGGCTGCGTCTTTTACTTGTAACTTTGATTGGTGCTTTCAGAAATTTTTCTGTGCGTGCACACTCCTGCAATTGGTGGGTTTTTTTAGTTAATTGCATGTCCCACGTTGAGGGAAAACATGGAATCTAGGATCATGGTTATACTTTAGATATTTATTAATTTTTTTTTTTTTTTTTGTTCCTTCATGCCATTGTTTGCACGAATACGGGACACAGTGCTATAGGTTCCACTCACGCAATGCCCCTAAGCATAATATTGCTTTTTTGGGGGGAAGGGAGAGGATCTCCTGTTATACAAGAAATTCTATTGGTTGCTAGTAATTACTCACAAAGGATTTGTGTGCATCGCACTTCATGCTTCAAAGGGATTGCGAAATCGCAATAGCCTATGGAAGAATTTGAAAAAGCTGATTACTCATTAGCTAATATAATTAACAAATTAAAATATGGTTTCTCGTCATCAGAAAGTAAGCGTCTAATGCTGACAAAGTGCTATATTAAAACAGTTTACATAAATGCTAAGTACTTTTATACAAGAAAGAAAAAAATGCAGTACGCATAAATTATGAAACACTTTCCAATACATTTAGAATGCCATAAAAAACTATCACCATTTAATGATAGAAAACCAACGATTATAAATGCACAAATAAAGTAAGAAAAGGGGAGCAAACAGCTGTTTCGAATCTACTAACGAGATTCGTCTTCAGTGCAAAAACTCAGCGAGCTAGAAGAGTAGTAGAGTAGAGTAGTAGTAGCGAGCTAGTAGATTCGAAACAGCTGTTTGCTCCCCTTTTCTTACTTTATTTGTGCATTTATAATCGTTGGTTTTCTATCATTAAACATTTTTGCACAAAGGCTTTATTTGCTATTTTAATGTATTTGGCGTCTCTGTCTCTTTGCTCAGTTTTCCTTTGCTAGCTCGCTGAGTTTTTGCACTGAAGAAGAATCTCGTTGGTAGATTCGAAACAGCTGTTTGCTCCCCTTTTCTTACTTTATTTGTGCATTTATAATCGTTGGTTTTCTATCATTAAACATTTTTGCACAAAGGCTTTATTTGCTATTTTATTGTACTTGGCGTCTCTGTCTCTTTGCTCAGTTTTGCTTTGCTAGTTCGCTGAGTTTTTGCACTGAAGAAGAATCTCGTTAGTAGATTCGAAGCAGCTGTTTGCTCCCCTTTTCTTACTTTATTTGTGCATTTATAAACGTTGGTTTTCTGTCATTAAACATTTTTGCACGAAGGCTTTATTTGCTATATCACCATTTAGTGAGATGGCAAATGACGTTTAAGTAAACAATTCGAAAAATGCATAACACATTTAAAAACAAAACTCAGAAAAATATCCTAATTTTTATGCAACATTGTATATAATCTATTAGCTTTATATTATATACTACATAATATGCAAAAATTTAATCCAGTTAAGAAACGCATAACATAGTCAGCGTTCTCGCCGCCGCTCGCCTTTGCGCCAAATTGCGAAAAAATGATTCATTTGGCGAGTAAACGAACAATCAAACTCGCCAAATTGCGAGTGCTAAATTTCTGAATTTTTCTGCATTTAATGTACCGATACAGTCGACAGTATTATTCGCGTTCCTGATGGATTGAATTTACATGGATTGAATTTACTGTCGCTTTTACATGCTCAATCGCACCGTGTCATTTACATTACTTTACTTGTAGAGTAAGTATCATGATGACTGGAATGTGACAAAAAACTAGGTAATTTTTAATTATTTTGTGGTTATAAATATATTTTATAAAACTTGAGTTAAAATTTTCGGCGTTTTTGTGTTAAACATGTTTTGGATAGGGGCAAGCCCATTTACCGCTTTCTCGCGATATTAACCACTTAACTAATCAATAGTTTCAAAAAAAAAAAAAAAAAAAAAAAAAAGACAAGTTGAATGTAGATTCTGCCATTGCAGAATTCAGTTTCGCCTCCGATTAAAAGAAAAAAAAAAAGAAAGAAAGAAAGAAAGAAAAATCGATACAGGCCTTTTAGAAGGGCGACCCCGTTTAGAATGCAATGAACTAACTTCATTTTTCTTGTGTTTATCAATATAATAGCAAACAGAACGACGTGAAATACCCAATTGATTAGCAATTTCTCTCTGAGACATTGGAATTGCGGAATAATAAAGAGATACAATTTGACGTGCTACTTCTTCATTGACTAGATTTATCAAAAATGATTTTTTTTCTTTAGTTTAAACGCTTTTTTGTAGTCTCTGAGAAAAAGGAAATACATTTTACAATAAAATTGTGAATGTCTCGTTTTAACGGCCAGATTACGAGACTAGTCGTTGGGGGCCACCGTAATACTTACCCATCCTGGATATGCGTTGTATAATATATGAAAATAAAACATGTGAAAACTATTTATAAAATGCATTGCAATTCCAAGACAAAATTTAAATGTATATT
This sequence comes from Maratus speculifer, assembly GCA_964019185.1. Lineage (NCBI taxonomy): Eukaryota > Metazoa > Arthropoda > Arachnida > Araneae > Salticidae > Maratus > Maratus speculifer. The sequence goes on along the minus strand of OZ025292.1, from coordinate 390,321,813 downwards.
TAAATATTCTTAATATACATAGTAATGCTCCATTAATGAATTGCTGATGAACCCATTTCGACAAATTATGTAAAATACCAAACTATACACAAGTAGTACCGGATTGCGTAAAAGAATCATCCTTATAACTCCAAAAACAATAATCATATTAACTAACAGTTTACTGCGCCAGATTAAGAATCTCATTTCCAATTAAAACATATCTTTGAATTGAAATTTGAAGAAAATACAGGGTCATGAAAAATCGAAGAATGTGGAAAACAGGATTACAAATATCTCGGCAACTATTAATCTGACCGACTTCGTTCTTGATGCAAAATTTGTGTTATTTTATTGCCTTTTACGTCCTTTTGTTAAAATATAAAAAATAGAAAAATATTATATACATTTCATCATAACAAATTTTTTGAGATTCCGAAAAAGATAGTTCCGTTCCGGATAATCGAGGTTACTGATATTAAATAGTCTTCGTCCTATTCTTACTAAGTACATATAAAATTTTAAGTCTCTATCTCCATTTGTTCGTGAGATAGAGCATTTACAAACCGATAGACAGACTGGACGGACGGTAATTTTTTTTTTCTAAAAATATGTTTTTCGGAATTTCCAGTATCTGAAACGTGTAAATTCGTCAAAAAAATTTTTTTTTTCGATTTTCAAAACGATTGCAAGACTTGCCCTATACTGAGTATGATAGGTAAGTAAAAGTGGGCCACAATTTTTGACACGACACTTTTTAGTTTGTATGAAAAAAATAGCATCGAAGGCAAAAAAAAAAAAAAAAAAAAAAAAAAAAAAAAAAAAAAAAAAACTAATTTTATTTTTACTATGACATTATTTTCACTAACTGAAGTCATCCGAAAGTAAAATCTCAATCTCAGTGTCCATAATGAAAAGAAATACCGTATTTTCGGGTGTATAGTCCGCGGGTTATACAAGAAAAAATAAACCTCCGAAAAAGTCGCTGCGGCTTATACACGGTGCGGGCTATACAAAGATTTTTTTTAAAAAATTGGAAATCATGATATTTTTTCTACAATTTTTAAACCTCAAAAAATTTGAAAACATCTAAATTTGTAAATTTTTTTCGCTATGCCACGAAATATAGTGTTTTCTCTCATGTTTGTAAAGGCTTTTATTGCTTAAATACAGTTATTTCTGGGTTTGGAAGAACTGTCGCAACTATAGCCAAGTATTGCACTAACCAGCAGCGAGAAATAATGACACTCGAACGCAGTTTCTCTTGATTTGAGAGGGTAAAAACAACAGTATAACATGTTACTTATTTTAAACTTACTTTTTGCTGAATAAGTCGTTTTAACGTTAACTGTAATCAGTTTTTTAATAGAGATGCGTTATTTGTTGAGGAACGATTCAAAAGGAACGATTCCAGTCTGTAAAAAAGAATCCGTCCTTTTCAGAACGATTCCGAAAAGGAACGAAATCGCGGAATTGATCCTTTTTTGGAAATGTTCCCTAAAGTTTCGAATCCTCGGAATCTGTCCAAAACTTCGAAAAGGGCAAAATCCTCGGTCTCGTTCCGATTTGAAACAACTCCGAAAAGGTTCGATTCCTCGAACTCGTTCCGAAAAGAAGCAATTCCTCTGACTCGTTCCATAATGAAGCAACTCTGAAAAGGAAGGATTTCTCGGAATCATTCCGAAAAAGAACGACTCCTCTGAATTGTTCCGAAATGACATAAATCACATACTTTTTTTTTGTTCTTTGCAACAGGGCAAGGTAGATTTTTTTTTTTTTTTTTTTTTTTTTTTTGAGAAATAAACTAAAAATGATCTTAAACTCAGAATTGTCAAGGTAGGAAATGTTCCAGATTTCGGATTTTGCACTCTACAAACACAAAGGGGTGCTGCAGCACCGATTCGCTTGCAAACTATTTTTCGATATTTTATTCATCGATTTTTTTTAAGGTCTCGCGTATAAGTCAACCCCCCCCCCCCCACTTTGAAAATTCTTTTTTTGTCTAAAATTTCTCGACTTATACGCGCGTATGTACTTCATTGGCTTCTAACTTCGAACCCTGATCGAAATATACATTCGTAAATGGTGTATAGCCCGCGGACTATACACCGATGCATCTCCGCGGCTTATACACGAACTTTTTTTACTGCACTGCTCGATTTACGAGTGCGGGCTATGCACCCGAAAATACGGTATCGAAATGTAATACCGTTATGAGTAAAAATGCGATGTTTTAAATAGTGACGTCATTTTCTCTCCAAATGTTTTTTAAAAGGTACTGTTATTAGTAATATGAAAAAGGCGTCCGTAATAATATTGCAAATCCCATTTATCTGGTTGCTGAATGACATCATTTTCCTCATTTGAAAATTTTCTTATTTTGCTTTAGACATTAATTTTTATCATAAATTATTTTCTGTTATTTTATTTACATTATTAGTATTATTTCTTAGTAAATATATTTTTTTTACCTCAATTAGTGCATAATTATACGAAATCCTTTTATTGTTGTTAAATTTTACGAAAACAATTAACTTTTTTCTTTTAAATGTAAGGACATGTTCACTGATGAGAACAAGCTTCTGATAATGGAAAATAAATTTTTATTATCGAGAGAAAAGCTAAACTGAGTTGCCACCATTTGAAGAAATGTCGTAAAAAGGCATTTAAAATTAAAAATAAAATATAAAAATGGAAATAAAATTAAAAAAAGCTAAAATGGGCACAACTACAAATAAATAGCTTTCATTTAAAAAAAATGTATCAAAATCGGTTGAGTAGAAAATTCAGGAATGATGACACGACATTTTTAGCTTGTCTGAATAAAATAGTATCAAAGGCTAAAAAAAAAAAGAAAAAAAAAATTCAAATTAGCTATACTGATATTTTTCAGGCAAAAAAAAAAAAAAAAAAAAAAAAAAAAAAAAAAAAAAATTCAAATTAGCTATACTGATATTTTTCAACTGAACAATCGATTTGTAGCATGCAATAAAGAAGTTATTTCCATGAATAGCAAATCATGTCATAATGCAGGATACAGGAGCAGTTAGTACAAGTGATACACTATAAGCAAACAATCTTAATACAAGTTTCCTAAAAACCAAATCAAAAAATTCTGCTCTCAAGTCTTATGTTAAAACCCCTTATCCAGAATATCAGAGGTCCCAAGCATTCTGGGTAGAGTTGCAAAAAGTTGGTTTATTCCCGGGTTTATTTCCAATAGACCAGGTTTATTCCCAGGCTTATTCCTAAAAACCCGGTTTATTTCTGGGTTTAAACCGTTTTTTAGGTGCGTTCGTAACTATGTAAATACGTAGCACCTATAGTTGTCGTTCAGTCCGTCCGTCTGTCTGTCCGCATATAACAACGCAAAAACTACCCAACCGAATCGTTTGAAATTTAAAATATATAATTATTACATAATTTTGTCGAGTCATTTCAAATGTTATGAAAATTGGATGCATAGATCAATTACAGGGACAATCAAAAGTATTCCGTTACATTACGCTCAATGGGGAGAAAAGTTTCAAATGCATTTTAATCGTATGAAATTTAAAATACATAATTATTACATAATTTTGCCGAGTCATTTCAAATTTTATGAAAATCGGATGAATAGATCATTTACAGGGGCAATAAAAAATATTTCGTTACATTTCGGTCAATGGGGACAAAAGATTCAAATGCATTTTAATAGTGTTACACTCATTCGAAGATAATAAGATTAACATGAATCTATGAAGGATACATATACTAAAATACACATTCTGCACAATCTGTGATGCAAAGAATATCTATTATTAAATTACAGGCCCAAACAAAAGTATTCCACTACGTAATGCTATACGGGGAAACATTGTTTGGAGAGTGTTTTAATTATATTAAACTTTTCCACATATTATGAATATAATATACGTTGTTGAGGTGTAACACAATTTATTACATGTATATTTACAGAACACAAAAAAGCTTTCGACCACTGTACTGCATCCAAAGTACTGTCTACTATAACAGCAAGATCTGAATATTTTTAAAACTTCGTTATCGTACGAACGCACCTCATTTGCTACGCTTCACGTGCAATTTCCAACTTGTTTTTCTAACCTTTGCAACTCTAATTCTGGGTAACAGATCCTATACTGTAATTAATTCACTAACAGGTTTTGAGCCACTGATGACTTCATCATTTTCAACTGTTATTCTTTGTTTCTTTAGTGTATCTTATCTTATATTTTTTGTTATATTTAATTTCACTTCCGTTCTTATATAGTTTTGTATTTACATAAGTCTAATAATAGAATATTTAAATGTAGTTTATTAATCAAGAAACAAAGAATCATTATTTAATATGTTTATTTAAGGAAAGGTCAAAGATTTTCATTGCCATTTTCCCCTTTTAATATAAGAGCAATTGATAAGAACAGACAATAGTTGATAATTCAGGAATATATTTTCTGAAGCCGTCGCGTGATCAAGAATATCATTAAATAATAAACATAAAAAAAACACGTTCTATTTTTAAAATGTGATTAAAATATCGATCTGAGTGCTTCATTAATATGTACTTTGTTCTTCTGCAAATTCAACGTCCATAGTATTTATGAATGCCAAATCAGTATAGTTTCACTTTCTCAAGAATCTGAAAATAAGCATACCTTCTCAAAGTTTGGTCGTCGCAAAAAGCGTTATGTTCTTCCTTTTTTATATGCAGATGATGTTGCTGAAAGCATTGAGGTAAGAAAAAAAGGGGAAAGACAGGAAGCTCTGATATTGATGCGCTTCATCGATATGTAAAGCATCAAAAGAAGACAGTCTACTGAAGCTGTGAAAAGGGAATTGACCGTTTTCTCATCTCCTTTCTGCTAATGACGAATGTAATTTGGCTTAGTAATTAAAAGTGAAGTACACCTGAATACTAACTACATTTGTTGGTGGTTAGTGGATTATTAATGATTGAATCGTGAATATTCATTTTCAATCAGTCGTGCTATAAGTGACTGAAACTGACAACGAAAGAGAAGATTGCTATCAAACCTTATCAAATCATTTTATTGTCAAAATTGTTTTAATTTGATGTAATTGTATACTATAATTATAGATTATTATATCAGCATCATTTTCAATATTATTATTGTACTATTTTTTTTTTTTTTTTCAAATTTTCAGATTCCTTATAACGGCTTTGTAGTTAATTTTTTACGTAAATTTTTTTTTATTTTTTATTTTATAAAACGCGTTTTGTCATATTATAGAAATTAAGGTAACCAGTACAAAAACTGGTAAACAAACATGAAATGTTAACCCCCCCCCCACCACCACCCCCATGATACTGATATACAATACCAAGACATGACATATAAACATAAACAATATTATTACATATGACACCAAGAACTTATATTCGATAATAGTATTTTAGTAAACTTACTGCCACTGTAAATGCATTATGTAATAGAATATTACTTCTCTTTGCAATATTGACATTGATCACTTCAAATATTTAACTAAATTTACAATTATTACATAAATATACTTTCCAAAATGATGTTTTTTGTATTCGACAGAACTGCTTCCAAGCATATTTTTTTTTCTATCTTTATTTCCATGAAAAGAATTGCATTAACAAGATTATTCCACTTTATTGATAGATCAATAATATAATAATATTTTCGCTCAACAATAATCAATCTAAGCATATAGGGACCAAAATTAACAATTAATTCTATTATTTTTTAGGCATTTTATTATTATTGTTCAAGAAAATTATACTTAAAATTTAAGGTTATTTATGAATTAAGAGTAATTAAAAATATCGAGTATAAAATAGAGTAAATAATATATAATTTTCATCATAGATAAGGCATTAAATATCCATTTTCAGTTACCAGATCAATCATGTATTATCTATATGAAAAAGAAACTTTTATTCAATATTTATGATGATCAAAGAAAAGATTTTTCTTTTAATGTAATTCATTTTGCCACCTTTAATTCCTATATTCTTAATTCCCATGTGTCCTTTAACTCCTTTTTTTTTTTAATCACTGTAAGCGTTTTGAATGTTTATGTTCTTCCAAGTAAAAACTAGTCGTTGGGGGGGGCCACCGTAATACTTACCCATCATATATATGCATATATAATATATGAAAATAATACATTTGAAAACTATTTATAAAATGGATTGCAACTCCAAAACAAAATTTAAACGTGTATTTATATTTTTATTGTGCATAGTAATGCTGTATTAAAGAGTTGCTGATGAATCTCTTTCGATAAATTATACAACACGCCTAACTACTCAAGTAATAATGAATTGCGAAAAAGAAACATCCTTACAACACCAAAAATAATGATCTTATTAACTAACAGTTTATTGCGTCAGATTAAGCGTCTCATTTCCAATTAAAATATATCTTTGAATTGAAATTTGAATGAAATACAGGGTCATGAAAAATCGAAGAATATGGAAAACACGATTACAAATATCTAGGCAACTAATAATTCGATCAACTTCGTTCTTTATGTGTTGTATTTGTGTTATTTTATTGCCTTTTACGATCACTCCTTGAAATAAAAAATTTCGAAAATTTTTATGTACCTTTCACCAGAACGAATTTTTTGAGAGTCCGAAAAAAATAGTTCCGGATAATCGAGGTTATTGATATTAAATAGGCTTCGTCCCATTCTTACATACTAAGTACATACGAAATTTCAAGACTCTATGTCATTTCGTTCGGGAGGTAGAGCGTTTACAGACAGACAGACTGACAGACAGACAGACGGACGGCAAATTTTTTTTTCTAAAAATATGTTTTTCGAAATCTCCAGTGTCGAAAACGTGTAAATCCGTCAAATTTTTTTTTTTCGATTTTCAAAACGATTGCAAGACTTACCCTATACTACGTATGATAAGTAATTAATAAATTTTAAAGAAACCACGCTGCTGTATAATTCTCATCTTTATATTATTTCATCATAGGTAAGACATTAAATATCCATTTTCAATTACCATATTGAGTATATAATATTCTTAAAAAAAAAAAAAAATAATAATAATAATAAAAAAATAAGAGAGTAGGTAAGGATGGCTAAAATTCAAGTTATTCCAAATATTTGGAAAATATATGTTGATCAACTAACTAATGTAGATTCATTGATTATTTTAGATAAAGTGATACAACTGATAAAGTGATAATGTTATAAAGTGATACAAGAAGTTGTAGATGTGAAAATACATTTATGAAACAAGGTGATTTTCAACTAGTACAGACTAGTATCACAAATCTAGAACAAGGTGACATTGATCTAATTCAACCAAATACTCCAGGTCCTACATCAGCTGACTCTTTTGATTGTAATACTCCATAAAACAAGTGACTTATTTAATATCTTCCAAACCTTTTACTCCCAATAATTTTTTTGTTGATGCTGCGGGATCGGTAAAATATCATCTTTCTTCTTCTACTCAGGTATTAGAAGATCTACAAGAAACAGAAGCGATCCTACCCATCTAAGATACTATGCAACGTGGAGAAGTTTATTATTTTTAGTTTAAGAGTGTTCTTAACTGATCCGCTCAACAAGCGAAAAACGTTTTGACACATTTACAAATTCATTTTTTAACAGAAAGATATAAAATTTTAATGCCTGACTATGGAAGCGATTTCGAATTGAACTTATTTTTCCATTTTATGATAATTAAATTATTTATCGAGTTATAAGCTATTTCGATGACGCAATCACCCGTTTTTCTCCTCCTTTTCGACCGGATTTTCTGCTTTCGTCGGGAAATAGGCTCAAAAGTGTCAACTTTGAAGGCTTGTTATAAAAAAACTATTGTGTTTTTTAAAAAGTCCTTCCGGCAATGGCCGTGAGGAAGAGGTAGCTTTCATATACTTATATATTTATTTATTTATTTTAAAGTAAGTTACATTGTTCAAAATACTAAGCTCAAATTAGTGGAAATAATCTTATAAAATTAGTGATTTTATAAGATTGAATACTAGTTTTTGTCAAGACTGAATATTAATAGGAATTTTTAGAATTTAGTCATCTTTTATTCAACCTGGTTTTATTTTAAGTTTTATTTTAATTTTTTTATTTTAGAGAGTCACCAAATTCTACGATATCATAAAGTGTATGCCATTTTAAAGCAACATGATGGATCGTTCAGATCAGAAAAATTTAAAAAGTCCTTCCGGCAATGCCGGGAGGAAGAGGTAGCTTTCATATACTTATATATTTATTTATTTATTTTAAAGTAAGTTACATTGTTCAAAAATACTAATCTCAAACTAGTGGAAATAATCTTATAAAATTACTGACTTTATAAGATTGAATACTAGTTTTTGTCAAGACTGAATATTAATAGGAATTTTAAGAAATCTTTTATTCAACCTGGTTTTATTTTAAGCGATTTAGAGAGTCACCAAATTCCACGATATCATAAAGTGTATGCCATTTTAAAGCAACATTGTGGATCCTTCAGGTCAGACCGTTTCAAAATGTCAGCCATAAGCAAAATTCAAAGTGCTATAACTCAATCATTTTTTAAGATATAGACAAAATAAAAAGTGTTCTGGAATCGTCGTTTTAAGTTCTAACACGTAAAAGAAAAATATTTTTCAAATTTTGATCTTCGCATTTAATTTTAAATTTTAAATTTTTTAAAAAATTTAAAATGGCCACCATTTTGAAACAAAATGGCAGATGATGCTGGCCAACGAACTCGGTCGAGACATTTGTATGTACTATGTACATACAAAGTTTCATTGAAATCGGTTCTTAAATACGCGTGTTATCACGTGACAAAAATCAGATCGTTTCAAAATGTCAGCCATAAGAAAAATTCAAAGTGCTATAACTCAAACATTTTGTAAGATATAGACAAAATAAAAAGTGTTCTGGAATTGTTGTTTTAAGTTCTAACACGTAAAAGAAAAATATTTTTCAAATTTTGATTTTTTCGCACTTAATTTTAAATTTTAAATTTTTTAAAAAATTTAAAATGGCCATCATTTTGAAACAAAACGGCGGATGATGCTGGCCAACGAACTCGGTCGAGACATTTGTATGTACTATGTACATACCAAGTTTCATTGAAATCGGTTCATAAATACGCGTGTTATCAAGTGACAAAAATTAGATCGTTTCAAAATGTCCGCCATAAGAAAAATTCAAAGTGCTATAACTCAATCATTTTTTAAGATATAGACAAAATAAAAAGTGTTCTGGAATCTTTGTTTTAAGTTCTAACACGTAAAAGAAAAATATTTTCCAACTTTTAATTTTTTCGCATTGAATTTTAAATTTTAAATTTTTTTAAAAATTTAAAATGGCCGCCATTTTGAAACAAAATGGCGGATGATGCTGGCCAACGAACTCGGTCGAGACATTTGTATGTACTTTGTACATACCAAGTTTCATTCAAATCGGTTCATAAATACGTTAGTTATCGCATGACAAAAATCAGATATATATATATATATATATATATGTCAACATTTGAACGGAGGGTGGTTTTGGGGTCTGGGAGTCATGATCGGTGAAAATATACCAAAATTTTCCGGAAGTGCTTTCCTCCGGACGGCTGCAATAGGTAGCTTTTTACTTTTTGTAATGAAAGCTACCTAAAATGTCAGCCATAAGCAAAATTCAAAATGCTATAACTCAACCATTTTTTAAGATATAGACAAAATAAAAAGTGTTTTAGAATCGGTGTTTTAGGACCTAACACATAAAATAAAAATATTTTTCAACTTTTAATTTTTTTCGCATTTAATTTTAAATTTTAAATTTTTTTTTAAATTTAAAATGGCCACCAGCATTATCCACCATGAAACAAAATGGTGGATGATGCTGGCCAACGAACTCGGTTGAGACATTTGTATGTACTATGTACATACCAAGTTTCATTGAAATCGGTTCATAAATACGCGTGTTATCACGTGACAAAAATCAGATCGTTTCAAAATGTCAGATATAAGAAAAATTCAAAGTGCTATAACTCAATTATTTTGTAAGATATAGACAAAATAAAAAGTGTTCTGGAATCGTTGTTTTAAGTTCTAACATGCAAAAGAAAAATATTTTTCAAATTTTGACTTTTTGCATTTAATTTTAAATTTTAAATTTTTAAAAAAATTTAAAATGGCCACCATTTTTAAACAAAATGGCGGATGATGCTGGCCAACGAACTCGGTCGAGACATTTGTATGTACTATGTACATACCAAGTTTCATTGATATCGGTTCATAAATACGCGTGTTAGTACATGACAAAAATTAGATCGTTTCAAAATGTCAGCCATAAGAAAAATTCAAAGTGCTATAACTCAATCATTTTTTAAGATATAGATACAATAAAAAGTGTTTTGGAACCTTTGTTTTAAGTTCTAACACGTAAAAGAAAAATATTTTTCAACTTTTAATTTTTTCGCATTAAATTTTAAATTTTTTTAAAAATTTAAAATGGTGGATGATGCTGGCCAACGAACTCGGTTGAGACATTTGTATGTACTATGTACATACCAAGTTTCATTGAAATCGGTTCATAAATACGCGTGTTATCACGTGACAAAAATCAGATCGTTTCAAAATGTCAGATATAAGAAAAATTCAAAGTGCTATAACTCAATTATTTTGTAAGATATAGACAAAATAAAAAGTGTTCTGGAATCGTTGTTTTAAGTTCTAACATGCAAAAGAAAAATATTTTTCAAATTTTGACTTTTTGCATTTAATTTTAAATTTTAAATTTTTAAAAAAATTTAAAATGGCCACCATTTTTAAACAAAATGGCGGATGATGCTGGCCAACGAACTCGGTCGAGACATTTGTATGTACTATGTACATACCAAGTTTCATTGATATCGGTTCATAAATACGCGTGTTAGTACATGACAAAAATTAGATCGTTTCAAAATGTCAGCCATAAGAAAAATTCAAAGTGCTATAACTCAATCATTTTTTAAGATATAGATACAATAAAAAGTGTTTTGGAACCTTTGTTTTAAGTTCTAACACGTAAAAGAAAAATATTTTTCAACTTTTAATTTTTTCGCATTAAATTTTAAATTTTTTTAAAAATTTAAAATGGCGGATGATGCTGACCAACGAACTCGATCGAGACATTTGTATGTACTATGTACATACCAAGTTTCATTCAAATCGGTTCATAAATACGTTAGTTATCGCATGACAAAAATCAGATATATATATATATATATATGGTTATATATATATATATGGTTATATATATATATATATATATATATATGTCAACATTTGAACGGAGGGTGGTTTTGGGGTCTGGGGGTCATGATCGGTGAAAATATACCAAAATTTTCCGGAAGTGCTTTCCTCCGGACGGCTGCAATAGGTAGCTTTTTACTTTTTGTAATGAAAGCTACCTAAAAACAGAAGAATGAGTGCGATTTCTCAATAACAACATCTGCTATTTTCATGCATTTCCGAACGAAAATAAATTAATGCATGTGTCACAAAGTTGCCCTTTTTGATTTAAGAACACCCTTAACGTATAATCACTAGATGGTAGCATCATAAAGTATGTTTAAATATTCACTCATGTAAACGTTTGTTTTTGTTATTATTTTTTTTCTATTGAATATAGTCTCATGTTTGTGTACGTTGGGGGCTCGTATTGCGATGTGCTGGCAACTGAAATATATTCTTTATATCTGTGCCATCTCATATTCTTTCCAATTTTATATTTATTAAATCATTAATTAGAAATGCAAAATTTTCTGTTAAAAAATACATCGGATAATGCTCCTCCTATTATACGTCGATTTCGATTTTCCGACATGGTCCCAATATAGTTACATAAACGGCAATTTACTGTAGTACGAATTATTCTTTATTCCATTCAAGTCAGTGGCGTATCGAGACTTATCATTTCGGAGGGGGCTAGGATATAGCAGAAATTTCTTTGAGGATATCACAAGAAACGTTAACATTTTCGCTTTAAACAAGTTTTTATCATAGCAGGTAACGCATATATTATAAATCGGACTTCTTCTAAGATTCAATCGCATCGGACAGGGAAAAATTTCATTTTAATCAAGTTTGTGTCTTAACTAGTGTAATTTTCATGATATATAAAGAAATCCTGTATATATCAGAAACTTGGTTACTTTGTGATCTCTGCGATATAACACTTTCTTAATGAAAACCTACCTAAAATGGAGCAGTTTTTTGGTCCCTTTTAAATTCCATCGTAGCAGATTTCATTACATTTTGATAAACTTGCGTATTTAAACTTTATGTTTTCTATAAATTTCGGAGGGGGCTGCAGCCCACCTCCTGAATACGCTACTGATTCAAGCATTGCCGTTTATTCAGTGAAAGCAAATACTATATGTATATTCAGAGTATTGTAATAAGTGATTCTGTTTTAGTGCCTTCGAAAAACTACTTCCTATAAATCCCACGAATGCGATAAATCATTCTTGACGATGGCTCGTCACTTTTCTTTTTCATCACCCTCCGTTGGTTTCGATCACGTCTACAATTCCTGATGTTCTTCTCATCTATAATGTAACCCGGAGGCTCCGTCCCGCACCGCGCCGTTTTATGGCCCGCATTCACCATGCAACTGCTTCGCAGAAAGGGTTTTCAATGCACTGTTCATTCCGGCTTTTATAGCAGATTATAGGGATGAGACAGCGGCACTGCAGAGCAGATAAGGGATTTAGATTCTGTTGTTTATTTGAAATTTTCTTAACATTATCTATAGATTCGCTTTTTGGAGTATGTTGATTTCTTTCCTGCACCGCTCGCTGGAGTAGTTTGATTTTCTTTAACTAAAATGCATGTATTTTGAATAATTTAGAAGAACAGACATATTTATATACGCATTTAGCAAAAATGTGCATTGATAACCGTGTGTAGCATATATATATATGTGTGTACAAATAAAACCATTATAAAATACTACAATTCAACATCAAAATATGGAATAATGCATTAAATAACAAACTACATCAAACAGAGGAGTTGGCAAAAATTGGAAATGAAGAAATTAAGCGATATTTTGTGTAAACCGGAATTTGCATTTTTCATGTGGGACAGTAAATAGGAAAAAAATATAAATAAAACTATCAGAATGTAACAATTATATAAAATTTTGACTGCGTTATTTTGTGAATTAAATTTCATTTTTTCTAATTTAACAAAATTAAAAAATGGTCTTAAAAAAAAAAAAAAAAAAAAAAACAAGCAAACAAACACGCAACCTCCCGCACCCCCTGTTTTCTCCGAAAATTTGAGATTTGTTCCTACCATCATATATTGCTGTAAATAAGAAGCCAGATAAATACGTTTCCCTTGGGCTCTCATTTCTGTAAATTGCCGACTAAATCTGCCACGAATTCTCTGTCATCTTTATAACAATAAATCCATAATTCACTCACACATCTCTTTATTTAACAATGAAATTGTTATTCATGTTTTACAAAAGATATTTAACGAAAGAAGGAACCAAAATAGTAAATGCATGAGTGATCATGCTGATGTAATTACTTTAATGAACTACAAGATAATCGCTGTTTAAAAATTCTTCAATTCATTTATAAAGTTATAAAACTTCGTCTAATCAACCGACAGGATGAAGATATTAAAACGATATTTCAACATCATTCATCATTCTGAAACAGAATCAACTTTTCACAATGCACAAGAACCTTTTCTTATCTATGAGGACACACCACACTGATGCCAGAACAAAACTCCAAATAGTCCATGTAAACACACAGGGTGAGTTTCATAGTCACGCTGTTAAACAGATTAATCTTCTTGCCTTTTCTACCACACATCCTTTTATTATTCTGCATGTGGCCATGTTTAGGATGTGTAGAATCGTGTGCCGGGGCCTCAAGAATACAATTGTGACCCAGTGCTTGTGGCGAATAGGGAAAGGTGTGCCACTCTTTTCACTCTATAGTTGTGATAGATAAGAACATTTTCAATAAAGGGATTGTGATTATAATTGCTTCATGGATGTTTGATTAGCCTGAAACTCAAGACCTTGAAAGAAAGGGTTGATCATTTAAGTTCTTCAAACAGAAATTAGAAGATCAAAAGTTATTTTAGAAAATGAAATAGTTTTATTTCAAACCATTCTTTTTTTTTATGGTATAAAAAGTTAATTGTATGCTTTAGTTTATATCAAATCGTGCATTTATTTAATTTTCGAGCCTACTCACCTAACAATTAACATCCACCATTTATCTCTTAGACCGGGAGGAGGCAGCACAGACAATATCTTATTGAGTTTATATGTGAAAACCTCGGAATAGTTAAATCTCGATCCCCATATTAAAAACTCAATCGGTCTGCCAAGTCATATCTTGGTGGAAAACAACTAAAAACCAGATTTTAGTGGTTGACTCGTAAGTTTACCATTATGTTTTCCTACTCACAATCATCCATGTTTTCATACTTTTGGGTGCCGAAAAGCACAGTGATAAACCTATTAGTCAAATCGAGTTTTAAGGTATTTTCCACAACGGACTTGGCAGACCGATTGCGTTTTAATATGAGGATCGAGATTTAACTAATTCTAGATTTTCACCCATAAACTCGATGAAGTGATTGTCTGTGATTGCCGCCTGCCAGTCCATCTTGCTTGATTAGCATTTTGGTAGTGTAATTCGGTTATTAAATTTACAAATAAGAATAAAAATAACCATGTAAATGCCACATATAATTACATGGATGTACAGAATAACAAAAGAAAAATGGGTATAAATAAATAAATATAAATCAACACCTGGGATTCAGACGAAGATACAAAGTGTGGCTATTAAATAACGAGACTAATTCGGTAATTTTTTTTTATTTTCAATTAATACATATTTAATTGTTATCCCTTTTAATATATACCACTTTTTTATACTTAAAATGCTCCATTCGAATTTCCCAATGTTTGAAACATTGCTGGAAATCTTCTTCTGGTCAGCTCTTTCATGACGAGTGCCTTTTTTCTTTCACAACTTTAACGGTCTGAAATCTCATTTTTTTTTAGATGCAGATTTGAGATTGAGAAGCAGATAAAAGTCGCATGATGCCAAGTAAGGAGAATAAGGATGATAATCTAACACTGGGATGTTATACTTGGATAGAGATTTCTTGATAGACAATTCAGTGAGGGCCGGTATGCGTTATCCCATGAAGTATCCATGTCTTGTTAATTCCATAATTCGCGTTTTTTTCCGTGCTTTTTCACGAAATAAAGCAGGGAGCTCAAGGTAGCAATGTTTATTATTAGTTTTATCTTCAGGAATCCAGTGAAGGTACACATTCTCATGAATATCGAAAATTTTCTTTGTTGTTGATTTGAAAGGACGACAGAGGCGAACATAATCTTCAATATCTCCCCAGCCGTCTACAAACGCTTAAATCACTCAAAAATTCGCGCATATGATAAATGTTCATTGCTGTATATTTCTCTTAACAAATGACGAGTTTCAATAACGGATTTTCCATGATTAAAAAAAAATCACATTAATTCATTGCAACACCCAACATTTTCCGGAAAAAACAATAACACACACTGTTAAAAGTGAAGGTGACAAACCGGTGCCATTTGGGACCCAGAGGTGAAAAGGCCCTAGGGTCCATTGGAACCCTAGGGTGCCATAGGGGCTTGGATATGTGGTTGCAGTGCCGACAGGTCTCTTACTGGGTGATTGGAGCTAAATAAGGTGCCATACACTTCGTATTGGCAGCAATGTGGCACCAGTAGAGGAAAAATGGGGGTCCGGCCCCAGGAGGCGGTGCAGGAGCAGTGAGCAGCACCTCCTCCTCAGCACCGCCTCCCAAGCACTTACTCAAATGCACCACCTCCCGTGCACCTCCTCACGTGATTCTACTCTAAGATTTGATTTTTTTGGGGGGAAATTATTATTTTAGACTAATCATACACGAAGGATATTTATTTTTTTTTTTCGCGGGTTGATATTTTAAAGAAGATCTAATTAAGAAGGGAGCATTCATGGTGAATTAATGAATTATTTTTTAGGAGTAATTTTGTTAAGATTGAATTATTTTTTCATTTTTTGGAATTTTAAGCGGAGATAAATGTTTAATAGGGGGACTTTAATTTTTTTTGCAATGAGATTAACGCGCGCTCGTCGACCTAACCGTTCGGAGTTTATAATTATCTTTGAATCACGTGTGAATATTGACTTGTATTATCTTAGAAAGATCTGAATAACCTTAATCCCTGTCTGCCGTAATAAATAACACATGCTGGTAATAAGAATTTGGGAATAACAATTTTGAATATTTATTAAATGAAGGAACTTTGAAATTATTTCGAGTACTATTTTTAGTTAACTATGTTATACACTTGATATTTTAAAATAATTAAAAAATAACTTTAAAATTTGAATGAAAAAATATGTTTTAAAATTGAATTTTTCATACTAACATTTATTCGCGCTCGTCGTCCTAACTGTTCGGAATTTGTGGTTTTCTTCATGCTGTGGAAAATTTAATTGAATTGATTATTATTATTTTGTAGGGTAACATCCCCAGTAATTGGCACTTTAAGAATTTCTCTTTAATCTTACTTAAATTTTCATTACAAAGAAATAAGATATTTACTTGGAAATATTTTTAAATCAAAGAATGCATATCTGTGCATCTATTTTGCCCACTAAAAACAAAAATAATTGAAAAAGTATTTTTATAAAAATATATTTATAAAAAGTTGCTGAAATCACCAGTAATTGGCACCTAGAGCACCAATGTATGACACCTTGTGATCCAGTAATTGGCACAAGTTTATATTTAAAAAAAACTTTACATTTTGCATTGGGTTTAATCGCTTTAAATGAATTTACTGTAGATGAAGATGCCATATTTCAGGTTTTTGAGAGTAAGAAATCAGCATATTAGTCTGAAATGTGAACACTTTAAAACAATACAATATACTTACATTAATACCCAGTAATTGTCATGTTGTCCCCAGTAATTGTCATATGAAGCTTTAATGGATTCCACTTGCTGATAATATTTCATATTTTCAAATAAAAACAAATGATAAACAAAATTAGTCTATAACTTTAAAAGTACTTCCAAAATAAGTGGTTTAATTTCAAATTCCTTGCGAATTCCTTGTAATTGAAATAGGTGCCAATTACTTGGAACTAGCAAAATTGAAGCACCATTAATTGGCATCTATCATTAATTCAGAAATCCAAATATTTGTGTAGAAAATACTTTTACACAATTAAAGTAACCCTTTTTAACTAAACAAAACTGTTGTCAATCAAAATTTAAAATATATTATAAATCATATAATAATGAATTGAAAAGCATGCCTTCCTTAAACCAAAAAAGAAGTATTTGCAACGAAAATGGCTAATTTCATACAAGCCATAATTGTTTCTCTTTCCTAGGCACTATTGTCATCTAGTAGCATAAATCAAAGTTATAATCTTTAATGTAAATGAGCATATATCTGGTATATGGTCTTGCATTTTTAAAAGACTGGATATAAATTTTATTTTAGGACATGTTTGTAGGATGTGCCAATCACTGGTGCATGCCAATTACTGGGGGTGTTACCCTATGTGTTGTATGTATGCTTGTGTGTTTCATGCATGTATGTGTATGAATATATGTTTGTGTGTTGTATGCATGTGCGTGTGTTGTATGTATGTGTTGCATGTATGTGTGTGTATGTATGTATGTGTTATATGTATGTGCGTGTATTGTATGTATGTATGTATGTGTGTTGTATGTATGTGCGTGTATTGTATGTATGTATGTGTGTTGTATGCATGCATGTGTGTTGTATGTATATGCGTGTGTTGTATGTATGTATGTATGTGTTGTATGTATGTATGTGTGTTGCATGTATGTGTGTGTGTTGTATGTATATGCGTGTGTTGTATGTATGTGTGTGCATGTATGTATTTGTGTGTTGTATGTATGTGCATGTTGTATGTATGTGTGTGTAATTTTTTTGCCGAAAGGTGTGATCTTTAGCTGAAAGTGACCTAGGGTTAAAACTTTCACCCTGGAATCGCCACTGGGAGGCAGATCACATGATTCCCATAATGCATACATTCACATACATTATTTCGAGCGATATTTTTGTGAACCATAGTATGCAATTGAATTTTTAGAATAATTAAAAAATAACTTTAAAATTTTAATGAAAAAATGTTTCAAAACGGAATTTTACGTACTATCATTTAATCGCGCTCGTCGACCTAACTGTTTGGAGTCTGTCATTTTCCTTTGACCTTGGGAAACCTTGCGTCAATAAGGATATTTCAGAAAGACCCCCACTTTGGGTACTCTTTTAAACTAATATTTGTAATGAGATGTGTTCGCGCGCGTCGGCCTAACTGTTTGGAGTATCAGCATAAAATCATCAAATTAATACAAAATATTTCAAATAGTTAGAAAATGAATGGTTAAAACCGCCAAATAAGAACAAAATACTTCAAACAATGAGAAAATAAATGTTTAAAATCAACAATTTAACATTTAAAGGTTTTATCTTCAGATCAAAATAATTTGTGAAAAATGCTTTTAAATATTTTTAAAACTGTATTGAAAATAATATTTATCATACCTTAACATAAAAAAAGTGTTAAATCCAAATCGATGAAGAGTTTAATAATTATTTTCTCAAAGAGAGGATACTAAATTTGTTGCAGTATATGTGTGTGTATGTGTAAACATAGATGAATCATTCTTATCTGCTTATCTGATAGCGTTTTCCGAAAAGGGTTGAATCTCTGAATCATAGCTGATAGGAACTGGGGTTGATGTGTTATCTTAATTAATCTTAATGAGTACTATATCTAATTAAAATTATTTGACTTGAAATAAAATAACGTCTTTTGAGCAATATCTTTTGAAAATTTAAGATATAATTATTTAAATCAAATTAGAGGCTTTTTTTTTCTCATCGATTTATTTTAAATAAAACTAAAATATTTTTTTTTCTGTACTTTGTTAGCAAAATAAAGAGTGTATCACATTCATTTCGGCTTTAACTGTTGGAAAATTTAAATTAACCTATAATTAAAATGATTACATAAGGTTGAGTATGTGATCTTTTAAATGAAATCTAGTTAAAAACGGAACACGCATTCATATTAAACTTTAAATACTTATGGTTTTGTGTATAATGTAATGTATGTATTAAATATTAAATGAAAAATATGAATTAACAATAAATGAAAGACATTAACATTAATAAAATATTAATTAAACATTGCATTGATTAAAAACTTAATGAAAAAATTAATATGGGAATACGCATCCTTATAAAACTTTAAACATTTATGCTTTAGGGTATTATATTATGGATGTATTAAATATTAAATGAAAAATATGAATTAACAATAAATGAAAAATATTAATTAACATTAATAAAATATTAATTAAACATTGTGTTGATTAAAATATAGATTAAAAACTTAATGAAAAATTTTAATTTCTCATGTAATTAAAATAACACTTTATAAATTAATGAATTAATAATAAATGAAAAATGTTCATTCGAAACAACTTGAGAAATACTACTTTGTAATGAAATTAGAAAATAGCAATTAATTAAATATTAATTAAAAATTAAATGAAAACTATTTATGAGAGACACATTGAAAAATATTCTTACCTTAAACTTTCATTCACCAGTCCTTAAATCCAACCTTCATCGTTGCTTACCTGTTGGGAAATGTCTGATAACAACATATTCTTATCTTTAACGGTATTTCCCGAAAGCTGACTCACTAGATAAGTAACAATGACAGGTTCAAATCTGAAATTAAGAGTTTATTCATATTGAATATAATTAATATAATGTTTAATTAAAAAGGGACTTAATTTATTTAATACGTCATAATTAAGAATTTAATTAAATCCTAATATAATTTTTTTTCTAATTAATAGAATAAAAAAGAAAGTCTTTTCAAAATTTTCAAGAAACATCAAGTTATTAAGTAATACTTCGAATAACTACAAACTTTAATCATGATGAATCATCACTGAGAATATTACTAAATATTTTCATATTAACAAAGAAAATTGAATATTGAATACCAACTTTTAAACATATTCTTTTCTTCTCGTATGTTATAAAAACAAGTTTAGATAACCAAATTTATTGATATATTTCATTGTGTGTTGAATCCTTCTTTACTAATTATCATTAAAATTATTCATTTACCATTCATTTAAACTTCCCATTTTTAAAGTTAATTATATAATATACTGACATTTAATTATAATAGGTATAATTTTATTAAAAATACTGAATAAAATAAAATTTTTATTTAAAAAATTAAAACACCATTTAAAAATATTAAACAACAACAACAAACTTGTAATTAAGAGATGAATAAATATTAATATATGAATCACACAATAATAAAAAGAAATACTTAATCATTCATAAAAATTCTTCCCTTGAACATTCCCAGGTATGTTAGTAAAAATATTATACAATGATTTTTAAACATGTCTTCTTAAATTTTTTTCAATGAAAGACTATTAGATTTGAATAGTTAGCTTTCTCTTTATAGCATTATCGAGAAGTATGTAATACACGTCACTTAACTTCATTAAATGAATCAATCACAACCCAATTGAAACTTCACATTTCTAATGTTTTATATGTACTAGTATTTATCAATAAGTTGTTTATTCTGAACAATCATTACTTAGTATATCCCGGTCAAGATTGTGTTGAATGCTTTTTAAGTCAAATGGTGTGAGAGAAGGATATATGTGGACGATTAATATTTTATTAATGTTAATTGATATTTTTCATTTATTGTTAATTCATATTTTTCATTTAATATTTAATAAATACATAATATTATACACAAAAATATAAATGTTTAAAGTTTTATACGAATGCGTATTCCCAAATTAATATTTTTCATTAAGTTTTTAATCAATGCAATGTTTAATTAATATTTTATTAATGTTATTGTCTTTCATTTATTGTTAATTCATATTTTTCATTTAATATTTAATACATACATTACATTATACACAAAACCTTAAGTATTTAAAGTTTAATATGAATGCGTGTTCCGTTTTTAACTAGATTTCATTTAAAAGATCACATACTCAACCTTATGTAATCATTTTAATTATAGGTTAATTTAAATTTTCCAACAGTTAAAGCCGAAATGAATGTGATACACTCTTTATTTTGCTAACAAAGTACAGAAAAAAAAATATTTTAGTTTTATTTAAAATACTAGGGGGGCCCCGCCCCCCTGCTCGTTATGCTCGCCAACCCCCCGCGTAATCGCTTCGCGATTCCAAATTATTAGCTACCCCTGCTTGCTGCGCTCGCCAATATCCCATGGTATGAATAACCAGTTGCAGACCTTTCAAATGATGTGTCACACGACTGGTGTTGTAAAGAAATTAAAAATGTGCCCCTCTGGGAGGCAGAGTGGGAGGCGACACAAAAGACATCCATAATATGAATAAGCAGCTGCAGACCTCTCAAATGATGTATCACACGACTGGTGTTGTAAAGAAATTACAAAATGCGCCCCCTCTGAGGGCAGGGGGGGGGTTACACACAATATATCCGTAATATGAATAAGCAGTTGCAGACCTCTCAAATGATGTGCCACACAATTGATGTTGCAAAGAAATTAAAAATGTGCCATCCTGGGGGGCAGAGTAGGGGATGACACACAACACATCCATAATATGAATAAGCAATTGCAGACCTTTCAAATGATGTGTCACACAACTGGTGTTGTAAAGAAATTAAAAATGTGACCCCCCCCTGGGGAGAGCAGAGTGTGGGGGTGACACACAAGACATCCATAATATGAATAAGCAGTTGCAGACCTTTCAAATCTTGTGTAACACGACTGATGTTGTAAAGAAATTAAAAATGTGTCCCCCCTGGGGAGCAGAATGGGGGATAACACACAAGACATCCATTATATGAATAAGCAGTTGCAAACCTCAGAAATGATGTATCAAACGACTGGTGTTGAAAAGAAATTAAAAATTTGGCGAAATATTACAGTTGTCGCCAAGTTGGCGTCACTTTTGACAACTAATTTTAGTCGCCAAATTCGGCGATATATCGCCAAGTTGGCGACAAACTTGGCGATTGTTGGCGATGGTAACCTTTCTTCTCTTTATGGTAACCCATACGGCGATGCATAGACGGAGCCCTTTCCTGATTGGTCTATTCGACTCATGGAGGAGTGGACAACCCGGATTCGTTAGTTCCGGAAATCTTCCACATCAGCATCATTCCAGGAGTCATTCCTTTTAAGGCTAGTTTTTTTTTACTATAGAAGGAAATCGATGAGAAAAAAAAAAGCCTCTAATTTGATTTAAATAATTATATCTTAAATTTTCAAAAGATATTGCTCAAAAGACGTTATTTTATTTCAAGTCAAATAATTTTAATTAGATATAGTACTCATTAAGATTAATTAAGATAACACATCAACCCCAGTTCCTATCAGCTATGATTCAGAGATTCAACCCTTTTCGGAAAACGCTATCAGATAAGCAGATAAGAATGATTCATCTATGTTTACACATACACACACATATACTGCAACAAATTTAGTATCCTCTCTTTGAGAAAATAATTATTAAACTCTTCATCGATTTGGATTTAACACTTTTTTTATGTTAAGGTATGATAAATATTATTTTCAATACAGTTTTAAAAATATTTAAAAGCATTTTTCACAAATTATTTTGATCTGAAGATAAAACCTTTAAATGTTAAATTGTTGATTTTAAACATTTATTTTCTCATTGTTTGAAGTATTTTGTTCTTATTTGGCGGTTTTAACCATTCATTTTCTAACTATTTGAAATATTTTGTATTAATTTGATGATTTTATGTTGATACTCCAAACAGTTAGGCCGACGCGCGCGAACACATCTCATTACAAATATTAGTTTAAAAGAGTACCCAAAGTGGGGGACTTTCTGAAATATCCTTATTGACGCAAGGTTTCCCAAGGTCAAAGGAAAATGACAGACTCCAAACAGTTAGGTCGACGAGCGCGATTAAATGATAGTACGTAAAATTCCGTTTTGAAACATTTTTTCATTAAAATTTTAAAGTTATTTTTTAATTATTCTAAAAATTCAATTGCATACGATGGTTCACAAAAATATCGCTCGAAATAATGTATGTGAATGTATGCATTATGGGAATCATGTGATCTGCCTCCCCGTGGCGATTCCAGGGTGAAAGTTTTAACCCTAAGTCACTTTCAGCTAAAGATCACACCTTTCGGCAAAAAAATTACTCACACATACATACAACATGCACATACATACAACACACAAATACATACATGCACACACATACATACAACACACGCATATACATACAACACACACACATACATGCAACACACATACATACATACATACATACATACAACACACGCATATACATACAACACACATGCATGCATACAACACACATACATACATACAATACACGCACATACATGCAACACACATACATACATACATACAATACACGCACATGCATACAACACATACATACATACACACACATACATGCAACACATACATACAACACACGCACATGCATACAACACACAAACATATATTCATACACATACATGCATACAACACACAAACATACATACAACACATACAAAATAATAATAATCAATTCAATTAAATTTTCCACAGCATGAAGAAAACCACATATTCCGAACAGTTAGGACGACGAGCGCGAATAAATATTAGTATGAAAAATTCAATTTTAAAACACATTTTTTCATTCAAATTTTAAAGTTATTTTTTAATTATTTTAAAATATCAAGTGTATAACGTAGTTGACTAAAAATAGTACTCGAAATAATTTCAAAGTTCCTTCATTTAATAAATATTCAAAATTGTTATTCCCAAATTCTTATTACCAGCATGTGTTTTTTATTACGGCAGACAGGGATTAAGGTTATTCAGATCTTTCTAAGATAATACAAGTCAATATTCACACGTGATTCAAAGATAATTATAAACTCCGAACGGTTAGGTCGACGAGCGCGCGTTAATCTCATTGCAAAAAAAATTAAAGTCCCCCTATTAAACATTTATCTCCGCTTAAAATTCCAAAAAATGAAAAAATAATTCAATCTTAACAAAATTACTCCTAAAAAATAATTCATTAATTCACCATGAATGCTCCCTTCTTAATTAGATCTTCTTTAAAATATCAACCCGCGAAAAAAAAAAAAAAATATCCTTCGTGTATGATTAGTCTAAAATAATAATTTCCCCCCCAAAAAATCCGCTTAACTCATCATGTAAGAGCACAGTGGAAAAAAAAATCAATCTCCCCAAAATTCCCGCTTAAAATCAAAAAATAAACTCTTAAATTATACCAATCTGAAAATTTTAAAGTCGCCACATTAAAATTAAAAACCACTCGTACAATAGTACAGAAAAAAACATTCTGTGTCCCCAAATACCCGCTTAACCCCTCATCAAATAACACGGTAAAAAAAAAAAAAACTCGCTTCATTCTTTATTTTTAATTACTTTTTAATTACCCTTTTAAATGAACAACAGCAAAATTCAATCGAAAAACATACTTCACGTACTGTAACACGCCGAAAATTTTAAAGTTCCCACATTAAAATTAAAAAACACCCTCATACTATAGTATGGTAAAAAATTTCTAACTCCCTGAAATTCCCGCTTAAAATAAAAATAAAAAAAATCATTTGACCCCTCCTCTTAGAGTAGAATCACGTGAGGAGGTGCACAGGAGGTGGTGCATTTGAGTAAGTGCTTGGGAGGCGGTGCTGAGGAGGAGGTGCTGCTCACTGCTCCTTGCTCCTGCACCGCCTCCTGGGGCCGGACCCCCATTTTTCCACTACTGGCACCTCATCGGGTGACTGGAACCATGCGCATGCGCTGTGACGTGTGTCTTTCTGTTTTCTGTGACGGCAAGTAAATTCTATGGCTATGTGTGAATGAAGGTGAGCTCGATGGCCGAGCGGTTAGAAAGCTGAGCTTGTAATCAGACGTTGTGAGTTCGAATCCTTCGACGGCCAAAAGTCGGTTTGTATATTTTTTAATTTTTTATTATTGGACACTCTGGATTAAGGGTGCCATCTTTTCACCCTAATTAAAGGTGTCATTCTGGCTCCTTTAGGGGTGTCACCAGTGAGACAAGCCTTTCACCCCTAAAAGGTGCAATGTGTCACCATTAGTTTTAACAATGCAGGGTCCAGTACAAATTAAAGTTACTGCCAGACTAATTGGAATATGATTAATTTAGAGACAGTATAATCGATGCAGGAAGCTTTGCACTTACACAGCCATTGGCCGTATGAATCTGGCGATTGTTGTTTTTTTGTAGAAACATTAGTCTCCTTATTTAATAGCCACGCCTCATATAACTTGGAAACTAAATTAGCCAACACGCGAATAATGACATAGCTTTATGCTGTGAACATTTGATTGTTTGACATATATATATACACATATATGCCTGTATGTATACGAGTCAAGAAGTGATATTCCCTTTGATATACATTGTGTACCTTTTATTAACATGCAGGGTGATGATAAAATTACTTTACCTGTTTTGAAAATCTGTTGCTAAAACTAACAAACAAAATGAAACCGCGCATTTAGACTTTTTAAGGCGTGTGGAGATTAAAGGCATTAGATCATAAAAAATTTGTACAAAAGTTGGTAATATGGAAGTTTTGGCTCTGTAAAGAGTCGAAAATGGTCAGATATATTTATAATATTTATATTCATATTTTATTTTTACTGTGACATTATTTTCACTAACTTAAGTCATCTGAAAGTAAAATCTCAATCTCAGTGTCCATAATGAAAAGAAATATTGAAATGTAATATCGGGTACTACTAGGTTATCCCGTCGACCAAAAAATTATCGCCAAACTATAAGATTAAATGCCAATAATGGATGATCGTGAATGTCACATTCAATGACATTAAATACGATTCATGTGTTTAAAATGTCATTGATTTTTATTTCGACTTTTTATTAATATTTTTATTAATATTCTACTAATTATTTGTTTTTTCGTTATTTAAAATAAAAATTATTTCAATACGTATAATTTGGCTATTAGTTTGGCGATTTGTATAATTTGGCGAAATTGGTCGACGGGATAACAGAGTAGTACCTAATATCGTTATGAGTAAAAATGCGATGTTTTAAATAGTGAAGTAATTTTCTCTTCAAATGTTTTTTAAAAGTTACATGAAATTAAAAAAAAATTATTAGTAATATGAAAAAGGCATCCGTATTAATATTGTAATTCCCATTTATCTGGTTGCTGAATGACATCATTTTCCTCATTTGAAATTTCTCTTGTTTTGATTTAGACATTAATTTTTATCATAAATTATTTTCTGTTATTTTATTTACATTATTAATATTATTTCTCAGTAAATATATATATATATATTTTTTTTACCTCAATTAGTGCATAATTATACGCAATCATTTTGGAAAATAAATTTTTATTATCGAGAGAAAAGCTAAACTGTGTTGCCACCATTTTGAAGAAGTGTCATGAAAAAGCTTTTAATATTAAAAATAAAATATAAAAATGGAAATAAATTAAAAAATAACTAAAATGGGCACAACTACAAATAAATAGCTTTCATTAAAAAAAAAAATTATCAAAATCGGTTGAGTAGAAAATTTTCATTTGACTGAAGTAGCCCCTCAACTTCTTGAAGGGAAGTGGGATAAAACAAATCCCACTTAAATTTAATTGCGAATTCACCCCAGAATTTTGAAATGAAAATTTTTATTTTATCAAGTATGTAAAGAAAAGTATTTATCTAGTCAGGGCCGGCGCCAGACGTGAGGCAAGTGAGGCGGTCGCCTCAGGGCGCACGCTAAAAGGGCGGCAATTTCCTGGCATATGTATTGAACATATAATCCATTATCATTTTGTTTGTCTAAACTATAAAAAATAAATAAATAAATAAAGTTTTTTTTATAATAAAAATATAGAGTGCATTTTATATAATTACAACCTAGTAATAGCAGAAGCCTTTACAAACGTCATTGTAAAACATGAATTAAATCGACACTAAGACATAAACTACAGTAACAACCAAATCCATTCTTTTTTTTTTTCTTTTCAAAAATGAAGTCATACTGAGATCAGCAGAATTCACAAAGGGCATCAGATGGCGCCAAACATAAACCAAAGCATTTTCTCAATGTTGTTGCGTCATCTATTTAGTATTTCTTTATTTTATATGTGTTGTCCGTCATTCGATGGTGCAATTCTTTTCATTAATTAATTGTAAAGGACCAGATTTTGGACAGCATGGTTAAAGAGATGTTGTGCTAAAAGTAATAACGAAGAAAATCATACTTCAGGTATATATTATGTTATTTTTTCTTTTAATTTAAGATGATGATTTCAGATCATTTAAAAAAAGTATTCTTTAAAACATATTTCATTAACATGTTATTAATGTTGCCAGGTGTCCCACGTAAATCAGTTTCTATTTACGCAGAGCCGTGCGAAACGAGGGGCGAAGGGGGCAGTCGCCCCGGACGCAGAAAATTGAAGGGGCGCCAAATTTATTATTATCATGATCGTTTGTTCCTTCTCTTTCTCTCTCTCTCTCTCTTTTTTTCTTTGTAAAATATATATTATATAAACATATTGAGATCGTTTGTGTGAAAAAGACATACATTCTCAAAATAGCATATTGCTTCATTCTTCGAATACAGAAAGTGTTATGCAGTACTGTTAGATACATTTTTTTTTCACATATGTTTTCCAGATCCCCTTTGCCAAAATATACGTGCAATTTTATTTTATGTTATTTAATTGTTAAAATTAAACCTTTAAAGTTTCAAAATAAGTGACAAATGTATTTAATAAAGTTTGCGTTTTTTACACTTTTTAATTTTATGACACCTGTCACGCAGGGCCGTAGCTAGAAGTGAACGATAGGGGGGGGGGGGGGGGGTTAAGAGAGTGTACGGGAGGCTCATAATTCTTTTTCTCTCTTTCTGACGCATAAAGATAAATTAGTGCATATTCACATTGTAGGACTATGTTTATTACCAAACTGTCGTAATAACTTAATTTTATTCTAAGAAAAGTATATGATGATGAAAATGTTGAGTGTATAGCTGGTGCCAAACTCAATATTACGTTAGCTTCATATGTACAAATTGGATTAGGGAGTGTTGAAACACTTATTTTAGAAACAATTTGCAAAACTGTGAAAGGATCTCAAAACTAAATTAGATTTTTGAGCAAAATTTCATTTGAATTTATTGGAACAAAAATTCATTTAGTGACCTTGGAATGTTTTTCAGAGGGGGGGGGGGGCTCAAAATATTTTAGAGGGGACTGAACCGCCCATAGCGTCCCCTTAGCTACGCCCTGCTGTCATGAAGAGAAATGGTTATGATCGAAAACGAGTATTAAATTTAAATTATTCAAGCAGATGAAAGTGCAATTATTTTTATTAGGAATATATAATAAACTATTTTGATAAAGAGTATTTTATACTATATCATATAATTTTCACTGTTGATAGTTGTGTTTTTTGTAAATATCCTGTAAATATTTCATAGTATCATAATTTCTAATTTAAGCAAGAATTTCATGTGCAGTTTCTTTTTTTTTAATCACTTTTGGATGGAAAACGAGTATTAAATTTAAATTATTCAAGTAGATGAAAGTGCAATTTTTTTAGTTTAGGAATATATAATAAACTACTTTGATAAAGAGTATTTTGTACTATATCATATTTATTTCACAGTTGATAGCTGTGTTTTTTGTAAATATCACTAATGTCCTGTAAATATTTCATCATATCATAATTTCTAATTTAAGCAAGAATGTCATGCGCAGTTTCTTTTTGTGTGTTTCCTTTTTTCAATCTCTTTTGGATCGAAAACTTGTATTAAATTTAAATTATTCTAGCTGATGAAAGTGAAATTATTTTTATTAGGAATATACAATAAACTATTTTGATAAGGAGCATTTTGTACTATATCGTATTTATTTCACGGTTGATAGTTGTTTTTTTTTTATAAATATCACTAATATCCTCTAAATATTTGATCATATCATAATTTCTAATTTAAGCAAAAATTTCATGTACAGTTTCTTTTTGTGTGTTTCCTTTTTTAATCAGTTTTGGATCGAAAACTGGTATTAAATATAAATTATTCTAGCAGATGAAAGTGCAATTATTTTTATTAGAAATACATAATAAACTATTTTGATAAAGAGCATTTTATACTATGTCATAATAAATGATTTTGAAAAAAAAAAAAATCTATACAAGTTGATTTTGAAATATTTTTCTATTTTTCATAGTTACTTTCTTTTAAATATTATTTAAAGTGGGATTTTATTATGGCTAATATGATATAAAAATTATCGTGTTAATTATATCCTTATTTTCTGTATACAAACTTTATACGTAATTTGACTTTTGTAATTTTCACATAATATGGCGCAATAAATGCTTATTTAAAAAAAATTTTTGCCAGGTGTAATTGAGATTCTATGTAATATTCGTAACGTTAATTTATTTAATTCTTCAAGGAAGATTGAGTTTTTTAGAAGTCAGTTTTATTCTTAATACGGTATTCTTTTGTTAATATTGTTAGGAGGATAATTTTTGTGAATTCATTTCAAGCTAGTCGTTATATTTAATGAGATGCAAAAAATTATAAGTAATTTGATCATTTTAAAAATGTAAATTAATTTGATATACATTAGAACCCAGGTCCGTAGTTAGAAATGAATAATAGGGGGGAGGGAGGCTCATTTTCTCTCTCTTTCTCTATGACGCAAAAAGATACATTAACTCATATTCGCTCTGTAGGTTCTATGTTTCTTATTAAACTGTTGTAATAACTTCAATTTATGCGGAGAAAAGAATATGTCATGAAACATTCAAATGTATAACTAGTACATTATTAACCCTTTAACCGTTTGTCCCGGCATTTTCCATTTCTAGTAATCATGTTTAAATGGCTGCAGACAAAAATATTTTAAACGGAATGTTATTTTGAATCATATATAGAAAGAAGTAATGTTAAAGATATTATAGCATGAAACTGTGATTAATTAATATCAATATCTTGCAATTTATAAGCATTCTTATAAAAATATATGAAAACCCAAGGACGGTGAAAGGGGTTAGTTTCATATGTGCAAATAGGATGAGAAAGTGTTGAAACACTTATTTTACTTATAATTTTAGTCTTTCTGCAAAACTATGAAAGGGCCTCAAAACTAAATTAGATTTTTCAACAGAAATTCATTTGGATTTCCGGAACATAAGTTCATTTAGTGATCTTGGAATCTTTTCCAGGGGAGACTCAAAATTGTTTTAGGGGGAAAGGGGATTGAACCGCCGATAGCACCCCCTTAGCTACAGCCCTGCCGGTGCTTGTTCGGATTACAAAAAAAATTCGGATTTCTCGAAATCACGATAAAAATAGAAATTAAAAAGATGCGCGCTAAAAAATGTAAGTTTTAAGAATTCAGTAAACATCCTTTAAATCGGATTACCGGATAGTCCGGCACGATTATGGAAAAAAAAATAGTATTCCTTGTTTAATCACTCCTGTTGTTTATAATAATCCAATGGAGCTTCGGAATGAGAAATTACGTAACAACCCATTTAAATAGCTCAGTCACCACATCGACAATGAGGAAAGAAAATAAAAATTTTGTAAATAATTTGCGAAATCAAACTGTTGAAAGGAAAAATAAATATTTATCATCTTAATTAAATACATTTTATATTTTAGAAAATAGAGTAGAGCATCGAACATCTGGACGTCGCTTAACGTGATTGTCCAATTACCCGGCCGATCAACGATCATACATTTTTTTTCCGCCTTCTCCAAATTTTTTAAAGTGGCGCATTTGGTTCTTTAGGTGCGATAGGATAAATTCGGCTAGATGTAACAAAAGTTAACAGTTAAATAATTATTTCCTAATTTTGAAATAATACCACTAACAAATGCAAAGAGAGCAAACAATGCATATAATAATCTAACTAGAACCAAACAAGTTTCATTTCCAATGCGCAAGTCCTCATGAAAATCCAAATTTTCTAGCAGAAGACAATCAAGAAAAATTTTTCCCTATCACGATATATTTTGTAAATGTATGTATATACATGTAACAGTTTCTATGTGTACATCTATGTATAAAGTTATACCAATTTTTTTAGAAAAAAATTTAAAAAATGAGTTCTAAATACGTTTATTGCAGTGTGTTAAAATGTGCACTACACTAAGCTTGAAAAAACTTGAAGGAAAAGCTACTTTAAAAAACTGCCATAGCCGTTTTTTAAAATTGTCCATCTATCTTAATTTTCCATCTATCGGATCGGCCTCGATCTCGCTCCCTACCAGTCTGGATAATCAGCTCTCTACTGTATTTTTATAGTGATTGGCAATGGCAAACAAACTGGTATTCGGATTATTTAAAGGTGGCTTCTACGTGTAAACTTTTTATGTGTTACATTTTCATTTTATATTCGTGTATATATGTTGTAATTTTTTTCAAAACTGAGTAATTTCTTTTTATTCAAGTTGATTAAAGAATTAAAAAAAAACATGCTTTACTGCCATTAAAAAAAAAAAAAATTCTAACTGTTACATGTTTTTCCGACATTTATCCTATAATTCTGAAAATTTTGTAAGTTAATCTTTTCAGTTAATCTGTTGAAGTATAATTTTCGAAAATAAAATTGGTTCGGATTAATCGGAATTTCTGATTGGATGGTTCTACTGTATATTTATTTTCAGGATAAATGATAAATAGCATGTTAATTTACTATTCTAAAAAATATTCGAATAGTAGTGAAACAGTTACGTCATAGGGGCGGCAAAATAATGCTCGCCTCAGGCGGCAAAATCTCTAGCGCCGGCCCTGTATCTAGTTTGAAATAAATTTCTTTTTAAATTATGGTGACATTGAATCACTTCAGTATTTTATGAATAGAAGTGCTCTGCCCCTCAAATGGTTAAATTAATTATTAATGTTATTATTATAAAATCAATATATTATTTATTTTTACATAAATAGATGATTATTTATTTTCTTCCATATTTCATTAATTTTCTACAAATTGTACCGTTCAATTTATTTTTAAACGGCTATTTGAGTCTATTTTTTGAATTGCTTCGCCAGTAAACAGGCGCGTGCGGTGCGCACTCCTGAGTAAGCATCATGTGAAATCCCTTGTATGAAAGAACGTTCTTTTTATCGATCCGAAAAATCCTTTTGTACTTTAAAAGATAAAAGGAATTTTCCCACCTGCTGCTACATCAAGCCGAGTGCTCGGGCAGGCGGAGTTCCTCAAGACGAACCAATGGCAAATGTGTGTGAATGCGAACGTGCCCATACATCGAATGACAGTGTTGGGAGGAGCCAAGTGATTGACGGCCATCTGGCAAACAAAACACCTGCTTCAGTTTTGTTTTGCCTTTGTTTTCTAACGCTTTTATTTATTCAATGTTTCATTCAAATATCCTGTTACTGAAATTAATATTTTACAGAATTATTGATGCCGTTCATTCGTGTGATAAAGATGGAACAGTGGCCACCGGCTACATGCCCGTGGGCACACTTGCAAGCACGAATCATCACTTTTCTTTTTTTCTTTTTTTTTTTAATTGAGATATTTTAATTGAAACCAATTGAAAAAAAAACAAAACAAAAAACTAAAAAATTGTAATTTAACAAATTGCAACGACAATTTGGAAAATAATATTTTCAAAGACTATAATTTTAGACTTATAAATGATTTCTATATTTCAAAAGAAAAGAAAAAAAAGCAATAAAAGCATCATTTTTATGATGATCAAAGTGTAGCTTACGTAATAACGGTCATATTAATATTTCTGGACTTTTAGAGACACGTTAATATTCATGGACCAATCATAAACAAATATTAAATGAAATTTCAGTTTAACAATTTTCGGTCAGTGTTGAATCTAGGGGGTGGCCCGGGGAATATATCCCCCCCCCCGGAGCAATAAAATGTCCCCCTCCCGGAAAATTTAAAATTTTGGGTTTGTTGATGGTCAAAAAATGTAATTCTCCACCCCCTCCCCGGAGCCTCAGAGGTCCCTCTCTAGGAAAAGTGCCTGAATTCAATCATTGATTTTCGATACTGCAAATTTTAAAACATCTAAACATCGCGCATTTTCAATTTTTACACCGTCGTATAAACAAAAAAAAAAAAAAAAAAAAAATTGCTTTTAAATGCAACTTGTTTGAAACCTGGTATCTAAATTTGTTTTTGTGTTATTAATGTTTTTTTTTCTTTTTTTTTTTGCAGTTTTTAATACTTTTTTTGTCATTGTGGCAACAGAAGCATCCCGTTTTTGGACATTAAACGTGGACCAATCAGAAAACGAATAAAATAAAAAACAGAAGTATTTCATTTCTAGATATTAAGCATGGACTAATCAGAAAACGAATAAAATAAAATAAGTTGCAGAATTCAACCAATAAAAATATTCAAATGCACTTCATATTTCCCAATTCTCTACCGAGAATAAAAACTATTTTCCAAAATAGTTAAAAAGAAATATTTAATTTTATTAATTGCTTTTCTGATTTGCCCGTACGTCATAAGGGCAAAGTATTTTTGCTGATCATGATTTATTATTCTCACCAGTAAATTTCCATTGTAAATTTTCCATCATTTAATCCAAGCATTTTTCGGATTCAATTAGGCAAAAATTTCTGTTTTGAAAAATCAATGATAAAAGATTAAAAATTTTGTAAAATATATATATAGGCATTATTTGACAGTTTTCTTCAAAAATATTGATCCGTTAAGGGTGTATTTAGATTGAAACTGCTTATTTTCCGATTTATTTTTGAATTCATTTTTGCTCTCAAATGCACCAAACTTTCAAAATCTCTTATTTGGAAAATACACAAGGTACTGTGATTGTCGATTCTTTGATAAATGCAGAAAATATTCCAAAAAAAGCAATCAAAAAACGGCATTTCGAACCGTTTTTTCCGAAGCGGAAGATTTGAGAACGAAAAAGAGGGTCACACTGATAAGGTAAATGTTTATAAATCAAATTCTAATGAATTGAGCGTAAAATGACATCACACGGCATACCTCATACGTCCCTTCAAGAATCCCCTCAGCAAGTTTCATGTTTCTACTTTTAAAAATGTGTCTGAAATTCTATCGGAAAATTTCGAGCTGTATTGAAGGTGGAAAAGCGTTTTTTCGAATACACCCTTAAGTGTTTAATATGGCAGTGCTCTCCACGAAGCATCTACAGCTCATATTCAAAATATTAGAATAATTGAGAAAAAGTAATAAGAAAAAATTGTTTGTCATTTATTTATTTTTTATACTAAGTAAATGCAATTAAATTTCTTATAAATTAAATCCGGAATGTTTAGATAAGATTTTAACATTTATAAAATATAAAATACAGCACAATAAATTAGGTATACAGCTTCCTTAAACACACCAGAATATTAGAATAAAATTTAGATTGGTTCAAAATATTAGAATATTTTATTTTACGCAACAATATTACCTTATGAATATGAAGTAAATGGTAGTTAATATTTTGTAGCATCCCCTTTAGCTTTCATAACAGCGTACAATCGATCTTGCATACTATATACAAGGTGTTTACAAACATTTCTATCAATATTAGCCCAAATAGACTTTATACGTGCCACTAAATCAGTTTTACTTGAAGGAGGATTTTCTTGAAGTTTTTTCTTCATTATACACCATAAGTTTTCGATGGGATTAAGATCTGGTGAATTTGGTGGCCAAGGAAGTACCTTAATGTTGCGTTGGCGGAACCAATTCTTAGTTGACACTGAGGTATGCGGGGACGCTAAATCTTGTTGAAAGATGAAATCATCTTCAAATAAATCTTCTGATGATGGAATCATGTAATATTCTAAAATTTTTTGATATATCAGAGAGTTAACCTTTTCGTAGACGATGCATAACTTTCCAGGTCCTTCTGCACTCATACAACCCCAAACCATGACACTAGCAGCAAATTTTACGGAACGTTTAAGGCATTCTTTATCAAATGTTTCTTGCTTCATTCTCCAAACTCGAATACCTTGATTACCATATGAAACACAAAACATACTTTCATCACTAAATAATATATTTTTCCAATCTTCATTGCTCCATAAACGTCTTGATTTACACCAATTCAATCTTATACGCTTTTGTCTTGCAGTCATAAGAGGTTTTGTTTTCAATACAAATTTAAATTTATGGAAACGTCTTAATGTTGTCGATGTAGAAACTTCAACTCCTTCTTCTTTCCATTTTCGGTGCAAGAATCGCACACTTTTAAAACGGCTTTTCTTAACTATACGCTTCAGTTTCCTGTCATCTCTAGCAGATGTTTTTGGTTTTCGGCCACCATTTCGGCAATTATTTTGAAATTTTCCAATTTTTGAA
Organism: Maratus speculifer; assembly: GCA_964019185.1. Taxonomy (NCBI): domain Eukaryota; kingdom Metazoa; phylum Arthropoda; class Arachnida; order Araneae; family Salticidae; genus Maratus; species Maratus speculifer. The sequence goes on along the minus strand of OZ025292.1, from coordinate 390,286,315 downwards.
TATTGTGTTAGTATTTTACTAACGCTCAATTGCGAACAATGTAAATAATTCGCTATAAAACATTGATTTTTACCGTGCCGATACAAATCAACCATACGAAGTTTAGTAGATTCAGGAATATCACTCACACGGCCCATTTTAAGACGAAAAAGAAACAAACTGCAAAAAAGAATACTGATTTTAAATAAAATAGTCTGAATTTAATCAATGATGCCACCAGTTAAGAATTGGTAATAATTAAAGGAGAATTAATGTGAAATATTCTAATACTTTGAACCACTTGAATAAATATTCTAATATTTTGACTTTTCAAAATAATTTTTTTTGCAATTAATCTTTTCAAAAATGATATTAAATTTAAGATAACAAGTAAGTTTAATCAACAATATGTTCTTAATAAAAATATCGTTTGCATATTTTCATTAAAAGACATTAAATTACCAAACGATATTTTCAATTTCTAAAAAAAAGGTAATTATTCTAATATTTTGAATATGAGCTGTATAAATCTACAAGTGTAAAATTTCAATAGAAAAACCCTTAACAGGTTTAAGGTTTTGACACAGCTGATTATCTTATGGCTCTAAGAATTTAAAATATGGATTTTAAAAGTAATGATATCAAATTTTGAGTGACGCCATGCTATTAATTAAAAAATGCATTTTTCTGTTATTTAATTCAACATTTTATTTTTGTTTTATTTATAGTAAAATGTGCAAAAGTTATCTTCAACATAAAAGGATGTATAAAACTTAATTCTCCGATGCTTTTTCCGCACACATCCCTCATAAATTCAAAATATGAGTTTTAAAATATATGATATAAAATTTAAGTGACGCCTTCATGTAGCTTTAAAAGGTTTGTTTTAAAATTCAAATTTTTATTATTATTTTTTTTTTCTGATTTGGTAAAATATATTTACACATTTAAAAAACTCTTTTAATTAACCAATTCGCTGTTAAATATACAGTTTTCATTGAATCTACACTATGCATTGAAATGTATTTATTTCAGTAAATTGAATTATCTTTTGTGTGACATTATTCAAAATTGCAAGTATAATATTTATGTAAATGGTTTTTTTACGTCAAATTATCCAAACTAAGTGAAACGCATGGAAATGGATAACTTCTTACATCTTATGAAGCTCAGATGTTAATAATATTTGTTTTAAAATTTGCAATTTTTTCTAAAAATCTAAATTCATAAAAATTTACCATTTAAGCTATGAACACTTGTTTATTTCAAGATTTATTCATTTTTTTAATTATGTGTTTTAGTTAATTTTAACAATTGCTTTAAAGATATGTTAGAAATGTTCTACGTCAGAAAACGAATATAACATATTTAGAAACATTCGTATATCACAAACCTACTACTAATAAAAATATTCAGTATAATAAAAATATATCTTAGAAATATACTAGTACGATTAGAGTGTTCTTTCTATTAAAAAAATGCATGTACTTTTTTTTATATTTATTTTTAACTATTTGGGAAAATAGTTGTTGTTCTCGATAGAGAATTGGGAAATATGAAGTATATCTGAATCTTTTTATTTATCGAATTCCGCAACTTATTTTATTTTATTCGTTTCCTGATTGGCCCAAGTTTAATATCCAAAAATGGAATACTTCTGTATTTTTACTTTATTCGTTTTCTGACTGGTCCAAGTTTCACGTCCAAAAACGAATACTTCTCTTGCCACGATGACAAATAAGAGTAATAAAAACTTTTTTAAAAAATTGATAATTTAAAAACAAATTGTGATACAGATTTCAAACAAATTTCATTAAAAAATGCATTTTTTTTTTGCTCTACGCAACGGTGTAAAAATTTAAAATGTGCGATGTTAGAAAGTTAAAAATTTGTCGTTCCGAAAATTGTAAAAGTGAAATTTCATTTCAAATTTGTTTGTGGTGAGTCCAGGAATATTAATTTTTAATCCATGTCGTACGGTAATATGAGGCGTTCAGAAGTCAGTCTGATTAACTCCATTAAATAAAAATGCACATTTTAAACAGTTAAAGTTGTCTATCTATAAATTACTGTTTTTTTTATTATTGGTCTAGGAATATTAATGTTTCATGCACAGCGTATGTAATATATGACTCGTTCTAATCATCCTAAAAATAATGTTTATTATTACTATTAATTATACAAGGTAGAACCCGTCAAATTTTGACGAAAGAAAATTTTTAAAAAGGAACTGTTTCATTAACTTATAATAAACCTACAAAATTAGTTATAGTAAAAAATACATTTTATATTAGTACGTCTAACTCTTAAACAAACGATATTTATCGCCAAATTAACAAAATACTATTTCTATAAAACGCAGTTGTAGAAATTGTTAAAATTAAACTTTAAGAGCCGTGGCCGTGCTCTGACCTGGAAATTCCAGCCCGAAAAAACATGTATAGCAAGAACAGTAAACAAAATAGGGCAATTTTTAAACTAAGAATTTGCGAGAGAAAAACTCTTAAAGTCTAAAATTTAACAAAGTTCCACATATGGTCGAAAAAGTAAAAAGAAGAAATGCATCACAATCCATCTTCGTGATAGACAGTTTTTAAGACAAGCGGAGAATGGGCGCGCCAGAGGGTCGCCACTTTGAAGTCACCGGTCTGGTGAAATTCAGAAAATCTCTCACGGTCTGACCAAAATATTGCACAGCAAAAATGAAACTTGACTCGACCAATAAAAAGACAATTTGTTAATGACATAAGAAAAATAAGTTCTAAGTGGACAAAAAATAACGGATGGTTTTTACGGGGGTCGGGAAAAGATGACGAGGAGAGAAGAGGGGAACTTGTTCTCGGAAGCCAGAGACAGAAAGGAAGGTTGGAATACCTGTTCTGGAGAAGAGGGACTTTTTCTCTCCAAAAAAGAGGCTTGACAGGTCAGCAGTTTAGCTGAGGGTCAAGATATATTACTCCGGACATTGGAGTATGAAAAAGTTACTGAAGTCAGGTCATAAATTGAACAAAGATATCACCTCGTAATGAACAGGTGATTTGGATACTCATTGTGAATCTACTATAGAGACTGATATTCTTTGGTCAGGGACTATTGAAATTTATATTTATATTATTAGGATATTTTGATCTAACTGATTTTTATTGAAACTAGAATCCTTCATAATCTAAATTATTAATGTTTGTGAATGTGACTTATGTAACCAAGAATTTATTATTACATTTAATAAAATGTTTCTATTAATTCATACATGAGTCAGCGCCTTATTGAAGTAATCGCACCACGCTACCCGGACTTCCTTGAAGGCATTACACTCTATTGAATTATTATAAAATGTATATATTATATATTATATTTCAAATACTGGTGCGGAGGATCCTTTATTTTATTTATTTAGTTAAAAACAGGCATGAGCTAATAAAGAGATAAGGAAATTGTTCACTTACTTCATTTATGGTCATCCCAGATCCCGGTAAAGACAATCCACGGAATATCCATTTCAGCCACAGCGTTGGGCTTGCAGCTGTAAAAGACTTAAATATATCATTAATCACTAGGTTTTATAACTACAGTGCACTCATTAAAGACGGATGTGATTGCTTTAAATTGTATATGTTTAATTTGATAAAACGATACAGTAGTTTCTAGAATAAATAATTAAAGGGTAACAATTTTAAGGGAGAGAGAAAAAGGAACGTCTCTCTCAGACTGTGCATATTTCACATATTAGAAGTGACAGAGAAAAAGTGCGTAATACAAAATATGATGAATCAAGGTGTTTCAAAGTTCACGAATCAGTTCTGTTCGGAAAAGGGTAGATGCATGTAGACCGCAAACTGGAGAATTTGAGGCTTGGCTAATTCAAAGAAATAAAGTATAAAAAAATCTTGAATAATGTTCTTGAATAGTTTCTGAGTTCTTATTTCGAAGATTCGTATGTCCAATATGAATAACACAAAACTTTATAAAACTTTTTCTGATTTATTTTTAAAAGAAAAGGCATAACATTGACAGGCCTGAAGTGATTGGATTGAAACGATTTGGAATTGAATAGCTTTTTCAATTTTTCGATAAATAAATTACTTAACCAATTACAAGCGTATTGGTTATTTAAGGCGATTATTGCCACATAACGACAGGTTTTTCGTCTTTACTTGCTATGACGTTTTGAAAATCGAATCAAAAACCCATATTTGACAGCATTTTCTGAAATATCTTTTGCTTTCATTCCAAAAATAAGGAAAGCGCCATTCGATAACATTTTTTTTATAAATAAGAACATCTGACAATTTTATGCGTTTCCGAACAAAAGCGAATTCAGAAATGCGCAAGAAAATAATTATTTTCGATTCTTTCTATCAGCATTCTTTAGAAAAATCTTAATTGTACGTTAAGAAAAATCGGAATTTTTTGTAGAAATCAAATTGGGCCGAATCGGTCCTGGTGTAATTGTTTTTTACACTAGCTGGGCCTGTTTTCAAAGACTTTTGTTCAGTCCGGCCTGTGAACTGTGAAAATATAGATCCGGTAGGTCCGGCTCGAGCCAAAGTTTTAATTTTAAAATCGGGCCACGCTGGGCCAAAATAGCTTATATGTAGTCGGGACCGTGCTCTGATCTGGAAATTCCAGCCGGAAAAGACATGTATAGCAACATGTATACTAACAGTACACAAAATAGGGTAATTTTTAAATTGATGGTTGACGAAAGAAAAGAAATCGCAATAGATCTTTAAAAATAACAATAAACATTTCAGTTATAACATATTCTACTATCAAAATAAAAATAAAACAACAAAATATTCGCATTTTTTCACATTTAACCCATCCGTCGTCGCGTCGCCAGAGAATTTTTACCGTTGTATACTGCTTTAGTCGTCGAGTCAATGCTTAAATTTGTAAATTTTATTTCAAAATAGCATTCTATTCTAATATTGTAAAAGAAAAATTTGATTTGTATTTCCGTTTTATGCTAATCTCAAATAGTATTAAAAGAACTTGAAATAAGTAATTTTGAAAAAAAAAAAATATATATATATTTATTCAGACGCCAATAAAGATTATGAAAAAATAAGCTGGAGTCCTAATTTCTGTAATAGTATCTACACCTGCTATGTAACTGGGCAACAATATCTGATGAGCTTTCGCCAGAAAAAATATTGGTAACCCTATGTCGTCAAGAAAAAATAATTATAAAAGCAAATGTGATTTCAAAAAATTATTGATTCTGTAAATGTGTCCCTTTTTACTTTGTTTGTATGCGGATCAAAAAACTGTTATATTTTTACCTGTTTATAAAATATGAAACCAAAGCGATATAAAGTTCAATGCTGTATTTGTAAAGCAATATTTAATAATGACTATAAATATCAGCATGAAAAAAACAATCATAATGGGAATAGAGTTTCTGTGTAGGAAATTGGAGCCCCTAAAAATCCATTCGATGCTTCAGTACGTAAAAGGAAAAAAGTGGACGATGTGAAATCGGAACAAATATATGGATATGAAAGCAGTCAGTCAAATGAAGAAATAATCAGCATAAGCTGTAATACTGACGTGTTGAACTTAAATAAAAAGTCTGAAGAAATAAAAGATTTTTCTTTCCCTATAGACAAGACCGAGAGCGAAGACCAACTTCTTCAACAGTATAATTTGGATTCTTCAAAAGAAAGTGAATTTCTACATGAGTTTACGAATTCCAAAACTCTAAGCCAATCTGAAATGGATAATGAATTTCAAAATGAGATTGCAAGCTTCACAAGTGAAAACCAAACTAAAGAAGAAAATGAAAATAAGTCAGATTGGGTGTCTTTTATGGGAAAATTTTCTTTTATTCTCGAAAAATTAACTGAGAGCAAAGCTATTTTTTCTCAGTATAATGAATCTGAAATAGTTAACGAGAAATTGGCAATAACTGAGATTATTAACTTTATCTCTTCAATTAAAGAAACCTGTGATATAGTTCTTGAAGAGGGATGCAGAGTATTGAATAAATTGAATAATGAGTTGAATTTTCAATTGAAGACAGTGGAAGTACCTCTAAAATAGTTAATCACTATCCTGGTCTACGTCCAGATACGTTAAATGAAAATCAGAAAAAATATTTAATTCAGTTAGGTCCACATCAACCTAAATTAGCATATTTTCTTTCTGATGGAAAAAACCGGTTTAATCCCCACTGGTATACAGAATTTGAATATTTAGAATACAGTTCTTAATAAACCTCTATACAGAGGACAGCCAGATAATTTATGTAAAAGATTTAAATACACCCAAACAAATCTGGGAAAAACTCAAAAGCACCCATCAACGAAATAATTTAAGCTCTAAACTATATTTACTTAGACAATTATATTCACAGAAACTTGCAGCAGGGGGCAATTTGATAGAACATATTAATAATATATTGACAGTAAAATCAAATCTCTCCCCTATAGGAGAAAACATCAACGAATCGCATATTGTGGCGATAATGCTGTGTCCATTACCCCTATCTTATTCGCCCCTTATTACAAGCCTTGAGGCTAGAGATGAAGCCACACTTAATCTTGAACTCGTCAAAAATAAATTAATTGACGAGTATACACACCGAACTCACAATAAAAATGTAAATGTCGCATACAAAGAGACAAATGAGACCAATAAACAGAAAAAACACTGCAGTCATTGCCATCGCGAAAACCATTTTACCCGCGATTGCTTCCTGTTGAAAAATAAACAGAAGTCAAATAATTATAGAAATGACTACAATAAAACTAAAAATTATAACAGCGGTGCGAACTTTAAAGGTCACAGTAATAACTATAAAAACAACAGTAATGACAGACATGATACTTCCAATTATTGCTTTGAAAGTAAGACGAGCACAATCGAAGAGCAGAACGAATCTACTGTTCCTCCTTCCCCAGTGAAAAACGAGTCTGAAATTGACACAACACTAAGTTAATAGAACACAGACAACAAATCTCTACACTTACATTGTCGATTCAGGCTGCACGAGACATGTGTCATCCGTGAGAGAAAATTTTACAACATTTACACCGGGGAATTTCGGCAACATAACTATAGCTAACGGGAAGAGGTTAAATTCCGGGCGTGGGCGACGTAAATTTAAGAACGGACGCAGAACACAACATCACACTCAAGGATGTTCTATACTGCCCCGAGCTGCAAAGCAATTTACTATCGGTTAAAAAGGCAACCGAAAATAATATTAAAGTAATTTTTGAAAAACAATCATGCATGTTCGTCAAAGATGATAATATTATCTTCACTGACAAATTAAATGATAATTTGTACGAGTTAGGACCCAAGACGATTATGGATATAGCACTCGAACCCAAACACAAACTAATTGCAGTAATAAAAAATTGCATATCCATGTGGCATAGTAGGTTAGGCCACAAAAATTTTGACGCAATCAGATCACTTATCAAAAACACGCTTGTCGAAGGTATAGAAATAAACGATTGCAAGCACGAAACAATTTGCACCAAATGTATAGAGGACAAACTGGCAAATGCGCCTTACCCTAAAACAGCCACAAACAGATCTAAAGAGGTGCTAAACCTAATACACACTGACATATGCGGACCTATGAACACACACACACTTAGTGGGAAAAGGTATTTTATAACATTTACCGACGACTACAGTCGATTTACAATGATATCGCATAAATCTGAAGCTATAACAAAACTAACGGAATACATAGCACTAACTAAACAAATTTGGGAAAATGATTAAGGCTATCAGATCTCATAATGCCCAAGAATATCTTGGATACAATTTTGAAATTTTTTTGATAGAAAACGGGATAGAACGCCAATTAAGCGTCCCATATTGCAGTCAGTAAAATGGCGTCTCAGAGCGCAAAAATCGTACTATAGCCGAAATGGCACAATGGAACACGCACAATGCTATCAGATGCGAGTTTGCCAAAACATTTTTGGGGTGAAGCCGTACTAACAGCGAACTACCTAATTAACCGCTTACCCCACAAAGGCAAACGAAAACTGTAGGACCTCTTTCGAATTATGGAACGGTAGGAAACCAAACTTATCGAATATTAGAACGTTCGGATGCAAAGCATATGCATATGTGCATAAGCAGAAACGATCCAAATTCGACGAAAAGGCAATCGAAGGAATTTTGTTAGGTTACGATAATCGTAGCAAGGGCTATAGAATATATACCGGCGGAAATAATGTACTAATATCACGAACGGTGAAATTTATTGAAAACGAGATAAGCAATATTAGCGAAAACTTAAACGACGAGCAAACCTCCACCGAAATAGTTGAAGTGATTTAAGTGATAATGATGAAAACAAAATAAAATTCCGGAGAACACTCCTAAACAGCCTCGTAGATCTCAGAGAGACAATAGAGGTGTACCACCTGATATGTTTGGGATAAGTGCGAACATGTGTCGCGTACTAGAACCCAAGACATGGGGTGAATTACAAAACATTAAAGATGTCCAAATTAAAAATAAGTGGATTGAGGCCGCTAATGAAGAAATTGAATCTTTAAAAGAAAACAAAACATAAAAATTAGTCAAACCCGCGGCCGGAAAATGTGTAATAGGCAATAAGTGGACATTTAAAGTGAAACGAAACGTAGACGGAACTATAGAGTGATTTAAGGCTAGATTAGTAGCCAAGGGATTCTCACAAAAATACGGGAGTGATTACGACGAGACATATGCACCGGTCGTATCACACACAAAACAGCTTTTCTAAACGCAGCAGTATACAAAAATTTAAAAATTACGCATCTTGATGTAAAAACTGCTTTCCTGCATGGCGACTTAGAAGAGGAAGTCTATATGTCCCATCCGGAGAGAACACGACCAGCAGCAGAAAAAAATAGAAATCAACTGGACCCAAACCCGTCCCGCTTGAAAAATAGATGTCGACAGAACCCAAATCCGACCCGCTTGAAAAAAAAGTCGACCGGATCCAAACCCGACCCGCAGAGAATATAGAAGTTAACCGGACCCAAACCCGACCCGCAGGGAAAATATTAACCCCGACCTGCGTATGAGATTCGAGTCTCCCAATTTTTAAATTCTCCCCCCCCCCCCTTGAGGACTCTCCAGATCCGCCCTTGACAACATGTTTAATAAGAAGCTGTACCCTATGAGTTAATCGCGTCTTTTATTCATTTTTCGATGGAGTGATCTCACAGATTGCTCATTCACTGTAGTTATGTGACAATTTATTTTAGAACAGTTAAGGATTAAATTTCCTAATGATCATCCTCAATAGTTATGCCATAAATATGGGTTTACCAGTTTTCAAAATTTTATCTCATTAAACTGCGATGATTGTATTTAATTTTATAAGTTGATACGGGTAGCCACCATATAATTTAAATGAAAAGTAATTTTAATAACATGTAGGGTCAATCCATTTCAAGTGGTCCAGAAAATATTTTTTTGGTCGCTCGACCATTTTTAAAAAATCTGAAATTTTTTGTACAACAACCCTAACATGACGGAAGTTCAAAATGACCGTTCTTTTAATTTTACAATTTTTTGTTTGTGCATGGCGGCCATCTTTGTTTCATCGTGTGCAGCGATTTTCTCAGATACTAGGATACATAAAATTGTAAATATCTCGTCTTCTATTTTTCCAAATGAAATGGGGTTTGCAGCATTTTGTTCAGAATAAAATAGGCTAACTATACAGCGATAGAAAAATTTTGAAAAATAAATTTTTACAGGTGAAATTTTAGCACAAAATGTACGATTTTTTTCCAAAATCTATCCGTTTGCAAGAGGAAAATTTTCATGCAAGGGAAATTGTCAACCTTACACAATTTTTTCTACAAATAAGTCAAAAGTGCGTGTACTCATACACCAAGTCCCAGATCTGGGAGTTAATTTCTCTTTGCGAAAAAAACTCCGAAATTCGTCAAAAATTTCAAAAATCGCACTTTTTAGGCTTTGATATCTCTGGTGGGGCACGAGATAAAAATCTGAAATTTTGGCCTATGATAGTATTGTGTAGTAGCGTTATGTACAAAAAATTTCAAGAAGGAGATTTGACTACAAGCTGAGATATGATATGGAAAATATGTGAAAACAATACTGTCAAACTATTGTAAACCTACTATGTAATTGTTCAACAAGACTGTCAATCTTGCACAATTTTTCTACAAATAGGTCAGAAGTGTGTGTACTCATACACCGAGTCCCATATCTGGGAAATGATTTCTCTTTCCGAAAAAAATTCCGAAATTCGTCGAAAATTTCAAAAATCGCACTTTTTAGGCTTTGATATCTCTGGTGGAGCACGAGATAAAAATCTGAAATTCTGGCCTTTGATAGTATTGTGTAGTAGTGTTATGTGCAAAAAATTTCAAGAAGGAGATTTGACTACAAGCTGAGATACGGTGATTTAAAAAAATATTAAGAAATGCTATTACGAGTAAATTAGGAGAAATGAGATTTGTCTCTTTTATTACAATATTTACACAGAAAATATCGTTTGTTGAAAACAGTTAAATAATAAACATTTAATTTACAAAATACTATGTATGCTCAACAAAGAGCTTAACAATATTTACGAGAGATGTTATGAGTTCGACCAGTTACTATTGTCAGTCCATCAGGCTGTTCTTTCTAAAAATTTTATTTGAAGCCCCCCAAGTCTTGTCATCCCTTGTAAATTTGAATGAAATTCTTTAGGCTTAATAATTGAAGCCATGTCAACTCGATCAGTTACAATCCATTGTCTATAATTTACTTTTCCTAAAATGTGTTCTGAGTAAAATTGTTGCAATAGCATTTCTAGCAGATTTGTTCATCTGGACAAATAGTGTATTGGCTTAGCATACATTCTGAATTCTTTAAATCACACAGAAGCATTTGAAAAAGATATTTGTAATTAACTTTTAACTTTGTACCATAAATAATTAATTTAAAATTTTGGAGGTATGAACAATTACATAGTAGGTTACAATAGTTTGGCAGTATTGTTTTCACATATTGCCCATGTCATATCTCAGCTTGTAGTCAAATCTTCTTCTTGAAACTTTTTGTACATAACACTATTACACAGTACTATCAAAGGCCAGAATTTCAGATTTTTATCTCGTGCTTCACCAGAGATATCAAAGCCTAAAAAGTGCGATTTTTGAAATTTTCGACGAATTTCAGAATTTTTTTTGCAAAGAGAAATCATTTCCCAGATCTGGGACTTGGTGTATGAGTACACGCACTTTTGACCTATTTGTAGAAAAAATTGTGCAAGGTTGGCAGTCTTGTTGAACAATTACATAGTAGGTTTACAATAGTTTGGCAGTATTGTTTTCACATATTTTCCATATCATATCTCAGCTTGTAGTCAAATCTCTTTCTTGAAATTTTTTGTTCATAACGCCACTACACGATAAAATCAGAGGCCAAAATTTCAGATTTTTATCTCGTACTCCACCAGAGATATCAAAGCCTAAAAAGTGCGATTTTTGAAATTTTCGACGAATTTCGGAATTTTTTTCGCAAAGAGAAATCATTTCCCAGATCTGGGACTTGGTGTATGAGTACACGCACTTTTGACCTATTTGTAGAAAAAATTGTGCAAGGTTGACAGTCTTGTTGAACAATTACATAGTAGGTTTACAATAGTTTGGCAGTATAGTTTTCACATATTTACCATGTCATATCTCAGCTTGTAGTCAAATCTCCTTCTTGAAATTTTTTGTACATAACGCCACTACACGATACAATCATAGGCCAAAATTTCAGATTTTTATCTCGTGCCCCACCAGAGATATCAAAGCCTAAAAAGTGCGATTTTTGAAATTTTTGACGAATTTCGGAATTTTTTTCGCAAAGAGAAATTAACTCCCAGATCTGGGACTTGGTGTATGAGTACACGCACTTTTGACTTATTTGTAGAAAAAATTGTGTAAAGTTGACAGTTTCCCTTGCATGAAAATTTTCCTCTTGCAAACGGATAGATTTTGGAAAAAATCTTAAACTTTGTGCTAAAATTTCACCTGTAGAAATTTATTTTTCAAAATTTTTCTTCCGCTGTATATTTATCCTATTTTATTCTGAACAAAATGCTGCAAACCCTATTTCAATTGGGAAAATAAAAGACGAGATTTTACAATTTTGTGTATCCTAGTATCTGAGAAAATCGCTGCGCACGATGAAACAAAGATGGCCGCCATGCACAAACAAAAAATAATAGAATTAAAATAACGGTCATTTTGAACTTCCATAATGTTAGGGTTGTTGTACAAAAAATTTCAGATTTTTTAAAAATAGTCGAGCGACCAGTGCTGGACCACTTGAAATGGATTGACCCTGTAGGATTGTATAAAATCCGAAATTACAGACATGTGTTTGATTGGATTAGAGATAAAATCATTCAGACCAATTGGATATTTTTATAATGAAATTAAAATTGACGATTCTTAATTTGAAATTTCCGTTTTAATTATTGAAGATAATTCTATTGATTTGAATATAATTAATGGTAGTGATGTAATAAATGCATCAAGGTAATTTAATCTTTAAATGTCGTGTGTTGCCTTTCGGCAACATGCACAATTTCAGGCTTTTTGAATAATATTAGAATAATATTCAAGCTTAATATAGCTTATGTTTCCTGTAAAATATACACATTGAAAATATTATTAAATCAATTTTCAACATGAAAATGACAGCACTTGTACTGTTTAGGTATAAAAATAGATTTATTATCTTAATTGTTGCTTACACGTGCTTTTGGTTTTGTTTAAGGGGGCTCAGGGGTTGAAAACTTTTCAAAAAAATCGATTTTTTATGATCTAGTTTGATTATTCAATTGATTCTTAACTCAATGCAAAAAACCGCATAAAAATATTTGCATCTTTAACAGAGTTATAAGCATTTACCGGGTGTCCCAAAAATGACTGATGGATTTTAAGATTCGATATCTTGCAAACGGTGACAGCTATTTAAAAAATTTTTGCAGGAGAGTTATGTATAATGTCAGGAGTTTTTTTACCGTAATTTTTATGTTAGTTCGAATTTCAAACAATAGATGGCGCTGACGGCGATTGAAGGCCAGGTGATCAGTGCTCAGTGGAGTCAATTTCGGCGTCAAAATGGGCTCCCATTGCCGTCAGCGCCATCTATTGTTTGAAATTCGAACTAAAATAAAAAATTACGGTTAAAAAAAACTCCTGACATTATACATAATCCTCCTGCAAAAAATTTTTAAATAGCTGTCACCGTTTGGAAGTTATTGAATTTTAAAATCCATCAGTCATTTTTGGGACACCCGGTATGTATCAACACTTTCATAGTCGCACCCATATAATTTCAACTTTATACTTATTTTTATTTATAATTTCAACCATATAAGTCACGTTTTCTCAAAACTTGATTTTTGACGACTAATACCAAGATTAAAAAAAAAAAAAAAAAAAAAAACTATTTGATGGAATGGTTTAATTTTTTTTTTTTTTTTTTTTTTTTTTTTTTTTTTTTGCATGCATATAACATAATTATCTATAGAATGAATTAATGTAGTTTAGATAAATATTTTGAGTATTTTTAATGAAAAAAAGTTGTATTTTTTAGGGGTTTTTAAAATTTTTAAGTTTGAAAGTTTTTTTAATAATCTTTTTTTCGAGTGATTGTTATATCCTTAATTCATTCTATAGAGTAAAGTTTCTTGATCATTTTAAAGCAAAAATTAGGTTCTTAAGTCAATTCAACGTTAAGATATCTTGAAGTTGGTGAAAAAACACACAAGTTTTTTTTCGAAAATTGTGTTACACAAACTTTGCTATATTTCTTAATATACTACATTGAAGTACTTCATTTTATAATTTTATGAGACTACAAACATACCTTTAAAATACCAGAAAGTTTAAATTAATTACACTGAATACTTCTGTTTTTATATGGACTCGAAGCGAGTGGTCTGTTTACATGTTTTTCCGTATCGATCAACCCCTGAGCCCCCTTAAAAGCTTGCGAATGCCCTACTTTTGACTGCAGTGAGCAAATAAAATTTATTTCTTATCGTAGTTCTTAATATTCATGTGTGTTTAATGTTATAGAATTTTGTCAAGTAAATTTTTTTTTTCAATTAAACACCAGTATTGCCGATTAGTATCAAACTGTGTTTAGGCATAAAGCATACTGAAAGCAAAGTACGATTTTTTAAAAATATTTTCCCCATGATTTATCTAAGAAATGAAAGTCAAAATTTCTTTTTAAAAAATCAGGCATTCAGGGTTTTAAGGATTAACTATATCTGGTCATGATGTAAATATATGGCTAATGTTACAAATATGCTAATGAGGTGAATGTTAATTCTAAAGTTAATTCTTGTTCTTCCAGATTCCAAAATTGTAACTAACGAGTCCTATAGACAATAAAAACTATATTTCAGACAATAAAATAATCTATACTATGAATTGAAATGTATGTATTTTAATATATTTTTTTTTTTTTTTTTTTTTGTGTCACGTTATTCAAAATTGTAAGTAATATTTATGTCAATGGTTTCTTTGCGTCAAATTATGTGCTTTTTAAAAAATCTTTTATACTCTTTCTAATTCTTCAGGGCTATTACTGAAAATTAAAATCTTTTTAGCAATTCATTCTTCATTTGGTTAACTAAAATTCTTCGCATCAATCATCTGATAGAGGTCTGCACGGGACGGAATTTAAAGGCCCTGACCGGTCAGGCCTGGCGCGTTTATATTTTTACATTTCTAACTCAGCCCAGCCCGTACAGAAATTAGTGAAAACAAGCCCGGCCTGGCCTGATCTGCACATACACAGTTTCTGCTATTTCTAAAAAATTCAGATTTTTATCATATTAAGATTCTTTTAAAGAATGCTGCATACATATTTATGGGATGATTTTACAGTATGTTTTACAGAAAATACGCAATAGCAATTTTAATGATTACTTAGATTCTTAAACTTTCAGCATTCGAATAAAGATTCACTGAAAGATTAATATGGTTTATAATAAAAGAAAAAAAAAGAAAATTAGAAACATCATATCTTTTCAAGCTGTATAGTAAAAATAATACTTATGAAATTTTTTTTTATATCATTTTATAAAAGTTTTTCTCAAATCCAAAGAAGCTACTTTCTGATACATTTCAGAATTCGTTTCTTTTTGGAAACGTATAAGATTAACAGGTGTTTCTATAGAGAAACTATGTAATCATATGGCGATATCCATTTTTTTATACAAGCAATTTAAGGAAATACTGTCAAAGTTACCGTTTTGAATCGAATTTCCGGAAGCAACAGCATGGGAAGGGAGAAAAATCTGCAGTCACTTTTATAACTTTACTGTTAAAAATTAGTCAGGAAATTTATCAAACTTTGCGTTGTTGAGAACTGAATTTAAGAATCACCAAGAAGTATATTTCCAAAAATTACATTAACTTAAGTTCTTTATCACGATTAATACTTTTACAAATTATGTTGTCTGCCCTATACATCTTGATAAAAATTAAATCTAATTCCGGCCCAGATCAACTATATATGTAGAAAAACAATGCAAGCTTGACCTCGGCCTGGCACGAGTCTGCTAAAAAAGCATTTAATTTGGGTTAAACATATAATGTAAGTGTCCCATGCCGATCTCTGCACCGTACAAGTTACATTTCTGTATTGATGTTGTAACTAATATCAGCTCGTGACGCACATTTATACTTAAAGTAGATCCCCGATAATTCGGATTAATTGGGACTTGACCCAATCCGGAATATCAAAAATCCGGATTATCCGGAGAATGTGAACCAATGAAATAAAATAAAACATACTTACAGAAAATCATCTTTACATTGAACATGTTCAATATTTACAGACAGTAAAAATGTTTATTTTCTAATTATAAAGTTTGTAATCTACTACTGTGCCAGTTTTACAGGCTGGATGGTCACAATCATCTGCTTGAGAATAAGCAGCTCGTTGGATGTAGTCTCCACTCCACATGACGTTTAAAATAAACCATTAATTACTCTAAATGGGACGTTGCTTAATTATGGCTAATATATTTTCGTTGATCATCTTTGATAATAGATTTTTCATATGTATTATCTTCATTTTCATTTTCTTCAATTGTGCACAAAGCTGTAAGTGCCTGTTTGCCATCTGTAAGTGAGGCGTAACCTTTTTTATTTTCTGCTTCCAACCTATTGGTAATCTCGCTTATATCAACATCTGAACAATCATCAATTTATTTCAACATGCTCACAAAATCTTCAGCTGTAATGTCTCTTTCACATTCTCGTTTATTCCTTCTTCTATTTCAATTTTCCGCAAGTGATTTTTCAAAGACAAGGAACGTCTCGACAGACCCCCATGGACTAGCTGACAAAGATCGGAAAGCGATCCTTATCAGTCAGTGTGTCTATAAGGAAAATTTTACTTTACGTTCTTGCAATGCTCCAAGTAAAACTTTAATGTGCAGTGAACTTTAGTTGACATTTCTAAATGGATTACATAGCAAACTGTAAAAATTGGAATTGCAAAAACATAAATGATACATAGTTGATAATTTCATAAATAACATCAAAGAGTTTTAAAAAGAAAGCTTAAGATATTTACCGAAAAGACTATTTAATTCCGAATATGACGATGAAATAAATTTATATCATAGAATTTTGCCGATTGCTTCTCAAACTTGAAAAAAAAAAAAAAAAAAAAAAAAAAAAATCGACGAAACCGATCCGGAATATCCGGAGATCCGAATTAGCGGGGTTTTTCTGTATTTCGGTTAAAGCCATACCCATTGAAAATAACTCACATTTTATCGTTGTCACTGAAATCATTATACACTAATTTTTTTATCGGCTCGGCCCTGCCCGTAATGGCCCGTTCAACTTTTGCCGTTCCGCCCCGTTAGGAAATTCAGAATCATTCCGCCAAGTATACGGTATCATTCAGCCATCGGGCCAGACCTGGGCTCCTGCAAACCTCTAAAATCTGATGATAATTCGGACAACTTATCTAAGTACTCGGTTATTTAATTTTTCATATCATTGTGTAATTTCGATTTAAATGTTTGCATACAAACAATACTATTTGTACAATTTACATGTTAAATCAGGTGTGAAGCAAAACTTCTATTAACTGTTATTCGGAGACCTGATGAGAATATTTTCTTTATTTTTATTTATTTAAATACCTTAATATTTTGCCAATTAAAGCTAATAATACTTTGAATAACTACAATGGTAGTAATAGGTTTTGATAAATGAGAAATAAAAACTGTACGTGCAAGTAACAAAATTCACAATATTTTTTGGGGGGCTTTGCGCTTTGACAATGCCGTTGTAACTGACAGATTCCCGTAAACTTTAGATAAACGTATCATGGCTATTGAACATCTTCATTTAACCCCCTCCCCCTCCACACACACCTACACATGCTTCCCCTCATTTCTTGTTCTTAATATGTGTGACATTTCATATTAGTAAAATCTTATGGAACGCCTGCTTATATCCGGACCAACAATAACTGGACTATACTTCATTTAATTTTTCACATTCTTGTGTTATTTCGATTTAACTGTTTAATTGTTAATTGTGTCTCCATTATATGAAAATCTCTGATGATATAGGTGACAACTGACAAATTATCATTCTGAGAAAAGACATTTTGAAATTTTTTTTTTATCAACAATAAAGTACAACTTTTTTTTTTCTTCTTGTCAAATACTACCTTTATCAATTAAAAGTTTTGTTGAGCATCAGTTTTTTTTCAATTCATAGTAATTTAATAGATGATAGAGGACCATTAATTATCTTCAATCACATGATTAATTCTTTTTTGGTCACATACCACCTTTCTCATCTGAGATTTTCATATATTTCCATTATTTAGGTTAATCACGTATGCAACAAACTTATGTTATGCTGTTCTCAAATTGCCTGCTCAAAACGCGAGTCTTTCTGGCACATTTACTGACTTATTTTTAAACGTAAAAGCATAAAATTGGCAGAACTGACTACTGAAACGATTTGGAACCGAAAAAATTTTTCTATTTTTTGTTATAAAAATTACTTTTTGAACTATCAGCAATTTTGAGTCACGTGAACACGAGTTTTTCTCTTTTGAATATTCGGAAATTCGGAAACGTCATCTTTGACAATATTTTCTATTTTTTAGCGTTTATTAAAAAATGGTGATGAACCACGTTTGATAGGAACCTGAAGCGAACTGCGCATGACCAGAAAAGGCTAGTCTATGTCGAAAATAGGGAAGTCCGTATCATCTCGGGAGGGATGTGTTTACTTATTAAAACATCACGGATATGTCATTTTCCCCCACTGAAAATACCTATTTGTTTTTGTCATTCAATCATACATTCTAAAATATTATATTGGAATACTATCATATTAAAATAAGTTATAAAAAGACAAATGTAGTAAAAAATATTATTTAAAGATATGTAACAATAAAAATACATTTATTAATAGTAAAATAATAATAAAAAAACGAATCATAACATTTTTTGCAAATAATTTGCAACAATCTGATACTTTTTTGCCACAGATTTCATGTCATATATACACCATGTTGGCGCGAGTTTTTTCTGTCGCCAATTTTAACTGAACTATCCGGAAACGCAATGTGACAGGAGATATTTGCATGTCAAAATTATTAGCATATACACATGAAGCTATTGAAAATGTAACTATTGAACACTGGAAAGAATATTGTTCACAATTACTGTATGTGAAAACTTCTTTTTCAAATACAGTAACACACACACATATATATGTATATTAGTTATTTTCTATTATTTTAAAACGAAAATAATAATAAATAAAAGTTTAATTAATAATTATAGAAAAAAAGATAATTTATATCACTGTAAAAATAAAATCATAGTCGATAAACAATTTATTAACAGATAAACAGCTATAGCCAGGTTTCGAAGTGAGTAATAAAATCGCTATTTAGTTGCAATCGCGCCAATGTGGTGTATATATGACACCCATGCCTATCATTATTCATTGGATATTTTTATTAAATGGATTGTAGACAAGCGAAGAGACACATACTCTGTTCTGGTTGGCGCGATTGGCGAAAAAATTGAAATTGGTGACAAAAAGATATTTTAGCAACTTATTAGATTTCTCAAGATGGTGGATAAACAATATTTTTAAGTAATTTATAAAGATTTATTTATTTAATAAACGGGTACTACTCTGTTATCCCGTCGACTAAAATACTATCGCCAAATTATAAGATTAAATGACAATAACAGATGATGGTGAATGTCAATTCAATGACATTAAATACGATACACGTGTTTAAAACGTCATTGATTTTTATTTTGACTTTTTTTCTATTTTTATTAATATTCTACTAATTATTTGTTTTTGTTTTTTATTATTTAAAATAAAAATTACGTCAATATGTATATTTTTTGGCTATTAATTTGGCGATTTGTATAATTTAGCGAAATCGGTAGACGGGATAACTAAGTAGTACCTTATATTATTTTTATAATTTTATATATTTATTAAATATGACAAATTTAAACAAAATCTATAAAATTTTCCGAAAAAATATGCTAAATAGATAAAAATACATAAAAAACAAATTGATAAATTTTCTTCTAGTAGTAAAAAACAACCCCAAAGGCTGGAGACTGCAACCATGTCGATTCATTTAATGCCAAAAAAAAAAAAAAAAAAAAAATCTCGCCATAAAAAACCAGAACAGGATATGGAACTCTTCCCGTAGACAATTATGAATCACTGGATTCAGATGATAAATCCCAAACAGAATCCATTTCATAAAGATGTATTTCAAGTGTTCATACATTTCTTCAATTATGCCATAAATAGATTCTAACGATGACAATCGTTAGAATTTATGATGTGAACATTATTCTTTCCAGTGTTCAACTGTAACATTTTCAATGGCTTCATGTGTATATGCAAATAATTTTGACATGCAAATTTCTCCTGTCACATTCTGTTTCCGGATTGATTTCTGCCCAAACATATTCTATAGCATTAATATCAGTTTTCACTCAGAATAAAAAATTCAAAACAATATTTAAAACCATTGCCTTGGTTACGTGAAAAATATTTCGTCCGCTTTCGCCGGGCTATCTTCCCTATTCAGTGAATGGATTCGGCCTGGCATTTTGCCATCTGGGGCCACTGCAAGCACGGTACATCAGTAACATCTTTTGATTATACTGTTTCCAAACAATAATGCCTCCCGATTTCATCTGTTTCCGATAAAAAAAAAATGGATTAAAGAAAACATTAAAAAGTACCCTCTTTAGCTTTGAAAACAGCCGTAACAACATTATTCTGAGACTTGAGAGTGAAAACCTTTTCTTCTTTTCTTTAAAACAACAACAACAACATCCACGTTTTTTGGCCAATTAAAACTAACAATACTCTGGAAAACTATCCTTCTATAGTAAAAAAAAACTAGCCTTAAAAGGAATGACTCCTGGAATGATGCTGATGTGGAAGATTTCCGGAACTAACGAATCCGGGTAGTCCACTCTTCCATGAGCCGAATAGACCAATCAGGAAAGGGCTCCGTCTATGCATCGCCGTATGGGTTACCATAAAGAGATGAAAGGTTACTGTTACGGCTTCACCATAATCTTGTATATCGCGTCTCCATGGCGCATTCTTTTGTAACGGCTTCACCATAACCTCGGATGCCGTGCGTCTCCTTGGCGCATTCTACTGTGCTTTAGTTTTGCCGTTTTGGCAACACTGGAATATCGTTTGTTATTGTTTTGGTTTCGGCGATCTAAGCGGACCTATCGTGTGTTACGCTAGATCTGCATTCTTTATTCGAAATGTAAATAATCTGTAAATAATTTGTATATAAAGAAATTTTAAGTATTATTAGTAGTATTAATTGAACCAGCGACCTAATGAGTGCATTAAATGTACTCGCAACATTCGACAGTTCGTAACATATTGAGTTCGTTACATTATTGGTCCGCTCGCCGGTAGGACTTTCGTTTTTAATTCGAACTTGTTCTCCTTGTTCTATTTGAATTAAAATGGCTTCGTTAATTAGCTTGAATAGAACTAGAGGCTCTTTAAAAGCCCAGTTAACAAGATTAGAAAATTCTTTAAATGAAAAAACCGATGAATTGTCTAGAATTCAAATTGAAACGAAAATCAAGAATCTTCAAAAACTGTCTACAAATATCGATGTACTTCGTCGTGATTATTATATAACAGCACCAGAAGATCATGATTTATCAGAAATTGATGCTTCATTCGTCGAAATGGAAGAACGAGTAGAACAGCTAGAGGTAAGTTTCAATCAATTATTATATTCTAATAAAAAAGAAACAAAAAATTCTGAATTAAGGATAAGTAACTGTAAAATTAAACTTCCTGACATATCTCTTCCGCTATTTAGTGGCAAATATGAAGATTGGAATATGTTTAAAATAGAGTTTAATAATATTGTTACGAATAATGAAGAATTGACTGATGTTGAAAAATTACATTATTTGCATTCCGCTCTAAGAAATGAGGCTAAATTATTAGAAACTCCAGATGATACATTTGATTCGTTATTTAAAGCGTTAGAAAATAGATTTGAAAATAAACGAATAGTTGTCAATATACATTTAAAGGCTGTGCTAGATTTTGAAAAAATCACACATGAATCATCTAAAGAATTAAGGCGTTTATTAGATGTTATAAACAAAAATATCAGGGCTCTAAATAATTTAGGATTTGAGAGAAATAACCTCTCTGACACTTTGTTTACAACTATAATTTTAGAAAAAGTAGATAAGGAAACAAGAAAACAATTTGAACTGTCAATAAACACCTCTGAAGTTCCTAGTTTTGACAATTTAATGGACTTTTTAGAAAAAAGAAGCCAATCGCTCGAAAGCATAAATAGAAGCAATTTAGCTAGGCCAAAAATTTCTAGTGAAATAAAATCAAAATCCCTTTTAGTAAATACAAGTTCTGAAAAACAGTGTATTATTTGTGACTCATTTCATCCCCTATATAAATGTAATAAATTCTTAAATATGAATTTTGGTGAAAGATTTGCTATTGTTAAAAAAAATAAACTTTGTCTCATATGCTTTAACAAATCACATTTAGCAGCTAACTGTGTTTCGAAACATTTATGTAAACATTGCAAATCCCCTCACAACACTTTATTACATAAAGATAAAGAAATAAGTTCCAGTAATGAAACTCATTTTCAAAAACCAGGTGTTGATCAGACAGTACGTCGCCCAGAATCAAATCCGACGCCTTCAGTCTCGCAAAATCTTTCTAATTGCTTATTCGCTTCAAATAAAACTGTTATCTTGTCAACTGCAGTTATTGACATAAAAACAAATAAAGGAAATTTTATCCAGGCAAGAACTCTCTTAGATTCTTGTAGCCAAATAAATTGTGTGTCGCTTGAATTTGCAAAGAAATTGGGCATAAAGAAATCAAAGGTTTTTGCTCCAATATCGGGTTTGAATAACACAACCACAACATTAAATTATAAAATTAAAACTGTGATTTCAAATAAAAATAGAGATTTCACAAGGGAACTGGAATTTCTTGTAGTGCCAAAAATTACAGAAATAACCCCACTTACACCTATTCGTATAGAAATTGCTGATATTCCTACAAATATCTCGTTAGCAGATGCTGAATTTTATATCCCTGGGAAGATAGACTTGTTGGTCGGCGCGCAATGTTTCTTCGATTTATTAAAATCGGGTAAAATTCGCAGCTCATCTCAAAATTTGTTATTTCAAGAAACAGTATTCGGATATGTTGCTAGCGGTGTCGTGAATAATTCCTCAGATGATTCCCAATATTGTGGTTTATTAACCAATGAAAAAATAGACGAATCCTTAAGAAAATTTTGGGAAATTGAAAATATTAATGATTCTAGTTCTCCACTTAGTAATGAAGAGAAATTTTGCGAAAATCATTTTGAAATGACTCATTATCGAACTTCTAATGGTCAGTATGTTGTTAGCATGCCTATGGAGGATGCTACACTTTTAGGAAAATCCAAAAAACTAGCCGAAAAAAGGCTCGATCAAGTTTGGCGCCGATTAGATAAGGATTCAAATTTGCAACCTCTCTATTCGGAATTTATGGAAGAATACAAAAACTTAAATCATATGGAATTAGTTGAAGAATCAAAACCCGTAAAGGACCTTTATTATATACCACATCATGGTGTCTACAGGCCAGAAAAAAGTACAACACGCTTGCGAGTCGTTTTTAACGCTTCAACGCCAACGACATCTGGTTTGTCATTGAATGACATTCTTTTAAAAGGAAAAATTCCTCAACAAGAATTATTCTTAATTATGATACGTTTCCGAAAACATCGATATGCATTCACAGCGGATGTAGAAAAAATGTATAGAATGGTATTAATTGATCCATCCCAACGAGACTTCCTTAGAATCGTGTGGAAGGAGAGTATTAACGCGCCAGTGAATACTTATAAGCTTAATACAGTTACTTATGGGACATCTAATGCTCCTTATTTAGCAACTCGTGCTCTTAAACAATTAGCTCTTGATGAGCAACCAAACTTACCTCTAGCATCGTCAGTCGTTTTAAAAGATTTTTATGTAGACGACCTTCTTTCGGGGGAATCGACTCTCGAAAGGGCGAAAATTTTAAAGTCCCAATTGATTGAACTTTTGAAGCGTGGAAATATGAAATTGCACAAATGGTGTGCAAACCACCGAGAATTACTTGAACCTAATACTATGGCTGCCACCGAATATAATTTCGATGATCAAACAGATTGTAGTTCAGTAAAAACTTTGGGTGTTCTCTGGGAACCTTTTAGTGACTGTTTTCTGTATAAATTAAAGATTTATAACAAGGAATTGTATAGCAAACGAGATGTTCTCTCTTTGATTTCAAAAATCTTCGATCCACTCGGATTAATTGGCCCTGTAGTAACAAGGGCTAAGATCTTCATGCAGAAAACGTGGCTAGCTAAGATAGATTGGAATGAGCCATTACCAGATTCCATAGCGAAAGAATGGAGTGAATTTGTTTCCACTCTTTCAGAATTAGAAAATTTAAAAATTCCTAGATTTGTTATTCGTGAAGAGCGCATAGTCGTACATGGCTTCGCAGATGCCTCTTCTTTGGCATATGGAGCCGCCATATACATCCAGTATATACCAACTGAAGGTTCTCCTGATGCACATTTACTCTGTAGCAAGTCTAGAGTATCCCCCATAAAAACAGTGACAATCCCTCGTCTTGAACTGTGCTCATGTCTTCTCTTAGCAAAATTAATGCATAAAGTTGTACCGTCACTTGACATTCCAATAGAAACTGTTCTTCTCTGGAGTGACTCCACAATATCACTGGCATGGATTAGAAAATCTCTCCACCAATTGAAAACATTTGTGAGTAATAGAGTGGCTGCTATACAAGACCTCACCGACTCTTATCAGTGGCAACACGTATCATCGGAAAATAATCCTGCTGACGTCCTATCTCGAGGTCTAGATGCTAAAGAACTGACTAACTGCAAATTTTGGTTTAGTGGACCAAATTTTCTCCGGGACAAAATTCAATATGCAGAAGATTATCCAGTAAAACTGGAAAACAACACTGACTATGAGTCCGAATTTAGAACTGAAAAAAACACTAACTTTTCACTTAGAACTGAACATTGTTTTTATAATTGTTTATTCTCTTTAACTAATAATTTTTTGAAATTAATTCGTATTACTAGTTATATTTTTAGATTTCTAAATAATTGTCGAAAGGGTAAGGAGAAAAAAAGTGGTGCCTTATCTGCCAGTGAATTGAGATTTGGAGAAATTTTTCTGATTAAACAGGTACAGTATTCAGCCTTCTCTGAAGAGCTTAATCATATGAAAAACCTGAGGAGCATTTCAGGTAACAGTAAATTAAAATTTCTAAATCCTTATATAGATTCCGATAATTTAATTAGAGTTGGAGGTCGTTTAGACAATTCCAGTCTGACCTATGAGAGGAAACACCCTATAGTGTTACCACATGATCATAAAATAAGTGAAATGATTTTTGAATATTTTCATTCCAAATTTTTCCATTTAGGGCCACAATCATTGTTACATCATGTCCGGCAAAAATATTGGGTAATAAATGGGCGATCCTTGGCTCGTAAAATAGTTCACAAATGTGTAACGTGTTTTAAAAACAAACCAATAGGGGCAAATCAAATTATGGGAAATTTGCCAGCTGAACGAGTAAATCCTAGCCCGCCATTTCAAAAATGTTCTGTTGACTTTTGTGGACCCTTTATGATTAAGTATAAGAATCAGAGAAAGGGGATATATAATAAAATTTACGTCGCGATTTTTGTTTGTCTTGCCACAAAGGCAATCCATTTAGATATAGTGTCAGATTTAAATTCTGAATCATTTATTGCCACACTGAAACGATTTTTCGCTAGAAGAGGTAAAAGCTCAACCATAATGTCGGATAATGGGACTACTTTTGTAGGTACAAATAAAGAGTTAAAGAAATTACATGCTCTTGTATGCAAACCCGATGAAGCTTTGTCAAATTTTTTGGCTTCCGAGGCTGTCGATTGGAAATTCATCCCTCCTCGTGCACCCAATTTTGGTGGATTATGGGAGGCTGGGGTGAAATCCTTTAAACATCATCTCAAAAGAACTTTGGGCAATTCTCGAGTCACGCTCGAAGAATTTTGGACATTAATCACCGAAATCGAAGGGGTTCTAAATTCTCGTCCCTTAGTACCTTTGTCATCAGATCCAAATGAAATTGAAGTCTTGACCCCTGCCCATTTTTTGGTAGGTCGACCCATAACTTCAATTCTTGAACCGAATTTGACCAAAATTAATGATAATAAATTATCACATTGGCAAAAATTAACAAAAATGACCCAAATTTTGTGGAAAAAATGGAACATTGAATATTTAGTTAATTTACAGCAACGGAATAGGTGGTATATTGAGAAGGACAACCTAAAGGAAGGGTGTATGGTCATCCTAAAGGAGGACAATTTACCTCCTGGCAAATGGGCATTAGGTCGTGTCATTAAAGTAATATATGGATCTGACAAAAAAGTTAGAGTTTTAGATATAAAAACATCAACTGGTATAGTTACGAGGTGTGTCTCTAAAGTTTGCCCACTTCCTTCAGAGAATTGATGAATTCTGTTATTTTGAAGGGTTTAAATAATTATATTATAGTTACCATTATTGTATTTGTATTGAACTGTTTATTATGTATAGCAATTTCATTTGAGATTTAAAATATTTTAATTTTTAGCTTCATAATTTGTGTAGCTTAACTTTATAACATAAGTGTAAATTTACGTGTCTTCGTCTGTATATATTCTTGATTAACTATTATTAACTTGTTGAATTTATCAGATTGCTACATAAATTGAGTGTTAATTTGATAACTATCTTGCATACTATTCAAGTGTAATTATTGTTTGTATTATAACTTATCTATTTGCATTTGGTAAACTTATATTAAGTAATACATTAAGTAATAATATTGAAGAAGTACATTGTATTTTATCGAAAATACTGTATTATTGATTGTAGAATTGAAATTTCTATTATTTGCAATTGTTTATTGTTACATTTAGTATTATTGTTGAATGTTGGCACATATCAACGGGGGCCGGTATGTTACGGCTTCACCATAATCTTGTATATCGCGTCTCCATGGCGCATTCTTTTGTAACGGCTTCACCATAACCTCGGATGCCGTGCGTCTCCTTGGCGCATTCTACTGTGCTTTAGTTTTGCCGTTTTGGCAACACTGGAATATCGTTTGTTATTGTTTTGGTTTCGGCGATCTAAGCGGACCTATCGTGTGTTACGCTAGATCTGCATTCTTTATTCGAAATGTAAATAATCTGTAAATAATTTGTATATAAAGAAATTTTAAGTATTATTAGTAGTATTAATTGAACCAGCGACCTAATGAGTGCATTAAATGTACTCGCAATATTCGACAGTTCGTTACAGTTACCATCGCCAACAATCGCCAAGTTTGTCGCCAACTTGGCGATATATCGCCAAACTTGGCGACCAAAATTAGTTGTCAAAAGTGACGCCAACTTGGCGATAACTGTAATATTTCGCCAAATTTTTAATTTCTTTACAACACCAGTCGTTTGATACATCATTTGAGAGGTTTGCAACTGCTTATTCATATAATGGATGTCTTGTGTGTCACCCCCACACTCTGCTCTCCCCAGGAGGAGGTCACATTTTTAATTTCTTTACAACACCAGTTGTGTGACACATCATTTGAAAGGTCTGCAACTGTTTATTCATTTTATGGATGTCTTGTGTGTCACCCCCACTCTGCCCCACAGGGGGGCACATTTTCAATTTTTTGCAACACCAATCGTGTGACATATCATTTGAGAGGTCTGCAGCTGCTTATTCATATTATGGATGTCTTTTGTGTCGCCTCCCACTCTGCCCCCCAGGGGGGCACATTTTTAATTTCTTTACAACACCAGTCGTGTGACACATCAGTTGAAAGGTCTGCAACTGCTTATTCATACCATGGGGTATTGGCGAGCGCAGCAAGCAGGGGTAGCCAATAATTTGGAATCGCGAAGCGATTACGCAGGGGGTTGGCGAGCATAGCGAGCAGGGGGGCGGCGCCCCCCTAGTATTAATAAAAAAAGTTTTATAAAAAAATAAAAAACTAGCAAAAAGAAATGCGTTAAATTTTATGCACAATAACAAAATTCCAACATTTTGTTTATGCGTTGCTTTGACACCACCGCTGTGACTGTCACATTCCAACGTAAGGCTGGGATGGTTATTGATCACCCTCATTTTTGTTTGAGTCTTTCTGCTTGTTAAAAATGGGTGGTCGTTCATGTTTGTTTAAATAAAATGCTTAATTTGAAACATCTGCTCAGAATCTACAAGCAGTTGCAAATTCACGGTCACTTATTTCAATTTCTTAGCATTCCCGTGTAATTTTTTTATTCAAAGTCAACTCTATTATTTATTTTGCATTAAAATTACTTATCGTAAACATGTCTATTATCCTAAACGTATATTATTAACTTTGTACGGATGTCGGAAAATCATACGGTTCTTTTTAAAACACAGCAATGTTTTTGGGGCGATTAAAATTAATGGTATTAATAATAATAATAAAAGAAGAAATGATTGTAAAAAGTCTTAATATGACTAATAAGTATAAAAGTAAAAGTAAAAAAAAAAAAAAAAAAAAAAAAAAAAACATTTTCATGTTTTTTCAATGTTTATCTTAAAAATCATACAATTTTTTTAAAAATTGCAATTTATATTTTTTCTTACCGAACCCGATTATCGAAAATTCACTACATTTTTTATTCTTTATAGAAAGCAAGAGCATGAGATTTTATTTATTTTATTAGAAAATACATAATTTCTGCTCCATTTATTTTTTAAATACGAAATAAAGAAAATATGAAACATTTATCATATATATTCATATCATCATATATTTTATTTATCACATATGATGTATATATCATATTTATATAATCGTAAATATGTCACAACTATCAATTGATAAAAAATGCTTTTCTTATTTTGTATTTATAGCTCATTTTCTACTTTTTACTTAATATGTTTCATATTTTGGAGCATCATAAAATTCTTACTTTAACTCCTATACAATTATACGAGTTACGGAGAATATTGGGCGCTTTATTACCTGTAAAAAGGGCTAACAGAATACATATATATTTTAAATCAACGCATCTATTTTTGATTATGTATTCATTTTAAAATGTGATTATAATTCTGTATTTTATGGAAGAAACGCCGCAGCCACCGTAAACGCTACATTCCTCAAAATTGGCCTGAATAAGCTTAAAAATATCGTAATTGCCGCTCCTTATGGGAAAGCTTCTTTTGCCGACCAGTGTCTGTTTGAACTAACTTTAATCAAGTTTTTTTTTTTCTGATCAGTATAGGGTGCCTCATTTTTAATGACTTAAAATTCTAAAATTTTATTTAAAATATTTAAATCGGGTTTTAAATATTTGTATGGAATTTTTTAATTAAGCAGTCGTTAATTGATATCAAAACCACCCAGAGAGCGGAACATAAACCTTCTCCTTAATTGTTTTTTTTTAAAGGGTGATTTTAAATTAAAAAAAAGCAACCTTGTGACATATACTTTAATTTATTTTTGTTCAGAAATGCATGAAAATAGCAGGTGTTATTCAGAAACAGTCTAATTGCACTCAATTTTCTGTTTTTTAAAAAATGCAATCGATCTTTCATGACAAGCCTTCAAAGTTGACGTTTTTGAGCACATTTCCCGACGAAAGCAGAAAAACCGGTCGAAAAGCAGGTGAAAAACGGGTGATCACGTGATCGAAATAGCTTAGAACTGGATAGGTAATTTACCTATCATAAAATGGAAAAATATATTCGATTTGAAATCGCTTCCATAGTCAGGCATTCCAATTTTATATCTTTCCGTTAAAAAATGAATTTTCAAATGTGTGAAAACGTTTTGCGCTTGTTGAGGGGAGCAGTTGAGAACACCCTTAACACATTTTTTACATCGATTCCCCTTCAGTCTTTTTTCGTTTCTATTTGATGACCTCAAAATCTGAATCGTCATTATTTAAGGCCGTTCTCAATTGGTCTGCTCAACAAGCACAAGATGTTTTGACGCATTTACAATCTCATTTTACTCACTCTATGGAAACAATTTAGAATCGGACTGTGTTTTTGATTTTTTTAAAAAAGAAATTACCGTATTTACTCGTGTATAAGGCGCACTTTTTTTTTCCAAAAAAATTGGGCAAAACTCCTAGGTGCGCCTTATACACGGAATAATTTTTTACTGTTGGATGCAGTCGAACGATATACATATGAAACAAGAAATTATTCAAAGAAGATATTAAAACTCGGAAAATGTTACTTAATTGAAGCATTACTGAATATTTATTTCATCCCTTGCAGTTTTTTATACAACAGAGCTAATGACATTATGTAAACGCTAATTAGCAATTCTCTTTCCCATCACTCATTCCTATTTGCCGTCATTCTCTTACAACCCGAAGTCTAAAAATGCATTTTCGTCTTGTTTTCTGGTCTGGTGTAATGTTTGTTTTGACTTTTTTTATTTTAATGAAATTCATTTGGTCATTCTTCATTAGCGTATCAAATTTATGGTTCGCGTTATACACGAGATTTTAAGAAATCGCCATTTTTACTTCTAAAATAGGGGTGCGCCTTATACACGAGTAAATACGGTACGTATTGAATTATAAGCGATTTTGATCACCTGCAGACACGTTTTTCACCCTTCCTTGAGGGGTTATTCTTCTTTCTCGTGGATATTTGGTTTAAAATGCCCACTTTGGCTAAAGAAAAAAAAAAAACAAAAAAAAAAAACACTTTGATTATATAGTTTCTGAACTGTAATACCTGCAAGTTTCATGCATTTCCGAACAAAAATAAATTAAAACTTACGTCATAAATTTGCCCTTTTGGATTTGAGAACAGCCTTAAGTCGAAGAGTTATAGATTTTCTTTGTACACATGTATCAGTCATAATCGAACATGACAGAGTTTTCATAGTCAGCAAAATCAGAAATAATTTCGCGTTGTTTAGTAGGGAGCTTGAAAACAGTCTAAATGAATTTTTGCTTTATCCCAATTTTACGAGCGAAAAAAAAAAAAAAAAAAAAAAAAAAAAAAAATGCTAACGCCGTACATGGTGTAAACGCAGCACTTGACAGAAAAAAAAAAGCCTAATTTTTGGCTTACCGTTAAATCCAAAGTTGTTTCAACTGGTATACTATTGTGCGAGTTACAGAGAATATTAGGCAATTTATTACCTGTGGTGACCTAACGAAGTGAAAAATCTTAAAATTAATGCATTTACAGTAAACTCTGTCTAAGGCGGAATCGATCGAGACTGAGAAAATTGACTGTAGTAGACAATATTCCGCCTTATGCAATTTTACTCTATATCTATATAGATTCGCAGGGACTTGAACATTTTTATCAGTTAATCAGATTTTCGTTTTACACAGAGTCCGCATCATAGAGAATTTACTGTATTTGTAATTAAGTAAGAGTAATATTAAAAAGTTATATTGTCACAGAAACGCATTCCGAACGTAATTTTTACAATTTTAGCATATTAGAAACAGGGTTAAAAATCGATTGCAGAATTTCATCTTTACATACAAAACAGTTGAGTAATAAATGAGGTTGAGAGCACTAAAAGAGTGTAAAAAGAAAGAAATGCGTTGAATTGTTATATAATGCAACAAAATTCCGATATATTGCTGGGAACTTTTCTTTGACACAGCCGCCGTGACTGTCAGATTCCTGTATAAAAATGGCATGCCTATTGATCATCTTCATTTTTTTTCGTTCATTTCTGCTTGTTAATATGGGTGGGCATTCATGTTTGTTTAAATAAATCCTTCACTTGAAACATCTGCTCACATGCCGGGCAACTCTACATCCCCGGTCACGCGTCGCTTTTGCAGGATTTTATCTCGGCTTGGTATCGCTGGGTGTATTTCAAAAGGGGTATGTGTCAACAAGATAATATCTACGAAACTGTCATGTGAAAGATCCGAATGGCTGATGCTTTTAACTTTAATATGACAGGGTTTTAAAAAAGCAGACTGCCGCTCCGTGTTTAGTATCTATTGTCTTTGAAAATGATTTATAAATCTTGGTTATTCACCCAAAGCAAACGGAAGGAAGCATCATACTTTGATACCCTGAGACAAAAATTGAGTTGCTTTATTAGTTTTTGGCTGATTTATCAGATCTGCTATAGTCAAATTCAATTTATAATGCTTCTCTAGTGATTGTATGGTCAAGGGTTGAAACGCAATAGAATAGAAGAGAAATTCTAGAATTCATGCACACATTTCAAATATGAAAGTTTTAATCACATTTCTTATGGAAATTACGGACTCCCTACAGGATAATTTCAGGATAATTTTTGAATTTTGGTATTAGCCGCATGCCAGTGTTCTTTGCCAGTGGTAAGGCGTCCAGTAGACGCTTTTCAGTTAGCATTTTGTATACGCATGGATACATAAGGACTTAAAGATGTAAAAAACTTAAGGATGTTGATACCTAGCCTTGAAGGTAGCAGCAGTATACCGCTGCGTATATGCATGAGTAATTTACGATACATTGAAGTGACTTCTAATGCACATTTTTCCTTATAGAGCAAATAAAATTGCAATGACTTACAGTGAGGCACTGCTTAGATTCACTGTGAGCATCAGTGTTCTATGCAGTGGTGTAATCGTAATAAAAAGATACATACACTCAAGATAAAGGGAGTATATGCTGTAGCTTTTTTGAGAAATAGAGACTGAGCATATACGGTGTTCCTTAAAAAATTAGAGAAGGTACGGAGTGTGTACCAGATCTTTACCCTCCCCTAGTTCCATACCTCACAATGCACCATTCGATTTGACAATAAAATAAATGAATAAATAATAATGGTTACATTTTACATACATCATTCCTCTGTTTTGTACAACTTAAATCCTCGGAGAAGAAATGGGGTCAGTTTATCTGGCATTCAGAGGAAAAAAGTCAGTTTCTTTGGAAATTCTTCGAACGAAATTATCCAGTTTCTCTGACGGATTTCGCACTGTTCAGTATATGAAAAGTATCTCCGACTAGAACGTGAAAACGAACGTTTTTCATTACTTGAAGATCAAAATTAACGATAGTCAATGTTCTGGTGATCGCGGCATTACTAAATTATATGGTTTCGAGATTTTTTACAGAAAAAAGTTGCAGCATCCAGAGACTTTTTTTTCTTTTTTTTTTTTAATGCATGACCCACTAACTCACATTACACGCATTTTAATAACTGCGGCATTACCGAATTTTATGTACTTTCCAGATTTTTATGTAATGAGTTGTTGCTGCAACGAGTGCCTTTTTATTTATTGTTGTTTTCATGTGCGCGAATCGCACCTACAAGCGTTTTCGTGACCACTGAATTGACAATATATTGTTGGAAATTCCTGTGCCACAAGAATGCTGCATCCAGTGTTTTTTTTTTCTTTAATGGCTGCGTAGTGCACATACACATGTATTTTAGTGGTTGCAACATTACTGATTTAATGTATTTTAAAGATTTTTACACAAGGATGTCACTTCATCGAACATAAATTCAATTTTACTGGTATCCATGTTCGTTTTGTTCATGATAAAGAAACAAGCTTTTTCTTTTTTCTGAACTAAAATCGCAACATCATTTCCAAGATTATTTTTGTAGTGCTGCTAATTTACTTTTACTAAAGACTACTATTAAATTCTTAACGTTTACTTCTGAATTTTCTATGTCTGGTCTAAGTTTTGATTTAAACTTTACTGTCAAGACAACAGAGCTATTTTCAAATGATGGAAAAAATAAAGCTGAATAAAATGATGTCCCGCGAGTGATATTTGAACTGAAATACCACATACAATTATATTGAAGATTAAAAATATATTATCTGTAACGGGTTTAAATGAGTAGCTTACAGATTCGGAAATATTATCTTTTTTTCGTATTTTCCAATGAAACAGCATCCGCACTTAAATGGGATGGTTGCCGAACGCTCGAAACAAAACATCACTGACCATCGCCTAACACAGTGGCGCAGCGAGGGGGGGGGGGGGTTTGGGGGTTAACCCCCCCTCCCCCCCCAGAGCCATGACAAAAATACAAAAATTTCCATTTTTATGAACCGAATCATAAAAAACAAAACTAAAGTTAGAATTTTATTTGCTTTGTTCTCGAAATCTGCCGCTTTATTGAATCAAATTTTATTTAAAAATTTAACTCGTTTAAGCGGCAGTAATGTATTTTCTTTGAAAAATGGGGAAAGCACATAGCAACAGTATCAGTATCGAAAACTGGTCACTCATTTCGGAAAAGGCCGGCATTGATTTATACTATTGGAAGTCAGTCGAAGGCTAAAAGGAATGGTCATTTCCTGTCGCTGCCAATGCCGTTTCGGGTTTTTCAATACTGTACCATTGGGAAGGGGGGGTGGTCTTAATTAGTTGCATCTGTTTTTTGCTCTTTTTTTGGAAACGGGACTTGCCTCTCGAAATCCAGGAAAAACACAAAAACGCAAGCTCGCATGCTTTGAATGATAGACTTAATTCCACAAACAGTTAGTTGCTGTAGTGCAAACGTTTCCTTTATTGTGCGTTTCGCTGTGGATATTAAATCCTCTTCAGAGAAGAAAATTATGAAAAAGATGGATATAAGAGATCATTTTTTTAATCTTTCAAGTTCTTTCAAGCATTCTTGAAATCCAGGTATGTTTGGAAAGTAGGGGAAGATGGGGATACTTGAGCCATTTTTTGAATTTTAATTTTTTTAAATTTTTTATAATTTCTTATAATAAAATAAAATATTGAAAATGAAAATTTGATATTTTTTCTTCAACTGAAAACCACTTTCAATTAATTTTGAACTATTTTTCTATGTATAAAAAATGTTTATTTTTTGTTTTACATGGTGGCTCAAGTATCCCCATGGGAGGGATACTTGAGCCATGGTGAAGGGATACTTGAGCCACTACGGAAAAATACCTACAAAAGTAATTTTTTTCGCTTTATTTTTGCACAAACATTTTACAGAATGATAAATTATGAAATAAAGTCCTTCCAAACCAATTGAGAAAACAAAGTTAGTAATACGATCATTTTTTGTCGTTAGAACTGGTTGTCAAATGATAATTTCAACTCGAGTTATAACGACGGTAGAAACACCCTCAGTTCAGAGCCATTTAAATTTGGAATCTGCTATTCTTCGGGCAAATTTCATTTTCAAAATACTAAGTGCTTATCCAACAAATATTTTTAGTTTTCTTTCTGGCATATTTTATTAGTAACCAACCATCAATAGAAGGTTTTCTTTTCACATCATCACCATCATTGGCAGAATTTTCCTCTAATGATAATGTCGAACTCATGCTTTTAATTTAGTAGCTGTCGGAATTTAAGCCAGATGTATCATTCTACTATTTCAAACACTTTTTTGATTTCACAGGAAAACATTTTGTCTTCCTCTTTGGCTCCATGCAGGTAAGTTTGAACTGGGATTTTTGTTGCTTTTCTTGTTTTTTGTGCTCTCTTTTTACCAATTTTTCTTCAATTTTCTTAGTTAAAAAAATTACAGCAACAGAGGTTACGATTTCAATATAAGATATTAATCTTAATATGTTATATTAAAAAATAAATATTTTAATATGTTGGACCTAACTAATTAAAGTATTAGAGATTATAGCCTGTAAAACAGTTTTAAAAAGTTATTTTAATTTAATAAAAGTGAAATTGAAAACTATGTTTACATTTATCTAGACAGGCTATTTTGCTAGTCAAAATGAAAATTAAAATGGATATTTTCATTTAAAAAAATATACATTTTTAAACATTTTTAAGTCGTTATTTTTTTAAGAAAAATAAAATAAAATGAAAAATTATTCTCTCTTTTATCCAGAAAAAAATCTATTAGTGAATATAAGGAAGGAATTTTATTTTTTGTTTGTTTCTCCTATGTTTAATTTCTAGTGGGGAGGGTTGAGATATGGCTCAAGTATCCCCACTCTCACTGGCTCAAGTATCCCCACTACCACTAGTTTTGTTTCCCAGAGTTTTACTAAATAAAGCATGCAGCTATTAGAACTATTTTAGATTCAAAATACAATTGAAATTATGCTTATTAAATTTATGTATATAGTTGCAACTTTAAACAAAACTTTGATTACAAAAAAACAAAAAAACCATGTACCCAAAAATTTACTTAAGATAGGGAAAAGACAACTATTGATCACTATACTTTCAAAATGGTACCAAGATGTGTGATTTCTTTTTTACATGTTCAGAACTATAAATGTGTTAACATACAGGGGCGTAGCTACTGGGGGGGCGTAGGGGGGCGTCTCGCCCCCCTAATGTCGGCAACTTCGATGACAGTCGGCAAATTCTAGGTAGTCAGTATCAATCGATACAACAGTAAAACACCCGTTTTTTTCCAATTTTACATTTTTTACTTAAAACATACACTAAAAAACACCAATCCTTAGTATTTTTCTAAAGGATTTCTTCCGAAAATCCGAAGTTTGCCTCACCATTTTTCGACTTCTCGTGACTGCTGAAAATAATTTGAAAAAAAAAAAATAAAAATTCGGGAAAGACTAGTTTTTTTGAGAATTTGCAGTAGATGAGTAGAGTTCTAGTAGATGAACTAGCATTAAAGATGATGACGACTTCGGTGAAGATATTCATATTTTTTCGTGTGCATGGACTTAACCCAG
This sequence comes from Maratus speculifer, assembly GCA_964019185.1. Lineage (NCBI taxonomy): Eukaryota > Metazoa > Arthropoda > Arachnida > Araneae > Salticidae > Maratus > Maratus speculifer. Next base: position 390,250,030 of record OZ025292.1, on the reverse strand, counting down.
GAGTGGCAACAATCACACTTCGGCGACTATGTACCGTCCGAAAAAGACTGTTTATTGGACGAAAGGAAAGTTGAGTAAAAATGTTCTTCATTCTTATTCGACAGGAAAGCCACTATACAGGCCTCATTGAGTTTGTGGCTAAAATTCTAGAATTGGACAGAACTCGATTATCATATTAAAATGCAACTGATCTTCCAAAGCCATAACTTGGTGGAAACAACTGTCAAAAACTCTATTTTAGTGGTCAATTGGAAGGTTTATCACTGTGTTTTCCTGCTCCCAGTCGTCTATGTTTTTCATATCTTAGGGTACAAGATAGGGACTTGCACGGGCCCGGGCTTGATCCGAGGCCCGCAGTCGGCCAATCGAAATAAAGACAATTTTCAAACGGGTCGGGTCGGCAGAATTAAGACATTTTTATCAACGGGCTGATAAACGAAAAATACGGGCCATGCCAGCAAATAAATTAAATGGACCAGCTAGGCCGGTAAAAAAAAATTAGTGGGCCTGCCGGCCCGATCTAAAAGAGTAAGCAAAACCGGTAAAATATTGGCTAGTTTCAATGAATATGATTTTCGGGAGAATAAGTGTAAATGTTCGTCATGAACCGATGCTAGTTTGATAAATCAATACAGAAATGTTGCATGTCCACCATAGAAGTCGGCATCAGGCATGGTGTCTGAGCTGAGTTTCTTTTTTCTTTAGCAGACTCGTGCAGTGCTGAAATCAAGCTTGCTTTATTTCTCAGTGAAGTCGAGACGGGCTGGAACTGTACTTAATTGTTCTCAGGATGTATAGCGCAGACAACATGTTTTGTAAAAATATTAAAAACGATAATGTTCTGTTAAAGTAATCTTTGGAAATATATCGTAAGGTGGTCTAATGTATTGCTAAACAGCACATTTTTAAACTACTTTTAACTGTAAAGGCTTAAAACTGACAAGCCTGACAATTGAAGCGATTTTGAATCCAATAGTAATTTATATATATATATATATAAAGTTGACAATAAAAGATTCTTGTTACGGCTTCAGGTTTTTCTCCCTTTTCGTGATGTCGGAACTGGAAATTCGTTTCAAAACGCTTTCTTTAACACTATTTTATCTAAGATGCATTGCCTTTACCAAAAAATAAATAACGTCATTCGATTGAATAGTTTCTAATGAGAACACATGCCAATCTTAAGCATTTCCGAAAATAAATGAATTCAGAAGTGTGTCCAAAAATAGCCCTTTTGTTTTGGGAAAAGTTTAATAAATGTCGGAGAAATATTTTCACAAATCTACTTTTTATTAGACAGCTTCAAAAGTATTATAAACTAAATTATTATTATTTTTATTATTTATTTATTATGAATCCTTATTTGAATGTTGAAACGTCTAGGAAAAGTAGTCATTAATGTTGCTTTTATGTACTTTCTGTCGTGCGAACGCATTGTAATATACTGTATATACTGTAAGATATACTGTAAATTTATTATATAAATATGCATGCAATATTGTTAAAGGAATCTTAATTGTAGTTAAGACAAAATTGTGATTTTTTTTTCTTACAGAAATTTAATTGGGCCAGATCGCGCAGGGCGGGGCTGTGTACTATAAATATAAACGGACCAAACTTAAAATTTTTATATTGGATAGGCCGGTCCAAGATAACTATCATTCGAATCGGGACTGGGCCTGAAAATTCTGGCCCATAGTGAAATTCTGGCTCTAATACAGGAAAATTTGATGATAAACCTATCGATCATTGACGAAAATCAGGTCTTCAGGTGGCACTAAGAATGACTTTGGCAGACCAGTTGCATTTTAACATGAGAATATTGAAAATTCAGCCATCAATTCGATGTGGTGATGATCCGTGCAGCTGATTCTCAGTCTGATGGTGTTTGTTTATCTTCTAGATATCCGCAGCTGATGTGACATAGGTAAAGTTCAATGAAATGGGTTGAATAATTGAATCATTTAGTCGATTATTTATGTCTAAAGGCGATTATTGAAAAATTGACCTGTCTGTTGAATAAAATGTTTTTTTATCCCTTTTAGAGACTAGAGATAGAGATCCACACGGGCCATATTTTTCAGGCTCGACCTGTTTGAAAAAAATCTTGGCCCGGCCCTAAAAAGAAGTTGAAATTTCACCCGAAACCGGCCCGCAAAATTCCAACTCAGTCCAATTGAATTTCTACTAAATAGTGATTTTTACTTGTATGGAGAAGTTCTGATTTTAAAAAAAATACCTTAGAATTTTTCTAACGTTTATGATCTTCATTTATATAGAAATGACGTAGTTTATGTTTAAAATGAACCGCTGTTTGTTGTATGTAAATGTTTCAGTTATCCTTAATACTATTAATCCGTATTCCATGTATTGGAGATATAAATATCTTAAAAATGGTATACAGTAAAATCTTCTAAAACGGAATCGCATAGGAAAGAAAAAAATCGTTATAGACATGTTTCCTTCTTAGCAGGTATAAAAATGTATTATATTTTACCCTCACATATATTATTGCATTAATTTTGTATGGATGAAACGCAATTTTCAATTTAAAACATTATTCCGCCATAAACAAATACTTTTTTGTACATTTTACTACATTTTAATGAGCTTAGAAATCTACGATTCTTTAAAAAGGATAAATTTTTATATTTAATTGAAGAATAAAGGCGATTTTAAACTGTATGCTTTTTTTGCAAAACTTTTTGGCTCAGGCCAAATTTTACTGATCTTTCAACAGACCTGGCTACGACGAGATAATGATTTTCATATAGGCTGGCTCAAAACTGGGACAAAATATTTTGGCCCGTGAAGGCTAAGAAGAATGAAATCAGGCCCGGCTCGGTACGGAAAAAATAAATTAGGCCCGGCCTGATCCGATCTTTCAGGAAAAAAGTAAGTCCCTATCCCAGCCCGACCTAGGAAGAGTAATAAAATTTTTTTTGATTTAATCCTTTTTAATATAAATAAGTTTACTGTAAATAAATTCCAAGTAACTTCTTACTAAAAATTTCAACTTGTTTAATTAATTTGTATTCGAATTTCCTGCTGTACTATCAGCAATAAAATAAACAAATTTTCATTAATATGAAAATACGAAACTGGAATATTTATAGCAATATAACGTAAGGGATAGTATAGAATGTTCATCTTTAAATCTATCTTATAGTCTCCTCAATAAGTGTAAAATATTCGATGTTTTAAAGTGAAAAATTTAACCCATTAATGCCCAAATTATTTTTTTCAATAAAAATGGAATTTTTGGGTTTCCCACCACTTTTAAAAGAAGAATAACTTTGATCTTAATTTATTGAGGTCTCTTAAAAAATAGTACTTATTTATCTTTCTATTTACTGGTGTGAAAAGTGCTTTTTTGTCTTTTTTGTAATTGTCCCTAAAAAGGGACGCTAGGCACTAATGAGTTAATCTCGGTGGGTTAATAATGTTGAATTTTATATAGAACATACAGGGTGTCTTAAAATGAATTAACTGATTTAAAAATTCAGTAACTTACAAATGGTCGCAGCTATTTAAAAAATATTTGTAGAAGGGTTAGGTAAGATGTGAGAAGTGTTTTTTACAGCGTTTCTCGATTTAAGTTTAAAATAGAAGAAATACATGACATTGCTAGCAATGGTTGTTAAATTGGGGGCTGATATTTTGTTTCTTTTCACTCTCAGTCTTGTTGCGACAAAAGGAGATTAAATATATGAAATGACTCTCAGTTACCAATGTAATTTTGTTATTAGGAGTTAGCATATATTTAATCTTTTTCTTTCACACCAGAATTGAGAAAAGTGGCCAAAAGGGCTCAGATTTAGCGCCTGTTGCTAACAGTACCATCTATCCCCGCTATTTTAAATTAAAATCGAGAATCGCGGTAAAAAAAACTCCTGCTATCTTACATTCTTACATAACACTCTTGTAGGAATTTAATTTTACAGCTACCACAGTTTGCAAGTTACTGAATTTTAAAATCAGTCAGTCAATTTTAGGACATTCGGTAGATGCATATATACAAATACAGAAACATACTTTTAAAGATATAAACATATATATTTTAAGTTAGTCGGCAAAATCGTCATTTACGCCCCCCTAATGAATTCTACTTAAATACGCCCCTGTTAACATATTGGCAGTTTTAGAAAGAAAAGTTAACCAACTGTAGAGATAATAGGGGTGGCTCAAGTATCCCCTATGCTCAAGTATCCCCACTCTCCCCTATATAATTCGTTTATATATCTATGTTTCTGTAAAGATATTAACAGCGTCGTGCGAAAGGGGGGGGGGAGAGGGTGGTCACCCCTGGCGCAGAGATTTAGGGGGAGAAAAATTTTTAACTACTTTCTATTTACTACTATTTTAAAGGGACTACTTTCAGACAATTTTTTTAATTAATATTAATTCTTATTTAAAAAACGCCCGAAATAGACAAGTGGGTAAACGGAAAAAAAGTTACCGGAAAAACAGTTATCGGAAAAGAAGTGACATAAAATACAAAAGCGGAAAAAAGTTACCGGAAAAAAAGGGACATAGAATTGATTTTGGGAATTTATTATTGATTTTGGGACTTTATTATTGATTTTGGGAATTCATTATTAATTTTGAGGATTCATTGGTTAAGTATTTAGGGGGGATCAGGGGAAGGCTCTTAATTTAGGTTAATGGGTTTTTCGTGTTGAATTAACTGTTTTGGTTCAGTTTTTGGACATATGATACCCCCTCCCCCATCCACAACCTCTCAAATTAAATTAATAGTTTTTTACGCAGATTTATCCGATTTGCTTGGAATTTTGGACATAGGAACATTATGATAAGATGTATCTCTGATTAGTTAAAGGGTTCTTTTGCTTATTATAAAGGGAGGATGGTCAATCCCCCCTCCCCCCACACACAAATCAGATAGATCGGTTTTTATACAAAATTATTTGATGTATTTCAAATTCAAGATATAGATTCTTTCTGATAAGGTGAATCCCTGAATAGTTTTAAGAGTTTAATTACTAAGTATAAAGGGGAGGGGGACAGGGGGATAATCCCTCTTAAATTAAATAAATGGCTTTTCACGCAGATTTATCCGATTTGCTTCGAATTTTGGACATAGGTTCATTATGATAAAACGTATCTCTGATTAGTTACGGGGTTCTTTTCCTTATTATAAAAGGGGGGCAAGCAATTATTTCCCCCCTCAAGTTAGATAAATCGGTTTTTATGCAGAATTATCCGATGTATTTCAAATTTTAAATATAGGTTCTTTCTGATAAGGTGAATCCCTGAATAGTTTTAAGGTTTTAATGGCTAAGTATAAAGGCAAACACAGAGGATAACTCTCCTTAAATTAAATAAATAGCTTTTATGAAGAATTATCCGATTTGCTTCAAATTTTGGATGTAGGTTCTTTATGATAAAGCGTATTCCGGATTAGTTTTGAGGCTCTTTTGCTAAGTATAAATAGGGAAACGAACGATTATCCCCCCATTAAATTAGATAAATTGTTTTTTATGCATAATTATCCGATATATTTCAAATTTTTGATATAGGTTTTTTTCTCATAAAGTGATTCCCCAAATAGTTTCAAGGGCTTAATGGCTAAGTATAGAGGAGGGAACTGGGGATAAGCCCACTTAAATTACATAAATGGCTTTTTACGCAGAATTATCCGATTTGCTTCAAATTTTGGATGTAGTTTCATTATGGTAAGGCGTATAAGCTAATGAATATAGTTAAAATAGGGAGGGATGCAGCAGTCCATTCAGGAAACTCTTTTGGGGAAAGAAGCTTGCTTTCTCCCATTCGACGGAGGGGGATGTCCGGTAGATATCGCAGGCGGCTAGTCTCTTAGGAAATTTGTCGATCAGGGGATTTCCCGGCAAAGGTTTGCCGCAAAAATATTCAAGTAACATAAAAAAGCGAGTTGAACGCAACTGAACGCAAATAACAAATAAAAACAGCTTTTCTTTATTTTTTAATTTAATGATTGAAAACTATTATGTCAGAAAACATTATAACACATTTTACCTTTTTTCTTATAATGATTAATTTCCATTCATTTTGCATTTAAAACTGGTTTATTTATTTATTTTTTTATTTGTGAAAAAAGTAATATACTAAATCATTTGTTGTAATTGTCATTTTAATTTACGCCAAATATTTATCATTTAAAACTGGATTTTTACTAATTAATGTCCCATATTATGCATCACAAAATATAATATAAAACATTAAAAATATATATGTTAGAAAATTTTAATGTACAAACTATATTGTATGTCACGAACGAATGAACTAGTGAATTCATTAATTTGTAGTAATAAAAATATTTTTTTTATTTCTAGCTTATGTTAGTAATTAGAAAGTTAATTGTTTAAAAACCTGTAATTCTTGATAAATCTTCAGGTATGAACGCTTTAAAAAATAAAAACAAATTTAAATTAAAAAAAAAAAAAAAAAAAAAAAAAAAAGATTTTAAGAAAAACAGGATATTTTTTTCTTTGTTACGATATTTAGAATACTGTAAAATGCTATGCAGCAACATAAATCACAGTTTTAAATACAAACAGCTATTGAGGATATATAAACAAACACTTAAAACTATTTAGGGATTCACTTTATGAGAAAGAGCCAAAATTTGAAATACATCGGATAATTGTGCATAAAAACAATTTATCTAATTTAAGGGGGGAATAATCGCGACCCCCCTTTTTAATTAGCAAAAGAACCCCATAACTAATCAGGGATATCCCATATCTTAATGAACCTACATTCAAAATTTGAAGCAAATCGGATAATTCTGTGTAAAAAGCCATTTATTTAATTTAAGAGAGGTTATCCCTCATGCACCCTCTATTCTTAACCATTAAACTCCCAAAATTCTTGAGGCATTATATACTGTGATGACGTACTTACGACTTTAATCGTGGCAGAAGATGGATAGCGAAGTCTTATTGTGAAAAGGTATGCAGAGTTGAAAGTATCCTCATTCAAAAACTGTTAATAACCTCAAGGAACATGCCTAGAAAATAATTGCACTGGTCTAGTGGCAATGAGCTGAGGGGGAAAGAAAGTAGTTGGAAGAGAGACATGTGCTGGTAATGTACAAGAAAGTACATCGATGTAAGATGGCTTAGACGTGCTAAGCGAAATGTAATATTGGAGTGTGGCTCCTATGTAGTTGTAATGTCGTTTTATTTATTTTTTTAATAATTGATCTATGGTTCTAATAAAGAACTTGGGGAATTAAAAATGTGTTATTGATGAACTTAACAAATAAACCAACTTAGTAAAGAGAAATTCAGGGCACGACACCACAGTACTATATATAAGCCTTATCAGAAAGAACCTATATCCAAAATTTGACACACGTTGGATAATTCTGCTTAAAAACCATTCATCTTATTTAGAGCGGAGGGGGAGGGGTAATCGTCCGTTCCCAAAACTAATCAGGCAAGCATCTTTTCAGTGTGAACGTATATCCAAAAATTGAATCAAAGCAGTTAATTCAGCATGAAAAAACTATTCACTTATTAAGAGTCAACCCCCGACCTCTCCCCCTCATCATACTTAGCCAATAAATTCCTTTTCACTTTTTTCTGGTAACATTTTTATCTTGTCCCTTTTTTCCGGTAACTTTTTTCGCGGAAAAAACGGCAATTTCACCAAATATCGCAGATAAAACGCTGATTTCGTCTGAAGACCGCGGAGAAAACGTCGATTTCGTCTAAAGATTTCCGATATAATGCCGATTTCGTTAAAAAATCGGGGGAAAAACGCCGTTTTCGATTAAAGATTGCTTAAAAACATTTTGTCAAAAGATCATTGAAAAAAAAGGCCGCTTCCATCAAAAGATCACGGAAAAAACGCCGATTTCGTCTTAAGACCGCGGGAATAAAACGCCGTTTTCAAGAAAAGATCGCGTAAAATTGCAAATTTTGTGTAAAGATCGTCGAAAAAACGCCGATTTCATAAAAAAAAACTCTGAAAAACATCGATTTCGTTAAAAGATCGCGGAAAAACCACCGATTTTGACAAAAGATCGCAAAAAATCGCCGATTTTGCTAAAATATCACAGATAAATCGCTGATTTCGTCTAGAGGTCGCGGAAAAACGCCGATTTCGTCAAAAAATCGTGGAAAACCGCCGATTTTCACGAAAGATCGCAAAAAATCGCAGATTTTGCTAAAATATCGCAAATAAATCGCTGATTTCGTCTGAAGGTCACGGAAAAACGCCCATTTCGTCTGAAGATCGCGGATAAACCCTCTTTGCATGGGGGGGGGGGGTAACTCGCGGAATCCCCCCCCCACCCCGCCGATTTCCGAAAATGCAATGTGAATTTCCGAAAAAAAAAAAAAAAAAATCTACCAGAATCACCCCTGAAGCAACTCTATCCCCCCCCAGAGCCGAATTCTGGCTGCGCCACTGCCTAACATTTAGCGGTACAAATCTAAACTTAATTTTAAACACTTTTCTGGTATGTTTCATCGTGTACCCTGGTTCACAGTGTATCGTTCTTCCCTACATTTGGACAATATTGCCCAAATTTTGGCACAAAAATGTTACTACATCATTTCTAATTTTTTTAATGTAAAATTATTTTGGCAAGATTGGCATTTATTGCAAATATTTCTAAAACTGTAGTGCTATATTATCTGTTTTTCTGATCTAAAGCCAAAATTTCAGCAATACTGGTATTCATTGTATAGATTTATTAGATAAACCCAATACTTTTATAATAGAATTAGCAGGCTTTGCCCGTTACGCTGGTCGGTTCCTCCAGACAAAATATCGGTGAATTTGACTTTTAACAGCAATATGAAGATTTATGCTGAAATTTTTTTCGGCATTACTAAAAAATAATTTTGAAAAATTATTACTGAGAAATTCCGCATTATCTTGTAAAAACTAAAAAAGGGAAAAGAAAGAAGACATGAGTTATTCTTCTTTTGAGATTTATTTCATATTTCATCCCCCTCCTCTCCACCCTTTGCTGATATTTTATGCGATCATACAGAAATTCGACTTTGTGCGTGTATTATTTTTGCTTTTTAAGCTTATTAATTAAAAGAAGTGGAATCGTATTTAACCCCCATCGGGATAGGAGCAATTTTGCAGAATTTTTTAATCTTTTATCACCGGTTTTTCAGAACAGAAATTTTTATATAATTGAATTAGGAAAATGCTGTGATTAAATAAAACAACATGTACAGTAAAAATTAACTGGTGGGAAAAATCAAAGATTCTGAGTACCTTATGCGGCACATATACCGATCACTCGTCCCCAAGGGATTAATTAGGCTGTTTATATGTATACAGGGTGTTTCCAATTTTTTTTACAATAAAAGAGGGGTGATAGTACACATCAAGACAAACAATATTAAATGGGAGACGAAGGGCCCCAAACGTTTTCCAAAGGCGATAGCCGCCATTAAAGTTTAGGGACCAAAGTTTCAAATAAACATAAAAAACGGAAAAATCGGTCGATTGATTTGCGGTTTTCACTAAAATTATTCTTTATGTCGGCATTTTCTTGAAATTAAATTATAAAGATAAATTTCAAAAAATGCCGATAGAGGGCGCTTTAGACATTTTTTGAAATTTATCTTTATAATTTAATTTCAAGAAAATGCCGACATAAAGAATAATTTTAATGAAAACCGCAAATCAATCGACCGATTTTTCCGTTTTTTATATTTATTTGAAATTTTGGTCCCTAAACTTTAATGGCGGCTATCGCCTTTGGAAAACGTTTGGGGCCCTTCGTCTCCCATTTAATATTGTTTGTCCTGATGTGTACTATCACCCCTCTTTCATTGCAAAAATAATTTGGAAACACCCTGTATATATATCTGATCAGTACGAAATTTTCTGACATATTTACGGGCTCAATTTTAGAGTAAAAATATGACACTTAGAGGCATGACTGTCGAAATGATTTGAGATCAAATAACTTTTCATCTCTAAGGTAATGAAAACCGATCATCGCGATTTATAAGTGACTGCTGTCTTATGATGTCAGATCTTTTTTTTTCTAATACTCCCAGAAATTCGTTTTAATATTTTGACAGCATTTCTAAAACATAGCTTTTCTGAAAAATGTAAAAAACTGGTCACTTATATAGATTCTGAATAAGAGTGCATATTAATGTCATGCGTTTAGAAATAAAAATGAATTCAGAAATGTATCAAGAAGTAGCCAGTTTGATATGAAAACAGCGTTAAAGAATCCTTGAAAGATACGTATCCCAGATTAGCGGTTCGGAATCTATGGGTCGCGACCCACTGGTGGGCCGCGGTAATTGTTTTGGCGAGTCACGGAGCAATGGAGGTTTGTCATCAAAATATATCTTTTATTTCATCTGTTTAAAAAGACATGGAAATTTCAACAGGAAATAATATTTCAAGGAAAAATCCTTAATTTCCTCCTACACTGTTAAAAATCTTGTTCTAGTTTGAACCAAAAAAGTTTGTTTTTTGGTGCTCAGTAGCTGCCACCATAAGATGGTGAAATCTCGTACCAACATTTGGAGCTTCCTAGTTCAACCTCGTTCCAAGTATTGGAACTATGCTTCAATGGGAGCTCCAAATTTTGGTTCAAGATTTCACCATCTTACGGTGGCAGATAATGAGCACCAAAAAACAAACTTTTTTGGTTCAAACTAGAACAAGATTTTTAACAGTGTATAGTAATATAGGTACGAAGAGAATATCCAGAAATATTTAAATCAGCTTTGAAGTCCTTGATGAAATTGAACACTTCGTGCTTAGGAGAACATGCTTTTTCTACTTTGCTGCTTTTGAAAGACAAGTACTGAGGCAAACTGAGAGTTAATATATGTTCCACACATTGGAAAACACCAGTACAGAAATCTCATCGATTATAAAGTTATGTTTTGATAATAATTAAACGTATTTTTAACTTTCTTTGTAGTTTGTGAATTGTTTTAATTTTAGTTATATTCACTTACACACAGAGCGATTACCAATTCTTGTTTTTGTTGATAATGTAAAAAAATTTGCGTCTTTCATAGAATAGCCAAGTGTATATAAAAGTGCAAACAAACAAACAAACAAACAAACAAACAAAAAAAAACAGTTATGTTGATATACAACTTTATCTTGGATGGGTTGCGAAATTTTTTTTTATTGAAAGGTGGGTCACGAAATTTTTTTTTTTTTCACTGAAAGGTAGGTCGCTTACCGAGAAAGTTTGGCAAACTCTGTCCTAGATATATTCTGGTTATTAATGCTTCTTTTTATGCTGATGTTTTAATTGAATTTTTTTTTTTTTTTTTTTTTTTTTTTAAATCTTGTCTATTTATTTCTTTACGACTGCATTTTCGTTTTGTTTAGCTCGGTTTATCGAGGATCAAAAACGTATATTATTATATTATACGAAAAAAAAAAAAAAAAAATCATTCAGGCCGACATCGCCTTTTTTTTATCCATGCAGAATTGCAGGTTGTTAGATGTAGTATCACGAGTCGCGTGTCAAACATGCCGATAGTAGATGTTCAACATCTGCGCCGGACACAAGTTGTTAAAACATTCGAATATTTATCTCCTCGATTTCTGTCCTTATCTGCCCCGCATCTTCCCTAATATTTAATCTTTATTTTCTCAGCAACGGCATACTTAATTAAAAACATTATCATCGCTTATCAACAATTCATTTATCAAAACCAGTAATTGGATATAGAGAGAATTACAGGGTCTCGGGAGGGAAGATGACATTAATGAATAGATGACAAATTACGGAACACAATTTTTTTCCTTCGCTCATTTGTATCTTTTCGTCACATGCCGCTTCTCTACCGACGACGCGACGTTCAGATCACATAGAACCAGAGAGTGATCAAAACTTAACATTAGTCTTTTCAAGTCAGTGATGCATAATTGGCTATTATTTTTTAAAAATATCGACCACTTTTTGAAAATAATAATATTTGCTTTGTTTAATAACACACGGGAAAAAAAAAAAAAAAAAAAAAAAAAAAATCCCTGTCAGCTTGGGCAACAGGCGCAGGTAAATTTCGAAATTATGTGCTCATTTCGAATTTCGACAACAACAACAAACAAAAAATATTATTAGAGATAAACCCAGTTTAACAACTTTTTTTGACCGCATTAGAAGAATTGTTAATTTCATTTTTCTGTAAGAGCTGGTTTTATCAGAATCATCTTAAGCAAAATTCGGCTCAAAACGCCCACTTTGACAGCATCGGTTGAAATATATTTTAACTTTATGAAAAAGTCGACCAATACGGCATATTATATAATTCCCAAATAAGAGAAACTGCCAACTGAATGCGTTTGACATCAAAATCGAATTTAAAATTCAGTCAGAAAACAAGCAATTTGTTATTTGAATATATCCTGAATTCTTCAATCACGATCGCTTTGGGAAATTCTGTTCAAAATGCCCACTTTGACAGCATTTTTTGAAATACATGCTATCTTTATCAAAAAACTGACCAATACGGCACCTTATACAGTTCCTAAATAAGAGAACCTGCCAATTGGATGTGTTTGAGAGCAAATTGAATTTAAAAATGAGTCAAAATATAAGTAGTTTGGGTTTGAGTACACGTTTAATGCGATTTTTCCTTCAACTCCTATTTTTGTTTAATTTATTTCTGCTATAAGTATGGGTCCTATCCAGTGGCGCCAACTTATATCGGCCTATGGGGCCCGAGCCCACGCAATAATTTTGAATCCTAGCATTTTCAATCTTTATTGTACTATTTAGTTATTTATTTCATTATTTTTTATGATTATTTTTCTCCCTAGAAAAAATTTATTTTGTCAATGACCATGTGTTTTAGCTCTCCAACTCACACCCAAAAATCCGAAATGACTGAAATGTCCATGTTTAACTTTCTGCTATTTCAATTCGTAGTTATAATTATGACATTACAATTGACATTAGTTATGACACTACAATAAATATTAGTGTCTTTATAAGGAAAAGTGCACGAGAATGTAATTTAATAAAATTGCAACTTTATTAAAACTGATTTAAAATTCTCATTTTTCACCTTCTGCCCACCCTTCAAAGAAGAAGAAACTGGTCTTACCATTTTACCAAAATAATTTTGAGTTCACCCAATATTTTTGAGCCAACTCATTTTTTTTCAAAAGTTGGCGTGACTGGTCCTATCAAAAACATCTCATTATAAATGTTGTAGATATTATTGAGAAGATGTATAATAAATTTAATCGGATTTGATATCTTAAGAAATGACGAAGTTATCGATTTTTTCTCCTTCCACTCCCTGTTTTGTTTTCGTTTATTTATTTTTTTTTATTTTTTTTTGCGTTAAGCGTTGTTTTTGTCAAAAATTTGTCAATACAAAAAATTACATAGTATCAAGAAAATTTATAATAAATTTAATTGGATTTGATATCTTGAGAATTGATGAAATTATTATTTTTTCCCCATTATCTTTATCATTAATCTTTATTTTTAGAGCCCTTTTCCAGTTAGTGATTTTTCCATTTTATAGATTCTAGTTAATCCTGACTAAATCTTATTAGATTCTGAGCACCCGGGGCCCCTTGATTTTTTTGTGCATGTTTTTCACCTCTCAATTTTCTCACTCTCCAGTGCAAAATTTTAAAGTTGAGTCTTGTACTCCTCTTCCCAGACCTATATCTTCGGTGACTCGGAGACCGCTTACCAGGCCTCTACCTACTGGAACGAAATTTGCCTGATCGCCGCATGGCGCGGTGTACCATGGCAAGTGCCTGGGTCGGCTGATATGGCTAATGGCTGCTGGTTTGAGTTGTTTATTGCTTAAGTTAAATGTCTGTGTTTTAGTGCCGCACACACCAAACTCACTCGCCATGCTTGGCGGAATGGGGCTGGAACTTTTTTTTTTTTTTTTTTTTTTTTTTTTTTTTTTTTTTTAAATGCCAAAACGGTGGCACTGACTTAGCAATGAAAAGGGGACAATTTTGTGGGAAATTACACAGCTTAGTTGGCCAAATGCGAAGTAGTGTCACTGAAGGGAAGAGTTTCGGGCCGAAATGCAAGGCAGACGAATCGGTGCTGGAGGTGACGAGATCCAGCCAGAGCTGCTAGAGCGTACCAACTTAATGCTGGAATCTGTCGTAAGCAAAAGGCGGGGTCAAGGCATATGCCATCTAGCGGCAGGGGTGCATAACTAGAGGATGACGTGGGTTTGACGTCATATATGCGCAGATGTTTATTATCTCCATATCTTTTGCGCATATTTTCTGAATTTTCTCTCAGTCATGACAAATTAATCAAGTCTATGAGGTTTATTGCAAAACATTTTTGTTATAGTTTGTTTCGATAAAGTCATGTACATTTAAAAAAATAGTCACAATATCATTTTAATTTGGGGGAAAAAGTACTAATTAGTACTCATAAGTACCATATCATGCTACGAAAAATATTGACTTTTACCCTAAAATTAAAATAATAATGAGACTTTTTTTAAATACACATATTTTTAATTAAAAAGATCTGTGTTTTTAAAAAAAGTCTCATTGTCATTTTAATTTTAGGGTAAAAGTCAATATTTTTCGTAGCATTATATGGTACTTATGACTACTAAGTTAGTACTTTTTCTCCCAAAATTAAAATGATACTGTGACTATTTTTTTAAATGTACATGACTTTACCGAAACAAACTATAGCAAAAATATTTTGCAATAAACTTCGTAGACTTGATTAATCTGTCATGATTGAGAGAATAGCTTGAAATTTATGAATGAATTTTTAATATGAAATCTCAAAATGGCTTTGTCTGTTAAAAAAAAAAAAAAAAAAAAAAAAAAAAAAAAAAAAAAAAAAAAAAGAGTCTAAGCTATGATTTTAGGAAATTATTGTCTAGAACGTTAAATATTTAAACAAATAGATTAACAATATTTCTTTGTTTAACAAAACAACATTTAATATATACATTTAAAATTAAAGTTATTCCGAATATACGTATAATTAAATAGATTTTTAAATTAAAAGAATGAAAAGTTTGTAAGTTAAATAATAAAAGTCGATACGACCAAGAAAACATTGGATTTTTATCGTCTGAAATTGGTAAATAAAAAATGCAGCTTGCTGTAAATAAAAGTTGAATATTTTATTTAGTATTAAATTCTATACATTTTTAAATATTGATAAATATTATATTATCATATGGAATATTACGGTGCATATGATTTTGTATAATTTAGCTCATCAAAAAATTGCTAAAATGTGACAATATTTCAAAATTCTGCATTTATATAATAAGTACTTACAAAATTTAATGAGTCATATTTCATTACATTAAAAGCGTAATTAAAATCGAACATATTTTAATCAGCGATATTTGTATCGCATAGTTAAATGATATTTCATCTTAGTATATTTTATGTTAATATTTAGTCGTACTACACTTATTTATTCTATATTTATTTACAATATTTCAAACCTAAAACTTATTCTACGAAATATTTTGAAGTAACATTTTATAGAAACAAAAAAGTTTTGTTGCCATTCACACAAAAGAAACTGCCATAATCCTCTACTTAATAATCCTCTAGTTATGCACCCCTGCCGCTAGATGGCATATGCCTTGACCCCGCCTTTAATCTTGCGGACAGCTCTTCCATAGGAGTTGGAACGCTTGAATATATATGCAGTTTTGGATCCAGCCTTTCTACCGTACCCCATCGGATAAAAACGGTCTCCATGGCTGTCCCATTGGAGTGGGTCCGGTAGCTCGTGCTGTCAGAGTCCATGTGCACGTAATAAAAAAAAACAAGCAGTTAAAAATAAAGTAAGAATTAAAAAAAAATCACTAATATATATATATATATATATATATATATATATATATATATATATATATATATATATATATATATATATATATATATATAAAGTGGTGGGAATGTTGGGAGAAGCACCCAAAACGCTTCGGATCGCACAGATTCCCTTAGGTCTCTTCGTCAATGTTTTCGAGATGTGCAGTTCAGGTGCGGACAAATACCCTCGTATTTTTACTAGGACTCCAAGGCCCTGTTTTACGCATTTCCCTCCAATTTTTGCACATTTCTTCAAAATTTTATCCTATTTAATAATTTATACCAATGCTTATTTTTGACTAACTGAAGGTCTAAAGTGCTAAGAATGAAACCATTTAATAGGTTTTATACTAAGACCTTGCTCATGTTGCCCTCCTTGCCTTATTATTTAAGTTTTTTATTATAACTCCCTTAAAAATTGCCCGATTTACTAGCTTTCTTTCTTTCTTTCTTTTTTTTCTTTTCTTTTTTTTTTTTTTGACAACTTTTTAGTGCTCCAGCTACTACATGTATGACAAAACATTTTCTCAGACCTCAGCTTACTCCAATTTTGAATATTAATCTCCTTCTTAAACTGTTTATTGCTGCTTTTTTTTTTTTTTTTTTTTTTTTTTTTTTTGTTTGTTAAAACGATGAGATTTTATTACAATTTTCAGTATCATAATTTTAGCTTCCTTCAACTTCTTTAAAACTGCTAACATTTTTTCGTGCACACAGCTATTATTCAGTTAAGATCCTGGCTTCTAGGGCCCGATACTTTTTTTCTTTTTCTTTTTTTTCTTTCTTTTTTTTTTTTACCTCAATTGCGGGAGGTGCCAAATTCCACAGCTTGGAGCCGTATTCTTTTCCTCGAGTTCTAAGGCCCGATTTCAACAGGATTTGATTCATTCAACTTAGATAACAATTTGGCTACTTTTTGTATTCTGAAATTTTATTTTAGATTCCACTTACCAACATTTTTAACATTAATAATGCGGGTTTTTTTTTCGGAGTCTATGGCCTTGATTACTACGAGACTTGGCTTGCACAACTTCGTTTTTGATTGTTTCCGCAAGCTCGGAGCATTTTTTTGGGGAACATGCCGGCAACGTTAGATAAGTGAAACTCAAATCTTAAATTCGTTCTGTAATAGGTTTGTGGGAGTCCTTTAGATGCTGCGGAAGGCAATGGGCCCCCTGAAACTAGGTTCATTAAAAAGATTTTCAAAAGATATAAAATCATAAAACTTGGTTTTTGTTTAGGGTTATTTTAACTGGCCCCGAATCAGTTAGTAATTAATATTCTGGGAATCTGGATTGTGAAACATCATTTTGCAATTATTTTAGAATTTGCTGAATATTTCCTGTTTATATTTTAATAGTCGTTTATAGAATTTAGTTTTATTATTCAAACACTCGTCAAGTAGATTTTTATGAAACAGAGCCACAATGTATTACAGAATTTAGAAACGCATAATTAATTTTTTCCTCTGAAAGTCTTCCCTATAATAGGTACATCATCGCTTATACAATGTCAATATCGCCGTATAGTCACAATCTGCGATGCACATTTCTGGTTAATTATTGAAATTATAGCTTCAGGAGAAATTAATGGATTCGAGGATTGCTGAAATATAATAATAATTTGAAGAAAATATATTTTATGTAGGCTTGTTGTTCAAGATATCTTTATTACTCTACATTTAAAACTCTTTTTTTAGATTATATTAAAAGCAACAAATGTTTGCTATTTCATTTAGCCGTTTTCCCATTTATTTATTTATTTTTACTTCAACAAGTTAGAAATTGTTCAATTTGGGGAATATTTCGTTTAACTGCGCGTTTAAATCTGTAATTATTATTATTATAATTATTATATATTTTTTATTATTACTCTTAGTTATTTTGAAATTATTTTATGTGTGCTTAAAATATTATACGTTCTGTACAGTTAAATTTTACTTTTCGAATTGTAGAAGCAAACGTTTAACTCACTACTGCACACATACTGTTTTTCTATTAGAAGAAAAGCTTGTTTTCTTAGTATCTTGGTGTAATAAACAACATACTAGAACTACAAAAATGTATTACATGCATAATGAATGATATTCCGTGAAAGTCTTACCCATTAGGCAAAAAATTGTTTATTCAAAACCAGCAACACCATATTGGCTATGCAGCAGTCCAAGCTGCACGTTTCTGGTTAATTGTCGAAATTATGCCTTCTTCATGCGACATTAATGCTTGTAAACTTATATGCTTTCATTGAGCATCGAAAGTGTCTGAATTATAACTTAAACGCTCGTTTGGCAGGAAGTTATTAATGCAGGCCTAAAATTTTAATTATGGTTTGGTTGCGACATCCTTCTAAAGATACGGAAAATCGCCGTTAAATTTGAAAACTAATGCATTATTATAATATATGTACACCTTAACCGATTAAGCCACCATGCAATTTTCTTTTTAGGATTTCCAATGAAAATTAAAATTGTATAGAAAGGAATGTTTCACAAGAAATAATTACTGTTCAGAATTAGTGACATATGCATACATTTTTTCAGTTTGGACAATCTATTGAATGTTGAAATATAAATTACAGATTGTCTCTGATAATGAACAAAATTCATTTGAAAATATCTTTTTATGAAGTATCTGAATTTTTCTTATTTAGGATTTTTTTTTAAACTGAATAGCTAGTGAGGGAGTGTCCGTAATAAAGACACTCTGATGTTTTGAGTGAGATCGCAATGTTCTAATATGTGTGGCGCCCTCGATCTACAGTTAACTGCGTTTTTTTTTTTTTTTTTTTTTTTTTTTTTTTTTTTTTTTTTTTTTTTTTTTTTAGTTTTTATGCAAATTTCTAGCTCCGTCTTCAGTTTGCAAAGTATAAAAGCTGTAAGTTGTCAGTTGGAGGGTGTGTATGGTGTGGTGAGTTGGGAAGAGCCTCCAGCGACGAGTAGTAGAGCTGACATGTGACTAATGAAAGTAGAGAGCCTCAGTACAGGAGTTCAGTAAGAGTTATATTTCAAAGTAATTTTGCACTGTGATTGTTTAAAATAAAGATATTGGTGCAGCCACCCTCTATTTATTTACAGTTTAGTAAAAGTAGTCCGCGACCTGAAGAGAAGATCCGAATTAGTGATTTGAGCCGAACTTAGTTGTAATGTGAGTACAAGCTAAAGTTTATTTTCACAGTAGTGTGTTTAATTGTCCAAAATACCGAACTTTGCTCGACTTCCCGTCCCCCAATTACATTAAATAAAAGTTTTGCGTTTTTAATTCTACTCAGAATATGTCTTCATTAGACCGACACGTCACAAGCTGTATTACATATTGTGGCAATTTCATCAAGCTATTTCATTTAGCTTATTTATATATTTCTTAAAATTATATAAATTGAATAATATGTATTACGGCAAATTTAAATTGAAAATTAAATCCTATGTTATTAACATTTTAGAGAAATATACAGGGAAAATATTTTATTTTCCGTTTCTTGTTCAAAATATTTTGTTATCCTATATATATATATATTCAAAGTAATACATAGACGAAATCAGTATTTATTATTTTCTTCGGCCATTTTTTCCCTACTTCTTAAAATTGTTTATGTCTTGAAAAAGGGTAGAAATTATTCAATTTTATGCATATTTCGTTTCACTTTGTTTTGAAATCTTTTTATTATTATTATTATTGTTCTAACTACTTCGAAATTATTCTTTGTATGCTTAAAATATTATTTCTCCAACTGAAATAAATTATATTTCTCGAGCTGTATATGCACAAAGGTTTAAATCAGTATAGCATAATATATTTGTATTTTTCTTTTAGAACATAGCTTGGTTTGTTAGTTTTCAGGGATTAAAAAGTACCATACGATCAATAATCAAACACCCATTAAGTAGACTTTCAAGAAAGAGAGCTACAACAATATATTAGAATTTACCATGCATAATGAATGATATTCCGTGAAAGTCTCTCCCATTAGACACATAATCGCTTATTCAAGACGAGTAGCACCATATTGCCAAAGCAGCAGTCCAAGCTGCACGTTTCTGGTTAATTATCGAAATTATGTCTTGTTCATGCGACATTAATATGCTCGCCCGCTGTATGCTCGTTTCGATGCTCATCGAAGATGTCTGAATCATAACCGAAACATTTTCTTGCGAGGAAATTATTAACGCAGCCCAAAAATTTTAATTATAGCCTTTATAACGACATCATTTTAATGATGTCCGAAGTTGTTAAGTTTCAAAACTAATGCATTATTTTGATAAGTGTAAGGAAGACATTGTACATCAGTCATATTTTGAGATTTTAATTTTTAATTTAATTAAAGTATGTAAATATTGAAATATAAAGCTATCTGCTATTATTTATCATACTCTTCTTTTCTTAAAATTTTTTAGTCTTATTTTAGTCTTATGTAACACATAACAGATATAATCTAATACACTGCTCAAAACAATTAAAGGATATTGCAGTTTTAGGTGAATTTTGTATCTGGGAAACTTTTTAGCTGATTGATACATGGTCGACAGACATAGTAGGTTATATGAGAATAAAATACACATGTTTGGCAGAAAAAAATGCATTTTATTGCGCATTTGGGTACAAAAGGGAAAAAAAACGCAATTTGTGCATATGAGAAAAAAAGAATAAGAAAAGGTTTTTTTCTTCAAAGAAAATCATTTTCATTAGGGGGTATGGTTTCCACGGGCGGCCAGCAACGTTGAACACCTTTGAGGCATGGACTCAATGAGGCTATTAATGACAAGTTGGGGTATTCTGCCCCACTCTTCCAGAAGAGATCTTTCCAGTTCTTGGAGAGTTTGTGGGGGTTGTTGGCGGCTAGAAACTCGTCTTCCTAGAGCGTCCCAAACGTGCTCGATTGGATTCATGTCTGGAGAACATGCTGGCCATTCCATTCGAACGATTCCTTCCTCGAAAAGGAAATCCTCCACCAGGTTTGCACGATGTGGCCTGCAGTTATCGTTTACTAAAATGAAGTTATCTCCGATTGCTGCAGCGTAAGGGACTACAATAGGTCTGAGGATCTCATCCCTATATCGGCGACCAGTCAGAGCTCCATCTCGAATGATGTAGAGGTCAGTGCGCCCGTCAAAGGAGATGCCACCATACACCAACACTCCTCCACCGCCAAATCTGACACTTTCGTGCACGAACGCAGGATTATTCCTACTGCCACGGTCCCTCCAGACGAAAATACGCCTATTATCAGGATGCACAGAAAAACGGGACTCGTCATAAAACAGAATATTGCTCCATTCATTTCTCCTCCAGTTGACATGCTCGGTTGCCCACTCCCTGCGGTCGCGATGATGCCTTGATGTTAATCTAACACATACCATCGGTCGGCGAGCATACAGACCTACAGCATGGAGCCGGTTTCGGACAGTCTGAGTTGAAATCGTGGTGCCTGTAGCCGAGCGAAGGTGTTGTTGGAGAAGAGTAGCGTTCATGTTTCGGTGTCTCCGAGCTGTTAACGCTAAATACCGATCTTCATTGGACGTTTTGCCCGTCTACGACCTTGCCCTGGTCTTCGGCCTGCACATCCACTCTCCAAAAAACGGTTCCAGATCCTGAAAATGACACTTTGTGATACTCCAATGGCTTGCGCTACTTCGGCTTGAGTTTGGCCCCCTTCTAACCTACCAACAATTCTCCAAGCTTCTGAATCTGTCAAATGACTTCGCTGAGACATCGTACTCATCGAAACAAAGCAATCACTGAATGCCGATCATCCTTGTCTTCATTCTCTTTTATCCAGTTGAAAGTCAAATTTCATTCGCTGCCGCTGAAGCGACGTTTTTGACGTCGAACTCAAAATTTGCATACTCCACAGTTTGAAAACCAGAAAAATTTGCATTTGTGATTCTCTTCTTCTATTTTCGGCAAAAAAATTTCGTTTATATCTTTATTTTATATAAAACTTCAAATAGCCTTTAATTGTTTTGAGCAGTATACAATACAGATACAATTTAATAACAGATTTGTTACAGATCCCTATTTAAAGTTGTTTTAACTTAATATAAAACAGCAGGTGTAAATTAGAAGGCGGTTGGGAGAAAAATTCCAAGCATAATAGATATCGATTGCATTTTAACTATTTCTTTTTTTTAATTTTATATATATATTTGTTTTATCACGATGTAAAATCACCAAAAAACAATTGCATAAACAGTTCAGGTTACTTTAAAAAAATTTATACTATAAAATATATAAAGATGAAAATTCTGAAAATTGTCTTCGATAGAATTAGCTCAAACTTCATTATTCCCAAAATAAATCAAAAAGATGAAGGTCTGTGTTCATATATCATTTGGTTAGTATTAATATAGCCTACACAATGAAGTACGTACACAATGAAGTTTGGATACAGCCCATCATTTTTTTTGCTTCGTTTTGGAAATTACAGATTTTAACTTATTCTATCGATGATTATTTTTAGAACTCTCAGACTTTCTCGAAAGTTGCTCTATACATTTAGCTAACAATAATGTAAAATATTTTTTTATTGTTTTAACGCATGTGCAGTGAACCATTATTTAGTTAACCTGCTCATTTTTCATACAATTTTTAATATTATAAAACTAGCGAGCTTCGCCCGCTAGCGGCCCTTTTCTGAAAAAAATAATCTCTCTAAGTCCCGGTGCACACTTGCGTTTTCTAACCGCTGACCACAAACCATCAATTATCCTGTGGCTGTCTTGATTCAGTGCACACTAGGCGATCGTTACTGCTGACCACAAAGAAAAAACAGGTTCATTTAAATAATGAGACATTTTATGTGTATAAAAATGTTTAATATTTATAAAAATATGTTTGTTGTTCTGCAAATGGTTACACCTATTATTTTATTTAAAAGATAGTTCTGATAGCCATATTTTTCCAAAAATTTCATACCTCATTAAAAGTGGATTACCAAGAATGGTACTAGGCGATTTTAAGGAAATATTAAAATTAAGTAAAAGTTGTTCCTAAAAATATGAAAAAAAAAAAAAAAAAAAAAAAAAAAGAAGTTCGTTCTTTCCCCGTAATTTCGCGGTTTTTATTTATTTAAAAATACTTCTAACTGTTGTATCGTTTCAAAATAGTGATGCAACTTGTACCACGGTATTCTCTAACTGCTTTTATGAAGATTTTAAAGAAATGTCAAATTTTAAAATGTATTTATTTGCAATAATGTTCTCTAACGATATTTTAAAAATATACGGATTACCGAGTGTCGGATTAGTGAGGTCGCAATGTATTACTATTACACACTTTGAAAAAAACCTCGAGTATAATTTTCGTGTAAAAATATGCATATTTTGTACAAAAATTTTAATTTTTAGTTTTTTCCTTTTTCACATTTAATAATTTAAATTAAAAAATTCGCCTATTATATTATTTAAAATACAGTTACGGCCTCCCGATTTTTTCAAAAGTTTTATGCAAGGTGTAAAACCAGTACCCCAAACACACATATAAAGATCATTGAAGAATACAGGATTTAAGGGCTACTTTTACCTAAAAATAAAAAAAAAATCGCCCGTTTTACGCCGTAATTTCGCGGTTTTTACAGATTTAAAAATACTTTTAACCGTTGTATCTTTTTGAAATTTTGACACAACTCAAAACGATGTATTCACTAAGAGGTGTATAAAGATGGAAAAGAAATATTGAAAATTAGGGATTT
Source organism: Maratus speculifer (assembly GCA_964019185.1). Classification (NCBI taxonomy): domain Eukaryota; kingdom Metazoa; phylum Arthropoda; class Arachnida; order Araneae; family Salticidae; genus Maratus; species Maratus speculifer. The sequence continues at coordinate 390,226,534 of OZ025292.1, read as the reverse complement.
TATTCATATAAATATGAGCGGAAAAAGTGTCGAAAAAGCAAACAAAATTGTACGATCGGAGACTCTTTTTCTCGATTTTTTTCAAAGGGTTAATATTAGAATATTTCAAAAATAAACACACCGTTGGAAATTAGACAGAAGCGTCTTTGAGGGGGTATTTTTTTTTCTTTGTCGTGCCTCCAAAATTAAAAAGGATGGAATCGTTTTAAAATTCGATAGTTTTCGGTCGAAAATTCTGCGGAGAAAAATGGAAAATGAAAGCTTTCTGGAAAACGTTTTTTTCAAAAGGTTAATGTTCGTATTTCTTGAAACCGAATAGACCGTCAGAAAGGTCTTTAAATTTCCTTCAAGAATATGTAATTTGTTTTAAAATCCGCGAATCTGCAGCGCGGATGCGACGTTATATAAAACTCCTTAATTTTCGTATTTTCGACACCTTCGTGGTTCTTCATCCGCGGAAAGCTAGTTTCGACCGGAGAGCTCCGTCAGAGAACCGTCTCGGAACTTGGATTTTTTGTCACGTTTCCCGGGTAGTTTTTAATTAATATCTCGGGTAATTACCGGACGATTTTCTCGAAATTCGTTATCACAAAAGGCCGAATCATCCCGAGTCGATAGACACCCAGAGCGCCACTCCACTCGGCCGTTGAGAAAAGTTTTTAGCGGTACAGACAGACAGACAGACAGACGTTTACTGCGATTAATAGTATAGATTTTGATTACAGGGTTATATATACACTATTGTTTGACATATTTTTCTGAAGCGAAATTTTTTTTTTATATTCAGAACTCTACAAATTATAAGCAAAAAACTTGGCAAAATTTGAGAATGTATATATATATATAAACCTTAATTTTGTTGAATTCAGTTTATTACAATAAGTCACTTAATCATAATCTGGAGTTTGAAAATTTTTGCTATATTAGTTTTGACAGGGTTATTCAAAAGATTTTCGTTCTCTTTCAATTTGTAGACAATCTCCTATAGGATTTAATGGAAAAAAAAAACCTTCGCTGAAAGGTATGACCTGTACTATTGTGTTTACACACCTGCAGTTTCAGAATTATCTCTCATGAATTTTTCTAGATATTTAACAAAATGTCTAAAATCGCAAGTGGCCGGTCACTTTTGGCTACATACTGTATGTAATGTTTTCCTATTGAAAGAAAAAATAATATTCTTATTTTTTCCGGAGTAATAAATATAATTAATTTTAATATTCAAACATCCTTTAAGTATATTTTAAAGAAAGATAACTACAACATTACATTAGAATTTACTTACATAATGAATGATATTTAGTGAAATTCTTTCCTATTTGAAACAAAATCGCTTACTAAAGACCAATAGCATCACATTATCAATGCAGCAGTCTTAGCCGCACGTTTGTGGTTAATTATCGAAATTACATCTTCGCGAGACATTAATGCTCGCACGCTGGATGCTATCAATGGACATCGAAGACGTCTGAAACATATTCTAAACGCTTTCTCGGGAGAAGCGTTATTAATGCAGGCCAAAAATTTTAATTATGGTCTTAATAATGACAGTATTTTAACGATGCCCCGAATAGACGTTAAATTTCAAAACTAATGCATTATTTTGATATGTGCACATCTAATGCTAAAATGGAGTCACGTGTTCTCTCTTTTAGGATCTTCTATGAAAGTGAAGATTATTGCGTGGAATAGTGTGCAGTATTTCATAAAGAGTTTACAAAAATTTCAGAATTAATATTTTAAATTTTTACAAAGAAAAAAAAATTGAATGGTGAAAAATAGTTATTTTTTACGTCTGATAATGTTGCCACAATTTTCTCAATCATTGTATAATTATATCACTGCTAACAGAAAACAATTCCAGAAATTTTTGACATAGTATTTTCACCGATCATGGTTCCCATATCGTCAAACGATCTTCCTTCCAAATACTGATTTATTTATTTCTATCGATCTTTATTTGTAAATATCTGATTATTTCCCCCTGTGATATCATTCGTATTCATAAACCGATTTAGATATAAATAAGCATGTGTGTATATGGCTGAAAAAGGTCTTGTCCGAATTCCTTGAATAGCTTCTTTAAACTTCTTGTTTCAAAATGGCTGTTACTTAAAGTCTTTAAACTAAAAAAATGCACAAAAATTAGAAATACAAATTTATTATTTGCTTAAGTGTTAGACTTTTGCACAAGGTTTCCAGAAGATTTTTTTGCTTTGCCTCTACTTTAAAAAATGACTGAGATATAGCAGTTTGAAATTTTAGTGTGGCTGACATTTTGAAACAAGACAACATAAAATAAAAAAAGCAATAGATTTTACTTTATTTTTATTTTTTGTAATAAGAACTTACCTAAATAAAGGATTAATCAAGATTTCCGACAAATTTTCTTTAATTGTTAAAAAAATTGTACCAAGTCTTATAGGCTTAAAATTATACATTCATATCCGCTAGCATCATTACTAAACTTGGCATATTTTGGAAGAAGATAGCTAAATTTGGCGAAAAAAAAATAGGTTGCCAAAGATGAGACCAACTTGGCTACGACTGACTAATTTGAAGAAATTCGCATTCAAATGCAGTATCGATGAGAGATGAGAATGAATCGGGAAATAATCGGGTTTTTCTAATTTTAGCTTCTTGTTTACCAGTAAATTAGCTAAAATTTTAAAAGCAAGGAACAAAGTCATCTCTTAGATCCGATATAGACTTGAAGAACTTTTATTTATTTCATGAAAGCGATTTTCCAACTATATGTTTTAAAGTAATAACTAGGATTTGAATGTTGTTCATCTAATAATTGATACTGAACCTGAAAGATTATAAAATATTGAATATGTACTTCTGTGTAGATTTCTATTTATTTAGTCAGAATGATCTTATTTACGAGTCTCGATGTAATAGCTTTTTATTCCTAACTAACATTACACATATACTTTATACAATGTAGCAGCATTTAAAGAGCTTTTATTTATACAACTTTCACATTTACAATTCTTTTTTCTGTCTTCCAAAGTGTCAAAAGCATATTAATCCACGAGGATAGGATTTCACTTACACGGATGTTCATTTATGTACCATTTTTAAATATCCCTCTAGAGAGATGTAAAATTTGTTTTACTGTATGCATTTTTAAATAATTAAGATTTCTGATGGTTAATTACTAAAAATGAATTATTTTATGTTATTAATTAAGCTTGTTTAAAATCTTTGATCACCCTTGCTTCGACACATACTAGGTTATCATTTTACATTGTGAATTAACTAAATCAGATTGACTCAGTGCGCAACTAATTTCACATGAAACCCCCGGGAAAAAGATCCAATTGTGGGACCTATAAGATATTTTTATACCAATTTATATTCCTTTTAAGAAAAAATACTTAACTTTTAGCTTTGAGGAATCTTTTTATAGGAGAGGGGACAGGACACACTGTAAGAAAAAGTACTGTAATTTTACAGCAAAAAGTGCTGGCAATTTGGGTGCCAGCACATTATGCAGTTATTTTACAGCAATGGCGTTTTTTTAATTTCACAGTGCAGGCGTAAATTTTATTGTAGTTTTAGCTGTTATTTTTACAGCAATGGCGTTATTTTAATTTCACAGTGCAGGCGTCAATTTTACTGTAGTTTTAGCTGTTATTTTTACAGCACTGGCGTTATTTTAATTTCACAGTGCAGGCGTAAATTTTACAGCAGTTTCAGCTATTATTTTACAGCAACGGCGTTATTTTAATTTCACAGTGCAGGCGTAAAATTTACTGCAGTTTTAGCTGTTTTTTTACAGCAATGGCGTTACTGTAATTTCACAGCACAGACGTAAATTTTATTGCAGTTTTAGTTATAATTTTTACAGCAGTGTCGTAATTTTATTTTACAGCACTGTTGTAATTTTCACGGCACATTTAACCATTATTTTTACAGCTGTGTTATAACTTCATTTTATAGTATTGTTGTAATTTTTATTGTCATTTTAGCCGTTATTTTTTACAACTATGATGTGTTATGTTTTTTTTTTAGTAATATTTTTTTTGTATAAATTATTTTAATATTCCAAATTTAAAATGAACTCTTGTTAAGATATTTTTAATACGGCTTTTTATAATGCTTTATGTATCTCATATTTAAAATCATTCTTCTTTTTTTTCTTAGTAGCGAAAACCCTGGACATTTCCTTTTTTTTTCTATTTATTTTATGATCGTTCTCACGAGAATATAGGCAATGGTGGGAAAGAAAGTGAAAGCTTCCCATTCCCTTATCTAGCGTAAATAACACCCGTTCGTACGAATGCTTTTACTGTCCTGGAATAATTGTACTATTTGAGTAAAGTGGTCCTTTGTTGATTTTTTCGAAGAAGAGTAGCTTCTGGCTTGCTCGTAAAGGGCATATATTCAGCCTTGTTAAAAATTGGCCCACACGCATAGTTTATTGCTTGCGTACATGAATGAATAGTACCCTAAAATTTTATAACCCATGACAAACGTTGACTGTCATTTGAGGCGGAGTAGATATTTCCCAGGCCCTTAAAGTTATTTTATGACCGATTTGAGATAAAAGTGCCAATTCACGGTTATCGTCGGGCACTGGTTTGCAAGCAGGTGCAAAATTTAGAAACAGCTGTCCCTGCTATCTGACCACGTGATTGAGAGGAGGGGACGCGAGCGATGACCATATTTGGTCATGAGAGAGGGTGACTGTTGCATTGCCCATGAGATGGACCTAGTAGCGGGAGAGAAAGGGGGAAGCAGTAGCCTTCCTGGTATTTGGTGCCCCTTTTTTTTTTGTTTGCAGAGGAGCATGCAATTCGTTTTGGAGATGAGGTAGTTCCCTGCTAGCGATCTAACGAAGAGGATGTGAGAAGAAATAGTCCCGTCCTGGAGTTTTTCGGCAGAGAAAAGACAGAACTTGAGTAGAAGTGAAAGTCTACGCAGCGAATTTTCTTTCAGCCCCGTGCCCTCTCGGAGGAATAGAAGTGGAATCGGGTGAAGAGAAACCTATTAGTTCGTAACATGTCGCTGTCCTGCCTTTTCCTGACATGAAGTCAAGTCCCAAACTCAAGTCTCAGCGAATTTTCTTTCAACCCCGTGCCCTCTCGGAGGAATAGAAGTGGAATCGGGTGAAGAGAAACCTATTAGTTCGTAACATGTCGCTGTCATGCCTTTTCCTGACATGAAGTCAAGTTCCAAACTCAAATCTCAGCGAATTTTCTTTCAGCCCCGTGCCCTCTCGGAGGAATAGAGGTCGAGGCAAATGGTATTTGTGCTTTGCAGCCGAAATCGTGTTATCAACTGGTAGACGCGAGTACTCCAGAGAAACTGTAGAATGTCTATAGGAATCAATACTCACCTGTGTGCTTGGAACTAGTATTATGTGTCAAGCCAGTGTCGCTATTTTTGAAAAGAGACCAGAATGGTGATTTTAATGATCTGGTTAGCTGTAGTATCAACTATTCCCAAAATTATCCAGAATTATTGTGATAATGAAAAATATACTACTTGGAGCTCGGAGGTAAGCTACTCTCAATGTGTTGTTAAGTAACTGAGTATAGTGCATAATAAGTTGTTATGTTTTTATAAATAAGTGTACCTATTATCGGATGTTTTACATCCCTAAGAATGATATTAATTTACAAATACTCTTGTCCTTCACTAAGTGTACGTAGTTTAATTACTGTCGATCTAATATGAAGAAGAAGTAATTGTTAGTAAATCTCACTTCAACATACATTGTATCTTCATCGAAGTGAGAGTGAGTACTATTTAAGTAAATAAAAGGGATTTTTTTTTATGTGAAAACAAGTTATTATTGATACATACCATTTCGACATGTCTTATACTCTCACTCTGTTTAGTAGAATTTAAAAAAAAAAAAAAAAAAAAAAAAGGGAGAAAATGTATACTTCATGCTGTCTTATTTAGAAATTCATGTTAGACTTGATTAGAGATGATGAATTTAAACCTTCTTATTATTTTTCTTTCCACTATTAAAATGTTGAGGTGAAATTAAGTTTTTAAGTGATAATTTAACTCAAAGTGAAATCCTAGTTGCATTTAGTCTTGAATAAAATAGTTTTTTAACTAAAGTTTTAAATTTCTAAATGCAGAATTGGTTTAGTGTAATTATGTGATAATTTTTGAAATCGTAGAGATTCTTCTAAATGTTTATAAGAAAAGTAAATATTTCATCTGATTTCTTACTCATAAATTTAAAGTAATTTTATAAGGATTATATCTATCTCTACATAAACGAATTTACAAGACTATTTTTTTTTTTATACTAATCACTATACGAAATTGGCCAAAATATCATTGTTGATTTCTGGGGTGTTTATTTTTATTATTTCTTGTGTTTTAAATTTTTCAAAATTATATCTTTCTTTGCCTTCGTGAAAATAAGAAGGATTTCAGGGTCTTTCTTTTCTCTTTTGTAATGTTAGATTGAATCTTGTATTTTTAAATTATGAGTATGAGTTTAATATCTCAGGAATCAACGTTGATAAATGTTGGGTTCTACTGCAGATCAAGGTTTAGTACTTGAGACTGGGTCAAATTGAGAATCCTGTTGTGTTTTTTCTTATTTACTTGTAATCATTAAATTTTAAAAGAATCGTAAATAATATTTGTGTTTATCCTTTTAATCGTTTTAATTTGTCTTTTAGTTTATTTATTTTAGTGATTTCTTAATGTTAACTGGTGGTCTAACTAAATGTTAATCTTAATTTAATTAATTCTTTTTTTTTTATATATAAGCACCTAATTTAATTATTTAAATCAACAACAAGATTCATGTGATTGGAAATTTGACCCAAATCTCATTATAGTCTTTAATAAAGCTGAAGAATATTTATTGATCCATAATAACTAAGTTTAATTTGCTGAGCAGAAATTGCAACTAATTAAAGTAATGGTCGGTAGCAGAAGTTTAATAAAAAGAACCCAAGACTATAAATGATGCCGTGTGTGAAAAGCCTGATTATTGTGGCACAATAAGTATAAAAATAGTACTATGAAGTAGAGCCTATTTATTACAACAATAGCCTGAATTTTGATATATATTTACTATATTAAGAGTGAAACGAAATGAAAATATATGTGTTTTGTGATTTTATTGTGTATTATGTTTGATTATTTTAGTGTATGTTATGCATAAGCAATAGGGGTGTACATAACTTACTAATTTCAAATGCTTTTTTTTTAGTTAGGCAATTTTACCGGGTTTTCAAAAAACTATTTATTTTGAAATTTTTACTGTTATATTTACATTTAAATGAGTGTTTGGGCTTACTGAGTAAATTATATGCCAATATAAGTTATGTATTTATGTATTTTTTATTTATTTTTTTTTCTCTCTTTCTTGGGCATCTGAGAATTAAGTAGCAGTTAAATTACTTTATTTTCTATAATTTTATTTTTAATTCGGTGTGAAGTTTTGCCTAAAAATGACAGAAAACCAGCATTTCAAGGAGCTCGCTCTTATTCAGAAAAAGAGTGCTTTAATCGAAAATGTCAGTCTTATCCCCCCTTTTAGTGGCGAAGGCAACTCTTGCTCATTTACTGAATTTTTGGAAAAGTATGAGCAGTTGTCCGAGTTCTTTAATTGGTCAGAGGATGAAAAAAAATTTGCCCTACTAAGTAGATTAAGTGGGAATGCTGCTAGGATATATAAATTGCACCGCACTAAGGGAACTGTAGAAATAATTAAAGTACTTAAAGAGAGATATACGCAAGAGCTAGCCCCTGATATTGCTTTGACCCAATTTTTGAATTTTAAACAAAATCCCCATATGCCTGTTCAGGAGTTTTATGACAGAGCATATGATTTGTCCCTTAAAGCATTAGTAGTCGAAGGTGTAGAACTGAATGTTGCTGATAAAAGCAGGGAAGCTCTACTGCATTCTATGTTATTAAGTAATTTAGTTCCTGAGATAAGAAGAGGAGTTATAACTAGGTGCCCTAAGACACCTGTTGAAATTTTAGAATTTGCCCTCCTTGAGGAAAAAGCATTAAAGAGTGTTAATCCTTTATATAACATGCAGGTAGAGAATATCAACCCTTTTTTCCCCCAAATTGCCCAGCAAAGTGTTGCATGTGCTGCTATCCAGCCAAGTCACCCTAATCAGTCAGAGCAGGAGGTTAGTAAACTGCGGGAGCAGGTAGAAACTCTTACTAGTAAATTAGAGAGATTTTTAGAGAGTAGCAATCAGCAAAGAGACTTTCACACTACTGAGAGGCCTCAGTATAGAGAATTAATCTGTTACGTGTGTTCCCAAACAGGGCACATAGCCAGATTTTGCCCACAAAACCAAAATGCTAATAGAGGGAACTTTCAGAATTTTAGAGGAAGAGGTAGGGGTAGTTATTCTCAGTCCCACCAAAATCGCAGGGGTGGATATAATAATTACAGAGGTAGAGGGGATAGAAATAATAATAATGGTGTAAATATAGAAAGCGAGAATGTTCAAAGCTCAATTAGTGAAGGGAATAATCAAAACAATTCTTTAAACAGGTAAGGGCTGGTGTCGATTTGGTCGAATCGTCTCCATCAAGGCCTCTAGACCCCCCAATTATTTTTAGTATGTTTTCACCCCAGTCTTATCATTTACCTACTGTCTTCATAAATGTAAATAATGTGTTTTTTAATGCGCTGTGTGATACAGGATCTGCTATAAATATTTTAAGTAATACAATACTTAATGATTTAGATTCTTATGAAATTGTAGAGTGCAATACCCCTATTTTAACGGTGACTGGCGAGAGAGTGCTTTTAAACCATAAAATTTCCTTAAATTTTAAATTTAATAATTTATTATGTCAGTCTGAGTTTTTTATTGTCCACGGTAAGTTGGCCGATGAGTTTAGTGTAATTTTGGGGATGCCCTTTTTAAGTAAATATCAGGCTGTAATTAATTGTAAAAATAACAATGTGGTTTTAGATGTTCCTACTGAAACGCAGTGTAAGCAAATAGTAGAGAGTCATATGTCAAATGTTTCACCTGTGAAAAATTCTAGAGAAAAAAATGTTGTAAATAGTATCAGTGTAAATAGTATAGGTTTAGAGAATAATTATGTAAATACTTGTAATGTGCAATCTAAAGGCAGGCAAAGTTCTGATAGTGAACAGAGAAGTAAGTGTAGTAATAAGAGTACTCCTAGGAAAAGTGTAAACAAAAAGAGTAAGGAATGTGTACAAGAAAAATTTGGGAATCTGGGTAGTGGAAATGAGACGGTTCAGGGTAATAGGTATCCCATTATGGAGGAAAGGGTAGACTCAAGCATAACATTTAATGCGAAAAAGTCAGAAAGTGAAATTGCTCAGGTTTTTTGTTTGCAAAGTATACCAGGGAGTAACTCAAGTACTAATGAGTATGAAATTAATGAGAATAATGTGCCTTTAGACCTTAGCCAGCAATCAGCGAGTCAAATTGTACAGGAAAATTCAATCTATGTTCATGAAAATCTTTACATATCTGAGGATAATGAAAATGAGTTAGTAAATAGAGCAAATCAGACTAATGAGTTAGGCATTACTGATAATGATAATAACAGGAATAGTGAAAGTACTTCCTTAGCTATTTTATGCGAGAGAATTTCTGTTCCCCCCCAGTCAAAATTAATCGCTGAAGTTAAATGTAATAGAAATAATTTTATAAAAGATAAAGATGTATTAATATTAGAACCTTTAGCGAAGAATTTAAGCCAAGGGCTTCTTATTTCTCGAGCCGTTTGTACTCCAGAACATGGCCTTTTTGTTTCGCTTGCTAATTTTTCGAATAAAACTGTTAAGCTAGGAAAAAATACTTATGTTGCTAAAATTCAGAAATGTGTAGATAAATCTAATATAACCTTAAATAATAATAATATAACTTGTAATGTAAATTTAACCACTCCAATAGCTGACTTTGATCACGCTGATCTCACTTGGAGCTCTGATATTGATTTAAGCCATCTAGACCCCCCCTTAAAATCTAAAATGCAAGAATTTTTAGACCAAAACAAAGATGTGTTTGCAGCTTCTGTCCTAGACTTACCAGGCTGTAATACCATACCCCATGTTGTAAATTTAACCTCTGATAAGCCTATAAAATCCAAAGCTTATAGAGTCCCATATAAATTACGCCAGGAAATGGAAGATCAACTTAATATTTTACTGCAAGCTGAAATTATTTCCCCGTCTATGTCTGAATTTGCTTCACCAGTTATTCTTGTAGAAAAAGCAGATGGTTCTTATAGGTTAGCTGTTGATTTTCGTAAACTTAACAAGAATCTTGTCAAAGATGCATATCCTATCCCAAACATTACTGACTCTGTTGATGCGTTAAGTGGAGCTAAATTTTTTTCAACACTAGATTTAACTAGTGGCTTTTTTCAACAGGTCATAAGACCCGAAGACAGGCATAAAACTGCCATTATCACGCATAAAGGTCTTTTTGAGTGGAATAGAAATTGTTTTGGGTTATCCAATTCAGGCAATAGTTTTCAGAGGCTAATGAATGCCATTTTTGGAGATTTAGGAAATCTAGGAATTTTAGTGTATATAGATGATATTGTCATTGCTTCTTCTGATGTAGAATCCCATTTTGAAAAACTTAAATTAGTATTTGATAGACTAAGACAACATAAACTGAAACTTAAGCCCAGTAAATGTAATTTTCTTTCGAATAAAATACAATATCTTGGCTTTGAAATTAATAGCGGGCAAGTATCCCCGGTTAATAAAAATATTGAGATAATAGAAAAATTGCAACCACCTACTAATCGTAAAGGTGTCAGGTCTTTTATTGGAACCCTATCATTCTATAGGCGTTTCATACCTGATTTCACAAAAAGGGCAATAAATGTAATCGATTTGACTAAGGAAACTGGACATTTTGCCTGGACAAAAGAAGCCCAGGAGGAATTTGAAGATTTAAAAAAGGCTTTAATATCTAAACCGTGCCTAATATTGCCTGATTTTACTAAAGAATTTTATCTATATACAGATGCGAGTGGAGAAGCACTGGGTGCTGTTTTGTCACAATTGGATGATGAAAATAAAATTCATCCAGTGGCGTTTGCCAGTAGGCGACTAAAAGGTGCAGAGACAAGATATTCTGCCACTGAGAGAGAACTTCTCGCTCTGGTTTGGGCGACTAGTCATTTTAAGTGTTATCTAGCTAACACTCATTTTAACATTTTTACTGATCATGCCCCACTTACTTTTATGTTAAAAATTCATGACCCCATTTCACGTATAGCCAAATGGGTATGTACTCTTTCAGATTTTGATTTTACTATTAAATATATTAAAGGGAAATGCAATAGTGTAGCAGACTTTCTATCTAGATTTGCTAAGATTGATGAAACACCTGAGATTAGTAAGAGTAATTTTTGTATTCAAGTAGAAAAAGAAACTATTTTTGTTCCCCATTCAAATTTAATTGAGAAAATTAGTGAATTACAAAAAATTGATAAGAAATGTTGTGAAATAGCTAGAAAATTAGACAAAAATATAGATATAGCACCTAAATACATGAAGTTTTTTTTTAGAGATGATATTCTTGTATGTGAGGACACCAGAGATTCAAGTGTAATAAATAATCCTATTAAGTTAGTAGTTCCTAGGGATATGATTGAGCAAGTGTTCGCTCTAACACACGATTCTCTAGCGGCTTGTCATCAAGGGTTTAAGAAAACGATTGACCGCATCCGGGAGCACTTTTACTGGCCCGGAATGTCGGCCGATGTCAAGCATCTAGTAGAGTCTTGTATTAGTTGCCAGCAGAAGAGAGCGTATAAACCAGATCAGCAGGCACCCCTTCAACGGATGCCTACACCTGAATTTCCCATGAACAAAGTTCACCTAGACCTAATTGGCCCATTACCGGTCACGTTTTCTGGTAACACCCATATTGTTACGTATATAGACTCGTTTACTAAATGGCCAGAAGCCTATGCTGTTAGCTCTACCACGTCTGATGTTATCGCAGATACACTTGCCGATTTCATTTCACGTTATGGCGCTCCTGTGTATATTGCGACAGATAATGGAAGAAATTTAATATCGGAAGCGATTGAGCATGTATATAAAATGTTTGGTATTAAACATATAACTACATCTGCCTTTCACCCGGCCTCGAATGGACAGATTGAACGGCAGAATAAAACTTTAAAAAACGCACTCAGTCACATTGTAAATGAGAACCAGTCAGACTGGGATACTAAACTAAAATTTGCCCTGTTAGCGATGCGTTCGGCTGTGCATTCTTCGACTAAATTAACTCCCGCAGCAGTTTTATATGGCAGAAACTTAAATCTACCATATAATCTATTTTCGCAGTCGCCGAGGTTTAGCTATAACGACGCCCCGTCTTTTTGTGAATTATTAATACCCGCACTCCAAAAGGTATATGCTGAGGTGTATGATAATTTAGTTAAGGTGTCTGAAAGCCAGGAAAGATACAGAGAAAAAACTGCAGTCGTTAAGGATTTAAAAGTAGGCGATAGAGTGTGGTTATTTAACCCATCCATCACTGCTGGAAATACGAAAAAATTGTCAAAATTAAATAACGGACCATTTACTATAATTGAGAAGCTCAGTGAAGTTAATTTTAAGATAGCATTAATTGCTAATCCTTCTAAAACTCAAGTTGTCCATGTAGACCGCCTCACTTTATTTAAAGATAGGCATATTTCAGGTGTAAATGAGCAAAATGGAGACGATATTGTAGACCAAAACAAACGCCAGACTCTTATTTCAACTACGAATGATTCGAATCATTCTCAATTCGATTTCACTACGCGAAGGAAAAGAAATCGATTCATAAATAGATTTCCCCCTCCCATTCCATGTCAAGGAACCAGCCAACCTGCAGTGCAATCTACGAGCAGACGACAAGAGCGTAGCGAGGTAACGGTTGGTGGGTTGCTCTCAGAAGCACGGGAAAATACGGAAATAGTAACGAGCGCTGATAGCTGTGAGGGAGTAAGGCAGGTAGGAACGCCGAATGATTCGGGGCGCGTGAGTCGTTCGCGAGATCGTAATGGCGTCTGTTTATCTAGGCAAAAAAAATCGTATTCGATTCCGAGAACTGAGTATGCGTTTCGAAAAAGGGATTCGCGACCGAATTATAAATTTTAGGGCGGTTTAACTTTATTTTTTTAGATTGTATATAAATACTTGTGATATTAGTTATTTTAGGACGGTTTTATGCGCGAGTTAGCTAAAATTTAAGTAATTTTCGAGCCTCGATATCGTTTGTTTTGATTTGGTTCCGCTGTTATTTAATGTGGATTTCCGCCAGTTCCGTATTTTCTCTCGGTGATTTATGGATTATTTCGATAGATTAGGACCGTGTAAGTGCCCCGCCCCCTATATGTATTCTTTTTTTTTATTTTTTAGCGGGTTTTAGCGCTAATTCTGGGGACTTAGAGAGATTTCGGGTCAGGAAATTTTGGAGTAGAGATTTGGTAGCAGTACATGTGATGCTTGCGTATTCCTACTGCCCCCTTTTTGTATATAGTATAGGTACTGTTAGGAATGTAGTTCATCTTTTATTTTTATTTTTATTTTTTTTTTGCATTTCTTTTAACTTTGTATTTTTTTTGGATATTTTTGATATTAGTTCTCTATTTGGGAAGTGGGGATTTAAGATACAGGTAGTGTACACCCCACAGCCCACAGATATATTATCTGGTTTATGTGTATTATATATGTATATATTTTGTTTATATAGTCTGTTTTGTTATTTCATGTGATTTTTCTAACAATATACCCATTGTTTGTGTAAATTGGGTATTTTAAAAAAATTAGTGGTACTTGTCAATGAAATTGGCGAACTCTCTTGTGAAATTATCAGTTCATTTTAAGTATTATGTGTAGCATTTTATGATTTTTTTTAGTTACTATTAGTATATGGAATATTTACCCATTGATAATAACTAAGGCAGACAATTATCAGTCTAGGCTACACAAGGTAACCTATATAATTATAATGCTGTGATATAAAATGCCCATACACTTATGTAATACTGTGTCACCGATACAAGTCATTGAACTGTTTTTTTTTGTTTATATGCACATGTTATGCCACTGAATATAAACAGATATTAGTGCTATTTTTTTTTATGCGTACCCTATATATGTACTGAAAGGTTATTGCTATTTTTATTTTGTTTATGTGTATACAAAATGTTAACGTGCTATTATATGTATATATCTGTGATACCTACAGCTGGCAAGTAGTATATCTATTGTATTTTTTCTGAAATTGATTGTTTCGGTCCTTTGGCTCTATCCTGCTCACAGGATTCAAAATTAAAAAAAAAAAAAAAAAAAAAAATTAATTTTTTTTATTTACTGGACAACTTTTCCTTGCATTCTACTTGTGGAAATTTTTTTAGGGATTTTTTTTCTTTTTACAGAGGTGTTAGCAGTTAGGGATATCCCAGTGTGTTAGTATTCTTGACGGTATAGCAGATGTGGAGATTTAATTAAGTATGCCAGGTATATAGTGTAGATTTTAATAGCATCTTAGGCCCTAGTATATGTTTAACTTCTAGATGTTTTGCCCAAGCTTCAACTTAGCATTTCCGGTGTGCAGAGTTGGTGTGGTAGCTTAGTAGGGTGAGGTTATCAACTTTTCGGGTCGTCGTCTGATCTGTTCTAGGCGATTATCTTTATTCTACTATTCAACCGGGGTACTGCATTGTTTTTTATTTAATCTTTTCTTTCATTTTGGATTTAATTTTAATTTTTTTTAGGACTTTCTTTAACTGACCTTATGTGGTCATTTAGCTAAAAAAATAAAATTCTTGTTTTTGTTCAAAACTAATAATGTTTATTTTTTTTTTCAACGAGGGGGAGCTCTTGTTATGTTTTTTTTTTTAGTAATATTTTTTTTGTATAAATTATTTTAATATTCCAAATTTAAAATGAACTCTTGTTAAGATATTTTTAATACGGCTTTTTATAATGCTTTATGTATCTCATATTTAAAATCATTCTTCTTTTTTTTCTTAGTAGCGAAAACCCTGGACATTTCCTTTTTTTCTATTTATTTTATGATCGTTCTCACGAGAATATAGGCAATGGTGGGAAAGAAAGTGAAAGCTTCCCATTCCCTTATCTAGCGTAAATAACACCCGTTCGTACGAATGCTTTTACTGTCCTGGAATAATTGTACTATTTGAGTAAAGTGGTCCTTTGTTGATTTTTTCGAAGAAGAGTAGCTTCTGGCTTGCTCGTAAAGGGCATATATTCAGCCTTGTTAAAAATTGGCCCACACGCATAGTTTATTGCTTGCGTACATGAATGAATAGTACCCTAAAATTTTATAACCCATGACAAACGTTGACTGTCATTTGAGGCGGAGTAGATATTTCCCAGGCCCTTAAAGTTATTTTATGACCGATTTGAGATAAAAGTGCCAATTCACGGTTATCGTCGGGCACTGGTTTGCAAGCAGGTGCAAAATTTAGAAACAGCTGTCCCTGCTATCTGACCACGTGATTGAGAGGAGGGGACGCGAGCGATGACCATATTTGGTCATGAGAGAGGGTGACTGTTGCATTGCCCAATGAGATGGACCTAGTAGCGGGAGAGAAAGGGGGAAGCAGTAGTCTTCCTGGTATTTGGTGCCCCTTTTTTTTGTTTGCAGAGGAGCATGCAATTCGTTTTGGAGATGAGGTAGTTCCCTGCTAGCGATCTAACGAAGAGGATGTGAGAAGAAATAGTCCCGTCCTGGAGTTTTTCGGCAGAGAAAAGACAGAACTTGAGTAGAAGTGAAAGTCTACGCAGCGAATTTTCTTTCAGCCCCGTGCCCTCTCGGAGGAATAGAAGTGGAATCGGGTGAAGAGAAACCTATTAGTTCGTAACATGTCGCTGTCCTGCCTTTTCCTGACATGAAGTCAAGTCCCAAACTCAAGTCTCAGCGAATTTTCTTTCAACCCCGTGCCCTCTCGGAGGAATAGAAGTGGAATCGGGTGAAGAGAAACCTATTAGTTCGTAACATGTCGCTGTCATGCCTTTTCCTGACATGAAGTCAAGTTCCAAACTCAAATCTCAGCGAATTTTCTTTCAGCCCCGTGCCCTCTCGGAGGAATAGAGGTCGAGGCAAATGGTATTTGTGCTTTGCAGCCGAAATCGTGTTATCAACTGGTAGACGCGAGTACTCCAGAGAAACTGTAGAATGTCTATAGGAATCAATACTCACCTGTGTGCTTGGAACTAGTATTATGTGTCAAGCCAGTGTCGCTATTTTTGAAAAGAGACCAGAATGGTGATTTTAATGATCTGGTTAGCTGTAGTATCAACTATTCCCAAAATTATCCAGAATTATTGTGATAATGAAAAATATACTACTTGGAGCTCGGAGGTAAGCTACTCTCAATGTGTTGTTAAGTAACTGAGTATAGTGCATAATAAGTTGTTATGTTTTTATAAATAAGTGTACCTATTATCGGATGTTTTACATCCCTAAGAATGATATTAATTTACAAATACTCTTGTCCTTCACTAAGTGTACGTAGTTTAATTACTGTCGATCTAATATGAAGAAGAAGTAATTGTTAGTAAATCTCACTTCAACATACATTGTATCTTCATCGAAGTGAGAGTGAGTACTATTTAAGTAAATAAAAGGGATTTTTTTTTATGTGAAAACAAGTTATTATTGATACATACCATTTCGACATGTCTTATACTCTCACTCTGTTTAGTAGAATTTAAAAAAAAAAAAAAAAAAAAAAAAAGGGAGAAAATGTATACTTCATGCTGTCTTATTTAGAAATTCATGTTAGACTTGATTAGAGATGATGAATTTAAACCTTCTTATTATTTTTCTTTCCACTATTAAAATGTTGAGGTGAAATTAAGTTTTTAAGTGATAATTTAACTCAAAGTGAAATCCTAGTTGCATTTAGTCTTGAATAAAATAGTTTTTTAACTAAAGTTTTAAATTTCTAAATGCAGAATTGGTTTAGTGTAATTATGTGATAATTTTTGAAATCGTAGAGATTCTTCTAAATGTTTATAAGAAAAGTAAATATTTCATCTGATTTCTTACTCATAAATTTAAAGTAATTTTATAAGGATTATATCTATCTCTACATAAACGAATTTACAAGACTATTTTTTTTTTTTATACTAATCACTATACGAAATTGGCCAAAATATCATTGTTGATTTCTGGGGTGTTTATTTTTATTATTTCTTGTGTTTTAAATTTTTCAAAATTATATCTTTCTTTGCCTTCGTGAAAATAAGAAGGATTTCAGGGTCTTTCTTTTCTCTTTTGTAATGTTAGATTGAATCTTGTATTTTTAAATTATGAGTATGAGTTTAATATCTCAGGAATCAACGTTGATAAATGTTGGGTTCTACTGCAGATCAAGGTTTAGTACTTGAGACTGGGTCAAATTGAGAATCCTGTTGTGTTTTTTCTTATTTACTTGTAATCATTAAATTTTAAAAGAATCGTAAATAATATTTGTGTTTATCCTTTTAATCGTTTTAATTTGTCTTTTAGTTTATTTATTTTAGTGATTTCTTAATGTTAACTGGTGTAATCTTAATTTAATTAATTCTTTTTTTTTTATATATAAGCACCTAATTTAATTATTTAAATCAACAACAAGATTCATGTGATTGGAAATTTGACCCAAATCTCATTATAGTCTTTAATAAAGCTGAAGAATATTTATTGATCCATAATAACTAAGTTTAATTTGCTGAGCAGAAATTGCAACTAATTAAAGTAATGGTCGGTAGCAGAAGTTTAATAAAAAGAACCCAACAGATGTATTTTAATTTTACAACATAATTATAAATTTAAATGCATTTTTGTAAAGTAATTGTTTAAAGTTAATTGTAAAAATTTTGTAATTGTTTTAACCAATTTATAATTGTGTTGTAAAATTTAAATACATCATAGCTGTAAAAAATAACGGCTAAAAGGACAATAAAAATTACAACAATAAAATGAAGTTATAACACAGCTGTAAAAATAATGGTTTACAGCACAAGCGTATATTTTAATGCACGTCAACCTCTTTTTTTTTAGAACCGAGTCGTATTTTTGTTTTACAATTAAAATTACTATTAATTTTAAAGCATTCTTCACTACTGTTACAGCAATGCTGTGTTTACAATAATTCAATGCGTTAATATTTGTAATTTCTTCTATCTTTATAAGAAAAAAGCATTGGATTCGTGAAATTTTCGAAATACGATTTTTGTCGAATTTACACGTTTTAGGGGTCAGAGAACTCGAAAAACATATTTTTACAAAATGCTTGTCTGTGAGTCTGTCTGTGTGTATGTGAAAAAAAAATTGTGGGCGATCTATCTCATGAACTAATAAACATAATTTCACAAAATTTTAGATTTTGTTAGACTTTTATATAAACTTGATCTGATTAGTTTTTGGTGTATACCGCTGCTATGCTGCATTATTTGCAATTTTCACAATTGCCATATCTGAACAACTAGTGCATAGATTTTCATAAAACTTTAGATTTAGTTAATACTCGTTATAACGTGGTGCTGATTATGTTTTGGTATATATAGCTCAACAAGTGGCGCTGCTATGCTGCATTATTCCAGTTTTCAAAATAATCATATTTCAACAACTAGTGCATGGATTTTCATTATACTTTAGATTCAGTTAGTGCTTTATATAAAATGGTACTGGTTTTATTTTGGTGTATATCGCTCTACAGGTGACGCCGCTATGCTGTATTATTCACAACTTTTACAATAGCCATATCTCAAAAACTACAGCATGGATTTTCATAAAACTTTAGATTTAGTTAGTACTTGATATAACATAGTGCTGATTACGTTTTGGTATATATAGCTCATCAACTGGCGCTGCCATGGTGCGTTATTCGTGATTATCGCAATAGCTCTATCTCAAGAACTAATGCACGAATTTTTCTAAAACTTGAAATTCAGTCAGTTCTTGATATAGATTAATGTTGTTTAGATTTTGGTGCAAATCGCCTTACAGGTGGCGCTGCTATGCTACATTTTTCACAATATCGTAACAAAAATATCTCAAGGACTAATGCATGAATTTCCATCAAACTTCAGATTCAGTTAGTACCTGATAAAAGATTTATCCTGATTAGTTTTTGATGTACATCACCCTACAGGTGGCCTGTTATTCAGATTTTATTTAAGATTTTGCAATAGCTCTATCTCAAAAACTAATGCACGGATATTCATCAAACTTCAGATTCAGTTATTACTTTGATATAATTTGTTGTTTACTATAGATTTGTTTTAAAAGCACCACAGCATAAAGCACACCAAGTTGCATTTTTAAGTTTTGAGATTGAAACATCTGACTATTTTTGTCTGTTTTTAGAATTATATATATTTCTTTGATGCTTGCTAGCCAATGAACATTTTTAATGAAAAAAAAAATTAAATAAACTTCATTCACAAATTGAAAAAAAAAAAATTAAATTATGCAGTTTTAAAATTTTAATAAAATTGTTGAATGCACATATGAAAACAATAAATCTATAAACACAAATATTTCATTTCATTGATGTAATAAGTATCTTTCAAATCTATTTTTGAGAATACATTGAAATTGGAAGCATTTAAGATTAATCTCTTATGATTAGTAAGTGCTTTTTTGCTCTTTATTAAAATTTAAAAATAAAACATGCATTTGTCAAAGAAAGTGTTCATAAATAAAACCATAGTAAAATTCAACTTGTGAGTCTTGATTTTATCTTTAAAAAATAAAATTGAATTAGTTGAATCGCTGAAGGGTAAAGAAAAAAAAATTTTTGTGAACAGAACATTTTATATATATATTGTTATTCTAATAAATGAATATATTGCTATTACCTTAATTTCACAAATTAGCTAGCCCCACCCCTTCAGTGATTCTAATCAACAGCCAAAGCATTGACTGCCTGCATTAGAATTTTTTTTCAACATTTGGTGAAATTTATTCAAAATGGAAATGAACAGATTGAGTTTAAGGTTAAGGCCTCTGTCCCTGCCCGCGAAGACACTCGTGTGCTAATGCTATTCCTATGGGGAGGTATTTTTCTAATATCTCTTTCGCATTGTGACATTTTCATTGGATAGCTGAGGTCGCTCTCAAGATCGCTCCTTGATTACTTTTTTGATTTTGATCGCAGATACATTTTATAAAGTTACTTTCACTTTCGGAACTGGTTTTGGAAGTAAATGTAACTTTATAGAAAATACCTGCGACCAAAATCGAAAAAGTAATCAAGGAGCAATCTTGAGAGGGACCTCAGCTATTCAATGCAAAAAAAAAAAAAAAAAAAAAAAAAAAATTAAAAATGTCAAAATGCAAAAGAGTTATTAGGAAAATGCCTCCCTATAGGAATAGCATTAGCACGCGAGTGTCTTCGCGGGCAGGGACAGAGGCCTTCAAGCATCAAAACTAATGTTCCTAATGAAACAAATGAACAGCTAAAAGGATGAAATTAATTATTCAATACTGTCGCTCAAGATATCTACTCAAGTAATGTCTGTTGATTTTCCTCATTTTTAATAAAATGTTCTGGTAGAAAATATAGTAGCATATAATTCTTTATCTTAGTTTGCAAATATTTTTAAAATTTTTATTTGTGTAAGTTAATTTCTCTTTAAATAAAATGTATATTAAATGTTTGTGTGTTAGCGAAATTCTTTGTTTTTAAATTTTTAAAACTTTAAAAAAATCCAACTTAAATGGAATCCATTAAAAAAAATGAACAATTTTTATATTAACTTTGGGAAAAGACGATTCTTAAGATATTATAGTTTGAGATTATAAATGAAAAAATAGCTTCAGAACTTACAAATGAATATTTGTTATTTTTGAAATATGAACTCTGAAAAGTGACATGGCTATATCAACTCTCATTTGGGTTTTTATCAATTTCACACGCTACTTATTAAAATCATGGGTTTTGTTTGATTATTGTACTATAAATAATAAAACATAATTTTTTTTTCACTTTAAAATATTTAAGGAATTATAAAAAAAAAAAGTTCAATTGACCTTATTTTAAACACTAATAACTTTGAAATGCTACAAGTAAATTATTTAAAATTATGTAAATGTACAAACTGACAAATTAATATTAAAAATACAGTGTACTCTCGATATCTTGAAAACCTCAATGTATCGAAAAATATTTTCCCCTTTTATATTACCTGTTTCTCCAAATGGCTTCAATATCTAGAAAATTCACTATCTCAAAATGTTTTTAGCGTCTTTATACTTTGAAATGTCGAGAGTATACTGTAATAAGGGTTATTTATTAAATATATACACTAGCCACATTTATGTATTATACAGGGTGTGTCAAAAATAGCACCCAAACTCTACACAAGTAGATTCTTCGTGAGGAGACATGACACACGCATACACGATGCGATATGCGCAGCAAATTTTTTGAACGTTATTGTATGGAAATGTATGTAAATAATGCTGTTGATGTGCCAAAAATGGGTGTTTCTCTTACACCGGCTGTGACATCATACTTTGTTTTTCGTATTTTTCTCGTAAACTATGGATTGTAAAGATGCAGTTCTGTGAATATTATTTTTGTACTTCCAAAAAGAAATATGGCTGCGCTGAGATTAGACGCTATTTTTGGAACACCCTGCATTTGATAGTATCTACTTAAGATTCTGTTTAAATAATGTTTTTTTTTTTTTCTTGCATTCACTGCTCATTGAAAAATTGAATTTATAGTCATGAATCTTAATTATTAAGCACATTTTCAAATTTTACTACTAATTAACATAATCTTAACATAATCTGAACACAATCTTGGTATTTTAGATATAAATTTTTCCTTGTGAAAAATAATCATTCATTTTTTTCAGACACACTTAAAATTACCATTTTGCACAATAAATATAATTATGTAAGTAAATCAGACATCCATGGTTTCGCTGAAAATTAGACTTGTATTTTCTTAGGTAGTGTCTTTAGAAAGAAATGATAATTTTAATTTCAGTAAAGAAAAATTTTAATGCAAAACAATGCTAAATTACAGTCATTCAAAAGCTGACATATTATTAAGTAAAGAAATGACATGCGGGAATATTCCCCTTTTAACACTATTTATAGTTCGTTTGCAGTTGTGTAGTAGTAAAAAAATCAGAAAGATTACGCTCAAGGCAGAAAGATTACGCTCAAGGCAGAAAGTATACCCTACAGTGTATATACTATAGCTTTCTTGAGAAATAGAGGGTATACGATGCTCCTTAAAAAAATCCAGAAGGTATGCGGCGTGTACTCGCGTATACCCTCCACTACATCTCTGTTCGTTTTTTTTTTTTTTTCCTCTTTTTGGATTTATATTCAACATGCATCTGAAAACAAAACAAAAAACATTAATATACAAAATTATAATCTAGCATTAATATACAAAATTATAATCTAGCATCTTACTTACAAAATTACATTTCATACATCAGAACCGCCAACTTTTTAAGAACCTTCTATGTAATTATTTTAATGAAAATAAACAATTTTACACATTGCAGAACAAAGGTAATATAGGTATATATTCACTTTTAAGTTTTTCAGAGAACAAAAACAAAGTTTCGAACAGTATCAATCAATAGGTGCATATATTTTTTAAAACTCTGTATACTGTTTTTATCAAAAGATAGGAAAACGTGAAAATATACATAAAAAAATTCCTGTCGGCTTGGTCTATAGGCGCAGGTAGATTTCATAGTTAAGTGTTCATTTCAACAACAAAAAGTAAAATATGATTAGAAATAAAACCAGTTTAACAATTTTATTTGGCCGCTTTTGAAGAACTTTTAATTTCTTTTTTCTATAAGAGCTGGTTTTATCAGAATTATCTTAAGAGAAATTCGGCTCAAATACCCACTTTGACAGCATTTTTTGAAATATACTCTGACTTTATGAAAATATGGACCAATACGGCACGTTATAAAGCTCCTAAATAAGAGAAACTGTCAAATGAATATGTTTGAGAGCAAAATTGCATTTAAAAATGAGTCATAAAATAAGCAATTTGTTATTTGAATACATACTCAATTCTTCAACCACGTTCGCTAGGGAAATACTGTTCAAAAAGCATTTTTTTTAAATACATTCTGCCTTTATCAAAAAAACTTACCAATAAGGCACATTATACAGTTCCTAAATAAAAGAACCTGTCGATTGAATGCATTTGAGAGCAAATATGGATTTAAAAATGAGTCAGAAAATGAACAATTTATTATTTCAATACTTTCTCATTTTTTTTCAATCACGATTGGGAAATTCTGCTCAAAATGCTCATTTTGAGGTTTTTTTTTTTTTTTTTTTGGTGTATGTGTGTCTTTATCAAAAAAAAAAAAAAAAAAAACTGCCCAATATGCCACGTTATATAGTTCACAAATGAGAGAACCATTTGAATGCGCTTAAAACCAAAAATGAATTTTAAAATGAATCAGAATATAAGCAGTTTAGATTTGAGATTTTTTTCTTCAATTCCTATTTTTGTTTAATTTATTTTTTATATAAGGATTGTTCGTATAAAAAAATTGTCAATATAAAAGCTGTAACTGTCTCAAAAGCATAGCTTGAAAACTCTGAAAATTATCGTCGATAGAATAAGCTCAAAATCCGTTATTCCCAAAAGGATGCAAAAAGATGATGGGTTGTATCCAAATATAGCAGTACGTGCAATATTGTGTATATGATATATTGACACTAATCAAGGGAATATGAATACAGCCCCTCACCTTTTTTCTTCATTTTGGGAATAACGGATTTTGATCCTATTCTATACACGATAATTTTAAGAATTTTCAAACTATATTTTTGAGATGTGTACAAAAGTTGGTCCATAGTTAACACGTTATGCAAGATGTATTTTGTTGCGGCACGCGCAGTGAAACATTATCTACTAAATATGCTCATTTTTCTCCAATTATTATTGTTTAATTCTGATTACAGGGTGCAATGTACAATGTTATTTGTCATATTTCCTGAAAACAACATCGTTTTTTATTAAAAACTTTGCAAATTATAAGCAAAACTTGGTAAAATTTGGGAACGTTTTTATAAAAACCTTAATTTTTCTATGAGTATAATTGCTATCCTCCCAAAAATGAACACAGTTTATTACAATAAGCCACTTAATCATAATTTGCAGTTTGAATGCTATTGCTACATAAGTTTTGACACGGTTATCTGAAAGATCTTTGTGCTTTTTAAATTTGTTGACGATCTGCTATGGAATTTCGGGAAAAAATCTTCGCGAAAATATATAACCTGGAGTTTCAGAATAATTCATGTATATTTCTGTATATTTAACAAAGCGTTAAAAATCGCAAGTGTTAAGATTTTTTTTTTTTTTGCTGGTATTGTAGTATTAAACTTCACACATAGTGTATGCATGCCTAAATTTCGTACTGCTCACATCTGTATGTACAATTTATCCCAAACAGATAACCACAACTTAAAAAAAAAAAAAAAAAACTACAATTGAAATTTGGCAATTCTAAATCTCTGGGGCACGGCAATTTCGGAATTTCGAGGTTTTTCAAAAAACATTTTCATGGCAACATAATAACAAACAAAATGCTACTTTTTTTCCACCATGTGCAAATAAGCAATGTTTAAATTGACGAATTAAGTAACAAAATAAAAATAATACTCTAAGAGATAACACTTATGTGGCAATTAATTATGCATATTAAAATACAATAAATTAAAATATAGTTACACAATAGATAATACATAAGTCATTTTATTCCAAATCTTACAAAAACTTAAGTCATTAGGTTCTGAAAATTAAAAAAAATAATCGGCCATCAGTCTAATAAAATCGGACATAAAAAAATATTCAGAAGGAAAAAAATGTGGAAAAATAACATCGTAACATAAGTTTTCTTAATGGATATTAAATGGATATTAAACGTGAGTGAAATCGTGTAGTTAAATTCCAATTTTTTTTTTTTTTTTTTTTTTTTTTAGAAGGTTTGATGCTATTTCTAGAGCATTTTGAAGAGTGTGGGAATGCAGAGATCCTTGAATAAACCTGTCAAATTTCACCATTCTTCTCAGAATATTTATTTAAATTTTTGTTCAGCGATGTTTATTTATTTTTATTTATTTATTTGTTATTATTTCGTGAATCGATAACGAAAAATAGTATAACAAATTTCAACAAGTAATCCCCACTCCCCCCATCCCCCCCAGAAAAAAGCAAATCTTAAAACAGATTTTAGGGGAGATAAAAAAGAGAGAGAATCTTGTAAAAAGACTTAAAAAATGTATTTTTTTAAACAGTGACTATTTCTCTTAAGTTTTATTCGATATAAAGTAAAATTTTACTGACTTCTTTTCATTTGATTCAATAAAGTATGCGAAAACTAAATGCAACCAATTTTGTATATCACTTCAAACAAAAGAAATGAATTCCGAAAAAAAAAAATTGTAACGATAACATTGTAACGACATTATCCGAAGGAGGGGGGGGGGGAGAGATGATAATATATGGTATAAGAAGGGAGGAGGGGGTCCAAAATTATCAAAAAGTTGATAACTTTATATTTGCACATCCCCTTAGTTACAAACATGTACTTGGGGGTTGTCCATAAATGATGTTACACGTTTTTTCAACATTCTTGACCTTCCCTCCACCCCCCTTTGTCACAAAGCATCACACTTCATCTTACTTTTTCACCTCCTCTTGTCAAATGTCACTCTATGTTATATAGACATTTACTTGCGGATCAGAAAGAAAGTATTTCCTTATAGATCATATTTCAAACTTTATTTTTAAATTTTAATTATGTGTTTTAATTTGTAGGATTAACAATAAAAATGATTCATGTACTTTTTCTGTATAAAATAATGTTCAGATTTGCAACAAAAAACACAAATAATTTAGAATAATAATAAAATATTTATATTAAAGAGTGATCGAAAAGAGATGTATTTTGAAATTTGAAATAGAATTTAATATATCAGGCTTTTTAAATCTTATCTTTACTTGACGAACACAAAATATTCTAATTTTAGAATAACTTCGAAATTTAATTGCCTGAATTTTAATACTTTTATTTTAACCAAAATGTGTGACGCCACATTTCTTCTTATCCTGTCTCACCTCCTTGTCACAAACTATCACAATTTTATCAACTCCCCTCCCCTCCCCTCCTTCAAGCGTGGCTTCATTGGTGGTCGGCTCCTTGAGAGATTTTGTTGGAAATAAACTACATGAAGTTTCCAGTCATAATTGTATCAAGTTAAATCTTTCTGTTTTTTATGTTTTAAAAGTTATTATTTTTTTTTAATTTCCAGTTTATGTAATAATTAAGTCTTTAATTAACGGTTAATTGCCATAACATTATACCAGAATACATCTACATTTGTTTATTTAGTGTTTATTTGAAAAAATTTAAATGCATTTGATGAGAAATATGAAAGTTATAACTAAGTCTCACTTTAAATAAATAAAATTGAAATAAA
Organism: Maratus speculifer; assembly: GCA_964019185.1. NCBI lineage: Eukaryota > Metazoa > Arthropoda > Arachnida > Araneae > Salticidae > Maratus > Maratus speculifer. Next base: position 390,200,066 of record OZ025292.1, on the reverse strand, counting down.
TAAAATGTTCGGATTTACCAGGTTCAACTGTAATAGGATAATAAGTAGAAAAAATGATGAATTTGTTGACCCGAACATATCTTACAAACTCTGCTTATATACATACATTATAGGATGCCTAAAAAAGAGGACTCAAAATTCGTTATAATTAATTATTTTAACTTCCCATCAAGGACCGATTTATAAATTTGGGGGCCCTAGGCACAGATGCTTACGGGGCCCCCCTTGCACCGATACTTACAGGGGGACTGACTAAAAAAATGATAAAAGATAGTTACTAAAATAAACATTATTGACTTTAATATATCCATTACAATGTAAATATGATAATCAATAACTTACTTTGAAATAATTACTTCGCAATTATGAAATTTAAGTGAATAGAAGTTTTATAGTAAATTGTGTAGTGCTAATTATCTTTTCCTAAGCAAGTGTATATATATGGAATGTAAAGTATGCAACAACTAATAATAATTTTTTTTAAAAACACCTAGCTACAATTATTTAAAATATTGGGAACTCTACCGCCTCCAATATATGTTCCCCAATATTCAAATAATCTGACTATAAAAGGAAAAGGATTTAACATTTTAACAAGAATTAAAAATACAATATATTTTAAAGTGATAAAGATAAAAGAAAATATTCATTATAATAAAATAATAAATGGATGTTTTAGACAAAATATACAATGTTATAAAAATAGAATATCAACATAATAGAATCTAAAATTTCATTGAATATTAAAGCTACATGGGATTTTGGGCAATAATTAAAAAACATCCAGCAAAATATGGAGCCCCCTGAAAATCGGGGGCCCTGAGCCCGTGCCCCGAATGCCCTGCCATAAATCTGTCACTGCTTCCCATGCTACGAGGAAATGTTAGTAAAGAATATCTTTTCAAAACAATAGAATTTTAAGTTGTGATAAAATTTTAATCATTCGTTTTCTAATGATATAATTAGTTTTTTCTATGTGTAGAAGGAGTACTGGAAACAAAGAGGGCAAACGGGGAACCACACTAGACACTACTGATTAAACGTATCCAAATTTATAAATTTTAGTCACTTTGTCTAATTTTAATCATTTGGCATTTTTTAATGAATATCCTCTTTGCTTTCATAGGGGTTCCCTCTAAAACGGGTCGCCCGGGGCAGCTGCTCCGCATACCCTTTTATAAGTTGGGCAAGTTGAGTTAAAAAGTGTAATTGCATCTTAATAATACAGATTTACAAAAAAAAAGTACCGCATCAAGAATAAAACTGACTTCTAAAAAACTCAATCTCCATTGGAAACAAAAGAAAAAAAAAGAAAAAAATTATTAATTCGACGTTACGAATATTACATAAAATCTCAGTTACAGTTGGCAAAGAAATTAAATTTAAACAAAGCATAATTGATCCATAATATGTCAAACAATTAAAAACGTCAAATTACTTATATATTTGTATATGAATTACAAAATAGAAAATAATTATACCAGTAAGATATATACTTTTTAATCATATAATTGATAATAAAATCCCACTTTGAATAATAATTAATCGGTTACACGCCGAATTAATATCGCAATATATTTATTACTATAATTTTGTTTTTCCTGTATTACAGATCAAATGTTTTAATTTATGCATATAAATTTAGAAAATAACAAAAAAAAAAAAAAAAAAAAAAAAAAAAAAAAAAAAAATATTTCTGCAGTTTTTTTGGCTGTTTTCATTTCACTGTTCACAGTTTGGAACTTGATTATTGATTGACAACCTATGCAAATATAACAAATTATTTACCGCTATATTCTATTCAAAAACATTTAAATTTCTAACGGCAAAATGCAAATAATAAAAAAAATGACAAAAACAATAATATATTTTTTTACAAAATCGAATTTACATTTTCCTTATACCTGTGATAAATGCTTAAACATAAATATTTTTTTTTTCAAAAGTTGAAATCAACCTTATATTTTATAGTAAGAAATAAGGACATCATTTATGTTGGAAAATATATGTTCTGTATTACAAATAATGCAAGGTTCCCATTTGGGAACATTGGCGTTTAAACGGTTAAAAGAAAATAACTATGAAAAATAAGACAAAATTTCAAAATATAATTATTTGTTTATCTGTATAATTTTTTTGAGGGGGGGGGGGCAAATTATTTATCATAATATCGAAATCAATATTATAAAAGTACACACTTTTAGGCCAAAAAGAGAAACACATAAAAACAAACTGCACATGAAATTCTTACTAAATTTAGAAATTATGATATGATGAGATATGTGAAATATGATAAATGACAATTTGATTTCATGTTAGTGATATTTACAAAAAACACAACTATCAACAATGAAATAAATACGATATATTATAATAAGCTCTTTATCAAAATAGTTTAATTCTAATAAGAATAATTGCATTTTTATCTGCTAAAACATTTAAAATATAATACCAGTTTTCAATCCAAAAATAATTAACACAAGAAAGAAAAAAAATCACGCGTCAAGCAAGGATTATAAAGCACTTTAAAACACAATCAGAATAATGTAATAAAACTGCACCCTTTGAAAAATGATTCGTACAGTAATTAAACACCTTTTTATTTTCCGATAAATTAATTACAGTTATAAGCGATTGTTGCCCCATGACGGCAACGTTTCTTAAGCAAGAAATGTTTCCAGTATACTGAGTAAAAAAAGGGCTGATTTTCGTAAGATATCTGGCAAAGTTAGTTACATAAAATGACAAGAGTTTAATGAAACAAGTTTTAAAGAATACTTTTTCAAAATAATCTGCAATCATGATCTTAAAAAAAAAAATAATAAATAAAAAAATAACATAATATTTACCTGAAGTATGAAATATTTTCTCTGATATTACAATTAAAACAACATTATTTAATCAAGCTATCGCAAGAATAATATCGCTATCTAAGAACTACACGATCGAATGACGAAGTAAAACATTTTGAAAAGCACTTTTAGATTCGTTGGCACTTCCTGTTCTACCCTTTGTAATATCTGCTGATTTCAGCACAAGGCAAGACATATGTTTAAAAAGAAAAAAGTGTGAGGTTGTTTTATTTGCTATAATGTTATTTCAGTGTCGATTTTATCTATGTTTTATAGTAAAGATTATGTACTTCGTTTATTACTTGGCTATAATTATATAAAATGCATTCTGTGTCTATATTTTTACATGAGAAAATAATAATTTATCACACATTTTTAAAGTTTAGAAAAATAAAACAATAATGGATTATATGTTCAATTATATGTCAGGCAAATTTCCCTCTTTATGGCAAATTATCGTTCCGGTCCTGCTATAAAATAACATGCGAAGGAAATACATAAAACTATTAAAAACATTGCACACCTCCTATAAAGCAAAAGCGTAACCTATCAAAGCACATATCAAATCACAAAAACCCCAATTTTTCTTTTAATCGGATTGAATTATTAATTATAAATAATGATAATTGTGTTAAAATAATACTTATTTTAAATATAAATCAGAGAAACTTAATGGCATAGTTGAAGTACTCTATAACATTTATTAATGATCTTCCATGAACATTAACTTATTACACTTGACTGAAATATGTGCGTTAGGTATATTATAACACAATAAAGAGAAATGCAATTTTATTAAAACAAAGAAATAAGTACAAAGACAAAACTTACCTTTAGCCCGCAACAGATTCATTAGCTTGTGATTTATTTAAATCATTACTGATTTTAGAGAAAAAAATCTAATAAAACAATCACTGCAACAGGAAACAAATGGCGGTGGGGCGGAGTGCATTATGGGATAGACATAGCCATGACAGTTGCGAAACGGCAGATGGCGCTTCAAAAACGTCACTGAAAAATAACGCCATAACCGTAAAATTCAATTTTCGCACAAAAAAGAACTATTAACAGCCATTTTTGCTGTTTTTTCTTCCGTTTTTTCTTACAGTGCAGCTACCCAATTTGCCCTTGCAATAATCAGTGTCTATTTTCACTAAGTTAATGAAACATATCTTTTTTAAATATCGTTATTGACAGGTTTTTATTGCATCTAGATTTATGACATTAATTTTCCATGCCTTAGCGAGGGGAAAAAAAAATACCCGATTCATTAAAAACATCAAATGAAGTTCTCTGAATATCACTTCAGTTAAGTCACTGGTTTAGTTAGATGTTAAATTTCATAGCTTCGTTACTGAGAGAATAAGACATAAATTTCAAACAAAAAGATTCTAATTAAATACTTGACAGATAATACAGAATGGCTATTATCTGCAGATTAATTTAGACTTTCAGTTTGTTAAGATTTTTCTATTAAATTCTTTGAGGAAAATCTCACCAGCTTCCTCACGAAATGAATAATTTTAGTGACTCCTGATAATTATTTGGCAAATAAATATTCCAACTTATTAAGTTATTAACTTGCAAAAGCTTGAATGTAGGTAGCGATGTTTCATTTTCTTTCTTTTCTTTTTCATTTTTCTTTGTTTTTTGTGTAGGAGATATCATAATCTTATAAGTATGGATGGCAGTTTGATAATGAAACAGATTATTTTTCCTTTTTTGCGAAAGATTTGTAGAAGAAATACCACAACAATCACTTTTTTAAAAATTAATTTTTGCATCTTGTTTATTTGCGTATACCTAAGTGCTATTATTAAAAAGCATATTTTGCATAAAAATGCTGCACGAATTTTCCTATATATATATATATATATAAAATTATTCAAAATCTATATATCGGTCAAATAAAGAAAAAAATAGTAAAAAAAAAAAAAAAAAAAAAAAAAAAAAAAAAAAAAAAAAAATAATAATAATAATTTTCAAATTTTCAACGAAAATTTGATATTTTATGATGTATACCCTATGTACACAATTGTGTTTTTAAATACTGGATTGCTATATTTTGCAATTCCTTGGGCTTAAATTAATTAACTTTAACTGCTTAACATTCTGCAATTTTTTTATATTAATATTTTTAAGTATTCAGTAAAAATAATAAAAGTTAATTTTACCTGAATAGTTTGATTGATTTGTTGTTTGTTTGTTTAGATTTCCGAAGAACAATTTCAATTTTTTGTCAAATAGAGTCATCTGACATGAACAAAATACGTGTTATTCCATTCTTTGGACTGTTATTGATGAGGAATAGAGGTCATATTAGCCAAACTCATGGCAGATCATGAGAATTATAGCACTTTTAGGTATGTGCCAGATGTGGCACACGGTCCAGCGAAGTGTTAAGGGGAGCTCTGTAAATGAACCAAAAATGCTACACATTTAATTTTCAATAACAAACTATAACTTTTCCATAAGGATATTGATTATCCAATAAATCTGTGAATAGCACGGCAATTGGGCGATACTTAAGTGAGTCAGAATCCGGACAAAAAGACAAATAAGCCGAATTTATAAACATTTTCCAACTTCGGTTAAGTGTGTTAAAGGGAAAGTTTATCTCAAAATTGATTAAAAAAATAGATTTTTATTATTACATATTAAATGACAGCCTGTTTAATGGCGAATACTTTCACACCTCAGTTTTAATCATACGGTAATTATATTGCGAGATATTTTAAATTTGTTAATAGAATCAGCCCAATTTCCCACACTAACGAAAACTTTAACCAGCATTTTCTACATGTTCATATTTTCTTTAATTTCATGTTTTAAAAATGTTAAGTTTATATATGTATATTAAAGACAAAGAGAGTTAAAAGAAAATTTTTTGTATATTTTCTGTAGTATATATGTGATAAATCTGCGTAATGAAATTAGCTTTCAGGTTATTATTATTATTTTTTAAAGGTATATGAGTATGTGTTAGATTGCAGCGTTTTACATTATATATATATATATATATATATATATATATATACTAGCAGGCGTCGCCCGCTATGCTGGTCTGCCTATCCAGATGAAGCTTTGATTTTTTATAACAGATTTTTATTAGAACGACATAGCTGTAGATTACAGGGAAAACGCGATTTCCGTGAACAGGCTGCGGAAAAATACTCGAATTTCATCAAAGGATCGTGAAAAATACTCGAATTTTATCGTAAAATCGTGTAAAATACTCAAATTTTGCAGAAAAATCGTCCGAAAATACGCGAACTTTGTAGAAAGATCCGGGAAAATATCAAAATTTTGTAGAAAAATCGGAGAAAATATGCAAATTTTATCAAAAAATGGCGGAAAATAGGCGAATCTTAACGAAAGATCGTGAGAAATACGAGAATTTTGACGAAAGATCAAGGAAAATTTGCGAATTTTGTCAAAAGATCGCGGAAAATATGCGACTTTTGTTGAAAGATCGCGGAAAATACGAGAATTTTGTTGAAAAATCGGAGAAAATACGCGAAATTTGTTGAAAAATCGCGGAAAATACGCAAATTTTGTCAAAAAATCGCGGAAAATATGCGAATTTTCTCGAAAAATCAAGGGAAATAAACAAATTTTTCGAAATTTTATTTGCTATTTTCTATAAGAAACTACTATTTTTTGTTTAAAAAGTTTTTTTGTTTATATTAACTGCGTATAGATGGCGCCAAATCCAAATTAAAAAAACTAAACACAAAGCTTCTTAATTCATGCCTAAAAGCATCGAACTAAAAGTCTATCATATGCCCATGATTAAAGCCACTACCGAATCATACTTTTTAATAAAAATAATGTATTTTAAAATTTAAAAAACTTCAATGTTTAATTTTAATGCCTTGTGAAATCTTCAGAAATTGAGTTTCATTTTGCTAATTATTATTATTATTATTGTAATAAATACTGTTCTTTGTTTTGAAATTAAAATTTGTTCAAAAACTAAATATCAAGAAAAAAAAATCTTCATCATTAGTATTTGTAGAAATCTATTGTTATTTTTAAAATGTGCTGTTCTACAATACAAACTCTTCAATACTAAAATCTTCATTCTGTTTGTATTATTATGAAAATGCAATGCAAGTAAAAATTCCGTTTTTTTTTTTTTTCTTTATTTCTGATTGATATAAACATTTCAAATTTTTGACAAAGATAGCTTAATATGCCGCGCCAAATGAAAAACATATGCCAAATGGTAACCCTTTTGTCCAAAATAAAAGAACTTTCCGTCATAACTTTATAACTTATATGCATAGAACAATGTACTATATACAAAAACCTTCCTTGAAATAATACATATCTAATGATATAAGTTACTTCAAAATTCTTTCAGTAGAATTGGAAGAGTAGATGGAAAGCGCGAAATTTCCGTTTGTATTTTATATATATAAGTAGATAATTATATCAAATGCAGCATTAGATGTATCTAAAAATCTACATGCAGTCTTGTGTACATTTGAAAATATAAAAAATAATAATAATAATAATTAGGCAAAAATATTAATATTTAAAAAAGGATTACTGATATAAAAACATTCAACTTAAAAAAAATATATATATGTATGCAGTTAATTTTTCTTTCCAAAATGTACTTTTAGCTGAAAATTGAAATGCAACACGTTCACCATTTGAAGCATATTTTTTAAAATGAAAAAATTGTTGTATAAGTCAACTGTCTTTAAAGAAAAAAAAAATATATAGATATTGTTCTTATCTCCTGCACTCAGAAGTAAAATAAAAATATTTGCTTGCCTACCATCAGAATGATGAATTACATTTCAAGGCAAATTTTAGTTTATTTCTTTATTAAAAAATATATTTTAACAAATGTCGCTTCTAATGGAATTAGATATAACTTATGAGCATATAATAATTCATAAGAGAGGCCCTGACCTTTGAAGAAGGAAGCAATTTGCCTGTTAATAAAAAACTTGTTTCAGATTCGCCTTTGTGCTATAGATATTTTTAAAGAAAATAAATTCGCCATGTTTTTGAAGTTATTGTTTTTATGTTTTTTTCTTATTGTATTTTACTTGGTTAATCAGTACTTTTAAACTTTTTAAAAAAAATTTAGAGACATTATAATATCTTTCGATACATTATTAAATGATTTTATTGAAAGAAAAAGATTTCGTTAAGAGCCCACACTACTAATTGGAAAAGACCCGGATGATAATGTTAAGCGTATGGGACGTTCTTTTCAAATATCTCACTCAAATGTTAATATTTTTACATGATTTTTTTTTCATTGGATATCTGAGGACAATCTACAACCAGGTTAGATTTTACTATTTCGATTTTGGTTATACATTTTTTAATATTATGATAGTTTCAATTTCAGAACCGGTTCTAACCGGTTTCAAAAGAAAAAGTTTTTTTTTTTTTTTTTCTCTTCAAAGCAAAAATGAAGAAGTAAAAACTAATCCCTTTGTAGATCATACTCAGCTATCCTAAGTTAAAAAAAAAATCATGCAAAAATATGAAAATTTGAGCGAGATACTTGAAAAGAACGACCCCATAGGCTTAATATTATCTTCCAAGTCTTTTCCAATCAGTAGTAGTGTGAGCTCTTAAGACAAAATGCGTCATGTGGTACAACTATATATATATATCTGTTTTTTAATTGGCAAAAGTTTAACCTTACAGTTCTCCTACAATTTTGAATTTGAAAAATCCAGCAAGAATAAATTACATCAAAGAAAAATGCGCCATGTGATGCTATTAGATTATTTTCCCCGAATTTATGAAAATTCAAAATTACACTTTTCAAACAATTTTGAAATCTTTTGAAAAAAAATTTCATGAGGAATATATTTCATCGAGAATAAATTGCATCAAGTAAAAATTATATCAAGAAAAATGTGTCATTTAGTACAACTTGAAAAAAAAAAAAAAAAAAAAAATTATTTAAGAAAATTTTTAAATCACACACTTCTACAATTTGAAAAAAAAATCTTTTTGCGTACTTTTTTTTTTACATACATTTTAATAAATTTTATCAAGATAAACTACACCATGTTGTAGAATTTGATTTTTTTTTTATTTAAGAAAATTTAAAACAACATTTTTCTACAATTTTGAATTTTTGAAAAAAAAAAATTAATGAGAGTAAATTTCGCGAAGAATAAATTTCAACATGAATAAATTTTATCATGAAAATATGCGTCATGTGGTACACTTAAAAAAAAAATGTTAAACAAATTTAAGAAAAATTTTAATTGCATTTCTAAAACTTTGAATTTTTGAAAAGAAAAATCTTTTTTGAATACTTTTTAAATAAGTACGCCTTAACTGTAAAGACCAGTTTTCCAAAAGATTCATTGGTTTAAGAAAAATTAAATGTTATGCCATAACATACATAAAAACAGAAAAAAAATATTATTTAATCTTTTCTTTTTTTTCACATTTACTAACGATTCAAAGAAAAAAAAATTTTATTGTTATCGGCAGTATAAATGTATTTTTTGTGACCTACTGTCTTTTTTCGCTAAAAATTTAGAACTTTATATTTCAATTACATAATTGGGTGCTTGTATAAAACATGGAAAAAATGGCCGCCAAGCTCGTCATGCATAATTAAAAAAATAAATAAATAAATACGTTTTATGATGGATTTAGTAACAGAAGAAAAATATTTCTATCTAAGTATGTCTCATAGACACTCGACTTACATATGATAAACTTAGTTAATAAAAAACATTAAGTACCAGAATATAAGGTTGGACATTTGATATCACACCAACTTTAGGTATGACTTTTACCCTGCTTTCTTTATTTCTTCTTATTATCATTTCTTTTAAAGCTTTTTATATTTTATTTTTTGCAAATTGTTTTTTAACAAATTAGAAAATAAAACACGTAGCACCCTAAAAATGTTTAATTTAATTAAAGTATCAAACATTTTGTGGCAGTTCTGTAAACTAATGCAATAAAGTTTTTTTTTACGGCACTTGAACTATCAATGTCGAAAAAGTGGTTTTACAGAAAAGTTTTGGAACTTTTGTGACAACTGCAAGCAGTGTAATAGTTTTGAAGTATATGGTATCCAAGAAACTGTTTCTACCGCATTGATAATGTCCTTGTTAAAAAAGTACTTTTACAGGCTACAGTAAGGGGCTATGCATATATAACTGTTTTGTATCAAAACTTCAATCAAAACTTCTTTATCGGGTTCAAAAATACTCTAATTATTCTTGAATTTTCTTTTAATAAATTTTATTATATACTTAGAATTATAGTATGAAGAAATATTGAATTCAAATTATTTACATAATATGTACAAAATGTATAATATATACAAAATATAAATTCCTTTTACCTTGATAATTTCTGATCATCGTACTTAAACTGGAAAGATGATCCTATGTACATTTCTGCGTGCCTTTTCAATAAAAATAACATAATTCTTCAATAAAACTTAAGACGCGCACGACACAAAAAAATATAAACATTCTCTATAAAAAATTCTTTTTCATTCCATCAAAAATTGATGCCAACTTTTTTTTATCTAAACTTTTACCTTATCTCATACGATAAAAAAATGTAAAAGTAAAGCAGACCAAAAACAGCTTCGCTGCCATGGCAACGAGTCGCATAAGAAAAAAAATAAATATCACAATAGCAAATTTGCAAACGATCTACTGTGAATAAAATGAAACATTAAATTTATCAATTCCTAACAATAACGTTATCATTTTCAGGGAGGAGGGGGGGGGGGTGTCTGGCGCATGATATCGTAAGATATCGCTAGGGGGGGGGGGCAGAATTTTTCTTTTGATATCCACATCATTTTTTATCCAATCAAAATGTCTCTTTTTATTTGTAAGATGGTCTTTGATTCAAAATAGCGTATTATCATATTTAATCGATTACCTATTTTTATCAAAGAAAAAAAACGTATTATTAAAATAACTTAAATATAAAATTATTTAATTCTAAAATGTAGAAAAAAAAAAGTTTGACCTTCCTATTCTTCTACATATGTGTATGAATACATAATCGCGGTTCGAAAAACCATATGTGAAATAAATTTAAAATGAAGCTTGTGTTTACTAATGAATAAAAGAGATAAAGGAAAAAATGTTGTCGACTTGTTTTGTTCATACGAATTTTTATCTATATCTCACCTCTCTCCCGTCCGGGACAAGTCTAGCAAGATTTTATTACTGTTGAATGCACTATGTAACAAAAACCTGTTATAAAATGCTTTTAAGTAGTAACTATTTCTTTTAAGTGTTATTTGTTATAAAGCGATATTTGATTGACTTCTCTTCATTTGAATCAATAAATTATACGAATAATAAACGTAAACAATTGTGTATATCACTCCAACCAAAAGAAATAAATTCATAAAAATGAAAAAAAAAAAAAAAAAAAAAAAAAAAAAAAAAAAAAAACACTTTGATAACGATATTATCACTGGGGGGAGGGGGGCAAAATTACCAAAAAGTTGATAACGATATTATTACTGGGGGGGGGAGAGGGGGCAAAATTATCAAAAAGTTTATAATGTTATATTTGCACAATCCCTAAAACAGAGAGAATATACTCTGTAAAACAATCTGTAACTCTACCTATGTAAAGTTACCAGAGTTTGTATACTTAGTAATTTTTTTAAGTATACTATACAAAAAAAGAATAAAAAAAGATATGAATCTACAAAACCAGTTTTTGTAAAGCTACAGTAATTCGTAGCTTTGGAAAAGAATCTACTGAAATTGAAGTAATATTATTAAAGTTTTATCCGTTACTCGGGTTACATAAAAAGTTCTAGGCATCCCAGTTTTCTAAAAAATTCTCAGTTATCGTACAGCTTTTTTGACTTACAATGTAAGCGTATGTTTCTTACATACATTTTTGTTGTTCCTGTTTATAAAAAAAATTCTAGGAATTCCAGTGCCCTAAAAAACTTTAATATCTTTGCAGTTTTTTTTTTTGAGTGTAGCAGTGAATTTGCATTTTTAATTTGTATTATTTTCATGCTTAACTAAAATGTATTTTATTTTGTGATGCCTACAAATTCTGTAGATCAGTGGTTCTCAAATTTTATTACTACTTGATATACTTTAAATCAAAAACATTTTTTAAGACTCACCGAATATCTAGTTTATTTCAGAATTGTGTATAATCTATCATATGGAAAATATAACTTTCCACAGAGCACGCACACACACACTATAACTACTTGCACTGTTAAAGAAAAAAAAAATGAAAATTACTAAAATTTTTCAAGGAAACTGGGATTCCTAGAATTTTTTATGCATGGCAATAACAAAAATTTCATGTAACAGATCGCATTTGCACAGTAAATATATAATAAAAAGAAATTGTAAAGTTCCTAAGACTTTTTTAGAAAATTGCGATGCCTAGAAATATAATTATAAGTAATTGTAACCCGAGTTACATGTAACATTTTAGTAAAATTGCTGTAATTTTTTGTTAGATTCTCTCGTAAAGCCATATATTTCTACAGCTTTACAAAAAAAAAAAAAAAAAAAAAAAAAAAAAGTATATTTGTAGATTTACAACTTTTTTTTGTACAACCTATAGATAAAGTTTTAGTAAACATTACATATTTCTGTAAATTTACATCTGGAAAATTATTATTATTTTTTTTTTCTACAGTCTATGATAATCTAAAATATGCGAAGTCTTCTTTTACTGAGTAGATAAAAAGATATTTAGATATGAATGTATTATTAAAAATTTTAATCATAATACTTTCTTCTGTTGAAGATAGAAAAAATAAAAAATACAATTTAAATAGCAGTGCAATTTATGATATTGTTTTACATGAAAGGCAAAGACTGTATCAGGTTGAAAGTTTTTTAAATGTAACTAATTGTCCTTTCTCCATATAAACTTCGATAAAACAAATTCTTAAAAATAATTACTTCTTTTTTCCGTAATGTCCCTTAAAAGCTGTAAGATAGTTAAGAAGACTTGACCGATCGTTCCCCGACTCAACAAAACATCACCAGCAAACTGATATGATGTTTCGAAACTGCTGTTATAGAATATGTGCAGGGTTGCCCCCAAAATAATTAGAAATAATTTCTACTGGCGTGTATAACTGAAAAAGCGGTTGAAAATGTGTTGAAATTTAATTTTGCGTGATAATTATTAATTTTATCTATTAATAATTATAACATAACGTATAAGTAAGTATATATAAATTCATATACAAATCTGCACAAAAATATATGGATACATTTTCTTCTACAGATGATAACTGACTAAACTAAAAAACTTTCAATTATTTTAATATGTACTATATGGTGTGTATATAAAGGAAAATCAATAGGTCATATTTAAGACTGATAAGTGCTTCATGCTCTAAGTATGTTAGCATGATTTTTTTAGTATGTTTTTTAATGACTTTCAATGCAATTAAAGAGATTTTACATTTAATGACAATAAAAAATTTGATCTATTTTATTTAATTTTGTTTATTTTAGCCGCTCTGGCTTTCCAACGCCAGTTTTTTTTTAATAAATATTTTTATATATCTTTCATCCATCATAATTAGCAGGCTTTTTACAACTTTTCACGAAATGTGACAAATGTGACAGATGTGTCACTGCTTCCGTAAGTTTCTCGAATAAGTTACAGCTGATATTTTAAGTATCTAATTTCCTTACTTTATGACAAAATTTCAAATGTTTTTTTCCTGTGCATCCATTTTCCGTTGCCACCGGAAACAAAATGGTGATAAAAACCATTTTATTTTCTCCGCTGAGTGGTAGTTCACCAAAGAAATGGAATTCATATGTTTGTAGTTCTGCTTTATGCTATACTAAGCGGCAGAAAAGAAACAAAATGCGGACAAAATTCTTTTTCCGATACTGAATCTTGGTGATAGACAGCAATCAATAATTTAGAGTACGTCTAAATATTTAGATTTTCTTTTATCTTTCACATATTTCTGTTTTAGATGCAATGTCACTTTGAATATGGCTTGCATTATGATTTCCTGCTTAGTGAAACTTTAAGGTCATAGAAATCCCATATAAATCCATAATTAAGTTATAACATTTGAGCAATTTTATTTATTTATATTTACATTAAATGAAGCCATATTTTAATGTTAAATTTATTAAACAAGTATATTAAATACAGACATATTCACTTTGAAATTTAATTGTATCTTGTTTGGATTTTATGTATAGTGAGTCTACAGGCTATAAAACGCATGTAGCTCCATAATTAATGCGCACGTTTTGATAATTTTATTTATTTTATTTACATCAAATTTAACCTTAACATCAGTAAATATAAACATATTAAATATACACAGACTAATATTAATTTACCTTGTTTAGAAATTTTATGTATATGCGAAAGTTTTAGTTTATGGAAATTCTGTATGTTGAAATATTTTGTTAATATAAACTTTTAAATAATTTTCTTTATTTTTATTTGCATTATATAATATATATTCAACGATTCCATCATTAAACGAGCCAGGGGTCTGTTCAGACTTTTCAGACAGGATCCTGTTTTTGTGAAATTGTGAAAAATGTATTATTAATTTTGTGAATTTAAAAATAACGTTAAATTCAGGTCCCTTCGGACTTCAGTGACAGGGTCCTGTTTTTGTAAAGGGTCCTGTTTTGTAAAGGGTTTTGACAGGGTCCTGTATTTCCGCCGTTGCGTTTCTATCTGACTGAAGGCGAAGGCGATTGAAAGGTTTTACTTTTAAGGGGAAAAATTTATGAAGGGTCCATTTTTAAGATAAAATATTTTGTGAAGGGTCCGTTTTTAACCTAATAAAAATTGTGAAGGGTCCGTTTTTAACTTAATAAAAATTGTGAAGGGTCCGTTTTTACCGTAATATAAATTGTGAAGGGTCCGTTTTTACCGTAATAAAAATTGTGAAGAGTCCGTTAACGGACCCAAATTTTTCCTAAACAGATCCCTGCGAGCATATTAAATGCAGACATATTCACGGTAACCTTTATTTGTCCCGTATGGTGATTTTATGTCTAACAAGGAGAAGGCCAACTTTGATGATCAGAGAATTTGGTTATCTTAATATATGCTGCAGGATAGATACCTCTTAAGGCCCCTGTCCTCGCTCGAGGAAACGCTCGCGAGCTGATGCTATTCCTATGGGGAAGCATTTTTCTAATAACTCTTTCGCATTTTGACATTTTTGAATAGTTTTTTTTTTGCATTAGATAGCTGAGCATCTTTTTTACTTTTTCGATTTTGGTTGCAGATATTTTTTTACAAAGTTAGTTTCACTTTCAAAACCGGTTTCAAAACTGAAAGTGCTTTTTAAAAAATATATATACAACCAAAATCGAAAAAGTTAAAAAGGTGCGCTTTCGGCATGGACCTCAGTTATCCAATGCAAAAAAAAAAAAAAAAAAAAAAAAAAAATTAAAAAATGTCAAAATGCGAAAGAGTTATTAGAAAAATGCTTCCCCATAGGAATAGCATTAGCTCGCGAGCGTTTCCTCGAGCGAGGACAGGGACCTTAATCTCAGGTTAAATGGATTTTATACAATGTTCTTAAGTTCTTGTGAAACAGGGGGGGGGGGGTCTAATATTATGACACGACTTAAATACTTATTTTAAAAACATAGGTCGTGGATGATTGTAGCTCGGTTGTTATAGGATTAGTACGCTGATCAGAGGAGCCGGGATCGATTCCCAGTAGTGCTACATTTTTCTTATCTTATTTCTTGTTTTGCACAGTGTTGGGTATGAACACGTTCACTCAGCGTAAGTTCACGAACTTAGTTCGTTTTCTGTGAGCTTTGAGCTGAACTTAGTTCAGATTTTGATAAACGAACGTAAAGTGAACGGAAGATAAAAAAATCCGTGAGTTTGAACGATATTTATAGTTCAAACTCAGTTTTTTAATAATTTATTTAATACAATTAAGCATATTCGAATATGTATTTCCCATTCAAATACCATTTAGAGGCATACAAACTCAGGAAAGGTCAAGTCTGATCATCAGTTTTTTTTTTTTTTTTTTTTTTTTTTTGGGGGGGGGGTGGTTTGAAGGATTTGCTTTCTCTGGAGGCACAGGCCATGCCGGATTTGGATTATTTCAGGGCTGTGATTTATTCTTCTTGCACCGAAAGAAATTTTCAGGCATGGTGACAATCCTGCTTGTATGAAAGTTATTGAAACGTCCCGTGCAAAAATCTGTTTAAGGAACAACCTCTTTCGGTCAGTAATTTTTGCCGAAAACAGATAAATTTTTAAATTAACATTATTGCACAAATAAAATTTATTTTAAAGAATAATATATATTACATTTCTAGGGGTGATATACAGTGCTGTAAATTCTGTTATACGAATCTGTGTATGATGAAATCCTGTTTTAAACAGAAATACTTTCTTGATCGGTGCAAGATGGATATAATAATACATTTGTAAGAGACGACAGACCTGGCAAAAAAGGAATGTAACTATACCGATATTACATTTATTATCAGATCTAGCGTGTTCTTTCACATTGACTCTAATGAATAAATGACGTATTAAGGAATTTTAACTGAATTTTTCCATATCTTATTCTTTGCGAAAGAATGTTTCTGCAAACTTTTAAATTTTTTTTTTTTAAATTAATTTTAAAAAGTATATTTCACAAAATAGTACTCACCGAGTGCTTTGTATCTGCATCCTAAGCCGAAAATCTATGAAAACAAAATATTTATTATCAGATTTAGTGTGTTCCTTCATAGGGACCGTTAAAGTATTACGTAAGCATATTTTTCGTCATTTCGTACCCCTCCCCCCCTTGTAAGAAAATATAAGCAAATGCTAGACCCCCTCCCCCCTTTGCTTACGTAAGATTTTATGACAGTTTATACATCAATACTTCTTGACTTATAAAAAGTTACCAATCAATTACATTATTAATCCTACAAATTTATATAGGCATATAGGGATTATGATATCAAAATATATGAAATCATTTTAATATATTGTTGCTAATTGCATTAAACAAACCACAGAATACAAAATGGTTTAAATATATTGTTATTTATCACTTTGAACAATAAAACAAGATATACAAGAAGTCTTAACTTACTTAGGCATCATAACTAAAATTTTTGCCATAAATCATACAAATGTTGGAGTTCAATTTGGTGTTCATATTTTAATCTGATGTCCAGAATCCTTGAACCCATGTTTCAACATTGTCTGTTATAAGGTTTTCACTAGAACAGTGGCCTGGGGTATTGCAGGTTTCCGGTCCTTGTTTGCTTGTTGAATTTGAACTGCAGTTGCTTCGTTGTTTAATGCTTACGTAAGAATTGTCGTGACTCCCCCCTCCCCCTTGTCAGAAAAAATAAGCAGACTCTGGACTCCCCCCTCCCCCTTTAGTGCTTACGTAATACTTGAACGGTCCCATATCGATTCTAATCAACAAATGACGCATGAAGAAATTTTAATTGAATTTTTTTATATCTTAATCTATGCGAAAAACATTTTTGTAATCTTTTTAATTTTGTTTCGTTTTATAATTAATTTTAGAAAGCACATATTACATAAAATCAAACACATGGGCTTTTTCCCGTTTACGGCGCAGGTAAAAAAAACATAAAAAACAAAACTTTTATTTTTAGATTTAATATTTTCTGCTACATCGATTTTAATGTATAAGTGGCACTTTAGAAATTAATTTTAATTACATGGTTATCTTTCTTCATGGTCTTTGTGAAATAATATTTTTCCAAATAAATATTTATTTTATTAGGATATTAATTTTATAAAATATATTGTACAAAGTTAAATGCACGTGCTGCCATGTGATTATATAACAAGTTGAAAATCTGTAAAATCAAAACATTTATTTACCAAATTTTCTCCCGTATTTAAATTGTTCTGTTCCATCGATTTCAATGAATGAATTGCACGTATAAGAGGGCTTATAGTGCAGGAGTTTTGGATAAAAATGGCGCAAAACACTTACTAGCCGTTCTCCCGGTTGCTGTAATGAAGAAATTAGTATGGGCGAGCTGGCAACTCTGAAATGGGCCCGAACTCTCGTGATAACGGCTTCGTCTGCTACGTGGGCCGCATTTGCACGGCCGGATTGCCGGATCTTCTTTTTCTCTTTTTTTTGTTTCTCTCCGCTAGAGCTTGTTTCCTCCAGATTTGATGTTCGTGCGAAATGTTTACCATAGCTTTTCGAAATATTCGGCCGGCTGTGTCCTGGAACGGTATATTTGCCGATTCAACAAGTTTTACATTCCTTTGGGTCAGCAATTTAACTCATTAGGAGGGATATTTGGTGCGCCATAAAATGTGAAAACTTGTGCTGAAATTCTGTGTCTGGACAATTGAGAGTTTAGATATAAGATTATTCGCTGTAATGTCAAATGAGTGTCCCACTGTTATGTTTCTTTGTATTATTTTCAGTTATCCATCATTGTCATTACATACGTTTTAACATATAATTTAATTTGAATTTATGTGCCTGAAGATGGGATTTTTGTAGTCGAATTTTCAGTCACTTTCTGATTCGCTACAGTTCTATAGAAATTTAATGTTGGCGCAGCGGCGCCAACTTTTATGGGCTCATGGGGCACGAGCCCACCCAATAATTTGATCTTTATGTTCACTGAACTTCAATTTGTTTAATACGTATTTTTTTTTATTTATTTATTTAATCGCTTGAAATATTTTTGCGTTTATTAATGTTCTCAAAAGTAATTTTGAATGGAAAATAGTAAGAACATCAGCTAGAATTACAGGAGCACTGAAAACCCATTCAGCGAAAGTATAGTTACATTTTTTACGAAATCAAATTTCTTGCATGTTTTGATGTTTGTTTTGGTGTCTTGAAATTGATAAAGCATTTAGGTGGCTAAAATGTATGTTTTTCTTGGAATTTAGTTTTTTGCAATTTTAATAGTAAGCAATTTTTATGTTATTTAAAATAAATATTAAAGTATTTATAAGAAAGAATTTGTAATATAATAAATTTGTTTATAAAATCATAATAAAATAATAATAATTTAAAAACTTGCTTGGAAAAAAACATAATTTAATTTTGAATTTTCTTTAGTCATTCGCTCCCCCACCTCTCTCTCTCTACACACACACACATACACACAAAAAAGAAAAAAAATGTGTTATTTTGCTTGAAAAAAAAACAAGTTCAATGTACATTCTGCCATTGCAGAATTCAGTTTCGCCTCCGATTAGAAAAAAAAAAAAAAATCGATAGAGGTTTTTTAGAAGGGCGACCCCGTTTGGAATCGCTTTTAGAATGAACTAACTTAATTTTTGTTGTGTTTATCAATATAATAGCAAACAGAACGGCGTAAAATACCCAATTTCTCTCTGAGACATTGGAATTGCGGAATAATAAAGAGATACAATTCGACGTGTTACTTCTTCATTGACTAGATTCATCAAAAACGGATTTTTTCTTTAGTTTAAACGCTTTTTTATAGACTCTAAGAAAAGGGAAATATGTATATTTTAACAATAAAACGAGTGGAATTCCGTCAAATTCGACGAATGAAATGTTTAAAAGACCCGATCGATTTGGTTTTTAAAAAAAGCAAAAGTAATTACATTATTGAATCAATATATAATAAATATATTTCCAAACTTAATGTCAAGTTTGCCAGTTACAATATTCGCACATCTTCAGTTAAAATTGTAATCTGAGTTCCGGCGAAATCCAGAAATTTTATTTTATATGCACCCACAAAAAAACAGTTTTATTTAAAAAAAAAAAAAAAAAAAAAAAAAAAAAAACTAATTTCATTTTTACTGTGACATTATTTTAACTAACTGAAGTCATCTAAAAGTAAAATCTCAATCTCAGTGTCCATAATGAAAAGAAATATTGAAATGTAATACCGTTATGAGTAAAAATGCGATGTTTTAAATAGTGACGTCATTTTTTCTTCAAATGTTTTTTAAAAATTACTGTTATTAGCAATATGAAAAAGGAATTCGTAATAATATTGTAATTCCCATTTATCTGGTTTCTGAATGACATCATTTTCCTCATTTGAAATTTTTCTTAGTTTGCTTTAAACATTAATTTTTATCATAAATTTTTTTCTGTTATTTTATTTACATTATTAATATTATTTCTCAGTAAATATATTTTTTTACCTCAATTCTCTTTCAAGTGCATACTTATACGCAATCATTTTGGAAAATAAATTTTTTTTATCGAGAGAAAAGCTAAACTGTTTTGCCACCATTTTGAAGAAATATCGTAAGAAGCATTTAAAATTAAAAATAAAATATAAAAATGGAAATAAATTAAAATATAGCTAAAATGGGCACAACTACAAATAAATAGCTTTCATTTAAAAAAATAATTATCAAAATCGGTTCTGTAGGAAATTCAGGGCTGATGACACGACATTTTTTAGCTTGTCTGAAAGAAATAGCATAGAAGGCTTAAAAAAAAAAAAAAAAAAAAAAAAAAAACAGAGCCTACCCAATATTCGCGTTTGAAATGAAATAGACGCCCTCTCGCGGACTAAGTCTGAAACGAAATAGAACTGATATCTTCCGCTGAAATCAGTGTTTAAAAGGCCGATAAATAAATAAACAATTCTATAATAAATAAATAAACAGTCCTATAACGCATGCAACGTTGGGTTCTTTGTATTAAAATTATCTAAAATCAAAATTTTACACACAAAGTTTAGATCTATAATATAAAAAAGTACATTTGACTTACTCATGGCAAAATAATATGACAGCAACACAATGCTTGCATGATTAATGAATCAATAATTGCTTCAGCTTCTCTAAAGGAATTACTAGATTTTCCAGCATCTAGAAATTCTAAAATTGTCGATATTTGTAATTTATCTCCCATAATTAAATAAAAAAGATAAAAAAAACTGCACTTTAAATAGCTCTTTAAACGGGTTCCGCTATGCTACAGCATGGAACAAACAGCATACGTAAACAAACGATTATCAGGTCTATACAACGCCATCTTTCGGTCATTACAAACGCGAATTTTTGAAAAATTGGCGCTAGTGTGCAGGTGTGTGTTCTTGTAGTCATAATACAGTATTTTCAATTTTTATATAACTTAATGCCGTATATGCTCGTGTATAAATCTAACAAAATTTGGAATTTATAAATAGAGGATCGATTTATACACGAGTTGCTAAAAAATAAAATAAAAATTTTCGCAGATGATCGGCGAATGGGTAAGTGTTTTATATAATCACATATGGCATAGATTAGAGAGAAATATGAAAGCGGCCAATGTTCATTTCCCTCTAATTGACAAAAAGAAAAAAAAATAATTTAAGAAATTACAACGAATATTTAGAAATTGATAATTTACAAAGACTATAATTTTTTTAACTTTTAAATAAATCCATATTTAAATTAATCTACTTATCTATATTATAAAGGTCAAACTATCTGTGCGTAACGCATACGTCATTTTGTAAATGGCAACAGTTTCCCATGCAATTTCGGTTTTGCAATTTTCGCTTCTGCTAATTTTATACTCTTCTAAATATCTCACATTTGAAATTTTTACACTATCGTATAGGGGAAAAAATGTACTTTTAAATGTCATTTGTTTGAAAGCTGTATCTCAATTTATTTTTTAGGTATTAATTTTTTTATAGTTTTAGTTCCAATTTTGTAATTGTGGCATCAGAATCAGTCCATTTTCTCTTAATATTGAAGAAAAAAAAATAGAAATTAAAATGCGTATACTATGTCAAATATATCGTCTGTAATTGTGTCAATTTGGAATAATTTTTTTTTTCTCTTTTCTTTCTTTTTTTTTCTTTTTTTTCTTTTTTTTTTTTTTTTTTTTTTTTTTTTTTTTTGTTGTTGTTGTTTGTTTGTTTCACATTTATACCAAGCTTAAGAGCCTCATTTGATAACTTAATCATAATAACTGATCTTCTTTATTATAATATAAAATAATTATAATATAATATAAAATAAATTATTATATTTTACTGATTGCATATCAATTAAAGTTTAATAATTTGGACAACTGAGTTTTATAGAAATAATATTTTGTTAATTTTAGATTAAAATAATCTTTGTTTGAGAATTAGACTGACCAATATAAGATGCTTTTTTTTACTGTATTTAATTTTTTAGATTTATTATAAATCAATAAAACAGTTCCTTCTACAACATTTTCTTTCATCGAATTTCGATGGGCTCTACCTCGTATATATAAAATACAAACGGAAATTTCGTGTTTTCCGCCTACTCCTACAATTCTACTGAAGGGATTTTGAAGTAAATTATATCGGTAGATAGATATTATTTCAAGGAAGGTTTTCATATATAGTACATTGTTCTGTGTATATTAGTTATAAAGTTTTGACGGAAAGTTCTTTTATTTTGGACAAAAGGGTTACCATTTGGCATATGTTTTTCATTTGGCGCGGCATATTAAGCTATCTTTGTTAAAGAATTGAATGTTTATATTAATTAGAAATGAAGAAAAAAAATACGAACATTTTTAAAAATAAAATAAAAAAGTTATTACAGATTTTATTTAATATACAAATAAGAAAAAAATCAATTAGAAATAATATAAGATAACACTATTTTATTGAAATATGAAGGCAATTTTTATACGGCTTAAATGAAATATGCGTTGTCAAAGTCGATTGATTGAATCAATATCTGGCAATTTATTATTTTTTTGCCTACATATTTGGCTACGGAATAACAAAAAAATTATCTAAAATTAAATAAAATATAAATGACGCCATTCTTTAAACAGAATTTTTTAAATATGCCAGGGTTAATCTCAAGAACTGCTGGATGCTATTTTAAAAATTACTTACATCATTGAATAGGTTGGCGACGTATTCATAATATAACGATACATCTATTTTTTTCTTTTTAACAAATTTAGATTCCCCCCCCCCCCCCCTCAAAGACTGTTATTTCTTGATATTTTCCGGCTGTGCAAATGATATATTATGCTGTTGTTGATTAAATAATTATAACTGCTATATTAATTGGGAACAATATGAGCAAAGAGAAAAATTATTAGTAATTTTATTTAAATAAATTATACAATTTAAAAAAATAAGAGAACTTCCGATTATTCATATGAAAATTTATGGGATATACACATCGGTATACCTAATTATCGCCAAAATGGCGTTATTTCATTTGACCTGGTAACCTGGATATTGTTGTTAATTTATTATAAATTGTTTATCTACTTTTATTTATTTATTTATTTGCTAGAAAACAAATATAACGTTTATAATATAAAAAATATATCTTAATAAAAATTAAAAAATAAAGTTTTTTCGGTATCTTTAAAAATTTGAGGATATTAAAATGATCATCTTGGATTTCTTCGCCAATCGCGCCAATCAAAAGAGTACATGGAACTCTTCCTTTATTATTTTGTATTTTTAATGAAGTTTGTGAAAGGCGTGTATTTTAAATGTATGCAATATAACTATTTTACATGCATGTATTCTAAATGAAATGAGAGAAAGATTTATATTTCAAATGACCAGAATACAATAGGAATGACAAATATGCGAACAACATTTTGTAATTTATTACATACGCCTAGCTACCAAATATATATATATATATTACTTTTCGTTACAATGTTTGTAGCAACCTATACGAAGAATAATGAAAAAAATGCCCAAAACCCCCAAAATAAACCCCAAAAATGACAGCTACGTGGATTGTTTATTATGTCAGAAATATTGCTAATATTAAATATTATATGATATTACTATTCCGCAAGTCAAACAAAGAATACTATCGCAATGGCGCATGTATTTACATCGGGAAACGCCTAGCTGTACGTCTTTACGTCTAGCTGTAACAACTGAATATAAAATCAACAAAATTTGAAAATATACACACTCAGAAATAAAACTCTCACTTTTGACGATTCAGATATCCTTGAGCTGTATTTCGTCGTTTTTGACAATCATTTCCTATCAAAATCACGTGACTTTTAACGAAACCTAAAGTCTCAAATATTTGACGTAAGTTTTACCTCAATGAAGGAAAGACTTAATGCATTTTAAGGAAACAGTTTCTACACCTCCTCAAACCCTACGACTTTAGGAAACAGATATATTTGTTTAACTATGTTAATTCAGTATTATTTATTTAAAACAACACCTTTTAGCAGTTTTTAGTTTTTCAGAAAATACAAAAATATAGGCAGTTATTGTTTCTTCATTAGTTATCTTTTTAGCTGCTAAAGCTTTTAGGAATATTTATTTATTTACTTATTATTTGTTGTTTGTTATGGTTCAATTTGAAAAGAACAAATTTCCTACGTTCTACAAAATCGTTCAGAAATAAAATTTGCTCAGTAAAATTTCAAATTTCAGGATCTCGTTTTCATTTAAGAAGTAAATTCATTTTTAAATCGAATAAAAAATAAGCGTAATTGATCCTTCTACCTCTAAAAACAGTAAAGAGTTAAAATCTTAACCACCTATTCAAAATAATAAAATCCTCCCAATATGCTCTTCAAAGTTCGTTATTTCTGAGCAAGAAATTAACCAGACCACATCCTAATTACTAATTGATCAAGCAAATTTCTCTGATAAATTACACTGATAGACAAGGTTTCTGTTTCTAACTAAGTATGTGATGACTTTTATATTTTAGGTGGGGCTGTGAAAGAATATGCCATTAAAAAGTTTCCATCACCCACAGATTTTTAAAAATTTCAAAATCCTGAAAATCTCAATTTTGTAGTATTTATTTAACACATACACCTTATGAAATTTATCATTTGGTATTTTAATAATGACAAACTTTTAAATAAACATTTATAAAGCTAAAAATTAATATTTAAAACACTGAAAGTATGCATTGTTTATAAAGTTTCAGAAAAATATAGATTTTTTGTAAAAAGAAATGATAATAAAAATTTCATACTTTATGTAGCGGTAAATGTCTTATCTGTGGGTGCTCTCTTATAGGTCATTGTTCCGAGTTATATGAAAAATTTAAAGCATACATTAAGCCACTTATATCATTACAATAGCATAAATCATATTTTCTTTTAAAAAATGTCGAATATTTCTTATATCAATCTCGATAAATAGATATCTTTGTATTGTTTTTCAGGAGATTCCAACCTTGCAATCTTGATCAAGTAATTCTGAGTTTTTCTTTGATAAATTTAAGTCTCTCACAAAATAATTTAATTCTTTTTGAGTAATTTGGTGTGGTTCTTCATTTATGCCAGGAGAATAGTTCATATCAGATGAGAGGAAGTTTCAGTTTCAGCAATTTGCATTTCTACTGCTGCATCATCATATGTAAAATTCTCTGGAGGTTTCGGTATTTGTAAATCATCATTATGTAATGCTGGTCACATTGCTGAATCTAAGTTCGTGTACTTAATTTAATGTTTACTTCTTGCAAAGAATCCTTTAATTTTTGTAATACATTAGTAGCAGTCAGTTATTTGATCCATCGACATGTGCCATATCATGGGTCTAGCAAAGGACATACACTTTTTTGTACCTTTCATCCATGTCCGGAGGTTTGTAGCACATTGTGTATAACAAGAATGAGGTGCCCATTTCTTATCTCGTTCACCTACTTTATATCCAAAGTACATATGATAGGCGCATCGATGCTTTTTCAAAGTTAGCTTCCCGCACACACAGCAAAAAGAATCGGGTTCATTAACGCATCCTCCAAACATGTTTTACATATTGTAGAGGAAAATACGATAATTATAATCAAAATTTAATTAAAAAGTCTTACAGAACAAAGAAATAGTAACATATTTGTCTCGAAAAATAAGTTTCCACTGTCAGGGATTTGCGTAAAAGTCAAATACTGTGGAGGTGGCTAGAGCTGTCTGTTCAAGGTCGCTAACATAAAATTTATTAGGGGGACATCTGTTTCTACTCTCTTGCTGTATCTTCTATCGTTGTAATAAGAAAAAGGAATGTTTGTGTGAATCAAATACATGAAAGAGAATAATATAATATAATTATAATGCCTTTACGATGCCTACATACTGCAAAACGTATTGATGAAATTTCTCAAAATTGGAGGGTGATAGAAAATTTTTACAAACATATTCGTTTTGAGCAGCTTGAAATCTATAAGAAACACCCAACGTATATAGAGAAATCGAAAATTTGTTAAAATTTGTTTATCAGTGTTATTTAATCAAACCACATTATAATTATTTATTAACCATAAAAAAAAGCACAATAATAAATTAACCTTATAAATTAAAACTTGCAAGAATTGAAAAAGCATCGATAAAACTATATTCTAACTTATAAAAATATAAACACAGAGAAAAACCGACAATATGCATTTAGAGTCACGCACATTCAAGCACTCTATGGCGTGATACTAGAGTAACAGGCTTCCACACGGAAGATCGGTGGTACAAATCCCACCGAAGGCGTGAATATTTTCCTTCCGTCAATAAATACAGAATATTTTAAGCTATTAGGCAGATTGCACCACCAGTCTTCTTTTGACGAAACATTTGATGAAATTTGTATCGTCAAATAAGGGACGAAACTAATTTCGTAAATTTGACGAAATATTCGCTCGGAGCATTTCCCAGGAATCGGTTTCGTCAAAAACGAAGAAAATTTCGTGAAATCTGAGTATCTATTTCTTCCATCGGTTTCTAATACCGGTTACATATATATTTTTAAAAAGAGAATAATAACAACAAATAAAATAAGGTTTAATAATATAACTATAGAACAAACAATTTATATAATCCTTCTATAGTAAAAAAAAACTAGCCTTAAAAGGAATGACTCCTAGAATGATGCTGATGTGGAAGATTTCCGGAACTAACGAATCCGGGTTGTCCACTCCTTCCATGAGTCGAATAGACCAATCAGGAAATGGCTCCGTCTATGCATCGCCGTATGGTTTACCATAAAGAGAGGAAAGGCTACCATTGCCAACAATCGCCAAGTTTGTCGCCAACTTGGCGATATATCGCCAAATTTGGCGACCAAAATTAGTTGTCAAAAGTGACGCCAACTTGGCGATAACTGTAATATTTCGCCTAATTTTTAATTTCTGTACAACACCAGTCGTTTGATACATCATTTGAGAGGTTTGCAACTGCTTATTCATATAATGGATGTCTTGTGTGTTATCCCGCATTCTGCTCCCCAAGGGGGACACATTTTTAATTTCTTTACAACACCAGTCGTGTTACACACGATTTGAAAGGTCTGCAACTGCTTATTCATATTATGGATGTCTTGTGTGTCACCCCCACACTCTGCTCTCTCCAGGGGGGGTCACATTTTTAATTTCTTTACAACACCAGTTGTGTGACACATCATTTGAAAGGCCTGCAACTGCTTATTCATATTATGGATGTCTTTTGTGTCGCCTCCCACTCTGCCCCCCAGGGGGGCACATTTTTAATTTCTTTACAACACCAGTCGTGTGACACATCATTTGAAAGGTCTGCAACTGCTTATTCATACCATGGGGTATTGGCGAGCGCAGCAAGCAGGGGTAAACAATAATTTGGAATCGCGAAGCGATTACGCGGGGGGTTGGCGAGCATAGCGAGCAGGGGGGCGGGCCCCCCTAGTTTTAAAAAATAAAATAAAAGTAAATAAGCTATTTATAAATAACTAAAGAACATCGGGTTACCATATCAAGCAAAATAATAACACTTTGGCGCCAATTAAGTACCAAATGACATTAGCGTCAGAAAAAATCGCGCCAGTGGGATGCGTATATGATATCTCTGCCGCTTCAAGCTATTTACCAGTTGCTTTATTGAGTATTATTCGTGTCACGGCTATACATGCTGCAGTTTGAAAACTCTTTATGTTTACGTTATATCACTCCATTGTTGCTAATCATAAAAGTTGGTGCCAAATGAAACGTTTTAAACTATTTAACAGTATTTGTGCGAATGTAATCATTTTTGAAATGTAGTTTCAAAATTGCACAGTTTCGGGTAATATTTTATTAAACAGAGAATATATCATATCATATTATATCATCATATATATTATAAAGCAGAAGTTCTGAAACTTCGGCTCGAGTGTTTTCAAAAACTACCAGACGGATTTTTTTTTTTCAGATTGCATCATTCGATAGGAAATATTTTTGCGGAGGTTTGTGATTCAAATATACAGGGATAACTGATTTTTCGTAATAAATTTCGTATTTTTCGGGTTTTTTCGACGAAAGGGTTGCAACAATTAATTTTTTGGCGATAACTATATTTCAAAAAAGAAATGAAATGGCTTTTGCTATTGGAAAATAATATGAACATCTCGAAAAAAACCCTGTTAATCCATTGATTTAAAATAAATAATGATAAAAAGAAAAAAAAAATCAGTTTAATGCAAAATAATATTATAAAAGGAAAATATTTATCTTTAAAAAAAAATTATATTCATAATATTTAAAAAGTAATTCAATGTGAAAGAAAATTTTGAAGTGACACAATATTTGGCTATTTATTACTTTCTTCTATCTTCAATAGAAGAAAGTATTGCAATCGAAATTTTTTTCGACTTCCGGTTTTCGACGGATTTACACGTTTTAGGGGTCAGAGATTCCAAAAAACATGTTTTTACAAAATGTTTGTCTGTCCGTGTGTCTGTGTGTCTGTATGTCTGTGTGTCTGTGTGTCTGTCTGTATGTCGCCATTCTACCATCAAAAAGTGTATGAAATTATGCATAGAATTGAACCAAATTTTTTGTGAATGTTTTTGGCTGTGGCAAGCAGGTCCTCCTTCAGTTTTGAAATATTCCACCGGAAGGGGGCGCTGCAATCGCGATTTTTGTACCATTTTCAATATTGTACCGACCAAAAGTATATGAAGTTATGCATCGAATTGAACCAAATTTTTTGTGTACGTGTATGACTATGGCTAGTTGGTCCTCCCTGAATTTGAACAAAATCCGCCTGAAGGGGGCGCTGCAATCGCCATTTTTGTGCCTTTTTCAATATTGTACCGACCAAAAGTATATGAAGTTATGCATCGAATTGAACCAAATTTTTTGTGTATGTGTATGACTATAGCTAGTTAGTCCTCCCTGAATTTGAAAAAAATCCTCCGGAAGGGGGCGCTGCAATCGCGATTTATGTGCCATTTTCAATATTGTACCGACCAAAAATATATGAATTACGTATCGATTTGACCCAATTTTTTTTTTGTATCTGTATGACTATGGCTAGTTGGTCCTCCCTGAATTAAAAAAAAAAAATCCGTCGGAAGGGGGCGCTGCAATCGTGATTTTTGTGCCATTTTCAATATTGTACCGACCAAAAGTACATGAAGTTATGCATCGAATTGAACGAAATTTTTTTGTGTAAGTGTATGGCTATGGCTAGTTGGATCGCCCTGAATCTGAAAAAAATCCGCCGGAAGGGGGCGCTGCAATACCGAATTTTATGCCATTTTCAATATTGCATCACATAAAAGTGTATGAAGTTAGTTCTAGAACTGAACTAAAGATTTTGTATATGATTATTTTTTGGTAAGGCAAGTAGGTCCTCTATGAATTTGAAAAAAAAAATCTGCTTATCATTCTATTGTCCATCGGCTCGTGCAGAGACGGAAATTCGTTTTACTCCGATTAATTGATTGAAGCAGAAATTTAAGATGAAAATCAAAGTTGGTAAGGTATTGAATTAAAATTATTAAAGCATTAAAATGAGTAACTATTTTTTTTTTTTAATATTAAAATGTATGTATGAGATAGAAGAAAGTTTTGGGATTGGCACATCCAACTAGTTTTTTTTCGAGTCAGGTTAAAAGAAAACATCTCAAAAACTTCATTAGGTAAAACATAAGTAATTTCTTTTTCTTCCTTTTTTAAAATATTTTTTTAATCTAATTTTCCCATTATGTGTTTTACAGAAGAAACTCTCAGAATTATTTTTTTTAAAAATGGCTCTAATTGTTATTTGTATGTTATTTGTTCAATTGGGTGTTTTAATCTACTTTTGTCGCCAAACAATGCGATTCTAAACCAAAAAAAAAAAAAAAGCCCACGACGGAGCGATGTTAGCAAGAACTATGTTCTCTCTCTCTCTCTTTTAATGTATGAGAGCATTTTTAGGAAATATTTTTATTTTTAATTTAATTAATATATAGCAGTTAATCCCGCAAAATGAATAATATTCAAATTTTAGGGTAAATGTCTTTTCACATACACAGATATTGTAAAATTATTTAACTGCAACTTTTAAAATTTTTTTTGGCACAGATGTCATATACGCACCACATTTGCGCGATTTGTTTCTGACGCCAATGTCACATATACATCTGGGTATTTAACTGATGCCAAAGTGTCATTATTTTGCTTGATATGGCAACTCGGATGTTGTTGTTTATTTATTAATAAATTGTTTATTTACTTTTATTTTATTTTTTTTTTTCAATTATATAAACTATCTTGATCAAGGCACATTTGTCATATATGCACCACATTTGCGCGACTGCAATAAAATGGTGGTTTTATGCCTCACTTGGTAACCCGGCTGTTGTTGTTTATTTACTTTTATTTTATCTATATAATAAAGGCCAAACGTATCTGTGCGTAACGCATACGTCATGTTTTGAATGGCAACACTTTTTGATGAAATTTCGGTTTTGCAATTTTCGCTATCGTAAATTTTTAAACTCCTAGATATTGAACGTTTTCAATCTTTATACCATCGTTTAGAGAAAAAAAATGCACTTTTAAATGCCGTTTGTTAGAAAACTGTATCTCAATTTGTTTTTGAGATATTAATTTTTTTTTGTAGTTTTTGGTTCAATTTCTCTAATGGTGGCAACTTGAGCATCGCATCTATGTGGGAAAGAGAGGAAAAATAACCATACAGTAAAAAAGAAAAAAAAATAGAGATGCAGTTTAGTGGAATAGCGGATAGCGACAGCTTAATGCAATAATGTTAAAACTTAGACTGCATAACGAAACGGGGAAAAAATCAAAAAATCCCTACCCTGTTTTGGCAAGTAGTTTTCTTGGTATTGATGTTCGTTTCGGTTACTTTTCCCTGTATTTTACATTGTATAGTGCATTTATATTTTCTTTTTCTCATAATTTTATTACTCTTAATATTATAATGTGAAATGTTAATACGATAGCGCATTCCTATATCAAAAATACTTTTTTCTTACTTAAAAATTAGCATAATATTTATGCCTTTTAAATACAGTAAAACCTCTAAATAACGGACACCTCGGGAACGAAGAATTTGTCCGCTATTGGGAGGTGTCCGCTATTGGGAAAACCTCAGAGATTCAAAAATCGCTATGAAATGCTTAAAGTTTTATTAATTTAGTTTAATTTATTTTTATTTGTTCTAAAACCTCTATTATATAATTAATCAGAAATTAAAATTATTTTTTAAGCAATAAAATTGAGATAAAATTCTGCTCATTTTAATCCACTGTTTATTATATTCTCGTGAAAAAAATCTGTTACAAAATTTAATTTTGCTTGCTATTACATGTAATTTGTTTTTCAACGTGATGTTATGGGGCATTGTAGTTTTCCGGACGGAAATTGCACTTTTTGACCTCTAAAAGCATAAAATCTCAAAATATTCTTCGATGATATTTCAATACTCTGGGAGATATTCCTCCCGGGCAATCCCCTGAATTTAGCACTGAACGTGGGGGGAGGGATTTTCCCCAGCTGTTTATCTACATTTATCTGTGATCTCAAAGTTTGTGACTTATTGTCCTGATAAATTCAGAGGCGTTTTTGTTATTTTTTCCTTTTTTTTTTCTTTCTCTTTAAAAAATACTTCTTCACCCTTTATCGCCGTATAAAGTGTCCGCTATTCGGAATGTCCGTTATTCAGAGGTTAAACATACAAAAATTCTGCTTTTGGGAGTGGGGATTGGAAAACTGTCCGTTAAATAGAAGTGTCCGCTATTCGGGAGTGTCCGTTATGGAGGTTTGACTGTATTAGAAAAATATTTCAAAATTTAATCGCGTATTTTTGAACAAACGCATGCATATTTTAATAGTTTGATTCCTGCGTTAATAACTTCGGCATTAACCAGTTTTGTCCATTTTAGAAATTTTTTCAATGCGACTTTCGTGCATCCAGAGATGTTTCTTTGGGTTTTAGAGTCGTTAGAGACAGCAGCTTTGACGAGTTATGTTGTGGCACAACTAGTTGCGTGCATCCAGTTAATGTTTCTTTGTTGTTGTTATTAAAATGGGCGCGCAGAGCTCATAAGAGTGTTGACCGCGGCACTGACGAGTTTCATGTACTTTAAAGACTGCTGCACAGCGAGTTTCATGCATCCAGTGATGTTCTTTTGGTTTAAATGGGCGCGCAGCGCTCATACGTTCGTTAGTGACCGCGGCATTGACGAGTTTCGTGCACTTTAGAGATTGCTACACAGCGAGTTTCGTTCACTTTAGAGATTGCTACACAGCGAGTTTCGTTCACTTTAGAGATTGCTACACAGCGAGTTTCGTGCATCCAGTGATTTTTTTTTTTTGGTTTAAATGGGCGCGCAGCGCTTATACGTACGTTAGTGACTGCGGCATTGACGAGTTTCGTGCACTTTAGAGATTGCTGCACAGCGAGTTTCCTGCACTTTAGAGATTGCTACGCAGCAAGTTTCGTACATCCAGCGGTGTTTTTTGTTTAAATGGGCGCGCAGCGCTCATACGTACGTTAGTGACCGCGGTATTAACCGGTATTAACGAGTTTCGTCCATTTTAGAGCCTGCTGCACCGTCGTTTTTTCTGCCCAATGATGTTTTTTTGTTGTTGTTGTTTCGTTTTAATAGGCGCGCAGCGTTTAGGAATCATCATTGGAACTGTTCCACGTCGTTAATTGTCTGCTGAAAATTCCGTGTTTTGATTCGTGAGAATTTTTAGGTTTCTGAAAATTCAGTTCGCTCGAAAATTCAGTGCTTGTCACTAAAATCGCCAAAATCCAGTGTCTGGTTTCGTTTAGGATTATATCATTAATATTTGAAAAGAATGCGTTATAATAATTAATATTCTAATATTAAAAAGATTATAATATGCTTTCATTGTACGTTTCTATAAAATAGCAATTAAAATCCTCATTAAAAAATAAAATTGAAGAAATAATACTTTATTATAACCTTTGTCTAAGTTTATAAGTATAATGTCACTTTAACATAAATGCCAAGAAAACAACTCGCCGAAACAATGTAGGGATTTTTTGATTTTATTCCCTATTTCATTACTCAGTCTAAGTTTTAACATTATTGCATTAAGCTGTCTCTATCCGCTACTGTTTAGTGGCTGGAGGTGACGCCAAAAATGTAATCCTAAAATTCGCTGCATTGCATCAAACACAACGGCGTGCGAAAAAGAAAAACTTTTAGCGATGCAATTTTAACTCATAATACAATGAAATGCTATTTTATAATGCTAAAATATATTCAGATCTTTTTCATTTAGAGAAAAAATGATGTTAAAAAATTCGGTATCTGTTCCATGTGATTGTTTTGTTTGGGTCGAATGAGAGACTTAGTTGTCATATTTTCATAGCAACTGAAAAAAATAGTAATTAAAAACCTGTTATGTCAATATATCGTCGGCTATAAAACCCGGTGAATGTTGTTGGTCTTATTTCGTTTTTATCTATGAATTTAGTGACTTTTAGTTCGTTGTAAACTTACTTTACAAAAGATACATCAATTAATCTTTACAAAAATGTATTTTAAAGAATATCTGGGTGTCATATTTTCTTAGTTGTGTTTAAAAACTGAGAATGCAATTTTATTCTTTGGCGAAATCTTTGGCTAATAGCTGCTATCTTGCGTCTAATTCGCAGGACCGTAGTGAACAATAGGGAGGGCTCAAGAGAATATAGGGGGGCTCATAGTTTTTTTTTTTCTCTCTCTCTTACGCAGAAAGATAAATAAGTGCATATTCACATTGTAGGTACTCTGTTTCTTATTAAACTGCTAAAATAACTTCATTTTATGCTTAGAAAAGTATATGATGATGAAAGTTTTGAGTGTATAACTGGTGCAAAATAGCCCATCATGTTAGCTTCATATGTACAAAAAGGTGAGGGAGTGTTGAAACACTTATTTTAGTTACAATTTAGTAACTCTGCAAAACTGTGATAAGGTTTCAAAACTAAATTAGATTTTTAAACAATATTTCATTTGAATTTTCGGAACAGAAATTCATTGAGTGACCTTGGAATCTTTTCCAGGGGGGGGGGGCTCAAAATATTTTAGGGGGGGTTGAACCGCCCATAGCGCCTTAGCTACGGCTCTGCTAATACGGAAGTACCGATAATTTTTAAAGCTGTATATGCTTACATAAATAATATGTTTCATATAAAATTGCTATTTGGAATTAGTTGGCAGTTTAAAAATCCTATTACGCAGAAAACAATTATTAGACTTTCTAATTTTAAATTTTAAAAAAGTTTTTCACCTTTACTTTGTGACCCGGGAACCCCGGGTTCGGTGTACTCGTTTTTTTAAAGGATATAAATAGTTTTGTTATATAATTACTAGGGGGGCGCCGCCCCCCTGCTCGCTATGCTCGCCAACCCCCCGCGTAATCGCTTCGCGATTCCAAATTATTGGCTACCCCTGCTTGCTGCGCTTGCCAATACCCCATGGTATGAATAAGCAGTTGCAGACCTTTCAACTGATGTGTCACACGACTGGTGTTGTAAAGAAATTAAAAATGTGCCCCCCTGAGGGGCAGAGTGGGAGGCGACACAAAAGACATCCATAATATGAATAAGCAACTGCAGACCTCTCAAATGATATGTCACACGACTGGTGTTGTAAAAAATTGAAAATGTGCCCCTCTGGGGGGCAGAGTGGGGTGACACACAAGGCATCCATAAAATGAATAAACAGTTGCAGACCTTTCAAATGATGTGTCACACGACTGGTGTTGTAAAGAAATTAAAAATGTGTCCCCCCTGGGGAGCAGAGTGGGGGATAACACACAAGATATCCATTATATGAATAAGCAGTTGCAAACCTCTCAAATGATGTATCAAACGACTGGTGTTGCAAAGAAATTAAAAATTTGGCGAAATATTACAGTTATCGCCAAATTGGCGTCACTTTTGACAACTAATTTTGGTCGCCAAATTTGGCGATATATCGCCAAGTTGGCGACAAACTTGGCGATGGTAACCTTTCCTCTCTTTATGGTAACCCATACGGCGATGCATAGACGGAGCCCTTTCCTGATTGGTCTATTCGGCTCATGGAAAGAGTGGACAACCCGGATTCGTTAGTTCCGGAAATCTTCCACATCAGCATCATTCCAGGAGTCATTCCTTTTAAGGCTAGTTTTTTTTTACTATAGAAGGATTAAAACTAAACTTTTTTATTTATTGTTATTTTCTTTTTAAAATGATAGAAAATAATTGAAAACTATATGTGTAACTGGTATTTAAAAACAAAGTTTTCGCCAAATTGGTATTTAAAAAAAAAAAAAAAAAAAAAAAAAAAAAAAAAAAAAAAAATACGCGCCAATGTGGTGCGTTTATAACATCTATACCTTTTTTTTTTTTTTTCACTATACTACAGCATTTAAACTTACCGCATAAATAACGATTATTGTTTTTTACAAACATGGAATTTTCGGCACACATGTTATATACGCATCATTATTGCGCCAAAACGGTGTTACCTTGCCTGATATGGTAATCCAGCTATAGTTGTCTCTGTATTAATAAATTGTTTATTTACTTTCAATTTCTTTTTAGATATTCTATAAATTGTTTTGTGCTATAGTTATTTTTTATTTATTGATATTTTCGTTTTAAAATAACGGAAAATAATTTTTTGAATGTACATTTCTTTGCTATTCTAAAACAAGGATTTTTGCCGCATTGCTTTTGGAAGGGAATCGGTATATAATGTTTGTGCCGGAGTTTTTTGTGAAATATATTTTTAACTGTAAATTGAATGCTACTTGATTAACACCTTAGCCAGTTTCGCCAAACTTTACAAATCCCCAAACTATTCGCCAAATTATAGAAATTTACATAAATTAATTTTAAATAACTAAAGAACAGTAAAACATAAGAAAAAAATACAAATTAAAAGTCGAATTAAAAATCACTTGATGACGTAAAAAATACGCGAATCGCGTGTAATATCAATTTTGTGTGACACTTACAATAATCGATTATTTGCATTTATTCTTATAATCTATTAATTTATTGCTCGACAGAATAATTAAGTAGTACCGTAAATTGTATAAACACCAGTTAACATTATAAAAATAGAGTTAAATAACTAAATTTCGGTGCAAATTCACACCCTTGTTGTAAGAAAGAGGCGCTAATGTCATATATGCACCACGTTGGCGCGATATATTTCTAGCGCCTCTTTAACGAAAACTTCATTTTCAAATGACAATTACATTGCTATTTTTTAATTATTTTCTATAATAGGAAATAATAATAATAAATAAAAAAATGTTTGTTTAATAACTAACAATTTGTATCATTTAAAAATGCAAATGAAAGTAAATAAATAATTTATTAGGATGAGCGAAGCGAATCCTCTACTAGGCCACTCAAATTACAATTTGTCGTACACATTACAAAAAACTATTCAGTATTTTGACTTAGAATTAAACACAAAAGTAAATTATGATCTGTAGATTTGCAGAATATTATTTTTTTTACAGAAAAACGTTTCTAAAAATTATTATTTTAGTTAATTTATTTTACATGCTTTTCCATTACGGACGCATTTTTGCCAATAAAAAATGAAGCATGTATATTTTCAGAAGAGAAAGTTAACCATGGAGTTAGCAATTACAGATAGAATCACGATTAATTAAATAAATAAAATGTATTTTCTTTATTCCGACAAAATCATTTACGCCGATGACACTTACGCATAGTAAAAGAATTGTATTATGATTTTTTTAATGGCAACAAAAGAATTGTAAAAAAAAATGGTTACTGATTTTCTTTAAAATACAAATAATAATAATAATAATAATAATAATGCAATAAATATAAGCAAAGGGGATTTTAAATAAAAGGGATTAAAAAAAAATTAATTTAAGAAATTACAACGACTATTTGGAAAATGATATAATCAAAGAAATTCTATATTTAAATTAGTAATAATAATAAACATCACTATTAAGATGATTATAACGAGTCATATATTACGTACGCGGTGCATTAAACATTAATATTCCTAGACCAATAATTAAAAAAAAAAAAAAAAAAAAAAAAAAAAAAAAAAAATTGTAGATAGACAACTTTAACTGTTTAAAATGCGCATTTTTATTTGATGGAGTTAATCCAACTGACTTCTAAGCGTCTTACATTACGTACGACATAGATTAAATATTAATATTCCTGGACCCATCACAAATTTTAATTGAAATTTCAGTTTTACAATTTTCGGAATTGCAAATTTTTAATCTACTAAACACCCCACTTTTTAAATTTTTACACCAATGCGTAGAGAAAAAAAAATGCACTTTTTAATGAAATTAGTTTTAAATTTTTATCAAAATTTGTTTTTAAATTATTAATTTTTAAAAAGTTTTTATTATTCTTTTTGTCCTCGTGGCAACAGAAGTATTCCGTTTTTGGACATTAAACTTGGACCAATCAGAAAACGAATAACATAAAAAATAGAAGTATTCCATTTTTTGACATTAAACTTGAAACGAATGAAATAAAATAAGTTGCGGAATTCAACCAATAAAAAGATTCATATATGCTTCAGATTTCCCAATTCTCTACCAAGAACAACAACTATTTCCAAATAGTTAACAAATAAAATTAACAATTAAATTATATAAAGAGTTATTTGAATTCGAAGGTTGAAAATTGAACCAAACCACGTTTGAGAGAAACCTGGACAGAACTGCGAAAAGAGCGAGTCCAATGCGAAAATGGGAGAGTTCGTACCATCTCGAGGATGAGTTTATTTATTAAACATCCTAGATATGTAGGATTTTTTTGGCGAATACCTTTTTGTTTCTCTAATTCAATTATCTGTTTCTAAACATTACATTGTAATTCAGTTACACTAAAATAAGTTAAAAAAGACAAATATAATAAAAAAGATGATTTAAAGGTATGGTTATAACTTTTACCCTCGCAATATAGCGTAACTTAATCTTTTTAGAATTAACGCCTGAATGGTGTGATTTTAAAACTTGCCAGATTAGCAATTTTTTAAAATTATTTCGCTACATTATTGTGTACATTATTTATTTTTGCATACATTGGATATGAAAATGAGAAATGACGTAGATATCATATACGCGCAAGGTTTGGTAAAAAAAATTTCTAACGTCAATTTGGCGAAAACCTCATTTTCGAATGCTGGTTAAATATACATTTTTAAATTATTTTCTATTATTAAAAAAAATAACAATAAATAAAACAATTTTTAAATATAATAAATTTAAAAAACAAATAACAATAGAGCAAAAAACATTTTATATAATTAAAAAAAAATAAGGTAAATAAACAATTTATCAAAAAATAAACAATATCAGGGTTGCCATATTAGGCAAAATAACGCCATTCTGGCGCCAAGTAAATCCCAGTGAGTATATGACACACAAGTGCCCTGAATATTTAGGTTGTTAGAATTGGCGAATTTCTTGCATAGCCGCCAAGTCAGATGCCAAGCAGTTAAAACTGCATTTTAGCCATAAAAATAAATGTAAAAAAAAAAAAAAACATGTTTTTATTAAAATTTACAAAAATGTAGGAGAAAGTATATATTTTAGAAAGGTTATTCCGAGAACTAATAATAGGTCCACAATCTATTTATTTTAAAATAAAATTTCACTCGGAACAAAAATTAGAAAACATTATTTAATATCATTTCTCGGCCTCATAGGCTATTACCCCCAAAGTCTGAATGGAATCGGCTTGGCATTCTGCCAAGTGAAGACCTTACAAAGCTGGTATATCAGTATGTAGTATTATTTTTAAATAGTTTGTAATTTAAAAACAATTTATGGAATGTATTAGGCCATTTTTTAGGTCTAATTTAAAAAATGCGTAGAAAACCTACACTTACTGGTTGAAAAGAACGCGAATATGATATAGCTTTAAAGCAAGGGGCTAGATATCAGCGTAAAAAACAACAGCATAGATGTCATATACAGACCACATTGGCGCGATTTTTTCCGATGCCAATTTGAAAAAACCTCGTTTTCTAATACCAGTTACCATATAATTTTTTAAAAAGGGAATAACAATAAATTTTAAAAAGTTTAATTAATATCCATAGAACAAAACAATTTATATAATTTTAAAAAAGAAAATAAAAGTAAATAAACAATTTATTAATAAATAATCAACATTCGGGTGAACATATCAAGCAAAATAAAGACACTTTGTCGCCAGTTAACTACCCGGTGCGTATATGATATTGGCGTCTGAAAAAAAAATAGCGCCAATGTAGTGCTTATATGCGATCTATGCCAAAATAACGACATGACGAATCTCTTCTGACAGAGAATGCATATGCTCGGAAAAATGCTTTAAATTTTGAAGATGCACAAAAAATTTTTAAATTATATTTTTGTAAAAATTGTCATCGTCGCGTCGTTGGTTTGGCATGCATATTCAATCTGACGGATTTTGTAAGATTATCCATATAAATATTTTTATCTAAATATTTTTTTCTGTAGCTAATAATATGGATCCTGGCCTATATCCCTAAATAATAAAGAGCTTAGTTTTCATTGAGGAGAAACTAATTGCTCAAGTTCATACAGTTATTACTGTATAATAGGAAGTTAGCTTGAATACAGTGGGCAAGTTATTAATTTTCATCAAGATATTTGTACTTTATTAACTCATTCCATAGATACTATATCACTGTTAGAATTCGAAAATAGGGTTAGTTTAAAAATTACTTACTAACCATGCAAGTCTTCATTTGCGGGTTGCATCTATGCGATGCGCGGAGCTTTGAATTAAAATCGAAAATCATCTGTTGAGATAAACTTATTCTAAGTTCAAATTCATCTAAAAGTCCATATATTATAAAAAATGTAGTTTAATTCCATCTAAAAGGCACATTCCTTCATTACATTCAGAGAACTCAATCGTTCTCACACACTTGTCAAAGTTCTTCGAAAGATAATAAATAAAATCAGACGATATTTCCATTTTCTTAATTTACGCGTTCAATTAGTTTCACTTCATTTCATTTTACAACATCCTCCCCCCTTTGAAACTTGGGGAGAGTTTCAAATACATAACAATTATTATTAAAAAGATCCAACCTCTTTGGAGCTTTTACACATCTTCCAGAAGAGGTATATTTCTTAAGTATGACACTATCAGGAGAAGACACATTTTCATGATCATCATGCTCACTGGAACTAGTTTTCTCTTCACCCGACGGTTTGGATGCAATTTCAATTATTTCATTCGAATATATTTCCAAAGGAAAGATGCGCTGCACCGGACGTAAAACCGTGCCGTGCTGAGTTTTCAACTTAACAGCACGAATTTTACCATCCCGTCCTGGAATTAAATGAATCACCTTTGCTAAAGGCCAAAATAAACGTTTTTTGCTATCATCTCCAACTAAGACTACTTCTCCCACTCGCGGTTCACGTGTATGTTTTTCCGTATGTTTTTGAACTAATTCGCTGAGGTATTCCTTTCTAAAACGTTGCCTAAAATCTGTAAGAAGTTTAGCTCTGTAATTCAACCTTCTCCTTAAACTTTGAGAATCTAATTCGATAATATCCGAATTGCTGAAACTTCGGTTTTCAGTAAGAAATATAGCGGGTGTGAGAGGTACTAGCTCCAGTGGGTCCTCTGAGATATAGGTTAGAGGTCTGCAGTTAATCACAGATTCACAATCACATATAAGTGTATTCAATTCTTCATAAGTCAATACAGATCTACCTAAAGTACGTACTAACAATTCTTTTACAATGCGAACTAACCTTTCCCACCAGCCTCCCCACCAAGCTGCGGTGGGAGGTATAAATTTCCAAACAATTTTATGCGTCATGGTTTCTTTTAAAATTTTATCCCAATTTAATTTTGAAAGTTCATTGGAAGCCCCCCTAAAGTTTGTTCCATTATCACAATAAATAGTGCTGGGCCTACCGCGTCTAGCTATAAAACGTCTAAGTGCTAGCAGGAAAGCATCAGAAGATAGCGAATTGACTAGTTCAAGGTGAATCGCGCGATAAACGGCACAAGTAAACAATGCTATCCAAACTTTCTCGCCATTTTTTAGAAATAACGGCCCGGCTAAGTCTACTCCAATAATTTCAAAGACAGCACAATCTGTAACGCGATCTGGTGGCAAAGGTGTTGGTTCGCTTGACAAAGACTTTACCTTAAAACGTTTACATGCAATACAGTCGTACAATACATTTTTAATAGTTCTTCTAGCTCTAATTATCCAAAATCTTTCTCTTATTAAAGATTGCATTGCTCTTATACCTGCATGACAATTCTTTTGGTGTACTGATCTAATCAATAATTTAGTAAATTCACATTTGCCTGGTAACAATATTGGATACAAAAATGATTCTCGGTCATTTCTTTCAGTTATTTTAGTTTTAACTCTTAAAATTCCATTATCATCTGTGAATGTTACAATATCATTTAATGACCTTTTATTATAGAAATAACAGCTCTGAACTAAACGGATTAGATATTTTTCAGAATTTCCAATTTCATTTTGAGTAAGATTAGAATATTTACACTTATTAGAAACATTTCGGCAATTATTTACAAATCTCAGAATCCAAGCAAATATTCTTATCATCTTATCATAATTAGATATATTATCTAAGAGCCAAAGGGGTGTGTCTTTAGCTAGATCAATATTCGTAATTTCGATCTTTTTTCTTTCTAAATTAACATCTTTTGGCTGACAGTCAATCGCGCCAATTGGCCAACATTCAGGATTTTCTTTTAACCACTTAGGACCTTCCCACCATCGCGAATCAAGCATTTTCTGCGGAGAACATCCACGTGACAGTATATCAGCTATATTCAAATTTCCTGGAACGTGCTTCCATGACTCTATATTGGACATCTGTCGAATTTCTTTGACTCTGTTGCTCACGAAAACCGACCAATTCCCATGTTCCTTTATCCACCAAATTGCGGTAGTAGAATCTGACCAGAATGTGATTTTCAGACCTGGCATATTTATTGCCTTGATGATAGAACTCGCAAGTCGAGTGCCTATACAACAAGCCATTAACTCTAAACGCGGCATGCTCAAAGTTTTGAGAGGAGCAACCCTAGACTTCGCTCTAACAAGCGTAACCTTGACATCGTAATCAATTATTGATCTAGCGAAGACACATGCTGCATATGCCCCTTTACTCGCATCAACAAAAACATGAAGTTCAGATGAAGCATTAATTTCTAAGTATCGAGGTATAGCTACTTCTTTTAAAACATCAATATTCTTCAACCATTTCAAAAAAGCACTCACAATGTTACAAGGTAATTCTCGATCCCATGGAATTTTCTGTTTCCATGAGTCTTGTAGCAATAATTTTGGAAGCAATGTAGCAGGAGAGAATAAACCGATAGGATCAAAAATCTTTTGCACAATGCTCAAAATTAATCTCTTAGTAATTTTCCTTTCACACGTTAATGTTTCTAAATCTAAACAACATTTCAAAGAATCATTATCTAAATTCCAAATAATCCCCAAAACTGAAGTATCCCCAGAATATTTATCAACATTCTTGCAAGCTACATTGCTTTCAAAACAACGCAAATTGAAACACCCTTTAGACATTAATAACTTTGCATTTTCAATAAACATTTCAGCTTCATTAATGTTAGAAACACCTGATACACAATTATCTACATAAAATGA
Source organism: Maratus speculifer (assembly GCA_964019185.1). Taxonomy (NCBI): domain Eukaryota; kingdom Metazoa; phylum Arthropoda; class Arachnida; order Araneae; family Salticidae; genus Maratus; species Maratus speculifer. The sequence goes on along the minus strand of OZ025292.1, from coordinate 390,157,387 downwards.
ACACTTTAATTTTTCAGCAGTTTCCTTATATTCAGGAGGACTATTTTCTAAAAGATGCATTATAGATGCACTTAGTAAATAAGAGCTAGAAGAGACACCAAATACAACTCTACAATGTCTATAAATCAATTGTCCTTCATTACATGGGAAATAGAATCTAAGAAAATCTCTATCTTTAGGCATAACAGATAACATTAAATAAGCCTTTTCTATATCTGCAGTTATACCGATAGGATACATTCTAAAACGATCAAGAATATCAGGTATTAATTCTATAAGATTGATGCCTTTATACAAACATTCATTTAACGAGGGTTTCCCTTTCTCAGAAGCAGATGCATCAAATACAGGGCGTATTTTTGTGGTTTCCTTATCTAACCTGATAACGGGCCTATGCGGTAAATAATGACATTTATTACTTAATTCATTTTCTGGAACACGTTCAATAATATTCATTTTTTCCCAATTTTTAAATACTTCCTGATATTCATCGAAAAATCCCCCACATTTCAATTTATTGATCATTTTTTCATATCTCTTCCGAGCTAAAACTTTATTGTCGGGCAAATTCTTAAAATTACACTTCCATGGAAGCCCTACTTCATATCTGCCATCGGGAAGAATTTTCATTTTTTCTTTAAAATCGTTTAAATCAAAGTTTTCCCGCTTTTCAAAACTCTGAATGGGGTCAGAAATTCCTATGGTTTCAAGTTCCCATAATTCATTCAAAGGAATATTTCTAACGTGCATAGACAATGTTGTAAAAACGTTATGTTTCTTGCCACACGTTTGTTTCCCCATCACTGTCCAACCGAGCTTGGTTTCTATGGCAGTCAAATCGCAATTTAATTGAATTAAATTTCCTGTCAATAATTTTCCTATCATATCAGCCCCCACCAAAAGATCAATTTCAGATTCCTTACAAAAATCATCAGATAGATTTATTTTATTTCTTTTTAATTCATTTAATATTCTATAATCTTTAATTTTAGGTACAAATCCGCAAATCCTTTTTTCGGAAAATGCTTCAAAACAAAACGCATTATTTCCATCTAATTCACTGATTTCTACCGAAAACACATCATGTTTTTTAGGTTCCGTTTCATCCCCCCCGAACAGCGCGTGAATAATTATTTCTTTTCTTATGGGATGCATTTTCAGTGATTTCGTTATTCTCTCGCTTACGTAACTACTTTGGCTCGCTGAATCCAGCAGTGCGCGTACGACTTTTTGGCGACCTTGCGATCGAATGCGCACGCCAAGCGTTTGCATGTACACAACTTTATTTCTACTACAATTAGAAAGAGAATTTTCAGATTTTAAAGAATCATCTTGATTATTATTTATATTTTGTTCTGGACACATTATTTCAAAATGTGGTTTATGGCAATAATTACATTTTAATTTATTTTTAATATTACAATTCTTACTCAGATGACCAGCCTTTTGCAAACAAGTGAAACAAATCCCCTTTTTTAACAAAATCTTTTGTTTATCAGTTAAAGACATTTTTTGAGCCCCAAAACATTTATTAGAGGGGTGAAACCTATCACAGAATATGCAATTGTTTTTCTTACCTTTATTTTCTATACTCACCAATGCAGAGGCGGTGGCTGGATCAGGTTTGCTAATAATTTCAGATAAAATGTTCTTTTTTCTAACAATAGAATCAAAATCTTTTCTTGCTAAAAACACCATTTCATCTCCTTGAACTTCTTGGCGTAGAAAGTCCATCAGATTTTTTAAAGTCCTGGAATTTTCACTGGAATATGTATCGTGATTTCGACTTCTTTCCCAGGTCAAAAGAACTTCTTCAGGCAGGCAGCTCTCAACCAAGGGCATGAGAAAGTCTCCATACTTCTCTTGAGTTCTTCCCAAACTTTCTAAGGCACGAAGTTTGCTTTCTAATTCATCGTATAAAGAGGCTAAGTCAACTTTCATTTTAGGCGCAGTGGCATTTTTCATTACGAGGGTTAATAATTCCCTAACGTAAATTTGCACAAGAAGATCATCTCGTCCAAACCTCTGTTTTAATTGATCGATAGCCTTCGGATAATTTTCCGCGGTAGCTGGATAACTTGATATTAAACGCTCCGCTTTTGATTTCGGTTCCATACATTGGAATAGGTACTGCATCTTGTCTTCAGCGGCAATAGAATCGTCTTCGTGTATTTTCTTGAACTGGCTCCAAAACGATAAAAATTCCTTTGGTTCGCCGTTAAACTTTTTCAGCTCGATCTCCGGTAATTTAAATTTGCGTTTTACTTCTTCGCCAGGAGATGAAGAAACCTGTATCTTTTCATCAATACGTGCACATATTTCTATATATTTTTCTCGATATTCTTCTGCACTTTCAAAATCTTCGGTAAACAATTTTTCGTCCTTATCTTGTAACAATATTTCCGAAATTTTACTTTGACAAGTGTCCATCCGTTGAAATTTATCAAACAGTTGAGTTTTCAGAATAGAAAGTTCTTTAATTTCACATATTTCTTTAGTTAATTCAGTTTCAATTTTCTTAAACGTGAGAGTAAAAGCAGCTCTCAGTCCTTTTCTCTGAGTTTTCAAACTACTCAGATCCATTTTTTCATTTAAAATTAATTGAAATTCAAAACTCCTGTCCCGCCGAGGGTACCAGTATGTTAGAATTCGAAAATAGGGTTAGTTTAAAAATTACTTACTAACCATGCAAGTCTTCATTTGCGGGTTGCATCTATGCGATGCGCGGAGCTTTGAATTAAAATCGAAAATCATCTGTTGAGATAAACTTATTCTAAGTTCAAATTCATCTAAAAGTCCATATATTATAAAAAATGTAGTTTAATTCCATCTAAAAGGCACATTCCTTCATTACATTCAGAGAACTCAATCGTTCTCACACACTTGTCAAAGTTCTTCGAAAGATAATAAATAAAATCAGACGATATTTCCATTTTCTTAATTTACGCGTTCAATTAGTTTCACTTCATTTCATTTTACAACAATCACAGTATATTTTTGAATAGTACTTGGTTATACCGTCGACCAAAAATCTAACGCCAAATTTCAGGATTATATGCCAATAATAAATTATCGTAAATGTCACATTACTTGACTTGAAAGGTAATACAAGTGCTGGTTATGTCATCTAGTGATTTTTAATTCGACTTTCCTTCTATAGTAAAAAAAAACTAGCCTTAAAAGGAATGACTCCTGGAATGATGCTGATGTGGAAGATTTCCGGAACTAACGAATCCGGGTTGTCCACTCCTTCCATGAGTCGAATAGACCAATCAGGAAAGGGCTCCGTCTATGCATCGCCATATGGGTTACCATAAAGAGAGGAAAGATTACCATCGCCAATAATCGCCAAGTTTGTCGCCAACTTGGCGATATATCGCCAAATTTGGCGACCAAAATTAGTTGTCAAAAGTGACGCCAACTTGGCGATAACTGTAATATTTCGCCAAATTTTTTATTTCTTTACAACACCAGTCGTTTGATACATCATTTGAGAGGTTTGCAACTGCTTATTCATATAATGGATGTCTTGTGTGTTATCCCCCATTCTGCTCCCCAGGGGGGACACATTTTTATTTTCTTTACAACACCAGTCGTGTTACACAAGATTTGAAAGGTCTGCAACTGCTTATTCATATTATGGATGTCTTGTGTGTCACCCCCACACTCTGCTCTCCCCAGGGGGGGGGGCGGTCACATTTTTAATTTCTTTACAACACCAGTTGAGTGACACATCATTTGAAAGTTCTGCAACTGCTTATTTATATTATAGATGTGTTGTGTGTCATCCCCCACTCTGCCCCCCCAGGGGGGCACATTTTTAATTTCTTTACCACACCAGTCGTGTGACATCATTTGAGAGGTCTGCAGCTGCTTATTCATATTATGGATGTCTTTTGTGTCGCCTCCCACTCTGCCCCCCAGGGGGGCACATTTTTAATTTCTTTACAACACCAGTCGTGTGACACATCATTTGAAAGGTCTGCAATTGCTTATTCATACCATGGGTTATTGGCGAGCTCAGCAAGCAGGGGTAGACAATAATTTGGAATCGCGAAGCGATTACGCGGGGGGTTGGCGAGCATAGCGAGCATGGATGCGGGGCCCCCCTAGTTTATTTATATTTTTATTAATGTTTTACAAATTTATTTGTTTTTTCGTTATTTAAAAATATTCGTCAATTTTTACAATTCGGCTAATAGTTTGGCGATTTGTATTATTTGACGAAATTGGTCGACGGGATAACCAAGTAGTACCCATTTTTGTTAGAAATCAAGATGGAAAATATAAAAAATCCCTAAAAAAGACCTTTTAGTTGAAAATTTAAAAGAAAATGACAAATTTTGCATGGAAAATGTATATTTATACCAGTTTTATGTCATAAATAATAATTTCATCGGCAATTCTTAGTTATTTCACTGAATTTACATTACTAAAACTAAAATGCGCCAAAATATGAGGTAGCGTTTTTGTTTAATAATGATTCAAAAATAGTAGGTAAGTACTTGGTTATCCCCTCAATCAATTTCGCGAAATTATAGAAATCGCCAAACTATTAGTCAAATTAAACAAATTGGTGTAATTTTTATTTTAAATAACAAAAAAAATAAATTAATTAATAAATCATTAATAAGAATACAAATTAAACTTCATATTAAAAATCACTTGATGGCGTAACGAACGTGATACAAGTTTAATATTAAATGAATGTGACATTTTTTATCATAAGGCATTTAATCTTTTAATTTGGCGGTACCTTTTTGGTTGACGGGATAATCAAGTAGTACCAAATCCTTCTATAGTAAAAAAAAACTAGCCTTAAAAGGAATGACTCCTGGAATGATGCTGATGTGGAAGATTTCCGGAACTAACGAATCCGGGTTGTCCACTCCTTCCATGAGTCGAATAGACCAATCAGGAAAGGACTCCGTCTATGCATCGCCGTATGGGTTACCATAAAGAGAGGAAAGGTTACCATCGCCAACATTCGCCAAGTTTGTCGCCAACTTGGCGATATATCGCCAAATTTGGCGACCAAAATTAGTTGTCAAAAGTGACGCCAACTTGGCGATAACTGTAATATTTCGCCAAATTTTTAATTTCTTTACAACACCAGTCGTTTGATACATCATTTGAGAGGTTTGCAACTGCTTATTCATATAATGGATGTCTTGTGGTTATCCCCCCATTCTGCTCCCCAGGGGGGACACATTTTTAATTTCTTTACAACACCAGTCGTGTTACACAAGATTTGAAAGGTCTGCAACTGCTTATTCATATTATGGATGTCTTGTGTGTCACCCCCACACTCTGCTCTCCCCAGGAGGGGGGGTCACATTTTTAATTTCTTTACAACACCAGTTGAGTGACACATCATTTGAAAGTTCTGCAACTGCTTATTTATATTATAGATGTGTTGTGTGTCATCCCCCACTCTGCCCCCCCCAGGGGGGCACATTTTTAATTTCTTTACCACACCAGTCGTGTGACATCATTTGAGAGGTCTGCAGCTGCTTATTCATATTATGGATGTGTTGTGTGTCATCCCCCACTCTCCCCCCGGGGGGCACGTTTTTAATTTCTTTACAACACCAATTGTGTGACACATCATTTGAGAGGTCTGCAACTGCTTATTCATATTATGGATATCTTGTGTGTACCCCCCCCCCCCTCTGCCCTCAGAGGGGGCGCATTTTGTAATTTCTTTAGAACACAAATTGTGTGACACATCATTTGAAAGGTCTGCAACTGTTTATTCATTTTATGGATGTCTTGTGTGTCACCCCCACTCTGCCCCCCAGGGGGGCACATTTTTAATTTCTTTACAACACCAGTCGTGTGACACATCATTTGAGAGGTCTGCAGCTGCTTATTCATATTATGGATGTCTTTTGTGTCGCCTCCCACTCTGCCCCCCAGGGGGGCACATTTTTAATTTCTTTACAACACCAGTCGTGTGACACATCATTTGAAAGGTCTGCAACTGCTTATTCATACTATGGGGTATTGGCGAGCGCAGCAAGCAGGGGTAGCCAATAATTTGGAATCGCGAAACGATTACGCGGGGGGTTGGCGAGCATAGCGAGCAGGGGGGCGGGGCCCCCCTAGTAACATAAAAAAATATTGTTACTTTCAAATATCTAATGAAATAATGCTTCGCGAATCCAAACAAAGCATGGCTTTTGCTAGTGTTAAATATAAAAACATGAAGTTAAGTGAGCGAATTAACCTTGTTAAGAAAAATAAACTGTGCTTCAATTGTTTAAGTTCAGCCCACCTCATTAATTATTGTAATTCAAAAAGCACTTGTCATGTTTGCAAGAGCGCAAGCCATCATTCATCATTACATAATTATACAACACCAGTAAACAATCCTATAAACAATCTCCCAATACATGAAACAATATATAGCAATTTTGTTTCGGAAGATTTATCACAAAACGAAACTACTGCTCATTCATTTTTTCATATGAAAATGATAAAAATAAATCTGTTTTAATTAGCACTGCAATAATTTATTTGACAGATGTAAATGGCATCAAAATTCCTTTCAGGGCAATATTGGATTCCGCATCGCAGAATTTTTTTTGTACATTTAAAGCAGCACAAATATTAGGCTTGAAAAAAGAGAAAATAAATATTCCTGTAAGTGGAATAAATAAATTGCCTATTTGCATTAAATCTAGAATCAAATGAAAGTTGTCAAATAAATTTAATAGTACCAGTTATGATATTGAGTTATTAATCGTTCCAAACATCTGTGACTTCACGCCCTCGAAAAAGATAAACATATCAAATTTAAAAATTCCAGCAAATATTTGTTTAGCGGATAAAAAATTTAACATTCCAAGCAGTGTGGAGATAATTATCGGTGCTGAACTGTATTTTTCTCTTTTAAATGAAGAAAAAATAAAGTTAGGCAATAATTTATATTTGCAATCAAGTATTTTCGGTTATATTGCATCTGGTTGTATTTATGACAAAACAGTAAATAATAATAATACTAATTATTGTTTCTTAACAAAAAATCTTGAAATACTTAATGACACTGTGAAGTCTTTCTGGGAAATTGAAGAAGTACAAAATTTAAAACCCTGTAACAGTGAAGAATTAGAATATTGTAATGATCACTTCGATAAAACGCACTTCAGAAAACCGGATGGTAGGTTTGTGGTCACGATGCCGTTTAAACCACAGGTTTTAGAACCCGATTTGGGAAATTCCGAAAATCTTGCTTTGAAAAGATTAAACTCTCTGTGGCAACGTTTAGTTCGAGATCCTGTTATGAAAAATTTATACACAGAATTTATTAAAGAATATAGAGATTTAAATCACATGCATGAAATAAAAGAAAACACGAACTTTAATGATGGCTATTACTTACCACATCACGGCGTTTTACGACCCTCTAGTAAAACCACAAAACTACGCGTCGTTTTTGATGCTAGTGCCAAGTCAACCAACGGAAAATCTTTGAACGATTTATTATGTAAGGGTGGAGTTCTGCAAGATGATCTTTTTTCGATATTAATTAGATTTAGAAAGCATATTTATGCTTTTACTGCGGATATTAAACAAATGTTTAGGATGATAGAAATAAATCCATACCAGTACAAATATTTAAAAATTTATGGAAAGACAGTATGTCATCCCCGGTTAAGGTATTTCAGCTAACAACAGTTTCGTATGGAACATCTTGTGCCCCCTACTTAGCCACCAAAGTATTACAACAATTAGCTCTAGATGAGAAAAAGGAATTCCCGTTACCATCGAAAATTGTTTTAAAGGACTTTTATATGGATGATTGCCTATCGGGCTCATTCAGTTTAGAAGAATTCAGATTAATGAAATCGCAATTAACAGAACTCCTCCTATAGGGAGGGATGGTTTTACACAAATGGTGCACCAATGAGGTCCAATCTACTGATAATCACATGTTTCCCCTGGACAGAAATTCTGAAGAAATAACTGTTAAAACATTAGGGATGTTGTGGAGCAGTTTCAATGATACCTTTAGGTATAAAGTTAATGTTAACAAAAAAAGTGATTTCACAAAAAGAGATGTACTTTCGCAAATTGCCCGCATTTATGATCCTCTCGGTCTCTTAGGGCCAGTGATTGCTAAAGCAAAAATATTCATGCAGGAGCTATGGCTTCTTAAAATAGAGTGGAATGAGAAACTGCCCTCTCATGTTGCCAAACAATGGGAAACCTTCCTCGAAAATCTTAAAGAACTGGAATCCATTGAAGTACCAAGAAGCTTCCTAGCTGTGAACCAATCAGTGGTGTTAAATGGTTTCGCAGATGCGTCTTCCAAGGCTTATGGCGCAGTGATATACATGCAAACATCTAATTCTAGTAAAACCGTCAGTCATTTATTATGTAGTAAATCCCGCGTGTGTCCAACCAAAGTAATAACAGTGCCACGTCTCGAACTGTCAGCATGTCTTCTTCTGGCTAAACTCACTAACAAGGTCTTAAATTCATTAGACAAACAGGTACCTTCAGTCAGTTTGTTTTCTGATTCAACTATTGCTTTAGCTTGGATAGACACTGCTCCTCATCTCCTGAAAACGTTTGTGGGAAACCGCGTTGTGCAAATTAAGGAACAAACTAAGAACTTTCCATGGTTTCATATTCCGTCAGAACACAATCCAGCTGACTTGATATCAAGAGGTGGAAGTGTGCAAAACCTATCTTCTAACCAGTTGTGGTGGCATGGTCCGCCTCTTTCAATTCTTGAAGAAAAAATAGCAAAAACTGACTCTAATATAAGTGACATTAAAAATGAACATTATTCTAGTGAGCTTAAAGCTCCCAACAACTTGACATTCGCTATATATAATGAATCCAATTTGTGTGATAATTTAATTAATCTTAGCAATAATTTCCAAAAATTAATTAGAATTTTAGCTTATATTTTCAGATTCATACATAAATGTAAAAAAGTAACATCTGCAATCGGCCCTCTGTTGCTGGAGGAATTAAGAAAGGCAGAGAATCTATATTATAAAGGCCAAACATATCTGTGCGTAACGCATACGTCATTTTGCGAATGGCAACACTTTCTGATGAAATTTCGCTTTTGCAGTTTTCGCTACTGTAAATTTTTAATCTTATAGACAACGCGCATTTTTAATCTTTACACTGTTGTATAAAGAAAAAAATGTACTTTTAAATGCAATTTGTTTGAAAACTGTATCTGTATTTGTTTTTGAGATATTAATTTTTTTGTAGTTTTTAATTCAATTTTTCTGGAGGTGGCAACTTTAATACTACATTTTTAAGCGAAGTAAAGAGAAAATCGAGGAGAAAATAGCCATAAAGTAAAAAGAAAGTTGTTTGTTTGGTTGATTGGCAAGTACTGAGTGAGACATGTGGAAAAAGAAAGTGTAGACAGGACTTATAGTAGCTGGGAGTGATGCAAAAAATGTAAACCTGAAATCTTCTACAAAAAGCCCAAAGCAACCGCGTGCTTCCCAAAAGAGAAGAAAACTTTTAGTACTACGGTTTTTAGTTTATAATTTACGGTTATTTACAGTTATACTTTATAATGAAATGCATGCTACTTTAGAATGCTTTAATATAAACAGGTCGCTTTCATTTAGTGTAAAAAAAATGCACAGTTGATATTAAAGAATTCGGTATCTGTTCCATGCGATTGTTTTGTTTGTGCCGAATAACTGCATTTAAATTTAATGATAACGCGCATTATATTGCAAACTGTTTTTACATTATACTGCACCTCCATCTATCTCTTTCTCTATAGAAAATAGCAGATTACCATACATTTTTGTTCCAATTTTTTCATTTCAACATAAAAAAAAAAAAAAATTAATTAAAATATCTCAATGTCAAGAGTATCGTCTGCTACAAAATCTGGTGTGTTTTGGTTTTATTTCGTTTTTGCATCAATTAAATGACTTAGTTTACTGCAAACATTCTTTACAAAAAATACACTAGCAAAAGCCATGCTTTGTTTGGATTCGCGAAGCATTATTTTATAAAACAGATATTTGAAAGTAACAATATTTTTCAATATTATTTTTGCACCTTTATTAAACAAAAACTTTTTTTTATGTTTTGGCGTATTTTACTTTTTTATTTATTATGTAAGATTGGCATAATAAAATATTTTCGAAGCAAACTTTTACAAAATAGTTGTAAATTTTGAACTAAAAGTTCTCTTAAAGATGTTTTTACAATTTCCAGTAGCCACTGGTGTTTTTTAAAGTTGTTTGAAATATGCATGTTTCCAATCTTTGTAATTAACATCCGATAATCTTTGATAGCTATTTTAGAATAATATATTTGAAGAGAGCTTGAAGAAAGTTACTTCTTCAAAATCCTATTTTCTGGAAAAACATTTGAAATCTGCTTTCGTTGATACTATGAATTTTTAGCTGTAAAACATTTTATTCTAACTTCTTCGTTTTTATACATGTTAGCGTATGAGAATTTTTGATATTGTAGAATTTTTCGTAAGGAAAATTTCTATTGAATGCTTAATTTTGAAGGATTTTCACTCTCGACAACGTTACGTATGTTTTTAAGCCAACTGGTGTCTATATATCCTCAATATCTACAACTGCTTCATCTAATGTTAAACCTTGGGATTTATGAATTATAACAGCAAAAGCAAATAACTGCAGAAGAAATTCTTTCCTTGAGCAATTTATGCTTCCATTTTTTCAGAATTTAATTATTGGGAAAATCGGCACGCACCAATTCTTATAAGTTAAATTACTGCAGTATTCAAATTTATCCATGATTATTCGCGATATCTGGTCTGGTGGCTTGCGATTTTCTTTAATACGTGCAACAAAGTCTAAAGTACCGTTCACTAAACCTTTTTATTCCCACAAATAAGAACGTAACATTACTTTAAATCCAAATGATGAAGTAAGAAATGGTTAAAGTCTATTTGTCGTTTCTGAATCGGCCAACTTTGCTTTAGTATATTTATAAAGAGCTTGAATCGAGGCAACATCTTCACGCAGTTCTTTTAATTTTTCATTTATATATTTGTTTATATTTTTGTTTGCAATTCTTTTGTTGCCACTTTACAAAAAAAATCCATAATACAATTATTTTAAAATATTTAAGTGTCATCTGTGCAAACGATTTTGCGGAATAATGAAAAAATGTTTTATTTATTAAATTAATCATGATTGTATCTATAATTACTTACCCCATGATTTATATTTTTTTTTCTGAAAATATACGCGTTTCATTTTTTATTTATTTGCTAAAATGCGTCCGTATTGGAAATGCATGTAAAATAAATTAATTAAAATAATAATTTTTTTTAACGTTTTACTGTAAAAAAATTATATTGTGCAAATCTACAGATCATAATTTATTTTTGTGTTTAATTTGAAGTTAAAATATTGGATAGCCTTTTTGTAAAGCGTACGACAAAATGTAATTTGAGTGGACTAGTAGAGGATTCGCTTCGCTCATCCTAATAAATTTCTCTTTACAAAAATGTATTTTAATGAATATTTTTATGGATTATTTGCTCAGCATTTGTTTAATTCACATCAAAAATCTGGAGAAATACAGTTTCATTAATTTCTGTGAAATAACATTTTCCGAATTTTGGAAAAATAATAATAATGACATCTGATAACACATGGAACTATTAAAAGAAAAAAATGAAGACACATGAATCATTTTACTATTGATGTGTCTTGCTGAGTTTTTTTAAATGATGAAATTGCTCTTTTGTTGGATTTCGGATGTCAGATGCATATTTTTCTATTTATGTGTATAAGACTTCACCGTAAAAGTCGAATGCTTTAGCGGATGCAAATGACGTCATTTATGTTTATATAAACGTGCGTTTAAAGTCATAAAACTAAAATTGTATTTTGTAGAAGTATATCATTTTCACTCCAGTCACTGAAATTCTTCACAGGTGGAAATGCCTTATTTTTGAAAATAACATAATTGAAATCATACACTGATTAAACGCAATGCTTTAAAAAATTATCCCGTGTTTATGGAAAAGCTGTAACATGCAGTGTGCGTCATCAGATTGGAAGTCTGTCCGAAATACAGCAATTTATATTACCCAACTTGGCGATACTCTCCAGGTTGAATTTTCACTGCCAAATTAGACAAGCAAACAAAAATGATCTTGGCAGTAATTAGAGGCTTAAAAAATATGAGGGCCTCTAATTTTTTGTCCAAAAGCTTCTCAACTGCAATAAAAAAATATTGCTATTCTTTAAATATTCTACTGTAATTTTATCAAAATAACATAATTTCCATAGTGTAATATTTTATAATTTTCAGTTAAACGTACTAGAGCAGACGTTTATTTTATCTCTTTTTTGTTACCTGTCATTTTACCAGAAAGCAAATGCAAATGCAAAAAAAAAAAAAAAAAAAAAAAAAAAAAAAAAAAAAAAAGTTATTTTATTTTATTTTATTTTTTTGGATTTTTTTTAAATGTAATTTATTTTTTACTTTATTCGTAGAACCATTTTTATTTTTCAAATATGTTTTCAGAAAAAAAAAAAAAAAGAAAAAAGTGTACATATTTCACATAGAAAATTGAACCGAAATGGAAAAAGAAAGATGTAAATAATGAAATGAGAGTTAGTAATTTACCATTGACTGAGGTTTTAATTGCAATTGAATATTTGTTTTGTCATCATATCTAAAAATCAATGTTACGCGTGTTGCACGGAAAATATGGCATTCGATTTTCACTTGAATTGACGTCAGGCAGTGTTTGTGTATTTAATTTACAAAACGAATTTTAAATTTGTCGTAGAGTTAACTTTGGAGAAAACTTTCTTTGTAAAAGTGCATGTGCTGTTGTTTCTTTACTTTTGCATTTTACTATGCGCGTAAGATTTTTCATATGCGCAACATATCTATCTGTATTATAACTAACAAACGTGTCCGTGGGTAACACTGACGTCATTTTGGCAACATTTCACGATGAAATGATTTTTTGGCAATTTTCGTTACTGCAATTTTTTAATCATTAAATCATCGCACATTTTCAATTTTTATTCCGTCATATAGGAAAATAAATCTTCTTTCAAATGCAATTTGATTAAAAACTAAATAAAAACTCACTTATTCCGACTTTATATTTTTCAAGCATTTCATTTTAATCTCTATTTCATGTTTTCAAAATAAAGCTAAATTCAAAGCTTCATTTGATACCATAATTAATATTTTCTGTTTAATCCTTTAAGCAGCCTAGCCGTGTTTTTCCATCGTGCAATTCAAAAGCTAACACAAGATTGACATTAATGTTAATTTTTTTTATAAGATAAAAGATTCGTAAAGTTGTCAAATACAATTTTTCATAACAATACTTTTCATAGTTATTATTTTATGAGTTAAACATGAATGAAAATATCTGCAAGACGCTTAAAATATTAAAAATGCTTTTTCACTGTTAGTTGGTAATCTAAAAAAGCATATTACATGTAGAAAATTTATTAGTTTTCAATTTTAACTTTAAAAAGATGGTTTTTATCTTCACTATGTAACCCGGGAAGCCCGGTTTCGATCTACTAGTTATATAATAAAAGATAGACAGGTAAAGTATTTCAAAATTGAAATTTCGGCCCTCCAAGCGGGATCTTCGGTTCATCGCGCAAGTAAGTTAAAATTCTTAAATCCCTTTTTAGATAGAGATAGCTTATTGAGGTTGAGAGGAAGACTAGCAAAATCAAATTTGAATTTTGACCACAAACACCCCATTATACTTCCGGCGAGCTGTCGCTTGACGAAAATTATTTTTCAATATTATCATAAACGAGATTTTCATGTAGGACCCCAAGCTCTTTTGAACACTGTGCGTCAAAAATATTGGCCGCTTGGTGGCAGAAATATTGCGCGTAAAATTGTACATGAGTGTTTACAATGCTTTAAAATTAAACCTATAACGGCTAATCAAATGATGGGAAATCTCCCTCCTGAAAGAATAGTGTCCAGTTCCCCATTTTCAAATGTGGGATTAGATTTAATTGGGCCTTTTGAAATAAAATATAAAGGTCAAAGAAAGGGTACTTTTCAGAAAATCTATGTTGCCATATTTGTATGTATGGTCACTAAAGCTGTGCACTTGGATTTTGTCTCAGATTTGACATCCGAGGCTATAATAGCAACTCTAAAAAGATTCTTTGCTCGTCGTGGGAAAAGCTCTGTAATCTTTAGCGACAATACTACAAATTTCGTTGGGGCTTCAGCAGAACTAAAACGTTTACGCAGACTTGTTACGAGTGATGAAGTTTCGAACTTTTTAGCTTCTGAAGGTATTAACTGGAAGTTCTCCCCTCCTAGGGTGCCAAATTTTGGTGGCCTTTGGGAGGCAGGATTCAAATCTTTCAAATACCATTTAAAAAGAGCTCTGGGCTCAGCTCATCTCACGATCGAGGAATTCCTGACAGTTATCACACAGATAGAGGCTATTTTAAATTAGCGACCACTTTGTCCTTTGTCAACAGAGCCTGACGATCTTCAGGTGTTGACTCCTGGTCACTTCCTCATAGGAAAGCCTCTTAATTTAATTCCAGAACCCAATTTAAGTGAGGTCAAAGATAATTTGCAAAATAAATGGGAAAGGACTCAAAAATTAACGCAGTTAATATGGAAACGTTGGCAGAATAATTATCTGAGCCAGTTACAAGAAAGGAATAAATGGCTATTTAAAAAGCCTAATATTCTGCCAGGAATGCTAGTTTTGCTTAAGGACTCACAACTACCCATTTGCATTTGGTCACTAGGCCGCATTAATAAGGTTTTCCCGGGCGCGGACGGGATAGTCAGGGTAGTTGAAGTTCGTACCGCTAAGGGTAATTTTAAACGACCTATTTCAAAAATAAATATATTACCCACTGAGGACAACATCATAGATCCTAAACCTTATATGTGCTTTATTATGTATTAATTTTTCATGTATTATTTGTGTTTATTTTATTTATTTATTTATTTTTTTTTTGCTTATAGTTTGTATCATGTTGTGTTATTATTTGTATTGCATATGTATTTTGAAATATAAAAATATTTCAACGCCGGGCGGGATGTTCCGCTCCTGTATTGTAACTTTGTAACATCGCCTTGGCGACAAACACAGCCCACGCCAATTATACGCCAGTCGGCAATTTTTTGTAACCCTGCTCACGTGTTGTGTGACGCAGTTGGTTTAGAGAAACGGTCTCTTAGCAACAAGCTCTGAATGCTGCAACAAGCGGCGACTCGAACAAAAAAAACATTCCATTAAAATTTACAGTCTACTTGCTATTTCTTTTTAATTTAGTTTTTCTTTTTAATTTAGTACACCTCCGTACATCTACTTTTTATTTTAAATTTGTCCGGTTTCAATTTCTCTTTTTTTTTCTTTTCTATTAAGAGTCCAAGGCTATTCGGGTCGTAAGTACAGGATTTTGGGGCTATCCGTGGTCGCCTTCCGGCGACAGCGTTGTCGTGCAAGAGACTAGGTCTGTTCGGGTCGTAGGTAAGGGTCGCCGACGAAAATTGGCCGCTAACCGCGGCGGTTGAGAGGAATTAACGATGATGAGATTATTAATGATGAGAAGATCTTTTAATGTATTTTTTTATTATTTGACGTACGTTTTAGTAATTAAATATTTTAATATATATTTTTGAAATGTTTTTAATGGACGTATAAGAAAATTTCTATTTATAATTAGATGTCATATATGCCCCACATTGGCGCGATTTGTTTCTGACGCCAATGTCATATATACATCTAGGTATTTAACTGACGCCAAAGTATCATTATTTTGCTTGATATGGCAACGATGTTGTTGTCTATTTATTAATAAATTGTTTTTTTTTTTTTTTTTGTCTAATTATATGAACTATTTTGATCTAGGCACATTTGTCATATATGCACCACATTTGCGCGACTGCAATAAAATGGCGAATTTATGCCTCACTTGGTAACCTGGATGTTGTTATTTATTTATTAATTAACTGCTTATTTATTTTTATTTTCTTTTTTAAAGGATATAAATAGTTTTGTTTTATAATTATTAACCAGGGTTGGTAAAAAACCGGTTAAAAAAAAATGTTTTTTTTTGTTTAAACGAGGTTTTTTTGGTTTAAACCGGTTTTTTTTTTTTTTTTTTTTTTTTTTAAATGTTTTCCTCTTACATATACATGAATATTTATCAACAAAAATAAATATTTTTGAATATATAAATAATAATTTGATTTAAAATAAATTCAAATCAATGTAATTATTTAATGTATAATCAATTATGTAGAAAATTGAAATCATTTAAAATTTAAACATTTTTAGAAAAACCCATGTCTTATATTTCATCAATAAAATGTTCTACATAATGAAACATTGATACCTTTAAAATCTTAATAAACAATCTTTTGATTACTAGCACAATAAATAAATATATGATGTAGATTCGTATATAAAACTTCATATATATTACTTTCAAATGATTATTCAAAATATTTACTTTGAACTATTTGTTATATGTCATGTCTAATTTTTTTTCTGGTTAGAAAACTACATGAATTACCTTTTATTGAAAAATAAAGCTTTTTATAAAAAAATTTTGGAATAATTTGAATTTAGCAAAGGGGTCTTTACACACTTCAAGTATTGCGTATTGCTATTTGACACTTCTCTGAAACTACCAGGTTAAAAAAAAAAGGATTAATAAACAGTAAAATAAACAAAAATACCTATTTAACAGCTTTTTAGACTATTGAAAAACATTGATCGTAGAATATAAAGTAGTTTTATAAATACTGTCATCCACTAAAGCATTTAAATAGCCATCAGACTACATGCTTTATTATAACACTTAGTATTTTTAAATGTCTAAACTAAAAATTACATCTTTTTAGGTATTTTTGTGAGACTTTTTTTCTATTACGTCTCAAACAAACCTTGTCTTGCCCCTCCCCCCCCCCCTTTCTGTCAATTTTCTTGGCTGATCTAAATAATGGGTTTGGTTATGCAATAGAAGATTTAAATATATCTTTTGCATATTTTAGCTAAATGTAAACAGGTGCTTTACAAGCACCTAATTTCTCAATATCTTCTTATTCGACTTCATATCTTGAATTTCTTTTTTATTCTTAAAAGATAATCCCCCCAATCAAGAAAATTTTCTTTTAGAGCTTGACAGAAATTTTAAAGATAATTTTATGTCATTATCTGTACATTTGCGTTTCTCAAAGGAAGACATTTTTAAAATCTAAATATTGCATATTTTTCATCTATTTTATCTTTGCTAAATTTACATAATTTAAGTGTTTTCTTTAGAGCTTCAGATATGTTCATCAATGCATGAAATTTGCTTTCTACATGTACATGTACACTAACATGACCTTGACTAGATTCACTATATCTTATGGTAACTATTGAGATAAGACTTGAAAATAGAAATTACTTTCCTCTGATAATTTGAAACATTTAGATTACAAAAAATGAGAAAATATTATATTAGATTTGCTCTAAAAAAAACAACTGGTTTGAACTGCGCAAACCTAGCTGGTAACAGAATAAAATCATAATGCAAAAAACCCAATCCCAACGTAGGAATCCAAGAAAAACAAAGCCTTTTTAAAATCAATAACTACAAACTAAAAAAAAAAAAAAAAAAAAAAAAAAAAAAAAAGAAAAAAAAACTCATTGCCAATTATTCAATAGCATACGTAACAAAAATAAATCAATGGAGGAAATCACTTAAGAATGTCATATTTGAGGCTTTCTGGAATAATGAAATCCTTAGTAAAGCTTAACTAATCAAGCAATTTAAGTTATAAAAGTGCATTTTTAAATCAAGTCTGCCCTTCTGGTTTGTATATATATATATGTTTTACAAATTTACAAATAATGGCTATACATATATATTATCTGAGTTACTTTGGTTTTATATGTAAAAGTATGTATATGGGTGTGTGTGTGTGTGAATACACACATATATAGGCCTTAAAAAAAGAAAAAAAAAAAGAAAACTGATTAGTTATTTTCTAAACAGCTAATTTTAGAAACATTAGTTATTCTGCCATGTAGATTTATAGCTTACATGAAAAGTTGAGTTGATTAAAAATGTTTGTCATTTTAGAAATGTATTAATTCATAATTTTTCTACAGCTTTGCTTGTAGCTTCTTCATAATTTGGATTTTACATTTTTCAATAATGTGTAAAATAAAACATTTGGGTAAAATAATAAAAAAAAACCAGGTGAAAAAAAAAACCAGTATGTTTTTTTTTAAAAAAACCACTTGGTTTAAACCATGGTTTTAACCACGGTTTAAATCAACTTGGTTTAAACCAAACAACTCTGTTATTAACTAAACTTTTTTTTTAATTTATTGTTATTTTCTTTTTAAAATAATAGAAAAAATTGAAAACTATATATGTAACTGGTATTTGAAAACAAAGTTTTCACCGTATTTTCATCAGAAAAAAAAAAAAAAAAACGCGCCAATGTGGTGCATATATGACATCTGTACCTTTTTTTTTACTATTCTAGAGTATTGAAACATGCCGTATAAATAACGATTATTGTTTTTTCCAAACATGGAACTTTTGGCACAGATGCTATATACGCGAGGTTTAACTGGCGCTGGTGTTATTTAGCCTGATACGGTAACCCAGCTATATACTTTCAATTTCATTTTAGAAATTCTATAAATTGGTTACTCCATGATTATTTTTTTTTTAATTTATTGATATTTTCGTTTTAAAATAACGGAAAATAATTTTAAAATGTGTACATTTCTTCGGTATTCTAAAACGAGGATTTTGCCGCATTGGTGTTGGATGGAAATCGTGCTAAATCCGGGGGGCATATAACGTTTGTGCCGGAGTTTTTTGTGAAATATATTTTCAAATGTAAATTGAGTGCTGCTTGATTAACACGTCGGCCAATTTCGCCAAACTTTACAAATTGCTAAACTATTCGCCAAACTATAGAAATTTACATAAATTAATTTTACATAACGAAAGATCAGTAAAACATATAAGAAAAAAATACAAATTAAAAGTCGAATTAAAAATCACTTGATGACGTAAAAAAATACGTATATCACGTGTAATATCAATTGCAAGTGACATTTATGATCATCGATTATTGGCATTTATTCTTATAATCTGGAATTACTTTTTTGCTCGACAGAATAATCAAGTAGTAACGTAAAATGTATAAACACCAGTTAATATTATAAAAATTGAGTTAAATACCTAAATTTCGGTGCAAATGCGCACATCCATGTTGTAAGAAAGAGGCGCGAATGTCATATATGCACTACGTTGGCGCGATATATTTCTGGCGCCACTTTAACGAAAACTTCATTTTCTAATGACAGTTGCATTTCTATTTTTAATTATTTTCTATTAGAGGAAATAATAATAATAATAATAAATAGTTTCATTAATAAGTATAGAGCATAACAATTTGTATCATTTTAAAAAGCAAATGAAAGTAAATAAATAGCTGATTAATAAAGAAGTGAGAAAAATCATGCGTTAAGCATAGATCATGAAGCACTTTCCAACACTTCTTGAAATTTTTAACAAAACTTCGTTATCAGAGATATATCATATTATTATCCATAATCAAATATGTATTCCAATACTTTTGAAAAGCCCTGTATTTGATCTGTTATTTAATAGATAGGCTATATAATGGTAGAATTTAGTTTAGCAAGAAAACGCCTAACTATTTGAAATTTTCCATTCATCAATTTATACTAATAGATGAAAACATACTTTTGTTTAGCCCCGTAAAATACATAGTATCTTTAATGCACGAAAGTATTTTGCAAAAGTTTAGTTTAAAAAAAATTATCTTTAAAGTACTTAAATCAAATTTCCAGAAATTATCATTCAAAGGCGACCATGCTTCCAGTTCTTTGTGTGACCCTGTATATCATTTTATCTATATTCTACAAACATTTCTTAGTAACCTAAATGCAGGTCTAACGTAAAAAGGCATGACCTATTTAAAAACAACCTTTAAGTAATTACTCTCATATTCAGTAACATTTTCGTGATTTTTTGTGTAACCCTGTATATCTAAATTGTGTAACAATTAGCAATTATATAAATCATATAATATGCATATATCTAATCAAACTTAAAAGCGTATATCATATTTAAAAATAATGCATTTCATCCATCTAGCAGCCATCTTCGACAATATTCAGGACTTCGGATAGAATATACTATTTGAAATCTTTGTGTAGCCCTGTAAATGTTATGCACTACGTATTATGCATGAAATAACTCATATTATTCCTCATCAATGTATATCAATTTGCTTATATATGAAATCGTTTACCATAATTAAAATATGTTGCAAACAATTCCCCCCCTTTATTATTATGTGTTGGAATTCTTTTGTGTGGCCCTGTAAATGAATAATAACTATTCTTTTCGCTGCATACTTTACAAAATACATATATTAGTGCACTTCGGCGATGTATATAAATTCGAAGATGTTTGACAGGGTGTAACACCTTTAAAATTCATTTGAAACGATTTTTCCCCATAGGTCGTAATGTAATGGAAAACTTTTGACTGTCCTTGTAAATAAGCTAACCATGGCAGAAACTTCATTTTCAATAGGATTCGTGCTTGGGTAAACATCATTAACGTCTAAAAATTTCATGACAATCCGAGTATATTTACGAGAGTTAGAGCGCGGCCAGACGGCCAGACAAACCGAATGCATAAGCACTTTTCAACTTTGTTGGAAAGTGCTAATAATAATAAACAAGTTGGAAGTTGCACGTGAAGCGTAGCAAATGAGGTGCGTTCGTACGATAACGAAAGTTTAAAAATATTAGTCTCATATATCAATCTCATAAAATTTTAAATAGTGAATTACAATTAAAACGCTCATCAAACAATGTTCTCCCTATACCTTTATGTAATGGAATACTTTTGTGTGGCCTTGTAAATCAATAACAAATTTTCTTTGCACCACAAATTATGTAAAATGCATATTATAATATGTTATTTATTGCTGCATATAAATTTTATTAAGTGCGAATGAGTGTAACACCATTAAAATGCATTTGAAACATTTTCGCCATTGACCGTAATGTAACGGAATACTTTTGATTGTCCCTGTAATTGACCTATGCATCCGATTTTCATAAAATTTGAAATAACTTGACAAAATTATGTAATAATTATGTATTTTAAATTTCAAACGTATAAAATACATTTGAAACTTTTTTCCCATTGACCGTAATGTAACGGAATAATTTTGATTGTCCCTGTAATTGATCTATATATCCGATTTTCATAAAATTTGAAATAACTCGACAAAATTATGTAACAATTATATATTTTAAATTTCAAACATACAGTGGCTCACAAAAGTGTTCGTACACTTAGGAATTTCAACGAAATAGTGCTCTATCCATTAATTAAAATTAATATTTTAGAATGGGTATTTAAGAGTAAGATCTATGACTCATTTATAACAAAACTACATAAAATATTTTAAAAATATAGTAAAACTTTATTTTTAAAAAATCATTAATCGAAAAACAACAAAAAATTTACCTCACAAAAGTCTTCGTACACTTTAAAAAATCGCTGTATATTTGTAAATATTGTAATATTTCGCTAAAGTTGTACTTAATAGGATATTATTTAACACCCACAAAAGTTTTTTAAATATCTGGGAATAGATTTAATTAGTGTTTTTTGTAATTTCTGAATGAAAGTTGATGCCTTCATCGAACATTGCTGTTTTTACTTCGCTTTTTGTTTCAATGCTGTGTTTTCGAGTTCTAACTTCCAGTTACCTCCAAATATGTTTTACTGGGTTTCATTCAGCAATTGAGGTGATGTTTTTAGAACTTGTGAACAATTGTAAAGACGCTAGGGGCGAACGTTGAGAGCCATGTGCCTTGTATCATTATCCTGATCAAAAACAAAGTTGTATCTGTTACCCATATATTGGCCTCATAATTTTAAATTGCCTTTTAAAATAGTTGAACAAAGATCGTGATTTATTATGCTATCAATACACACAAAATTATCTAATCCTGATGCTGCTATGCACCCTCACACAAGGACAACTCCACTGCCATGCTTTAACTGTTCCATCTAAGTTCTTTGAATTAAATTCTTAATTCTTTTTTTCCATACTATTATGCCCTCATTGGATCCAGGAATAGCATATTAGATTTAATCTGTAAATAAAACATTATTTTAATATGATTCGGGTTTATTTATCATGGATTTTACTAAAGAAAGCCTAAGCTTTTATGTTTTTCGCCCTGACAAAAAATTTTCTACGGTCAGAATGCCTATATAATGCAGCTGGGCTTACCGCTCGTCGAACAGTTTCAGGTGAAAATGAAGTAAAAACTGTTTCATTAAATTCTGTAGCAACTTTTATAGCACTTAAACGCGGATTTTTTACGACTTTTCTAATTGTAAGTATTTGATCTCATTGTGTTAACTTAGATTGATGACCTTTTCATACCTAGTTTTCAATCCATTTTTTTTTCTATAAAGCCTTTTATCGCATACCTATTTCTATAAAGCCTTTTATCGCCGTAGAATGAAATAAATTAACTAATTTTGCAATATTTCGAATTAATTTACTACTATTAGGAAGAAAAATAACTGATTTCGAACGCTATTAGTCGTGACATTACGATTACAAACCATTTTTAATTAATAAATGGAATATTACATACCAATTCTGCAAAATATAAAACCAAGCGATTTTTCAAATGTCAATACAATGCATAAATAAAAATAAAACGACAAACAATATTTTTAATAATGAATTTATCCGAAAATGTTTCTGTGTACGAAGACTTTTGTGGCGTGTATTTTCTGTGGCATCTTCAGTTTACATTTTTAGATTTAAAAAAAATCCATTAATTTTAAACAAAAAGGTTGTGTGTTATTTAGAATAACTTGGAGATAATATAAAAAATTTCTCGACTTCATATACGAATTTAATTACAGGGAAATTTCTTTTTAGTACAAATTTTTTAAGTGTACGAACACTTTTGTGAGCCACTGTATAAAATACATTTGAAACTTTTTTCCCATTGACCATAATGTAATTGAATACTTTTGATTGTCCCTGTAATTGATCTATGCACCCGAATATCAAAAAATGTGAAATAACTCGACAAAATTATGTAATAATTATGTATTTTAAATTTCAAACGATTAAAATGCATTTGAAACTTTTTCCCCATTGAACGTAATGTAATAGAATACTTTTGATTGCCCCTGTAATTGATCTATGCATCCGATTTTCATAAAATTTGAAATAACTCGACAAAATTATGTAATATTTATGTATTTTAAATTTCAACCGATTCGGTTGGGTAGTTTTTGCGTTGTTATATGCGGACAGACGGACGGACTGAACGACCACTATAGATGCTACGTATTTACATAATTACGAACGCACCTAAAAACAAAGCTGGATTATCATATGTGGCATAAAATGGTGATTTTGTTTCAATCGCGCCAACGTGATGTGTATATGACATCTGTGCCAAAAAAATAATTTCACACATATAAAAACATGCACCTCAATTTTCTAAGGAAAACTTTATTTTTTTTAACTTTATTTATTCTGTTGGATTCCAAAGACGGAAAACTGTAATGGATTTGTCAAAAGCAGATGTACGTTGCGAAATATAATATAATATTGAGTGAGGATATATTAAGGTTTCCACAGATACCCATATCGTCAAGTTGAGAGGCTTAGCATTCAAAAACTATCAAATGAAAATGAAAAACTCAATGGTCAATCTCTGTGATCATAAATGCTCGCTATTTTAGATATACGGTGAATACACAATATTTAAATACAAGCGTCTAGAGATCACACTTTCTCAATTTGATCCCGCGGGGGATCGGCCACTGCGCATATCGTTCCCCGCATGACGTAGTGATTTTCGCGGATTTTTGCATACTGTACATATATTTCCGTGCATGACGTATATTTTTGACAAATAAGAGTTAGATATATATTTTTTAACCATTTTCTATTATTTTAATTAGGAAATAATAATAAATTACAAAAGTTTAATTAATAATAATAGAACAAAACAATTTATATCGATTTATAAAAGGAAATACAAAGTAAATAAGCAATTTATAAATAACTAAACAACAATGACCGGGTTACCATATGAAGCATAAAATCGCCATTTTGTTTTACTCTATTGATTAAAAAATATATACTAAAAACTGTTATATACTTATATACTTACGTTATATACTTAGTTATATACTTTATATACTTTAGTTATAATTTATATACTTTATACTTAAGTTATATACTTTAGTATGTAACTGATATTTGATAACGAAGTTTTTGCCAAACTGGCGTCAGAAAAAAAAATTGCGCCAATGTGGTGCGTATAAGACATCTGTCTCCTGATATATATATATATATATATATATATTAAATAATGTTATGAATAATAAATTCCAATATCTTGATGTTATGTAATTTTTCTTTTACAATATTATTTCATATGTTTTTTTCATTCATCTTTAAGTGAAATTTAATTATACATCTGCTGAAGGGTTAAGCTGCTTAAAATGTTTAGAATTAGAAATTATTACAAAATTACGATATAAGTCAGTCTATTTAAAAAAAAAAAGTCTATAGAAATGTATAACAACATGTACATAAACTGTAAACCTGAAAAAGAGAGATTTTTTATAGCCTTTCTTCATGAAGAAGTAATTATTATATCCTGTCAAAAACATGAATGTGAAAGAATCCCAAGTTCGTTAAAGGTTTCGCTAATAAAAGAAGTGAGATCTAAGTGCAAACCAAGTTCTTTCGGAGCTCCTTAAATCTTAACTCCTGTCATGCATAATATTATTCAATTGCTTAAAATGATTTGTTATGTTACTTGTCATTCAATGGAGCGACTTGGCAAGTTTTCCCTTATTCATTTTTTTCTATTTAGTTGATCAGAAATCAAAGTTGATCCCTTCCTTAACTCATCAGTACCTTAACTTCAATATACTTATTCGAACACTCGATTGACTAGATCTTTGCCAATCAGATTCTAGATTAAATTGTACTCCGACTCAAAGATTAAAGTTGGTAGCTGAAAACTTGCCAAGTCGCTCTATTGAATGACAAGTAACATAACAAATCATTTTAAGCAATTGAATAATATTATGCATGACAGGAGTTATGATTTAAGGAGCTCCGAAAGAACTTGGTTTGCACTTACAAGGAAGGTCTCCATACGGGCATACTCAGAAAAATCTGAAAAAATTACAGAATGTTCTTCTCATACAGTTATATATGTTTATAAAAAAAATTTCGGCGGAATTTCCTTATTACGTCCGTAAAAAAATAATAAAAATTTCGTTTATTTGGCGATTTATCTCCGGTTGGCGAAAAAACGAAATTTTGAAAAATACGCTTTTACGCTTCGAATACTTTTTAAAGAAAAAACTCTCTATGTTCAATTTATTTAAATAAGTTTAGTTTAAGTAATTTTAGTTTTGCATTTTTACGACGTATGATGTCCAGTAATGGATCGGTATACGTAACCAAACCTTTACTTTACTTTAAGTGTAATTTTGTCATATTCGTTTATATGTACTTTTAACAAAATGAAATTAATATATTTTATCATTTAAAACACAATTTAAATTGATTAAAATTGTTCCAAATTGAAAAATACACTGTTAAAAATCTGCTGCATTTTGTTGCAGCACGGTTACTTGGCCGTGAAATGGAGCTTTCTCATTGGTTGGAATAGAGATATTATATACAAGCGGTGGAGTGCGTTGCAACAAAATGCAGCAGATTTTTAGCAGTGTATGACGCGGTCAATTGACCGTGCTATGGAGCATTCTCATTGGTCAGAAGAGAGATATTCTATAAAAGTAGTGGAGTGACGTTGCAGTAAATGCTGCAGATTTTAAAAAGTGAAGTCAATTAAAATCAATTTTCAGATTCGTTAAAATCGTCTGCTTTTGGCGAGGAAATGCATTGCTCGCCAAATCCCGCGTCGCTTTCAGCTTTTCACGCCAATTATTCCAAACTATTTTATTTTTTTACATATTTAATAATGTAATTCCGCCGCTAATTTTCACTGATCTTTTATTACCTACATGAGTAGTTTAATTCGTATTTTTTTCAAAAGATTCTGCGTATGCCCCCAATGGAGACCTTCCTTGTTAGATCTCACTTCTTTTATTAGCGAAACCTTTATTGAACTTGGCATTCTTTCACATTCATGTTTTTGACAGGATATCATTATTTTTTGTCAAATAAGTAGGTATTTGTTTCTTTTTTGAAATAAATAGGTTAAATTAGTTAAATTAGTTTTATGTAATATTATTTAATCTTTCAGTTTTTTCCTGCATTTATTCACTGATTTTTCAGTCAAATTTAAAAATTTAACATTAGGACTGCTTATGTTCCTTTAAATTCCACTAATAAGGATGTTTCTTTTACGTGATTGGGTACTGCTTGATTATTCCGTCAACCAAAAGCGTTTGTAGCCAACTTGGCGAAATATCGCTATATTGACAGCAAAAATTACGCAACAAAATTCATGCTAACATGGCGCTATTTCTGGTATTTTGCCAAATTCCCATAGATTCCCATTGTAATTTGGTAATTTATCCAATAATTTTGTTAGAGCAAGGACTGTTGCCATCATTTTGCATCTTTTTTTTCTTTAAATCGGTCCGCTAACTACCCAAGATTGCTTAAATATTGCTATTTAGAAAGTTTTTAGAACGCTTTTCGCGCATTTTTACCCTTTTTAAATTTTGTATTTGTTAACAAATGTTCTTAGTGATCATTTATATCTTATAATTAATGAACATGCCAAATTTTATGTTTTTAGGCCTTTAACAAACAGACATCGCATTTTTAGAACGCTTTTTGCTTTTTTACCCCTTGGATTAGTGGAATCGACATAAGATATAGCCTATATTGGAGCAAGGATTATCACCATCATTTTGATATTATTACTTTTAAGATCGGTTTGTTGTTTGCTGAAATTGCTTAAAAATCCCAATTTAGAACATTTTTAAAACGCTTTTCGCACATTTTCACCCCTTTTGAATTCCGTATTTTTTATCAAATGCCCTTAGAGATCATTTATATCTTATAAATAATTAACATGCCAAATCTTATAGTTCTAGATACTTCAGTAACACAAAAGTTGCATTTTTAGAATGTTTTTTGCTTCTTCACCCTCTTTTGGTTAATGGTATACGCATAAAATATAGCCTTTGTTTGAACCGGGGCGAATACCATCATTTTGGTATCATTAATTTTGAAATCGGTTCGGTGGTTTTAAAAAATAGCCCCGATACTCGCCAAAATTGTCGCCAACTTGGCACTATTTCTGATATTTCGCGAAATTTCCATAAACTCTAAAATGCCAAACTTTGTTTCCAGTTTAGTCCCTTAATATGCAGACATCGCATTTTTTTAATGTTTTTTACTCTTTTACCTCCTTTGGGTTAGTGTAATGGACATAAGATATATCCTATGTTGGAGCAAAGACTGTCATCATCATTGTGATATCATTACTTTTAAGATCAGTTTGTTGTTTGCTGAGATTGTTTTAAAATTGGTATTTCGAACTTTTTTTAAACGCTCTTCGGATTTTCATCCATTTAAATTTGATATTTTTAGCAAATGCCATTAGTGATCATTTATATCTTATAAATAATTAACATGCCAAATTTTGTGCTTCTAGGCCCTTCAGTAAAACAAAAATCACATTTTTAGAATGTTTTTCGCTTCTGAACCCTCTTTTGGTTAGTGGCACAGACATAAGATACACTCTATGTTTGAACCGGGGAGAATACCATCATTTTGGTACCATTACTTTTGAAACCGGATCGGTAATTTCAGAGATTAGCCCTGATACTCGCCAAAAGTGACGCCAACTTGGCACTATTTCTGGTATTTTGAGAAATTCTCATAAACTTCTATTGTAATCCAATAATTTATCCTCTAACCAACCATTAATGTTTAACTAATGGTGATTTCTGATTTTTTCCTATTTATAGATCCAATAACCTACCTCCACACCAAATTTTAACTTCCTAAGTCATCTGGAAGTAGTCAAACATTTCTATGAGTGAGTCAGTGTGTCAGTGGTAAAAACAGTGGTTTTCAGACGTCAATTTCTCGTAAACGGTAAAAGATTTTTTAAAAAAAATTTAGGATTCGGAAATTAGAAGATGGTCTTACACGACACAAAAAATTGCAAGTGTGTAGGTCAAATAGAATTTTAGTAACTGAGGGGTCAAAAGTGGCTCGAAATGGTTCGGGTAATATAACCCACGGCCGGTGTGTCGCCTTTTACTTTGTGAACTTGGCTGACACACTGCCGTGTGTCTAGATCAAAGATATTATAACAAAAAGTATTTGGCATATAGAATTAGTGAAACTTGAATTTCCATTAGCATAGTTTGGTGATGCATATGATTTTTTTTTTTATCATTACAGAGTATAAACAATTACTGTTATAACTAATTTAAGTGTTTAAATGTTATTATAATTATTTTCTTGCTATTAATACTGCTTTGTATGAAATGTCAAATAATGGTGAGTAATTTGTTTGGATACCAACTTGGACATTTTTTTTGCCAAGTACTGGCAAAAATGTATCACTAAAGTATATTGATGGAAATTCAAATTTCATTAACTTTTTTGTAATAGGAATTGCAAGAAAAATCTTACAATTATCTATCAATATACTACAAAAATATAAAAATATAAAAATACTACATCTTCATCAATGGAGCGATGATTAGAAAGAAAGACGCGCGCGAGAATAAATTTATTACTATTTCTTCATTAGCAGTGTGACCGTTTTTTCAAGCTAAAAGCAGGCTAGATTCAGACTGACAACAAGCTAAAAATAAATTCGATGGTCCTGCCATCTATCGATCGTCAGTATATCAATAGACTGACAACTATCTTTTAGCCTGAGTTTTTATCTTGATTTAGCTTGTTGTAAGTCCTACAACAGTCCAGATTTCTTACAACAATCCTAAAACGGTCACACTGTTCATTAGAGAAATACTACAATCTCCATGCACGGAAATATATGTGCAGAATGTGCAGTATGCAAAAATCCGCGAAAATCGCTACGTCATGCCGGGAACGATATGCGCAGTGGACGATCCCCCGCGGGATCAAATTGAGAAAGTGTGATCTCTAGACGCTTGTCTCTCTTGAAGATCTCTTGACGCTTGTGAACTTTAAATAATCAACTGAACGATTTCTTTCTTAAAAGCCCGAATTTTGTCGAATGCATAAGCTGATACAACAACATAATGGCGTTTGTATCATTTTAAGAAATGTGAAAGAGCATTCGAGGTTAAGATGCTTTAAAAAACACAATCAAATCCAGTATTTTTTTTATTCATGTTTTGTTTTGAAAAATAGACCAGAGCAGTGGGCTTAGCCTGCTAGTAGAAAATAAAAGAACAAAGAAACATTTACAATAAAATACATGGTATTACTTGGTTATTCCGTCGATTCATTTCGCCAATTTATAAAAAACGCTAAATTAATAATTGAATTATACATGTCGACACAATTTTTAGTTTAAACAACGAAAGAACAAATAAATTTGTAACACATTAATAAAAATACATCATATAAAATGTGGAATTAAAAATCTCCCGATAACGTTTTAAACACGTGTATCGTGTTGAAACTCACTGAATGTGACATTCACAATCATGCATTATTGGCATTTAATCCTTTAGTTTGGCGAAAGTTTTTCGGTCGACGGGATAACCAATATATATTTTATATCCAATATATCAGACGGACGGACAGACGGACTGAACGACAACTATAGGTGCTACGTATGTACATAATTACGAACGTACCTAAAAAAGAAGCGTTGCACATTACGCCAATTTTTAGTAAACTCGATTATGGAAGACCTCGGATCAATTTATAACCCTCCATTTTAAAGTTCATTATGCGCCAAACCATGCCAATCAACTTACGCCAATCGTCGGTAGAATCGATTATTTAATTTTACCTCTTTAATTAATAGGTAGGTTACAAACTAAAACTATATTTTCCAATTATGCTGATTCTATATTCAGTTGTTACAGCTAGACGTAAAGACGTACATCTGCATATTTCCCGACGTACATTTTTCTGTCATTTTAATGGTATATTTGTTTGACTTGCAGAATAGTAGTATTATCAGATTCAACGTTAGCAATATTTCTGACACTATAAACAGACCACGTAGCTGTCATTTTTGGCTACCAATATATTTTTTCGCCATTCTTCATATAGGTTGCTACAAAAAATTCAACGAAAAGCAATAGTTTAGCTAAGCGTATGTAATAAATTGCAAAATATTATTTATATATTTGTCATTCCTAATGTATTTATTCATTTAAAATATAAATCTTTCTCTCATTTCATGTAGAATATATACGTGTAAAATAGTCATATAATATGCATTTAAAATACACTCTTTTCATACATTTCATTAAAAGTACAAAAGAATAAGAGAAGAGTTCCCTATCCTGTCTGGTTGGCACGTTTCGCGAACTAACCCAAGATAGAGGCAACATTCCGTTTTAACATCTTCTCAACTCTTTCAAGGTGTCGGAAAAAATTATTTTTATTTTTTTCTAAACATACACTCTTATAATATAAACGTTATGTTTGTAGTCTATTAAAAGGGAAAATAACAATAAACAAGTTGAATGTAGATTCTGCCATTGCAGAATTCAATTTCGCCTCCGATTAGAAAAAAAAAAAAAAAAAAAAAAAAAAAAAAAAAAAAAATCAATAGATGTCTTTTAGAAGGGCAACCCCGTTTAGATTGCAATGAACTAACTTCATCTTTCTTGTGTTTATCAATATAATAGCAAACAGAACGGCGTGAAATACCCAATTGAATAGCAATTTCTCTCTGAGACATTGGAATTGCGGAATAATAAAGAGATACAATTTGACGTGCTACTTCTTCATTGACTAGATTAATCAAAAACGGATTTTTTCTTTAGTTTAAACACTTTTTTATAGACTCTGAGTAAAAGGAAATGCAATTTAACAATAAAACGAGTGCAATCCCATCGAATTCGACGAATGAAATGTTTAAAAGGCCCGATCAATTTGGTTTTAAAAAAAGCAAAAGTAATTACATTATTGAATCAATATATAATAAATATACTTCCAAACTAAATGTCAAATTTGCCAGTTGCAATTTTGCATGCAAATATTCGCGCATCTTCAGTTAAAATTGTAACCTGAGTGCCGGCGAATTCCAGAAATTTTATTTTGTATGCACTCACAGAAAAATAATTTTATTAAAAAAAAACTAATTTCATTTTTACTGTGACATTATTTTCACTAACTGAAGTCAGCTGAAAGTAAAATCTCAATCTCAGAGTCCATAATGAAAAAAGAACATTGAAATGTAATATCGGGTACTACTAGATTATCCCGTCGACCAAAAAGTTATCGCCAAACTATAAGATTAAATGCCAATAATGGATGATCGTGAATGTCACATTCAATGACATTAAATACGATTCATGTGTTTAAAATGTCATTGATTTTTATTTCGACTTTTTATTAATATTTTTATTAATATTCTACTAATTATTTGTTTTTTCGTTATTTAGAATAAAAATTATGTCAATATGTATAATTTGTCTATTAGTTTGGCGATTTGTATAATTTGGCGAAATTGGTCGACGGGATAACAGAGTAGTACCTAATATCGTTATGAGTAAAAATGCGATGCTTTAAATAGCGACGTCATTTTCTCTTCAAATGTTTTTTTAAAGTTACTGTTATTAGTAATATGAAAAAGGCAACCGTAATAATATTGTAACTCTCATTTTATCTGATTGCTGAATGACATATTTTCCTCATTTTGAAATTTTTCTTATTTTGCTTTTGACATTAATTTTTATCATAAATTATTTTCTGTTATTTTATTTACATTATTAATATTATTTCTCAGCAAATATATATATATTTTACCCCAATTAGTGCATAATTATACGCAATCATTTTGGAAAAGAAATTTTTATTATCGACAGAAAAGCTAAACTGAGTTGCCACGGTTTTGATTTTTCAAGAAATATTGTAAAAAGGCATTTAAATTTAAAAATAAAGTATAAAAATGGAAATAAATTAAAAAATAACTAAAATGGGCACAACTACAAATAAATAGCTTTCATTTAAAAAAATAATTATCAAAATCGGTTGAGTAGGAAATTCAGGGCTGGTGACACGACATTTTTTAGCTTGTCTGAAAGAAATACCATCGGAGGCTAATAAACAATTTATTAATAATTAACAACAATATCCAGGTTACCATGCCAGGTAAAATAATGCCTTTTTGGTGCCAATTAGGTACCCCGATGCGTATGTGACAACTGTTCCCATAAATCTCCATATGAATAACCGTAAGTTTCCTTTTTAGGTGCGTTCGTAATTATATAATACGTAGCACCTATAGTGGTCGTTCAGTCCGCCCGTCTGTCCGTCCGTCTGTCTGTCCGTCTGTCTGTCCGCATATAACAACGCAAAAACTACCCAACCGAATCGTTTGAAATTTAAAATACATGATTATTACATAATTTTGTCGAGTCATTTCAAATTTTATGAAATTCGGATGCATAGATCAATTACAGGGGCAATCAAAAGTATTCCATTATATTACGGTCAATGGGGAAAAAAAGCTTCAAATGCATTTTAATCGTTTGAAATTTAAAATACACAATTATTGCATAATTCTGTCGAGTTATTTGAAATTTTTTGATAATCGTGTGCATAGATCAATTACAGGGGCAATCAAAAGTATTCAATTGCATTATGGTCAATGGGGAAAAAGTTTCAAATATATTCTATACGTTTGAAATTTAAAATACATAATTATTACATAATTTTGTCAAGTTATTTCAAATTTTATGAAAATCGGATGCATAGATCAATTACAGGGACAATCAAAAGTATTTCGTAACATTACGGTCAATGGGAAAAAATGCTTCAAATGCATTTTAATAGTGTTACACTCATGCGAACTTAATAAAATTTATATGCAACTATATAGTACATATTATAATATACATCTCACATAATTTGTGGTACAAAGAACATTTGGTATTGATTTACAAGGCCACACAAAAGTATTCCATTACATAATGGTATAGGGAGAACATTGTTTGATGAGCGTTTTAATTGTAATTCACTATTTACAATTTTATAAGATTGATATATGAAAGTAATATTTTTAAAACTTCGTTATCGTACGAACGCACCTAATTTACTACGCTTCACGTGCAATTTCCAACTTGTGTATTATTATTGTATATTTTTAAAAATACTAGGGAGGCTCCGCCCCCTGCTCGCTACGCTCGCCAACCCCCCGCGTAATCGCTTAGAGATCCCGTCTGGAATCGCTTCGCGATTCCAAGTTGTAGACTATCCCTGCTTGCTGCGCTCGCCAATACCCCATGGTATGAATAAGCAGTTGCAGACCTTTCAAATGATGTGTCACACGACTGGTGTTGTAAAGAAATTAAAAATGTGCTCCCCTGGGGGGGCAGGGGAGGGGTGACACACAAGACATCCATAATATAAATAAGCAGTTGCAGATCTTTCAAATCATGTGTCACACCACTGGTGTTGTAAAAAAATTAAAAATTTGGCGAAATATTACAGTTATCGCCAAGTTGGCGTCCCTTTTGGCGACTAATTTTGGTCGCCAAATTTGGCGATATATTGCCAAGTTGGCGACAAAGTTGGCGATGGTAACCTTTCCCTCTTTATGGTAACCCATATTTCAAATTTTGAAATTTTGAAAAAGTCTACTATTTTAATTAAATAAATTTTATCAATGTCATCCTTTCATTTTTGGGATTTAAAATTTAAAAACGAACCTTAATTTAAATTGTTTTTGTAGACATCATAGCTTGGAGGTAAAGAATCTCGCGGGTAAACGTTAAGTTCTTAGGTCGAACCCCGCTGCTGGAACTGAAAATTTTCATACTTAATTAAAATATATATTTCCCGTTTTTTGCCAATTTAAAGGTTTATAAATATTATTTTTTTTATCACTAACAATTATAATATTTTTTGGAATTCAATTAAAAAAAATACGATGAATTATTAATGATTCAGCTTTTTTAATTTCTTTTAGACTTTTTTTTGTTTTTAAAAATTTAAAAATTTAATTTATATCTCCCCTAATTTTTGTAAATTTCGGATTTTCAAAAAGTTTGCAGTTTTGGATTTTATTTAAATAATTTGTTTTGAACATTTAAGGTTTTATCGTCATCGTGGATATTGATCACTCACACTTATTGTATTTTATAGAAAATTTTGTACTCTTTCAGAAAAACTTGGTATTATAAACTTTATTTTTCCGAAAAAATCCATCATACCTTGCTTTAATGATGCAGTCGGGGATAAAATTTTACATATTATTTCGCTTTAAATTTTTACCGGGAGTTACTTTATTTTGTGTGTTGATGTTGGACAAGTGTAGGCTTTCCACGAAAAAGGTAAGTCAAAACAACTTTATAATAGTAATTCATTTAATTGAACTTATTTTCGGCTTGTCAAGCTTAATCATACCTAGCTCATTTATTTCGTATGATTTACATAAAAAAATTTAACTTATTTACATAAATAATTTTCAATTCCGCTAAAACGGGGCTTTCCATATCACCGACTCACGGGGCTATCTGGCTTGTTTGCCCCAAAATTAATATTTTTACTATTATCATTTTTGGGCAAACAAGCTAGATAGCCCCGTGAGTCGGTGACATGGAAAGCCCCGTTTTAGCGGAATTGAAATTTTTTTATGTAAATAAGTTACGCTTTTTTTATGTAAATCACACGAAATAAATGAGCTAGGTATGATTAAGTTCCTAAAATTAGAACTAAATGTAGAGATCCTAAAATTAGAACACCGCTAAATTAAATTACAAATGCAAAGCACAAAACATTACCTCACTAAAATCCCCGTATAAGGCTCAAATCATCTGCTATCGTAACAGCTTTTGAGTCGTTCCGGCAGCCATCGATCATCAAGCGTTATTACTATTCTTGAAGTATATAAGCAGATAAATTTAATTGAAAAGGACAGAATTTCTTTACCTTAAAGTGATTTTTCGCCACACCTGAAGATGTCCATTAAAGCGGAACCAAACTGACAAAAATGGATGTGTGAGATTGCGGAATGCAATTCTAAGCTCCATTTTCAATCCCGAGATTTTGACATCATCCCGGGATAAGAATGTTTGGGTTATTATTTTTCTATCTTAATATTAGCAGATAGAAAAGCATTTTTTAGCACAAAAATGACATAGTCGAATCTTGATTACAATACTCCTAAACAGAAATCTAAATGAAAAGCATGAAATATTACACTACACAATGAGCAAGATTCAAATTATCTGCTATCATAACAGCTTGTGAAGTGTCCAGGTAGCCATCGATCATGAACCGTTATTATTGATCCTGAAGTCTAACATAGATAAGCCTGATTGAAAAGGACAATATTTCTTTACATTAGGCTCTTTCATCATCTTGTAAGTTTCGCTACATCCTAAGATGGTCATTAATGTGGTGATACTCATTAAAATTTTTGTACGAACCAAAATCTGCTAGAAAAGTGTGCCCAAGGGTCGCGCCTATGTTTCTGCAATTATATATCGATATGTTTTATAATGAACTACTAATATATAGAAAAATATTAATGCTTGTAATGTGATGTTTTTATGATAAAATTTGTAGTTCATCAATTAGAAATGCTCATGTGATATTAAAAAAAATATATCTATAGCAACCAAAGAGAAACTCTCAAGTCGTATTGCAATTATACATGACAGAATTTTTTAAATACATTTTCCCTTAAGTACCCCCTAACAGTTCATAAGACCCTTCACTAAGGAAACAAGGTAGATAAATCATGCGTCAATCACAGATTATGAAGCACGTTTCCAATACATTCAGAATATTTTAACAATATTTCACCATGAATAAGATGAAAGACGATAACTAAGTTAACAATTTGGAAAACTCGTGAAAACCCAATTTCAGCATTTACCATCTATAATCGGTAATGTATAAGAATTCCTTGGTGCCGTTATTATATTTGTGATTTATAGATTTGTACGTGTTCCACATAATATGCTAAAATTTATTTCAGATATTTATTACGGAATATGCTATAGTAAACCTCAATGACATACATCAATTATACATAGCAATCTTAAATGCAATTACGCGACTTAAAGCAAGGCCAGACAAACTAAATTCATAAACATGTTCTAACTATGTTAAAAGTAACTGATTTAAATTTTCCAAGTGGGTGAAAAAAGGTCTGGGCCAGGATTCGAACCAGGAATGTATTGGCTGAAGCCGCCAATGTTCTTCCAACTGAGCTATCCCGGATGAATAATGGAGAACTAATTCACCCAATGAACCATAACGATCACACAATGTGGTCTGATATTGGAATCATGATCCAAAATATCAGACCAGATTGTGTGATCGAAGAAGCATTTGGAAGAACATTCGTGGCTTCAGCCAGTACATACCTTATTCGAATACTGTCCCGGACATTTTTTCACCCACTGGTAAAATTTACATCTGTTATAATTTATTTACCGATTGAATAATCGAGTTATAAATTAATTTAGCATGCTAAAAGTATTTAAAATTTGACTGCAGACGTGAATAATATACTTTGTTTTCAGCAATTTCATAACATTTGGTGTAATAGTTACACAGTCAAAAAGCTCAAATTGGCTGTTTTAATGTTAAAGTATCTAGAGCCATACAATGGCACAATCTTGTTCCAACATTTGTTACTCCGATTGAACCATAAACTAGAAAAACGTTGAACAGAGAGCTGGTGCAATGTTGGAGAATAAACTTGTAAAACATAAACTATAAACTTACTACGCTTATCTTTGGAAAATAATAGCTTATCAAATCAAGGAATCTGCTTAAAATAAAACCTGACACAATAAGGTGTGAATAAACGTATCATTCCATTATTACTACCAGTGTCGACGTCTTTTTTGTGGTATGCAGTGTTTCTTATTTCTAATAGTTTTATAATGAAACTGGTGGATATTTTGCAGAAGGAAAATTTTCTTTTAAACCAATCTAATATTCTTATCTGCTTTGCATTGTTGAATATCGTCATTCTTTTCTGAATAAACCTTAGACGGTAGAAAATAATACGTGTTCTGGAAAAGTGTTGAAGGCAAAACCAATTTTCAAACGCAGCTTCAGCATCGAAATCTGTAATTTGATCGAATCTAAAACCTCTTGAATTGTAACTCTCTGACTTGTCAAAAATGCTCCTGGCGTGTCAATAGCATTCTAACCACTTGACAAATAGACGTATACTTTTGTGCTTGCTTTAAAACAGCATGTTGAGAGTGCATATAATCACTTATGCACTCAATACCTGAAAACCATAAAGTATAAATTTGCTCCATTTGGTTGATCCATTTAAAAAAGTTTTAACAATGGTGTACAACAATGTAAAAGTATCAACCTGACATTATCAGATGCAAGACATAGATCCCTGTAACTACCGTATAAGGTTAGAGTTAGAGTTCACGATAAAAAGAATTTGACAGACTGAAATTTTTAACAATATACAGCAATGTTAAAGAAGCATCCAGACATTACAAGGGATAAGCTATTAGATCACTGTAACCATCGTATGAGGTTCAAGTCACCTCCTATGAGAGTAGTAAATTGTGCGAAGTATTTACAGATACAGTTAACAGTAAGAAGATTTTAACAGAATAAAATTTTTAAGAGCATACAATAATTTTAAAGAAGCATTCAGACACTACAAGGCGTAAGTCATTATATCACTGTAACCGCCATAATAAAGTTCAAATCACCTGGCATGACAGTAGTAGGTTTTTCCGGTAGCTATCGATCATTAATGGTTATTACTATTCCCTCAGGCCTATAGGCATATAAAATTAATTGAAAAGGACAAGGCTTCCTTATTTCCGACTCTCTTCCTACACATGATTTCCGCCACACCTGAAGATGTCCGTCTATGTGGAATCAAAAGCGACAAAAATGGATCTGCGAGATGCTTTTTCGGCTGATGCTATCCATCCATCACCCCTCGGCCTCTACGTGTGCCACTGATTTCCACACTGATGAAGATGATTTAAAAAAAAACATCACTTGAATCCATCATACTCTTTGGCGATTTTGACATCTGAATTGGCATGAGCTGAATTCTCAGTTACACCCCAGAAGCAGATTGTTTTTTTAGTCTAATGTCATTAAATATATTTTCCTGTTCAGAAATAATGGTAGATTATTAAATTAAATTTTTTTTCTCCAAAATTAGCAGCATTGATAATGATACATATTATAGGTTCAAAATACAAGAAAGTAAAATCATGAGACAAGCACAGATTATGTGACTCTTTCGAACACTTTCAAATTACCGTAAAAATCTTATACAGTATAAATAGGACAATTTTGAAAACGCATTATATGTTTGAAAACCAGCAAATATCGTCAATAATCGAAAGAGTATCATATTTTTTTTTGTGCAAGCTCTGTATAGGATTAGTAGATTTCTATATATACTAGATAGTATTCTAAAATTTATTTCAGTTAGTAAACGCAAAGCACAGTTCAAATTTCCGCTGCAACAAATTATGCTGATAGAACGGAAGTGTATTAAAGATCTTTTGTGCAGACCTGAATTTATATAGATCAATTGATATGTAAAAGAGCAGTTGAATTTAAAAACACGAACGATATCTGAAAAGGCACTTCCAGCAATTTTTATTCAATTATTACTGATAGACAATACTTTTACAGAGTTGTTTTGTGTATCCCTGTAAATGATTGATAAAAGCCCACCTTATTCGATAACTGATCATCTTGTAGTGCATCTCAGTGATGTATATCAATTTTAATACGTTCGAAATTGCGTACCGTCAACCGGGGATGCTTTGGACTACTTTTTCAACGTCAAAGTTAAATTATAAACAAATAACATGCAACAATGTATGGTTATAAAAAATACAATTTTGTTTTTCTATTTTTTTTTTTTTTAAACTATTTTTAAAGTTTTGGAAGAAAGTAGCCTTTGCTGGAGCTTCTTTGACCAATTCATTCACTTAATTTCATATAAAATGAATGCATTTCATATGTAAATGCATTTTTATTGAAACCCTCTTCCAATAGCATCTGCTAACGAATTAATACTGCAAAATCGATAATTTTTTTTTAAATATTTAAACACAATAAACCAATTGTTTATATTAAAGAAACGAGAAA
Source organism: Maratus speculifer (assembly GCA_964019185.1). Lineage (NCBI taxonomy): Eukaryota > Metazoa > Arthropoda > Arachnida > Araneae > Salticidae > Maratus > Maratus speculifer. Next base: position 390,118,066 of record OZ025292.1, on the reverse strand, counting down.
CAGTTTTTGCAATGTTATCCTCAGCAACTGGAACAAAAACAATTAATGTAGCATTTTGATAAAATAACATTTGAAAAAGATATTATTTAAAATATTTTTTAAGCGATTTGGTTGTATAAAAGGCATTTCTAAGTAACTAGAGGCTATTTTCGAATCAAAAAATGCCCGATACAAAGTAGTTCCGAAACGCTCGTTTTCATGCCAGCTTTATGAAAACATTTCCTGTCAAAATAAAAAGTTAAAGGAAAAACCATGATCACACATGGATTACGCAGGTTATTAAACGTAATAGTGTTACACTTACTTTATATGTGGCCGTTATTCAGATTGTTTCAATATAAAAAGTTTGCAGAGTTAAAATTTACACACGAAAAAAGGTTTTTTACAAACACGCCCAGTGTTGCCACTAAAATTATTGAAATTACCCCGAAACTATTCAAATAGCCTACAGAAGAGTAAGAAATATTTTTCAAGGGTAAAAACTCCAAGTTACCTTGTATTAATTCTTCAATACAAAGAATAAAAACATGTTTTATGGGATGAACCAAAGTAATCCCGCAAGGACTAAAGTAGCCTCGGTTGACTGTAATATTATTAAACTAACACCTCAAACGATTTTCCCCATCGATCGCAATGTAATAATTCTTTTGGGTGTCTTGGTAAAATAACCGTGCATTCTGTAAATTAAACGCTTCATTTTCAATACCGAACAAGTAATAGTCATAAGTCATTAGTCAATAAGTCATAGTGAACATCAATACCATATATCAATTCAATGGAAATCCAAATATATTTACACGAATTATAGAACGGACAAAAGGCGGACCGTAAATTATGACTTTTAAAGTATGCTGGAAAGTCTTAATAAACTATGATCTATTAACGCTTATAGTTTCAATGTCATTACATGAAGTTCAGAAGGAAAAAAGAACAAAATGTTGATCTACTTGAATTCCTCAATTATTTGTGTTCGCTGAAAAGAGTTCTAATCATGTATCTATGATCTATAAACAAAGTAATTTCCAACACTTTAGTTTATCTAAAGTCTATTTTTTTTACTCATATATTAGATATTTAAATTCTACATAGATAAGTTTATGATTGGATAAAATAAAAAACAACAACAACACTAACAATAACATCTACAACAAGAACAGTTATTTATAGTTTAACTCTGATCGCAGAGTTACAAAAAGAATGCATTTAAATGTTGCTTCAGATTACGCTCGCCCAACTGGCAAATTAGCTGTGAAACTGCAACAACAAGATTTTTAATCACTAAAACATAGAAATTATCAATGAAAAAAAATGCAATATTTTTCAAAACTTTTTTATCATTTAATATTTTAATAGTAATAAAATTATGATTAAGCGTAGAGAAATCGATTTATAAAAGTTAAATGAGCAAGTCAGTTTAAATATTGCTTTTGGTTCTTGTTGCAACTATCTTAAAAACAAGTGCAAAAATTATAGTATTTTTAATAAACTCTCGAGTGAAATACAAAGCAAAAATCAAAGCTGAGAATTTACAATAATCTGACCCTATGCGAACCAACCTATTTAAAGACTTTTTTTCTTTTGGATCTACATGAAATTATTCATAGCAATTGAGATAAACATTGAGTGGTTATAAACGGCTTGGTAAAAAAAAAGAAAGATGGTCTTGCCCTCTTTAAGATGAACATTGAATACAGTTGAAACGAGATTTTTTTTTTAACATTTTTCTTTTATTATCTATGAAGAAGAATACAACTGAAAAATGTTACAGTTTTTCTTGAGATATGTCTAAATAAACGTATCTTTTTTGTTTTTATCTACTTATTCCCAATGAATGTTGATCTCGTTACCGGTTTTACTCGATATCGAAAGTCATCCTTTTTGCACTTTATGACTTCAAGTAGTCATAAACATCTACTTGATGAAGATGCCTGTCAAAACGGAGAAAGTGTGCATGATTCCGCATCCAAAAACATTGTTTATGACTCCTGGAAATTTTTATAGCGTCTAAAAGATATTTTGTTGGCCAGGATTTTTGAAAGTACTTTGCCCTCAAAATGTGATGCGAATATACATTGCGAAACTCTTTTGCAACACAAACTGAACATAACTAGCCAAACAATATTGGAACAATATTGGCTACATCTTGGAGCAATATTGGCACATTGGCGCAATAATGGCATGAAATATTTGTCCAATATTGGGGTTTTTACATTTTGCCCTTATTTAGCCAATATTTGCAGCCAATATTATGCCAATATTGGGGTTTCATTGGAAATATTGCCTATAGAACGCCGATATTGGTTAAATATTGGAATTTCATTTGAAATATTTCCAATGTAACGCCAACATTTTGTACAATATTGGCGTTTTATTGGCAATATTTCCAATGAAACCCCAATATTGGCATAATATTGGCTGAAAATATTGGCTAAATAAACGCAAAATGTAAACATCCCAATATTGGAGCAATATTGATGTTTTATTGGCAATATTTCCAATTAATGAAATATTTGCGGACCAATATTGGTTAGCTACTAGGGAAACATATTGTAACTACAATCGTTTTCGATTGTGTCGTGAATAGTGTTGAAAATGTGTTGTAGGAAATTAAAAGATTGCGCAAAATGTGTTATTACAAGAGGAGGAAATACGTTTTCAAAACATACATTTTTTAAATTGTGTTATTTTAAAAGCACCATGTAGAAAATAGTTTGAAAGTATTTTACATGCGTTATTTTATAGTGCTCTAAATTGTGTGGTATTTACAATATGTTGTTAATTTGGGTACAAAATATTGAGAAGCACAACACTATTTTAAGAAACTATTTTAATCAACACTATTTACAACATTATTCACAACACAATTACCAAGACTATTTTTACAACGCATTTCTAGATAGCAATACTTGTGCAACATATTAAGAATACATTTCTAGACAGTAACATTTTTGAAACTTATTAAGAACACAACCACAACGCAAAAAACGTTTCACAACACATTAATGTGTTTTTTTAGCACAAAGTTGAAAAGTGCTTATGCATTTCGGTTTGTCCGGCCGTCTGTCCACGCTCTAACTCCCATAAAGATAATCGGATTTTCATGCAATTGATAAAGCTTATTTAAGGTCACCAAAGCATGTTTGGTATTGCATATGAAGTATGTACGGTTAATGGTTTATTTACAAGGACACTCAAAAGAATTCGATTACATTATAGTATATGGAGAAAATCGTTTGGAGAGAATTTTAATGACATTACGCTATTTTTGATGCATTGAGACTGATATTAATAAATCACTGAATTTCCCTAAGCTCACGTTAAAAGAGACCGTTCATAGCATTTTTTTTTTATTAATTTACAAGGACACATAAACGAAATCGATTATAGTACTGTCTTTGCTTAATAATTGCTGGAGAGTATGTTTTAAAATTCGGTATGCTCTTTTAAATTTAATTAGTCTTTTTGCATATTATTCTTTATCAATAAATTCCATACCTCATATACAGGACTGTACAAAAATATTCGCATACCATTCTTCTTTATTTTCTTCTTTCTTTAATTTCATTTAAAGAAAATTGCTGAAGGGAAATTTTCAGCTGAAATATGTGCATGTTTTAAATGAACTAATTTTTGGAATGCATGCTGTTAATTGATACAAATATATAATAGGGTACAAATACCTTACTGGGAATTGATTAATACATTGTTAAAGCTATTAGGAAACGTTTAAAAAAATTGGCGCATTTAATAAAGATTTTTTTTTTTTTTTGGGGGGGGGGGGAACTCTTTTTTTAAATTTCGAAAATATGTTATTTTTTGAAGTTTTTAAAGATAAATGAGAATTTTTCAGAATCTTGAGTGACTCGCAATAAGTCATTAGGTGCGTTCGTAATTATGTAAATATACGTAACACCTATTGCTGTCGTTCTCTCCGTCCGTCTGTATGTCAGTATATAACAACGCAAAAATTACCCAATTAAAACGTTTGAAAGTTAAAATATATAATTGTTACATAATTTTGTCGACTCATTTCAAATTTTATCAAATTGGATGTATAGTTTAATTACTGGGACAATCAAAACTATTCCTTTACATTATGGTCAATGCGAAAAAATAGTTTCAAGTGCATTTTAATGATGTTACACTCATTCGAACATGATAAAATTGATAAGCATGTATGAAATATATACTAAAATATACATTCTGTAGAATCTGTGGAGCAAAAAACATTTGTTATTAGTTTACTGGCCGTATAAAAGTATACCATTACATAATGGTATAGGGGAAAACATTTTAATTAAGTTAGTTTAATTAGGTTCGTTTTAATCATGTTAAACTGTTTCATATTTTATAAATTGATGTGCGTTGCTGAGGATTACTACAAGTTATTTCCTGTATAATAGAAAACAGATAGTATTTACAGGGACACAGAAAAGATTTTAGATACATTATTGTATCCGAAGTATTGTACACTATTACACCAAGATCTGAATATTTTTAATACTTCGTTATAGTACGAACACACCTCATTGCTATTATTGACGAGCAATATCCGACTTTTTATATATTTGCGTTCGTGATTTTTGTACATTTTCCTAGATTAAAAAGTCTCTATTATTTTTTACATAGTATACTAACCAATGTTTGGATAGGAATATTATGTTTTTAGAAGGCTATTCATTCTCGATTAAATATTTTTAAAAAAATTGGTAGAACCTTAACGTGGCATTGTTACCCCAGGATATTTTAGCTACAAATCTATAAATTCTATGCAGGTTTGTGCATATACACAAAAAAGCCTTGTGTTTTGGTACTATCAACCGTTTACACGCCGAATTAATATCGCAATGTAATAATAATTTTGTTTTTCCTATATTACAGCTTCAAATGTTTAAATTTATGAATACAAATTTAGAAAACAGCAAAAAAATATATTTCTGCAGTTTTTTTTGGCTGTTATCATTTCAGTGTTCGCATTTTGAAACGTGATAATTGATTGACAACCTATGAATATAATAAATTATTTTTCGCTATATGCTATTGTCTATTGTTCTTGAGTATTTTCTCGAATTTCAAGAACATTTAGATTTCTAGCGGTCAAATGTAAGTAATATAGAGAAAACGATAAAAGCAAATAGTATACTTTTTATGCAAATTAATGAATTTACATATTCCTTAATACCCGTGGTATATGCTTAAACATAAATATTTTCATTTCAAAAGTTAAAATCAACCTTATATTTTATAGGAAAAACAGAGAAAACGTTATTATGTTGGAAAATATATGTTTTGTATTACAAATATTGCAATGTTCCCATTTGGGAACATTGGCGTTTAAACGGTTTAATGCTAGTTGCAGAAATTGAGTTTTCAAATTTGTTATGCATTTTTCAAATTATTTATTTGCACACAATCTTTGCATTAAATTATTGCATTAAAAATTTATTTTCTTCTGCTTAAAATAACAGTTAAACCATGGTTCTATCTCAATTGGAACAAGGAATGTTATTTTTTTTCGTTTGAGTTTACTTTTAAAATCAACTTTTCAAATAATGATTGTTATGGAAAATTTTTCTTGCAAAAATGCGTTTTTCTTCATGGTAGGGGTCATTATTTCTCCTATATAGATAAGTGAAGAAACGTTAAAGACAAATGGTTCAAACTTAAAACATATCGTTTCCAATTATTTTACTTTAATTTTGATTCAGCAAATTAAAAAATATTTTTACGTTTAAAACTATATATTTTTTTAAGTTACTTTTTTTTTCAAATCTTTACTTTAAATATATTTAATTTTTCTTTAAATTAATATTGTTAAAAATGCTGAATCAAAATTAAAACTTAGATATTTCTGTTTATTTTAACGAAAACAAATTGAAATTCTATAAATGATATTTAGAGTTATAAATATTTCAAATTATTCCACTTTTTTAATAAATTTTAAATTTAAATAAAAAAATTAATAAAACTTCTCAGATTTCTTTTAAATTCAAAATTTAAAATTCATAAAAAATAGGGGTAAATTAGAATCGTTATAATTTAAAATATTATTTGTAGAAACTAAATTTCTATTCATCTAAAAAACGGAAATGCGTAAGTTTTAATTTTGATTCAGCATTATTAAAAATATTAATTTAAACAAAAAAATTATAAAAAATGATGTAACTTAAAAATTTTTAAAAATGATGTAACTTAGATGTAAAATAATAATAATAATAATAATAAAATATAATAAATTCATATTTTCAAAAGTAATTTTTTTTCAATTTTTTTTGCTCAATCAAAATTAAAGTAAAATAGTTCAAAAAGACATGTTGACTTATAACAATTTAAGTATTATAAATTTTGAAAAAATCCATCATGAAGACAAACACATTTTCACAAGTAGTCATCTCTTTGACAACCATTACTTGAATGCAAGATTTTGAAAACAAACCAAAATGGAAAAAAAATAATATTTTCTGTTTCAATTAATATATAAAAATAGTTTAAACAACATTTTAAGTAAGAAAAAAAAGAAAAATTTTTAATGCAATTACTATTTTTTTTTCGAAAATTTAAAGATTTTTGTGTCTCGCATCCCTTAATTTAATAGAACTTCATAACGACATTCTGAATGTGTTGAAAAGTCTTTTATAACCTATGCTGAATGCATGATTATTCGTTCTTGTTACTTTTTATTTTTATGTTTTAAAAAATTAAATTATTCTGAGTTATGGGGAGCTTGACACCTGGCTGCTGACAACGGTAAAAAAACCCCAGGTAAGACAGCTTGCTATTAGGAACAGGGCCATCTTTCAGGAGAGGATATTCGCGCTCCGAATACCAAATGGGAAAGCCGGAAAGCGTGATACGAATCTAGAGAGGGGAGGGGGGGGGGGTTACTAAAGAGGATGGCATAATCCATCTTTGGTCATGACCAGTTCTAACTTTCTCAATTCGATAAGTGATCCTTAATTGCTGTACTTGAGAAAGACATGAAAGAATATTGGCTTAAATTGATAGACTAATTTTGTATTTGAAATTTTCATTAATATTTTTATTGCACGCTTTCTTTTAACTTACAATTAGGTTTATGTGTGGTAGTCGAATCTTATAATTCATGTTTCACAGACTTCCTGTTGACACAGAGCTTTAAAATTTGGAATATTTAAATGTATTCTTGAGGGTAATACATGAAGTGGGCTTTGCTTCTTTTAAATTCAATCCCTAAGGTGAGTAAGGAGGGGGGTGGGGGGGAGGTTGAAACATTTACATAATGGTTGGATTTGATTTCGTGTGGAGAAATTAGCATCAGCTTCAACAATGTGTATTTGTTGAAGCTGATACTAATGACAAGGTTATTATAATAGCGTACAATTTTAGCAAACGAGGCGAAACAACGTTAAATTTTGGCGATAAAAATAAATTGCCGTATATGAAACCAACTTAGCTGGTTAATTTGACAAAATTTTTATTTGAGTCCATTGAACTAACCGCACAAAGAGAAAATTGTGCCCCGGGCGAAGTTTTAATTTGGAGCACCCCCCTCCCTTCCGCAACATTTCTCTTTGTGACAGGTATCACAAGCTTAAAAAATGTAAAAACACAAATAAATTCAATTCTATTGAATAGTTGTTTGGCATTTATTTTGAAATTTTAAAAGGTTTGATTTTAACAACGAAATAAAATAAAAAAAAAATTACAATTATATTTTGGCAAAGGGAATCTGAAAAACACATGTTGAAAAAAATTATCTAGCAACACAATGTAGCCTTTTTAGGTGCGTTCGTAATTATATAATACGTAGCACCTATAGTTGTCGTTCAGTCCGTCCGTCTGTCCGTCCGTCTGTCCGTCCGTCCGTCTGTCCGTCCGTCTGTCCGTCCGTCCGTCTGTCCGTCCGTCCGTCTGTCCGTCCGTCCGTCTGTCCGCATATAACAACGCAAAAACTACCCAACCGAATCGTTTGAAATTTAAAATACATAAATATTAGATATTTTTGTCGAGTCATTTCAAATTTTATGAGAATCGGAAGGATAGATCAATTACAGGGACGATCAAAAGTATTCCATTACATTACGGTCAATGGGGAAAAAAGTTTCAAATGCATTTTAATCGTTTGAAATTTAAAATACGCAATTATTACATAATTCTGTCGTGTTATTTCAAATTTTTTGATAATCGTGTGCATAGATCAATTACAGGGGCAATCAAAAGTATTCAATTACATTATGGTCAATGGGGAAAAAGTTTCAAATATATTCTATACGTTTGAAATTTAAAATACATAATTATTACATAATTTTTTCGAGTTATTTCAAATTTTATGAAACTCGGACGAATAGATCAATTACAGGGACAATCAAAAGTATTCCATTACATTACAGTCAATGGGAAAAAATGTTTCAAATGCATTTTAATCGTTTGAAATTTAAAATACGCAATTATTACATAATTCTGTCGAGTTATTTCAAATTTTTTGATTATCGTGTGCATAGATCAATTACAGGGACAATCAAAAGTATTCAATTACATTATGGTCAATGGGGAAAAAGTTTCAAATATATTCTATACGTTTGAAATTTAAAATACATAATTATTGCATAATATTTTCGAGTTATTACAAATTTTATGAAAATCGGATGCATAGATCAATTACAGGGACAATCAAAAGTATTCCATTACATTACGGTCAATGGGGAAAAATGTTTCAAATGCATTTTAATCGTGTTACACTCATGCGAACTTAATAAAATTTATATGCAACTATAAAGTACATATTATAATATACATCTTACATAATTTGTGGTGCAAAGAACATTTGTTATTGATTTACAAGGCCACACAAAAGTATTCCATTACATAATGGTATAGGGAGAACATTGTTTGATGAGCGTTTTAATTGTAGTTCACTATTTACAATGTTATGAGATTGATATATGAACGTAATATTTTTAAAACTTCGTTATCGTTCGAACGCACCTAATTTGCTACGCTTCACGTGCAATTTCCAACTTGTTTTTAATTCTAAGAAAGAAACATGTTATTTTAAGATTGCATGTTTTTTTTTTCAAAAAAAAAAAAAAACAAAAAAAACACTACGCTTAAAAATATATTTTTTTACAAAGCAAGAAAATGAATAAATAAATAAAATAAAATAAAATAAAAACGATGATTATAAACGATGAGTATAAATTTGGATCCTCCGCAATTTCCGCGCCCGGGTCGACAGCCCCCTTTGCCTCCCGCTTTGCGCAGCCCTGGATTTTTCAAAATCATCTCCGCAATTCCAAGTCACCGCAATTTAAATTCCAATCATTATTTATCTTCTTTTAAGTGCATTCAAATTAACATACATATTTTCTACACTTTTGTGAGTTTTAATTAAAGCATGTTTTTCAGGGCTTTTTCTAAACGTATACCCGTATTTATTTATTTATTTTAAACCAAAAGATCTTCAGCATTTTAGGTAAATATATATAAAAAAAGAGAAATACTTTTCATTGAACAGATGGATATAAAAAAGTCGATTAATGCCAATTAAACACTTTTTTTTTTTTTTTTTTTTTTTTTTTTTTTTTTTTTTTTTTACAGGCCAGTAAAATTTGATAAGGTCAGGGAGACAGAATGGGAAATGTCTTAATTGGTTCAAATCACTTAGTTTGATAGGACAATAAAGTTTTGCCAAAATACTGCTTCTTATTGCTTCAAAACTTACCGTAAAATGTCATAATATGAATATTGGGGTAAAAAGTAACAGAATGTTTCATGAGACGACGAAAAACAATCATAAAAAATATATCCAGAGGGATTCAAAATAACATTTACAAAATGAAAGGGCAAAGCAGGCGTACAAAAAGGATCAAAATTCACATAAGAACATTTTTCGCAAATACCATCCGCGGAAACTGGAGCGTGCTGCAAATTACATACAATATATAAATAAAGAAAAAGCATTCCAAATGATTTTATTTTACATTGTACTTCCGTACATGTTGCACATTTACGAACAAAATCATTACAGTAGATGCTCAAAGTTTTTGTCAGACGTCTGGAGAAACACATTACATTGACGTACATGGACTGACGCCCTTTCCCAAACACATTAAGGCCCCTGTCCTCGCTCGAGGAAACGCTCGCGAGCTAATGCTATTCCTATGGGGAAGCATTTTTCTAATAACTCTTTCGCATTTTGACATTTTTGTATAATTTTTTCTGCATTGGATAGCTGAGGTGGATGCCGACAGCGCACCTTTTTTACTTTTTCGATTTTGGTTGCAGATATTTTTTTTAAAAGCACTTTCAGTTTCGAAACCGGTTTTAAAAGTGAAACTAACTTTGTAAAAAATATCTGTATTCAAAATCGAAAAAGTAAAAAAGGTGCGCTGTCGGCATCCACCTCAGCTATCCGATGCAAAAAAAATTATTCAAAAATGTCAAAATGCGAAAGAGTTAATAGAAAAATGCTTCCCCATAGGAATAGCATTAGCTCGCGAGCGTTTCCTCGAGCGAGGACAGGGGCCTTAAGTATATCTCGAGCACATCCTGCTGGCCCAAAGAATTCTTCCTACTAAGTCATTCTGCGATTTAACAGGTGTTTCGTAAATAACTTCGTTTAAAAAAACACATAAGGAAAAGCCTACTGGAGACAAATCTGATGGTCGCGGTGGCTGTTTGATCGATCCACCTTGACCATTCCAAATGCGTTTGAAAGATGTATTGCATATGCGTTCTGACTTATCTGTGGAAATATGTAGGAGACCTGTCGTGATGAAATTAAATAAATCAAGTATTTCATTTTGTGTTTTTATGATAACTCCTTCTAGTGAATGGCGTTTGCAACCCCAAGTTCCTATGCGATTTTTGTTCCTCTTTAGTATGCCTCGATTTGCATTTTCATTTTGGCCACATTATTTTGAATCATGCAGTATATGCTTGTCGTTTTACGATCTTTATTTTTTGTCAGCTCACTAACATGATAATGCGATAGAAAATTAAGTTTTACGGCGTGATTATATAAATTTAAAAGTTGCAAGATTGTTAACAGCATCAACATAAGTAACAGATATTGGATCTCTCTAAAACTTCTCCTATAAATACAAAAATAACTGCTTATAAAGGTTTAGAATAACTAATTTATTTTTATTACATACTAGCTGACTCGTCCGGCGTTGCCCGGATCCATAATAATAATGTTAAACGAATTTGAAATTTGTATGATTTTATCTTTAATTTGAAATATGTGGAAATACATTGTCTGAAATACGTGGCACTGACTGTGCGAAAAATTAGTTAAAAAAAAAAAAAAAAAAAAAAAAAAAAAAAAAAAAAAAACTGTTTTTTATTTGTGAAAATTTTCAAAATGGCTGCGATTGGAAACGCGGGAGGGAATATGTGTGCAGCGATTGCCGTGATTTTCGTGTTAAAGTGTTCGTAAAAAGCTGCACAGTCACGTAACTAATTACTTTTTTCACATAGAAATCCCAAGTGAAATATTATGAATTTCAAACTAATTATATCACTCTTGAACCAACTATATCGTGAATGAAATCGATAATTGATGATTAGCTAAAAGTATGTAATATTATAAGATGTAATCTAAATGTATATAATATTATAATTTCAGAGCCATTATAAATATAAAAAAAGTATATTTTTAATCAAAGCATGTGTAATGTTCACACCGTGGTCAAAATCATAATCGTAATTAATTGTACCGTAACTATAACCTGTCTGTAAACTAACCGTAACTTAAATATAACATAAAGGTAACCTCTAGTCGTTATCTTATCGCAAACTTATCCGTAATTTAACCATAATCTAACTGCAACTTAAGCTTAACCTAACGGTAATTTAACCGTGATCTAACTATAACCTAACCGGAAATTAAATATAACTTAAGACTAACCGTAAACGTAATTGCAACCCATTCAGAAAAATTGCAACCCGAACCGAACCTAAAAATTCAATGTTTAAAAAAAACTGAAATCTAACACGATGCAATAAAACACAATTACAATGTTACAATATTACAATGAAAATATTACAATGAACCCGATCCGATTACGACAAAATAATTTCTCTATACATGAAATTTGAACCGAACACAAAATTCAATCTGAAAAATTCCGAAATCTGAACTGAGTCAATTCCGAAACGGATAAAATTATTCCAAATAACTATAACCGGATCCGAACAGGACAAAATAATTTCCATGAACATGAACCCAACGAAACTAAAAATATACGAAACTAAAAATTTCATTTGAAAAAACTCTTAATTTATAAACGGTTGTTGTCTCATGTCGATCTTCATTGGTCTATCGCGTCTGGAAATTTGGTTCAAAAGGCCAAGTTTGACAACATCACTTTAATAATTGTCTGTTTTTATCGAATAATAGAAATGCATTAAATTTTTGAATAAGAGTACCTGTTAATTTTTTGAGTTTACCAACACAAAATAATGCATGTATGTGTGAAAAAGTGGCAGCCCTTATTCGAAAATAGCCCTAATTGCTACAATCTTGAAACACTAACGTACCTATGTTCGTGTCTTTTTTAAATGTTAGTTATAAAAAGAAATTTTTGCATTTTTTTTTAACATAAAAGAATAATTTATATTAAAAATATGACCTGAAATCATACAAAAGGAAGCAAATTAAAATTAGAGCCGTACCGAGTACTCGGTAAATACTCGGTATTCGGCCAATTTGCCGAGTACTCGGTATTCGGCCAAATTTTGGCCGAGTACTCGGCCAATACCGAGTAGTTGCAAGAATTTCATTTTTTAAGTATATGAATTTATAACTGATCTGTAAAAAGTTATTCAAATATCAATGTATAATATATATGTAGTAATTCATGAAACTATTTACTCTGTATTTAACAATATGTCTGCAAAATATAAAAAAAGTTAAGAACAAAATCCCTAAAAAAATTTCACGTTTATACAAATAAAAATACTTTTTATATATAGAAAAACAGAAAAGACTTATTTTGGATAAAGAAACTGAAAATACAATAAATGCAATAAAAAATTAATAATTAAATTTATTATATTTCAAATTATCGTGCAAAAACACCAAACGTTCTACATTATCAGTAGACAGGGCATTTCTTTTACTACTATAAATTTGGCCGGCCTCTATTACGTTCAGAATAAACAGTTGTTGAAGGTGCATATAAGAGTTTTTTGCAAGGTTGCACAAAATCGGAAAAGTTTTTCTTTTTTCCCCCTCACCATGCAAATAAGGGGTCAGTTTTACATGTCTTCTGTTAAGAAAACCTGTATCTCTTTTTGTACCAATTCTTCATGCAGTGATTTTAAATTAGTACTAGTGCCACAATTTTTTGTTCATTCATAATTTCCTCAAAACATTGCCAGAAAATATATGAACTTTTTGCTAGCATTTTCTCTTTTGGTTCGTCGACATTAGCATTCTCATACTTCTTTTTTGTTTCTTTGGTGGATTTTCAAGTTTTAGATCATCTAAACTCATCAATTTTAGAGCTTGCTTTTTAAGGCAATCTTAATTTACACATTTATAATTTTCATTGAAAAAGGTTAGTTTTTTACTGAGATATTTAAAAAAAAAATAAATTTAAAATAACATAATATAATCTGTACACATGAAAAATGAAAAGAAACTGCAAAACCAATACATTTCTTTTAATCAAAAGAAAATAAGGTACAGACAGTTACAAAATAAATATGAAATGTTTGCATTATTCAATGAATTGTTACAGTAACCAATAAACATTTTTATTTTTGATAGACAGATTTCAATGGTTGAAATAAATTGGAGGGTTAAAGAATGTTTAAATTTTATATTAGTTAATAACTGTAGTTGTCATGTATCAATTCTCTTTTTTTATTAGTTTTGAACTGTCAAAAATTGCCTTTAAAAGGTGCACAAATAAATTTCAAATTTAATGAGTTAATTTATTTATACTATATATGTATATTATAGATATGTGTACACAGGTATATTTATATATATGTACACCTAAGCTCACATTATGCGCACATCAGTGTTTTATTTTCTTATTATACAACTACTCGGTACTCGGCATTCGGTACTCGGTACTCGGCCGAGTAGTCAGTGGCCGAGTACTCGGTACTTGGCTACTCGGCCAAAGTACTACTCGGTACACCACTAATTAAAATTATTAACCCACTTATAGAAAATGAATTTTTGATTGGAGATGTAATTTTATTAGTGTAAAGAATATTCTTTTTATGTTATAAATATTTTTTAATTAACAATTTCTGATGACTATAAGGATCGAATTATGGTTCTTTGGATTATTTTTATCGGTCTCAGGTTTCGTTCGGGTCATATTTCGCTTAATTTTCAAAGGTAATATTTAGGTTCGGTTCGGGTTCATGTCCACGGAAATTGCTCTCAGTCGATATCGGATCTGGTTATTGTCTTTTGGCATATTTTTGTCCGTTTCAGATTTCGTCTTGGTCAAATTTCAGGATTTTTCAAACATTTTTTTGGTTCGGCTCGGGTTCTGCTTCCACGGAAATTATTTTGCCCTGCCCCGATCCGGTTATTGTTTTTTGGAATATTTTTGTCGGGTTCAGATTTGGTTCAATTCAGATTTCTGTTATTTTTTTCAAATAAAATTCTTAGGTTCGGGTCTAGCTATGCTTCCAAAGAAATTATTTTGCCTTGCTCGGATCCGGTTATGGTTCTTTGGAATATTTTTTTCGTGTTCAGATTCGGTTCAATTAAGATTTCGGGTTTTTCATCTAATGGAATTTTTATGTTCGGGTCGGGTTGCATGTCTACGGAAATTGATTTGTCTTCTGTTCGAATAAGTATATACTTCACTGGAATATATTTGTCGGGTTCAGATTTGGTCCAGTTAGATTTCGAGATTTTTTCAGAGAATTTTTTTAGGTTCGAATTAGGTTCCTGTCCATGGAAATTTTTTGTCTTGTTCAGACTCGGTTATGGTTTTTTGGAATATTTTTGTCAGGTTCAGGTTTGGTTCCATTCAAATGTCAGGCATTTTTTGAAATTCAATTTTTAGGTTCGGATTGGGTTCATGTTTACAGAATATATTTTTTTACTCGAATCCGGTTATGGTTCTTTCGAATATTTTGGTCGAATTCAAATGAGGTTTGAATCAAATTTCATGTTTTTTTTTTTTTTTTTTTTTTTTTTTTTTTTTTTTTAAATTAATCTTATAGGTTCGAATCTGGTTTATGTCCACGGAAATTTATTTGGCTTTCTTGGATCGGGTTATATTTCTTTGGAATATTTTTATTGGTTTCAGATTTCGTTCAGGTCATATTCTGTTTTTTTTTTCTTTTTAAGAAAATATTTCTATTCGGGTCAGGTTACATTTCTAAGAAAATTACCTTTCATTATTCGGGTCGGGTTATGCTTTATTTGAACATTTTTGTGGAATACAAATTTGGTTCGGGTCAGATGTCAAGTCCATAGTTTTTTTCAAATGATATTTTTTGGTTCGGTTCGGGTTTATACTCACAGAATTTTATCTTGTTCAGATCAGATTATGGTCTGTATTTTTTATGGTTTGGAGCGGGTTATGTCTTAATAAGCCTAAACATTACGATTGTAACCAGTTTTGCTACTATTCTTGTGGTGACTATTTCTGATCTATAATTTGCTTTGCTATTTGATAAGTTATTATGGTGTATTAATCGTCTCCCGATTCGAACAATTGTACACTTAACAGCCGTTTTATTTTCGTTTAAAAAAAATTAAAGCCATAATAAAATTTTAAACTAAATAGAATACATTAAAATTTAATCAATGATTAAAAAAAATAATTCCTAGAAAAGCCTCGTATATATATATATATTTATTTACATCAACACAGTTAACCACATACGTTCTAATGTACGAAGTGCCAACATTCTGACGTACAACAATTGTGATCAAACTCTTCAGTTAAACTGGATGTTTGCCAGTCTATGAATTTTAAAGGTCTTTGACTTAAAAAAAAAAAAAAAAAACAGCCACTTTTAAATTGGTTTTTTTAATTTTGTACCAAATTTTTCAATTATTGCGTCGAAAGTTTTATATAACCAGTCAACCGTAATCAAGCGAATGAAATAAAGCGGAAAAAATGATTTTTTGATGAGAGTGAGTTCTGGATTTTAATTAATAACTCAATTAATAATTAAAATTTTGAAATTCTGAATAGCAGATGCATCACGACAGACTTTGAGCTACTTTCAAAAAATTTTTGAACCTCGTACGTGGCATAGGTTTCGCTAACCATCGCAGACTCACGGGGTGTGTTCAGCATAACTTACCGGTAACTTACCGGTCACTTACCGATTGCAGGCAAGTACGAAATGAAAATCAAGGCGAAGTGTGACGTCAGCTACAATTCAACTGGATAGTTTACATTGGTGCCACAATTCGCTTTCGTACTGCCCTACAATCGGTCGGTAACATTGGTTACTTTGGTAAGTTGCACTGAACACGCCCACGGACACACACACGCACACACAGAGCGCTTTGTTCTTTTATTAGTATATACAGGCTTAACTCCACAATATAAGTTCTTCATTTGCCGAAATCCTATTCGTCTTTGTCCTCTGTCTGTCCGTCTGTCACAGAGTCCGGACACAAAAATTGTTTAAGTCAGAGACTTCAAATTTCATGTACTTACAGCTAAATGAAATGGCTGATATGACAATTGATAGCATCCTACAAACCAATATTTCCGTTAGAGGAAACTGCGCTATAAAAAAGTTATTTTTTTTTCATTTCGTGATGCGTATGTGTGTGTATCTGCTGGGGGTAGGGGAAGGTAGTTGTACCCAATGAATATTTCCTTGGCTTATATCACTGTTTCAGACGATAAATAAGACCTTTTCTTCTGGTAATAAATTGTGGCGACCAATATTCTTCAGTTTGACGGCTACCTTTAGATTTTAAATTTCGCCTGTGTTACCGATGATGTCTGACATTTTCTTCCTTATGTGCAAATTTTTGTATCGTTACCGTCAAATTATATTTGTACAGTCATTTCCAAAACTGATTGATTAGACAAAACGATTCAACTGGCACAACATCCATTAATACGGACTCTTGCTGAAGAAAAGAATATAGCAATCGCCATTGTAATAACCTCGTAAGTCTTCTTTTCCACTACCTCTAATTAACATTCAAGACTGCAACCGCACTCAGCCTTATTAAAAAAATTTCAGATAACAATGAATTTGTTAACTGTATAATAAACGCTTATCATGCATCATATGCAAATAGCGAAGGAAACTGTCCATAAAAATAATAAAGAGAGAGCCGTGGAAAAAAAATGATCTGTAATAAGAAACTTTATTTCTTTACTGATTGTTTCCTGAGTGCCCGAAGTGGGACCCAGCATACAGATGGAGACCTTCCGCCCATGACAAGAGTTAGTGACAGCAAGCAATTAAGTAAAGGGGCCTCTACATTACTTGGACGACACTTGAATGATTTTTCATGAGCGTGTTGATGACAAGAAGTATTTAATGATTCCGTTTTTGGAACTCGATAGAAAATCAAGATTAAATCTGGCTGATTTGATTGAAAATCGATAAGGCATACTCATTTATAACTTAGTAAATAGATTCTTTCCAGTGGCTATAATTTTACATGTAATGGTGTAATGGACGCCTGAAATTTTAGTACGTACTCGATTATATGTATATCAGTTTTTTTCATCTCTATTTTCGACATTTTTATGTTTGTATCGCGACAGATGTATGCGCGTCGGCAGAACGATGTTCAGGGAAAGGTATGATACTCGAACAGATATGCCTATGTAAAGAAATTCGCTTAGACTTGATCGATATTTTTATAGTATATAATTTTAAAAATTCCTAGCTTTAAACTTTTTAGCTTTACGAAAAATTCAAAATATTTTTGGGGGCAAAATTTATCTATCAAATCAAAGTAAGCTATAAAGGAGATGCTTGGCAATCACACTGAAATCTAAATGTATATAAAAATATTTTAATTAACCAGGTTGACTAAATGAAGCACAGTGGAAGGAATAATAAAAATTATCTGTCATTCCGCTGTCGGTGGCATTCAGGATTATTACTTCATTCATGTATCGTATGACATGTTTTGTATTCAAAATGAAGTGTTTAGCATTTATTGTTTATTTATAAGGGCACTCAAAAGTATTCTGTTACATTATGGTCTACGGGAAAAGATCTTTTTCGGTGTACTTTAATAGTGTTAGAATATTTTGAACATAATGAAATTTATATACATTGTATTAGAACATAATTAGTATAGAATATGTTATGTGTAGCACTTACAGTATGTTTACATTAGGACTCAAATATTCAGTTATATTATAGCCATAAATAAAAATCGTTTGCGGCGTATTTTAATGATGTTACTCTATTACAAACATAATGAGATTGGTATAAATTTCTAAGATTCACAAATGCATGTTTCATAGAGTATATGGGAATAAAAATACTCATCATTCGTTTATAGGTTACAGCAAAAAAGTTCGATTCTATAATAATTGTATAATGACCTACGAGGAAAAATTGTTCTCAGAGTGCTTTAATTATATTACACTATTTCAAACATGATGGAGGAATTGATATACATGACTGAGTTTTACTACAAGATGCTTACAGTAGAATATGATGTGTGTTACATTTATCGCTCATTTACAGGGACACATAAAAAATTCCTTGTACAAAACTCTATCTGAAGTATTGTCTGTTAGAGATGACTGCTGATGCGTTTTCAGTTATGGTTTGACTTTTTAAGTTTAACTAAATTTTTGCATACTACATAATATGCATAAATTCTATAGAACACATACACAAGAGTTCGCAAGTATTACTGAGAATAAAATGTGAATTGCTCAAAGATTTTTTAAATTATTATTTAAGTTATTTAACTTCAAGTTGAATTTTAAACTCAACTACTGTTAATATAATACAAAGATATGTTTGTTGCATACGAATAAAATTATGTACAGGGCTGTGCAAGAAAATGGATACGGGGCCGCTTCTGGATAGTAATTCTGGGGATGTGATTTCAGTAGTTTTATGGATGCTTTTGTCTGAATTAAATTTCAGCATAATATGCGGAGTGTATAAAAATCTGGATGCAATATACAGGGCTGTGCAAAAGAATTCAAATTCGTATCCGTTTACTGATAAAAATTGCTGAAGGAGAAATTTCACCTGTTTTATGCGTTATCTTACTAAGCTAAATTTTATTATACTATGTAGGATCTGACAAATTCTATAGATCATATACAGAGCTGCACAAAAGAAATGGAGAATTTTTACGATTATGGACGATAATTGTTGAAATCTTGTTTTAAATGTATTATTCGCTTTTTGAAATGTTTAATTGTGTATTTTTTTTTTAACTTACTAGGGGGGCCCCGCCCCCCTGCTCGCTATGCTCGCCAACCCCCCGCGTAATCGCTTCGCGATTCCAAATTATTGTCTACCCCTGCTTGCTGCGCTCGCCAATAACCCATGGTATGAATAAGCAGTTGCAGACCTTTCAAACG
Organism: Maratus speculifer; assembly: GCA_964019185.1. Taxonomy (NCBI): domain Eukaryota; kingdom Metazoa; phylum Arthropoda; class Arachnida; order Araneae; family Salticidae; genus Maratus; species Maratus speculifer. The sequence continues at coordinate 390,098,555 of OZ025292.1, read as the reverse complement.
ATGTGTCACACGACTGGTGTTGTAAAGAAATTAAAAATGTGCCCCCCTGGGGGGCAGAGGGGGAGGCGACACAAAAGACATCCGTAATATGAATAAGCAGCTGCAGACCTCTCAAATGCTGTCACACGACTGGTGTTGTAAAGAAATTAAAAATGTGCCCCCCTGGGGGGCAGAGTGGGGTATGACACACAACACATCCATAATATGAATAAGCAGTTGCAGACCTTTCAAATGATGTGTCACTCAACTGGTGTTGTAAAGAAATTAAAAATGTGACCCCCTCCCCCTGGGGAGAGCAGAGTGTGGGGGTGACACACAAGACATCCATAATATGAATAAGCAGTTGCAGACCTTTCAAATCTTGTGTAACACGACTGGTGTTGTAAAGAAAATAAAAATGTGTCCCCCCTGGGGAGCAGAATGGGGGATAACACACAAGACATCCATTATATGAATAAGCAGTTGCAAACCTCTCAAATGATGTATCAAACGACTGGTGTTGTAAAGAAATTAAAAATTTGGCGAAATATTACAGTTATCGCCAAGTTGGCGTCACTTTTGACAACTAATTTTGGTCGCCAAATTTGGCGATATATTGCCAAGTTGGCGACAGACTTGGCGATTGTTGGCGGTGGTAACCTTTCCTCTCTTTATGGTAACCCATATGGCGATGCATAGACGGAGCCCTTTCCTGATTGGTCTATTCGACTCATGGAAGGAGTGGACAACCCGGATTCGTTAGTTCCGGAAATCTTCCACATCAGCATCATTCCAGGAGTCATTTCTTTTAAGGCTAGTTTTTTTTTACTATAGAAGGATTAAAAGGCAAAGTTTTGTTAAAGCAATGTTAAAAAATGTTTTACAATTTATGTTTGATGCATGATTTTTCTTTCTTGTTTTATGTATGCGATGTAAACAGCAGAGAGAGAGATTGCTAAATGACAGTCAAGAAAAAAATTCGCTTCATGACCGCTTATGCATGTAATATGAGGGAGAAAAAAAAATATTTTATTGTTTTAAATAAAATCTAAATCATATTAAATGATATCCAAGATTATTTTTTTATTTACATTTGTATATTATTTTACATTTTCCAATTTATTTACATTTATTTTTATTTAATCACATTATATTATTCAATTTATTCATTATATTACATAAAATTCCTGTTTCATTACGTACTTGAAGTAAATGCAGAAATCGATCATTTTCGAGACGTCGCACAATGGGGCAAAATCCCGAAAAGCTGGCCAAAATATGAAAATGTTATTCAAATTGTACGAAAATTCGTATACAGGTGTTTTTGAGGATACTAAGTAAAAATACAAAATTAAAATAAAAAAATGGCGGATACAATATGGCGGAACAAAAATTAAAATGTCTCGAAAATTATTCAATTTGTATAAAATTTCTTAAACTTTTCAGGATGCTAATTAGGATTCAAAAGTTAAACTTTAAAAATAAATAAATAAATAAAATGACAAATTAAATGTAAAAACAATTAGATTTAAATAATATTTAAAATTTCGAGGCTAAACTTAAAAAGAAAATTGGAAGGAACCAAGACATATTTAATCGAAATTAATTAATGGAAAGTAAAATATTAGACTGTTTAATTTTTATATTATTAAAACAAAAATGGAAATATATTCCAGAGATTCACCTTTAGAATCAACTGCAATATACTAAAAAGATTCTTCAGACGTCAAGGTGTCGAAATAGTTAGCAAAACTTGTTGGCGGCATTAGAAGATCCTGTGACTCTTAGGATCAATGATTTTAATTTGTTTTGCGATAACTTACCTAAACTTGAAATGAAAGAATCTGATGACATTACAAGACGTAAAAATATCTTTATTTATTTATTTATTTATTTTTTGTGCTATTGCATGTTTGTCATAAATCTTCTCGATGCCTTTTCATCAGTTTGTTGCATGATTCTTGAGTATCTTATGGCATTTGACAAATAAGCAGTAATGAAGATAATGTTATTTCTCATTAATAAGTAGTTTGTGTTCTGAAGTAGGCATACAGAACCAGGGATGTAGTTCAAATCTACAAGCTGTTTGCAAAGAAAAATCTTTGAAATATATCAAATAAATGACATGGCAACAAGAAATTACTTATGACATAGAATCGTTTAATCAATCTTCGTATACGCTTGTTATAGAAGCACAAATAGTTGAGTTTCAAAGAATGGTTGAATTATATTGCCATCATTTGTGCTTCCAAATCTGGGATTTGATTTCTCGACGAGAAGTCTTAATTGTAAATGAAATATTTTTTGCATATTTTATTTTGCGATTTCAGTGTTCTTCTTTTAATGCAGAGTACGAGCTTTCCATTTTTTTCTATGCAGTTTGTCTGCCATGTGGAAGCCCTCTCAGAACATTTTAGCATGTAACGTAGCTATTCTGAATTCCAAATTATCTCTATCCAATTTAATTAAAAAATGTCATATCGGTAAGAAGCTATTTTGATATTGCCTGACATAGGTAGCAACGTTGAGTATTATACTAATTCATTGTTAAGAGACTATTTCTTCTGTATCAATGATTGTATTAAAAGAAGTAAGTTAATTCTTCTAGTGTTTAATACAATCCCATTCATTGACATTAGCTTCCTTATTTCTTGAAAAAGAAAATTGATCTTGATTGGCCCGATAAAATCAGTGAAATGAAGATCTCGGAATTTTCAAATTGACGATTCATGATTTATTCGCAATATTTATGTATTCTAGTAGCATGAGAGAAGTGAAAAATATATTAAAACCTCCTGCCATCTTCATGCAGAAATAATTGTTTAAATGTACTTAGAATAAATTTGCAATCACATCCTTATTTGCAAACCAAATCGAAATTGCTAATGTAGGTAAAAGTCATATTCATAATGATTTTTACTCGCATTAATGAAATACAATATTCTCAGTAGTTTGATCTAGCAAATATTGCCATTGACAAAATAATTCTTCTAATTACCGTATTTTCGGGTGTATAGTCCGCGGCTTATACATGGAAAAAACCTCCCAAAAAGCCGCTGCGGCTTATACACGGTGCGGGTTATACAAAGATTTTTTTTTAAATTGGAAATCGTGATATTTTTTCTCCAATTTTTAAACCTTAAAAATTTTGAAAAAACATCGAAATTTGTAAATTTTTTTCGCTATGCCTTGAAATTTAGAGAGTTCTCCCATGTTTGTAAAGGCTTTTTTTTACTGCTTAAATACAGTTATTTCTGGATTTGGAAGAACTGTCGCAACTATCGTCAAGTATTGCACTGATAGATGTATAATAGCGATTGTGTTTGTAGAGTACAAAATCCAAAATCCGGAACCCTTCCAATCTCGACAGTTTTGAAGTTAAGATCATTTTTAGTTTATTTTTCAAAAAAAATAATCTACCGACCCTGTTGCAAAGAACAAAAAAAAGTGCGTGATTTGTATCATTTCGGACCGATTCAAAGCAGTCGTTCTTTTTCGAAACGATTCCGAGGAATCGTTCCTTTACAGAGTCGTTTCATTTCAGAAGGAGTTCAAGGAATCGAACTTTTCCGGAGTCGTTTCATTTCAGATAGAGTCCGAGGAATCGTTCCTTTTCGGAGTTTGGTACCTTACCCTGCTGCAAAGAATAAAAAAAAGTGCTTGATTTATGTCATTTCGGAACGATTCAGAGCAGTTAGTCTTTTTCGAAACGATTCCTAGGAATCGTTCCTTTACAGAGTCGTTTAATTTCGGAACGAGTTCTAGGAATAGAACTTTTCCGGAGTCGTTTCATTTCAGATAGAGTCCGAGGAATCGCTCTTTTTCGGAGTTGGTGCATTTCGGATCGATTCCGAGGATTCGATCCTTTTGGGAACCAATGACGTAACATACGTATACATTTTATGTCCGAAATTTTGAATTTATCACCGATTTTTTTTTTTTTAATTTTCGGAATTTTTTAAAAAAAATATCACGCTTCTTTGAAAAAAAAAAAAAAAAAAAAAAAAAAAAAAAAATGCGCGTAAACGCCGCATCGCTTGAAATTTTATCTTAAAACACGTAAATGCCGTGGCGTTTCTTCCGAAAATTACGGTACTGATAATCTTAATTTTTTAGCCCAATTACTGTAGATATTATACATCACAAAAAAATTTGGTAAATTTGTGTTAAAAATTATGACTAATGGCTTCTAATTTCGAACCCTGGTCGAAATATATGTTCGTAAATGGTGTATAGCCCGCTGACTATACACCGATGCATCTCCGCGGGTTATACACGAACTTTTTTTACTGCACTGCTCGATTTAGGAGTGCGGGTTATACACAGGGTGCGGGCTATACACCCGAAAATACGGTACAATAGAACAAACAAAATTACTACCTATAAAAATAAGAAAATGTTATTCTATCGGATCAATAATAGAGAATTATTTTCGTTTTTTTTCGTTACTAAGCTTACTTATCAAATTAATTTAAACTTATGATTATAGTACTTATTTACAATATAATAGGTAATAAACTATTACACAATTGAATAATTCAAAAATTTGAAAGATATTTATCAGCTAAATTAATGTGAGAAATACTCAATTTCAGAATTTTTGAAGCGCCCAAAAAAGTGGCATTTGTACTTGGGATTACTAAAATATGCGTGAAATGCAGAAAGGCAGTTTTAGGCAGCTGGTTTTTCATGAATCATTAGACAATAGCCCAGGTTATTATTTCCATTAAATTTCGTTGCGGAACACTGTGGAACATTTAAACTTTTTGATGTTTGAAAGCAAAAAAATAAAATATTTTCTACAATATTTTATCAAAAATGACTATGAATTTATTAATTTTTATGTGCTTAGTACAAATTTGGTAATACATGCAAATAAAGTACACACTATCATAGTGTGAATCCATTTCAAATCATTAAAATCGGATAATATGATAAAATGTAGCACGCGTTTAGAGTAACTATTGATTTGTTGTTTTTGTTCGCTCTAAATGATACTCCTTCAAACATCATTTTTGAAATAATGCTGTTTGTAAGGGCGAAGCAAAAATCTTTTTATAAATACAGATTCTGACTCTCCAAACATTATTCTAGCCAATTATATAATCAAAATTCCCTAAATCGTAACTTCATTTTTTGACTTTTGGCCAGCTTTTTGGGTTTTTGCCCCACTGTGCGTCGCGTCGGTTCCAGATTAATCTGGCAGAACTTGCCAATTAAATATTATAGAGCACTGATTTCACAGAGAGATTTGAGAAAAACCTTTAAAGGCAAAAAGAAATTTCACTGCGTCATTATACGTTATACAGTGTTAATTTTTTTATAGCGGGAAAAAAAGTACACGAATTCTATCTGGAACATCAAGTTTTACATTGTCAAAGTGTACAATAGAATGTGTCTTATTTTTTTATTATTTAACTACCAATTATTTGTTTATTTATTTTATTATTGTTCTGGTACAAAAGAATTCTATGAAACCCTTGTCAATCCCTTTTCGTCACATTGAAAAATATGCTTTGTTTTTAATTAAAGAAAAAAAAATGATAACTGTCCATCTGAATGAATAGGCACAGCATTTAAAAAATTAATAAGACAAAATCTTATATCGTGATAAAGCATCCTTTTCAGGAGTACGTTCTCTTTATCGGACTGTAGCAGCAATTGCTGATTGGCTAAAATGATGCTTCATTGAAAAAAAGATGGAAAAGCGAGACGCTTATAGTTGTTTCAAATGACTTGTTTACAGTGCGATTAATTCCATGCATCGATAACTCATCTAAACGCTGATTGGTGAGATCTTTGTATGGGCTTTTCTTTCTAGAAATTTTTATCTCTGTAGATGAATGAATGTGTATACAGTTATTTCATTTCATTCTCGTTTTGTTTATAAATGCCTTTCTTTTGTTAGTAAAGCTATCCATAAGAATAGTTTGTTCTTTTGTCTAAAAATGAAAAGTGAGAAACTCTAATTCAACTTCACATAGGAATAGAAAGCTGAGAAAGATAAGAATTGAAATCTCTAATTGCAATAAAAAGTTTGACTTAACCCATTTCGGTCGAGAATTATTTCTTGAGATTCTTTGCACTTTAAACACAAAGCTCTTTCATTTACTATCCATTATCATTGCCTGAGGACATATTTGGCATTAATTGTTTAATTAATGAGTTAAAATATGGGTTTATCCATTCATTTTAAGATTTATTTCTTGAGATTCTTTGCACTTTAAGCATACGTTATTTTTCCACTCTTATTATCAAAGCTCGAGGGCATATATGGCATCATCTTCTAGAGCTTTATTATTAGATTAAAATTTGGTTTAACTCATTTCTTCCGAAAATTACTTTGTCTTGAAATTTTTTTTGTAAATATACAGTTTTTTAATTTTTCCTCTATTATCAATACTCAAAAGTATGTTTGTATTTATTGTTAATTATTGGATTAAATATTTAGCTTAACATATTTGTTCTGAGAATTATTTTGTCGTGATATTCTTTATTTTTACGTTTTTATTTGCCCTCTATTATCAATGCCTGAGGACATCTTTGAAATTATTGTTGAGAATTTAGCTTAACTCATTAATTTCGAGAATTACTTCTTGAGAATATTTGCATTATGAAGATATAGCTCTTTTCTTCACTCTTTTCTTTATTAATTAAAACTAATAGTACCTTTCAAAAATAGTGATGCGAGCCCTGAAATATATGCTAGTAGAAAATACTGAAAAAGAATAAAATTATTTAATTTCCGTGCCAAAAAGAATTATACTGAGAAAAACAGTGTGAATTCTCTTTTATCAATAAAATTCTATTTTGACACAAAAACTAAACTAAAGACTTGGACATACGTTTTATAAAAACTCTTCTTCAACGCTAGCACTTGTTTTGCAGACGAATAATTTATTGAAGACGAACTTTTTATGCCAATATCTCAATTGTTATTCTTAATTCTTTTAAAAATAAATGTCATGATTCTTTTAAAAATATATTTCATGATTCTTATAACTTTTACATTTTTATTATTTTTCTAAGGGAAAAATAATCTTATTTTTTAAAATAATAAGAAACACATTGAGAAACAGAATTTGTAAAAAATTCAGTTTTATTTTCCATTTTTAAACATGAAAAAAGTTGTTGCTTTCAGTTATCTGTATCAGTTAAGAATAAAGTTCTTTTTCTCCATTCTCATTCCCCTCTGGTGCTTTATTTTCAGAAGAAATTGCAAAACAACTCTTTCCAAACGTTCACACTTGCTCTTGTTCTTCAGAAAAATAATTCCATTACTCAACAAATGATGCAATCCACGCTGAATGATCAAAATGGAGATTTGTTCTGATTTCGGGCAATCATTGATCGTTTTAAAAACCTCCTTTTTCAGCGTACAATGCAAATAACAAAGATAGACTGTTACACCTCCTTCCCTGCACAAAATTCCCTTAGCTCCTAAATCTAATGAACCCAAACAACCATTCGCCCAACTTTCCAGGGTAAAGAATTCATTAAGTAAGGAATGGAAGCCTTTGGAGGCAGCGTTTTCTTATTAGTATGTAAATGAACGAAAAGCAGGATGTCGGAAAATTTTATTCCAGAATTTATTTATTATTCCTCCTTTTTTTTCTTTTTCTTGCGCTATTCCAACATTTGAACGTTCTTCTGTCCCAAGTTAAAGAAACAGATCACGTATTCCAAAGTAGCAAATGTTTAAAACAACGAGGTGAAAATCTGGAGGCGATATTTTTCGGGGGTGTTGCAGAAAGTTCGGCTAGATTCGTATCTGGGGAATATTCGAGAGATGTTGGTGTTTTCGATGTTTTCAGTTTTTAAATTTTTAATGTTTATCTATGCTGTACGGTTCGTCTCCTTGTTTTTTTTTAAAAATATATAAAAACTAATCGATCAACAAACAAAGTCTAACTCCATAATCGGTGAAAATGATCATAAAGGTTTGATTCTCCCAGAAATGTCTGGCCGGATGCTATAAATAGTTAAGATTTAAAAATCGACTGCAGTCAATATTTATAATAAAAATTTTTCGCTGCTATTTTCTTTATTACTTGATTTCGTCATCATGATGCATAAATGTCTGCGTTTTCTTGCAAATTATCTTGCTTTTGACAAAGTTAGTGTATGTTTAAAGTGGAAATTAAAATTTTCGATAAAAAGCAAAATTTCGTATTTTAGTCAAATTATAAAAAAGAAAAAAAAAGAATCTTATAATTAACTTTTTGGAGTTAAAAGATCTATTCGTTCAGGAACTGATGCAAAATGCGGATGAAAAAAAAAAAATTGAAAGATTTTCATATTCTAGTTTTTGTGATATCTTGATAACTAATTAGAAAAAAAATAATAAATGTTCGTCTTTTATAATAACGAGGTGGAACCCGTTGAATTTTGACGAAAGAAAATGTTTAGGAAGGAACTATTTCATTGATTTATAATAAACCCGCAAAATTAACAACAGTAAAAAATGCATCTTAGATTGGTGAGACTAACTCTCAAACAAATATTATTTGAAGCTAAAAAACTATTTCTATAAAACTTAGTTGTCCAAATTATTAAACTTTAAGCGCATATGTAATCACTAAAGTATAACAAAGATCAGTTATTATGATGAAATTATCAATCGAATCTCTTACGTTTTTTACAAAGCAAATGAAAAAAAAAAAAAAAAAAAAAAAAAAAAAATTCCAAATTGACATGATCATAGAATTCTCATGTGAAATCTAAACCCGTCATAATTTTTATTGTCTAAAAATTTACATACGCACTTCGCATATTATTTTAATTTGATCATTTTAAAATCATTTGCTTTTTTATATATAAAAATACCGCTAAAAGCATTCTATCTTTACAGATACAGTTTTAAACAACATCTATAGAAAAGTTTGCATATGACGTCATTAGGACGGAATATTTACAAACGCAGCAAAATCAATATTCAAGACACTCGGCAAAACAAATCGGATATCTGATGATTCACAAATCTTCACTTCTTTATTTAAAATAACTCCATGTTTTATCAGAAATAATTCATTTGCATTTTTTTCAAAATTTGGAAAATATCATTACATACACGCGCATAATTAAAATTGCACTCCTTTAACTTTCTGATACGAACTGAGTAAATGCGGTGAATTTATTCGAATATTGTTTAAAATACATTTTTGTAAAGAGAAAGTGTTGTATCTTTTGTAAATTAAGTTTGCAATAAACTAAAAAAATTATTTAATTGATGAATAAAAACACCATAAAACACAAATTCATCGGATTTTGTGTCAGACTATTTCTGTTGACATGATATTTTTATTTCAGTTTTTATCAATTTAAAGAGAAAATGACGTATTTCTGTTGCCACAATTACAAAATTCGTACTAAAATCTATAAAAAAATTAATAACTCATAAATAAATTGAGATACAGCTTTCAAACAAATTGCATTTAAAAGTACATTTTTTTTCTCAGTACGACAGTGTAAAAATAGAAAATGTACGATATTTAGAAGTATGAAATTTGTAGTACCGAAAATTGCAAAACCGAATGGCATGCGAAAGTGTTGCCATTCACAAAATGATGTATGCGTTACGCACAGATACGTTTGGCCTTTATAATATAGATACAATGGTTGTACAAGTAATTGATAATATTTGTCACACGAATCCCCCCCCCCCCCCGCCCGTCGAAATAGTTTTCTATAAAACCAAAATTTCAACTTTTCCAAATAAAATGGTTTATGATTCCTTGTTACAGATCATCCAGTTCGTTTAACAAAAACCCTTGAAAAATGCTCTGGAGCCTTTTTCTTCAAACAGTATCTACAACTGTCCAAAAAACTTTTGCAAACTTAGTTTTTTCGGCACAATGCTCCTAATAAAAATACTCTTTTGCTAATAAACTATTCAAAACAATTTTTACATAAAATATTTTAGTGATTTAAATGTACTTTTTAGCATTCAGTAATAGTACTCAATGTAGGACCATTTAAAAAATAGTGTCCAATCATTAAGATAAACAAGTTGGAAATTGCACGTGAAGCGTAGCAAATGGTTGGTACGATAACGAAGTTTTAAAAATATTCAGATCTTGCTGATATACTAGAGCGTACTTCGGACACAGTATAGTGGTCGAAATCTTTGTGTTCCTGTAAATATGCAGGAAGTAATTTTTATTACACCACAGCAACGTATATCTTATTCATAAAATGTGTAGTAGCTTAATATAATTAAAACACGTCCCAAACAATGTTTCCCCGTATAGCATTATGTAGTGGAATACTTTTGTGTGGACCTGTAATTTAATAATAAATATTTTTTGCATCACAGATTGTACAGAATGTACTTTTAGTATATGTTTCGTAGCTTCATGTTAATTCTATTATGTTCGAATGAGTGTAACACCATTAAAATGCATTTGAAACTTTTTTCCCATTCACCGTAATGTAGCGGAATACTTTTGATTGTTCCTGTAATTGATCTATGCATCCGATTTTCATAACATTTGAAATTACTCGACAAAATTATTTAATAATTGTATGTTTTAAATTTCAAACGATTAAAATGCATTTGAAACTTTTTTCCCCCCATTGACCGTAATGTAACGGAATCCTTTTGATTGTCTCTGTAATTGACCTATCCATCCGATTTTCGTACAATTTGAAATGACTCGATAAAATTATGTAATATTTATGTATTTTAAATTTCAAACGACTCGGTTGGGTAGTTTTTGCGTTGTTATATGCGGACAGACAGACGGACAACTATAGGTGCTACGTATTTACATAATTACGAACGCACCTAAAAAGCCTTTTACTGTTTCTTTACGCAACATTTTTAAACAAAACTTATGACATCTTTTTGCTTGCCCCGTTGTTCATTCGAAATGAAATCATGATGAATATTTAACCAAATTTAACAGTTTATTTATAACAATAAACACGGAATTAACTGTGAAGCGGATAGATTTAAATGCGCAGACGATCAAAAACATGTTCAATTTAAGAAAAGAGTGAGGGGGGGGGGGAGGTAGAGATGCTTTTCAAAAATCTTATTAAATTTAATTCATTTAACTCGGCTCCAAATGACTTTATTGTTCGTTCCGCAGGAAAATAAAAAATTACTTTATCAGAAAATATCATTATCAATGGAATCTCTTGGATTCTAGATTCTTTATTCGATTAGAAAATTTCACTTATTACGAATTTTATTCATATCTGCAGCCAGTAACTCGATCTAAATTGCTGAATAGAAACTCCTCTTGGAGTCGACACAAGTGGTTCTTACTTCACAAGATAATAAACCCGAAGGCGGCAGCACAGACAATCACCTAATCGAGTTCACAGGTGAAAATCTAGGATTATTTATATCTCGATTCGCATATTAAAACACAGTCGGTCTGCCAAGTCATATCCTGGTTGAAAATACCTAACAAAAAGGATTTTAGCGGTTGACTCGTAGGTTTACCATTGTGCTTTTCTGCACCCAAAAGTATAAAAACATGGAAGATAGGAAGCATAATGGTATATATATGAATCAACCATTAAAATAGGGTTTTGAAGTGTTTTCCACCTAGATACGACTTGGAGGACTGGTTGCATTTTAATATGCTAGTCGATATTTAACTAATGATATATTTCCATCCATGAACCTGATGCGGTGATTGTCTGTGCTGCAGCTACCCGATCTATAACTCCCAGACACGAGAGCGAGATGAGTACGAAATCCACCGATTCATTTACCACCGCACAAAACTGGCGCATGACTTTCATAGTCATCCAGGTCGAAATTCATGCTGGTATTTGTTTGTTAGACAAGCACCAAGTGCTATAACCCAACAAGTAAAATAGCATAAACTGGCATTACACATTGCTGGTTCCAGCAGAATTTCCAGCAATTCATGGTGTTTATTGGCCCACTTTGCTGGAAATAAGCATGAAATGCTTGCATATAGCTTGTCAGCTTTTGTTGTGCAAGCTAGCGATACAGCATGTGATACTAGCTAGCATATAATAGCATGGAAATCTAGCACACATAGCAATACCTAGCAATAACTAGCATATTTTTGTTGCTGGTACAAGCATAAATTTTGACGTGGGCACCGTCACTTTTTTCCATGAAAATCCCGGATAACTCATTTTCTCTCACTCTTTTCGTTCTTCAGTATAAAAGTTCCGAAACAACCTCAAATGTAGCGTGGAAAAAGTATCCAACTGGGGGATTCAGAATCTTTTACCAGAGGAACACTCTCAATGTCATACGCCTGTCTTGGCGAAAAACAGTATAGCTGCTACATGATTACAATGACTTAATAATCCTATGAATGCAAAAATAACAGTGGCAACTAGATTTACGGCAATCATAACTATTTAGCCTTGAAACGAAGAGTTTTAAAAGATTTCGGCTTTTGATACAATCCGTGTTTGTTTTGAATGGAAACTGAAATTTTGGAGAAAAAACAAAATTTCGCATTTTAGCTAAATTAAAGCAAAACTTACAACTAAACTTTTGGAGTAAAAAGATTCATTATAGCTCAAGAAAAGATCTGATGCGGAATGTAAATGAAAAAAATTGTAAGATATTCATTTTGTAGTTTTTGTCATAGCTTGATAACTAATTAAAAAAATAAACAAATAAATAAATGTTCGTATTAGGTGACCGGCCACTTGCGATTTTATAGTTTTGTTAAATATCTAGAAAAATACATGAAGAATTATTCTTTTTTTTGTGTATAAACATAATAGTACAGGTCATGTATTTCCCTGAAGATTCTTTCCCAAAACTCCACTGGGACTGTCAACAAATTTAAAAAGAACAAATATATTTTGGATAACCCTATCAAAACTAATGTAGCAAAAGCGTTCAAACTGTAGATTATGATTAAGTGACTTATTGTCATAAACTGCGTTCATTTTTATGTGGATAGCATGTATACTCGTAGAGAAATTAATGTTTTTAGAAAAATAGTCCCGTATTTTGCAAAGATTTTTGTTTATAATTTGCAGGGTTCTTCATATAAAAAAATGTTTTTTCAAACAACACTGTACATATTACCCTGTAATCAGAATTAAAAAATAATAAAAATTGTATGGAAAATGAGTAGGTTTTCTAATTAATGTTTTACTGCACATGCGTGAATGCAATCAAAGTACCGGGTGATCTAGAAATTCTGGGAGTTTTGAAATGCTAATAATTAGCAAACTATGAACAATATAAGTACGCGGCTTTCACAGAGATGCTTAGAAACTTATGGAATTTGTTTTTTCGATGAAAGAAACATATAATATTAGTTACACTTTTTGCCAGCAGGTGGCGCTAAAATTGATAGTATTATTTTTTATGGTATGATACACCTTACTAAAAAGAAAGAATTAGTGTCCAAGGGTTACTAATTTTCATTATGATGCTCATAGCTTATAAGTACCGACGTGAGACAATGCAAAACAGCATGCACAATATTTTCAGAGCAGGAAGAAATTCCAGAAGAAATTTCAGTTTATCGTGATATTAAAATTGTACGGCACTCACCATGATCTGGTGATTTCCACTGAGTATTAGCATCGAATTCTACCTCATTTATGATTGCAAAAGACATTTGGTATCTCCAGCTTCTATTACAATCTTCCAATGAACCTTTTTCTCAAACCATTTTCTCTTACCATAGCATTTCACATTTGTAATGGCCATCGAATCTTTTGCAGTTTTAACTTCACGTATTGTACGATACGAACACAATTCGACATGCAAAGAAAGCATGTCTAAATATAGCAGTTAATCATCAAATTTTGTATCGAAATTCCCTTTCAATGCAATTTCAACTACTTAAAAAAAAGTGTTTAAACATAAACCACTCTCAAAATGAAATCTCACCAATATCCTAGAAGAGATGTTTCGCAATGAACTCATGTGTCTATATAACGCATGTTATAGGTACATTCGGTCTTGTACAGCAGCGGCACCTGTTGCTAAAAATTGTAACTATATATATAACAAAAATACATTCTAAACAAAAATCCCACATGTTTCTGACCATATATCTGAAAACCGGACCTTTGTATTGAACATAGTTTCCTAATTATTAACATTTCAAAATTCCCGAAACTTCTGGATCACCGGGTATATTTTGCACAGTGTGTTTGCTAAATGTTTCGAGTAACTTTTTAAAAGTTTCAAAAACATAGCTTGAAAATTCTGAAAATTATCGTCGACAGAATGAGCTAAAAATCCATTGTTTTCTAAAATGAAGCAAACAGATGAGGGGCTGTATCGATATATCCATTGATTAGTGTCAATAATGAGTTCATAATATTGCATGTATTGCATAGTTAGATACAGTCACTCGTGTTTTAGCTTCATTTTGGGAACAATGGATTTTGAGCGTATTCTAGCGACGATAATATTTAGAATTTTCAAGCTATGTTTTTGAGATTTTCAAAGAGTTTCTGCATCTAACACAAAAAACTTAGCAAAATTTGCGACTGTATTTATAAAAACCTTAATTTCTCTATCTATACATACTGTCTTCATAAAAATGAATACATTTTATTGCATTAAGCCACTTAATCATAATCTTTAGTTTGAACGCTTTTGTTTTATTGATTTTGATAGGGTTATCCAAAGGATTTTCGTTCTTTCTCAATTTGCTGACGGCCCCATAAGGGGATTCGGGAAAAAAATCTTCACGGTAATGTAAGACCTGTACAATTATGTTCACACACCTGGAGTTTCAGGATAATTCCTCGCGTATTTTTCTTGATATGTAACAAAAATGTCTTATTGGAGATACATTAATTATAAAGGATAAAAATATTATAAGATCAGTATTTTCATTACTTATATTAATTAAAATATTATTCAAATATAGACATTCTTTCCATTCCTTTTTGATTAATTATGACTTCAAAATTTCATTATAGCCTAAGTGAAGTTTTTTAAAATACAGATGCAATTTTAAATGGAAAAGCTTTGAGTAGAGGGAGTAATCTTTATTTTCTTAAGTTATGTTATAGTTGCATATAGGAAAATTAGTTAAAAAAATGAATAGGGAAGTATTTTAAGATATAACATTACCCCTTATAAAGAAAAAAAAATAAAAATAAAAGTTCACTTTTCAGTTGCATTAACTGTTATTAATGTAACTATTGTAATGTGTCAACTCGTCACCTGAGAATAAGAAGGTTCAAACTGGCCAAAAATCGATTTCCAGTTAGAAGACTTTGAAAATCAGCAGGCTTCGTACGTGCAGCTATTAAAGTTTTTAAAAAACTTTTAGAATTAATAGGTTTATGTGTAGGTATAGACAGTACTTCTACAAAATCAAAGTTTTTAAATAACATTTTCATGGATTTTTTACATTTAAAAAATTTGATAGAACCATATTATCCTCAAACGTTGTGTTACCCTTAGAATAAGATGATTTTCATGATTGAAATGTAGAAGTACATTTTCGCCTTTAAAAGATCTGTTTCTTGAATACCGGGAATAAACACTAAATGTTCTTGGCTATTAAGTTCAAATAAAAAGTAGCACTTTAGGGATTAATCCTTGTTGCATACCTCGTAACACAAAAAACCTAAGATATCGAGCACAAGAAAAAAACTTTTATCTTATGGAAGAGTAGAAATAAAGGAATCTAAAGATCATGTCTGCTGCAAGTGAAGTGGTGCATAAGCCAAAAATCAATATCACTAGTGGTTTACTCGTAGGTTTAAAATTGTGTTAACTGTACAATCAAATAAATGTAAGGCAAACACAATGATAAAAAAAAAAACCTATGTTAGATTTATGGGTATAATCGGCGCAACTAAAAACAGGACATACGCTGTTTTAATATATGTATTTAAATAGAAGAAAAATACTCACCCAGTTAAAAAATACACATACAGTTTGCAAACATAAAAACATAGAAATTGAATTAAGGCTTTTTTCACAGTGCATCTTATCCAATATCTTGTATTTAACTAATCTACATTTCGAAAAGCTACTTCAAATTACCGATTATTTGAGCTTTTTTTTTGTTTCCTTTTGTCAGATTCATCTACAGGTTTTCCGTTTATTCATATAATAATATTGCTTGCTTACCGAATTTAAAAATTCTTTTACTTCGAAATTACTGTAATTTGCTTTGTTCTTTTTTAAGCAAAATTTTATCAAAATCTAGACAATATTTAAGCATGCTTTTTATTAAGACAATGCTAAATTTATTTAGGCTATATTAAAGCTTTTATGTAAGTAAAGTATCATTCCAAAACAGTTTATTATGAAAGGAAACAGTTTCATAGTAGAAACTGAAAAAACTTTTCATCGAATTACTAGTAGAAGTTTTTATCAGTTTTCCATTTTTAAGAAGTTTTATCGAAAGACTTTTATTCCCTATAACATGTTATAATTTTACTCGTGGAAATTTATTAATATAAAACAGAACAAAATTCGTAAACTGTGAAACAAATCATCCCGGCCCCAAATGCAAAAATTCCATTTGTCTGTACTCCTTTTTTGGCATTAATCAAGTCAATGATTCTCTGCATTCATTTCCTCTTTTTCTTTCGACTTCCTACATTTCTGCCTAAATAATCTTCTTTCTCATCCTCAAAAGAAAAGAAAAGAAAAAAAAACACTCAGACATATGGCATAGATTATTGATACTTAATATTGTAAGCAATTTGATATCAAAACTCAGCTTAATATTGATTAAATTTGGATTTATTTAATTGATTTGGATTTATTTAATTGAATAACAGTGTATTTTATATATGTGTTACTGTAAGATATGAAGATGTTTTTGTAATTAAAAATATAATTGGGAAAATTTTAGATGATACAATTAAAAGTGGTGTAATAAAAGAGAAATTTTCTCCCCGCGATCCTACGTTGCAAAGCATTAAAATCAATTAATAAGAAAGAAACGCAGGGAAATCTTAAAATGTATACGACAAATCTTTCAGCTCATCAGAAAGCAAATTGCGTTCGTCTTCAATCTTTTTTTGCATCAGTCAATCTGTTGATGATAAAGTCTTTTACATCCATCTCCTCTTTTTCTCTCGATATCTTATCTTTCTTCTCAATTTGATATCAAATTCTGCCTAGTATTGGTATTTACTTAATTTAAGAACAGTGCATTGTATATACGTGTTATTGTAAAATGGGAAGAGATTTTTGTAAATATAAATACTAACTGAAATATTTTAGGTAGTACAGTTAAAATGGATGCAATCGAAGAGAAATTCTTTTCTTGTGTTCCTTACGTTGCAGTGCTCAAAAATTAATTAATGAAAAACTAACGCAGGAAAATCTTAAAATGTACGACAAATTCTCCCGCCCACCAGAAGGCAAAATGCGTTTGTCTTCATTCTTTTCTTGCATTAGTCAATCAGTTAATGATGAAGTCTTTTACATCCATTTCCTCTTTTTCTCTCGATATCTTATCTTTCTTCTCAAATAAAATGTTTACTCATCAAAATAAATAAATAAATAAATAAATAAATAAATAAATAAACAGACGTATGGCATAGTGTATTCATATCTAACATTGTAAGCAATTTGATATCAAACTCAGCCTGGTATTGGAGTTAATTTAATTAAAAATAGAAATTGAAAGATTTTAGATGGTACAGTTAAAAGTGGTGAATCGAGGAGAAATTCTGTTCCTGCGAATGCTCATATATGCGAATACCTGCGAATACTAATTATAATAAAAACTAACGCAGGAAAATCTTAAAATGTACGACAAATTCCTGAGTACTCAGGAATTCCTCAGTTTACTCAGTTTCTATGTAGCAGTGCATTAAAATTAATTAATGATAAACAAACTCAGGGAAACCTTAAAATGTACGACAAATCCTCCCGCCTACCAGAAGGCAAATTGCGTTCTCTTTTCTTGCATTAGTCAATCAGTTAATGATGAAGTCTTCCTGCATCCATCTCCCCTTTTTCTCTCGACATCTTATCTCTCTTCTCAAATTCAGCATCTCAAAAAACCGGTACAGAGAAAAAAGAGGCACATCTCATCGATGTCTAAAAACGTAAACATCACATTCAGTGCACGCTTAGCGGGCCAAGCGGGAGAGTATCTGCAAAAGGGCGCCGTACACATTCTCATAACAAACCCAGCCCTCGGATTGGTGCACAACATACGGCGGATCGACCCTTTCCCATGCCGGAGATCGGCCTCTCCCACCTACCGGCAGAAGGAGCTTGCGTCACCGCCAGAAAACCACGTGTGCGCGCCTTTCAGATGCCGACAAACGCTAGGCCTACACGCACAGGGAAATCAATCGACGATTTGCATTATTTGGGTTTTTTACTTTACTTTTAGATGAAATCAACTGATTATTATTATTGATTTTGAAACAATCAGTGGATTTATTATTGTAAAAAAAAAGTTCTCAGTTTCTACAGTGATTGTATGCGGCTCAAATGAGATGCAGAAATTCTATAATAGATATCAAAAATAATAACTGATTCAATAATATGTGAAAAAAAAAATAACAAATGTTATTATTTATTTTCAAACTTTTAACTAAGTATTTATTCCCAGTTTTACTTTTTTAACATGCCGAGATTTGACTCTTATTTCCCAAAATTTAAAAGAAAGTATAGAAAAATGATTATTGTATTATGAACCATCCCATATGCATTATGAAACAGAAGAATCGTAAAAAAGTGTAAAACAGAAAATAATTTATTTAATTATTTTCTTAGAAAAGCATAATGGCGATTTATGTTTCACAATAATTATTCATTAAATTTGAATCCAAAATCTTAATGATAAACTTGAATGTTTTTGATAGTATCTCACATAGACTAACAAGATCTACTGGATAAAACAAGATGAAAAAAAAAAACTCTCAATTTGTAAATGAACTTACATTTTCATTTCACTGAAAAAATATTGTGATCTTTATCTGTGATTAATTTTTCTAATTGTGATATAAATGATTTTTCAATTTGTCTTAAATGTGACGCAGTGTAAATTTTCCGTTACACTTTTGTGAAAAGTGTAAGTTTAAATTTTTAACCTGCAACTTTATTTATTTTTTTTCACATAAAAAATGAAATTGCGCACGCAATAAAATTCATACAGACATTCTGATTTTATTTTATTTGAAAGAAACTATTTTAAAAAATATATATTTTATCTATTAAATGTTTTGAAACATAAAAATAAAACCAGATAAATTGACAACTATTTGTTATTTATATGAAAACTCACGTTACCAGGTCTGGCCTCTTTTTGTAAATGAAGATATTGGTTAAGAAGATTTTGGCAGAATAATTTCTTGGGAAGCATGAATCAATTGCAGAGAAAATTTTGTCAATCTGTCTCATAATATTTTGAAAACTTAATTAAATATTTAAATAATAATAATAACAATAATAAACTTCCTGCTATCTAGGGAGATAGAAATTTGATGTGTGCTTTGGTGTTTGGATTACTATAAAAGTGGGCAGATTCAGCTTGGGAATTCTGTGTGAAGGTATCTTTTAACAGAATGGCTGAGAAATAATTTCTTGATAAATATGTAACAATTGTTTACTTTTGAAACTAATAATGCGGAACATTTCCTTGAGATCTTTAACAATGTCCTGAAACTAAAGTAAATGTAAAGAAAAAAACCTTTCTGCGACCGAGGAAGACGAAAACTTCATGTGTGCTTTGGAGTTTGGATTACTACTATAAAAGCTGGCAGCCACGGACTCAAGTTTGGGCCGTCACCGGGCGGATGGTCTGCGCCACGGTCCGCCGGTGTTCGGCGCCCCAGCACATGGAAGCCCCCTTGCTTGTCAATGTTGTTACCCTGCCGAAGGCCCTATGCAGCCGTCCGATCCCTATGGAGCTCTGCCTATGGATCTCCATGTTGCCCCACAAGGGTATCACCCTTATTACAGGTAAGTCTTATGCACGTTATTTAAGTCTTTGCTTACGTATAAGGATTTTTATTCTTTGCATTGACACATTCAAAATCAAATGAGTTAAACAGATGCAAATATTTATGTCATTTTTGAAAATAAGATGTTCATGAAAATATATTATACATTATGCAAATTTGTCTTTTTAATTTTGAGATTTTTACACCCATTTTTGTATCACTCGTAAATTAACAACGCACATATCTATGCATATTGTTTAAATATTGTGTGCTAACAGGTAATTAAGTAGCAGAATCAATTCTAAAAATTGCTATTGAAATATTTATTTATTTATTAGTACAGATTTTAAATGTTCTTTGACATGCTTCTCTTCACTGTTCCCAATTCATACACCTTAATTTCAGTAAAGAATACCAAAGAAATCAAAGAGGAAAACAAATTATTTTATGGCATGTTTCATGACATTGTACTCGTATTGCCTTAGAAAAAGAAGAATATATTTGAAATATTTTGTAAACTAAAAAGAAAATGATCCCTTTTGAGTAAAGCACACACAGTAAAAAAGTTATAAGCATTAATTTATTGCCGAGTTTTTTGGAAAACACGAATACATTTTATGCCCATAATGAATAAAATTCATTCTAAGTCTCATAATATGAGAATCGGAGAATTGGTTAACAAACACCCTTCATTTCTAGATATTAGTATCGTTAAAATTTATGATCTCAATTGCAAAAAATGCTTGAAAGTATGGTATTTAGACTAAGAAAAGATTAGAAAAATTTTACAAAAAAATGGTGGGTTGGAAAAATTCAGTAAAAAGTATTACAGATTTCTGTACACTTAATTCTACAACTTGAAAACTCGTTCTGAATGACAAATAATATAAAATAAAATGTTAATTATTGTTTCGGTCTTTTTTTTTAACGAGTTATATTAGACATATACTTAATTTGCACCCTGTAACTTCGACTTAAAAATTATGCTAATCAAAATAAGATAGATTTCTTCTTCTTGCAGGTTAGATAATATGTTTTTTATTCCTGGTCTTCTATCTTATTGAAAGAAATAGCGTTAATTTGGATTGTCTTTTTAAACCATATAAAAAAATTAATTTTAATAATGTAATATAAAAGCTTTAAATTTAAATTACGTCCAGTAATAACTATATCATAATAATATATATTCTAAACGAAAAATTTAAGAACATACACTAAAAATATTTCTTTGCTTAAAGAGTTCATTTTACTAAAAACAGTAAAAATCTTTAATATTTTTTAGTGTATACAATGGCATAATGAGTTAAGTGACGTCTTTTAAGAAAATAAATATTTTTAGTGTATGTTCTTGGCATTTTCATTTTAGAATAAATATTATTATGAGATAATTTTAGCGATGCAAATAAAAAATTGTTCATGTGGATTTCAGTAATTTGATCAATTAATGAAAAAAAAAATTAAAAATTTAGAAGTATTAAATTCAATGATAGGGTGAAGTTAAAAAATGAACTTGTAAAAAAAAGTTGCTTTATTCTTATTATTTTAATGAAGATTGATTACTAAGATTGATTTATTCTCTTTTTTTACAATAAATGAAAGGCATATCCTTAATTCATATATGATTTCCATCCACCAACATTGTAAACTTTAAAGTTATGTCACACACTCTCTTACCGAAATTGAAAGACAGAAAAATAGCTGTGTGACATGTTTTATTAGCCAGAAAATAATTTTCAAACCCCGCTTTTTTGATAATTTTATTATTTCATGAAATAACCTAAGAAATGTTTTTATTTTGATATAAGTGTTATTAAAAAAATATTTCATTATGATGTTAGGTTTCAATATATTTTTTTAGTACCGTATTTTAAGCTTAACATGACTTATCTGGTGGGAAGAAACAAAGGTGAATTCCATATTATTCTATAGGAAAATTACTTATCTCTCTTATTCATTCAAATTTGGGAATTTCAACAATAATTTTTTTCAGCACGTACAGATAGCAAAAGTTCTTTATGCGTCTGTAAGCTCCAAATATACCTTTTTCAAATCATAAGTTACAACTGAATAAAGAATACTTTTTGGAATTTTTGAAATTTTAGCACAGATTTTAAAATACTCATAATTATCTTTTAAATATTTTAAGTTTACAGAGGGATAAAAAATCTTGCTATCTATGTGTTAAAAAAAGAATACTGTTGAAATTTCCGAATTTGAATGAACAAGAGGGATAAGTATTTTTTTCGTTAGGTAACATGGGATTATACTTTTTTTCCCTTTCACCATATAAGTCCCCTTAAATACCAATGTTCGTAAGTTTCAAGGACTTTGTAGGAACTTTTACCAGAATTTTTGCATAGTAATATTCGCTTTATTAAATTAAATAAATAAATAAATAAAAACTATCTCCAGATATAACGATAAATGCTTTACGAAATTTCTGGTATTAAAATACTTAAAATTCCCCAAATCCCTTGATGCGCACGAGCTCTGAAATACAATAACTTCCGTAAATAAATTATTTTGAAAAGTAGCGGGTTTTTAATAGAAATGTTTCTCGTTTCCAATAAAATCAATTAATAGAGAACTCAGATGATGCAGGTATTTTTATCTAAGAAAAGTAAATTTTGATGAGTACTTAATAAAATAATTTTAAAATGCTATTCTTAAAAATTGAAGAAACTTTTCTACGGTCCTATAGAGAAAAGAAAACGTCTGATAAAAAAAATCATGCTAAAAAAGAAAAAAAAATTCATTAAAATAATAATAATAATAATAATAATTTTTACTATAAACTTGATTATCTGTTTGAAAGTATGTTGTAGATCTGCAACATACCCAAAAATCAATAGTACTTACACAGTAAGCGTTAAAACACGATTTTATTTGTTGTTTCTATTTTCCAACGCACCAGTTAATATAAATTAACTATTGGAATTTTCAACAGAAAATGATATTGAGCCAATTTTTCATACCGAAGATTTGTTTCTCAAGTGAAAAGCTTCAGATCGATATTGCAAAAAATAAATTAGAAAATTTTATGAAATTAAAAAAGGCTGTAGAAGTTCAAAAGTAGATTTTTTTAAAGGTAATTTTGCATACTTTAAAATTTTGTATTGAAAATGGACAATATTTATGAGAACTAAGCCAATTTTGTGTTTATTGTATGTGTGAAAAAAATAGTTTTTAGTCAATAATTGTTTTAGTTTTACGTTTTAAACCTTTTAATTATTTTTATAAGATTAACATGGTGTATTCTAACACTTGAGTCAACATTTTGCAAATCAAAGTTGTAAAGCCACAAACGGTTAATAGTGTTGGTCATTATTTTTAAGTTAAAAAACTATGCTAAAAAAGCAAAAATTACGTGAATTTAAATGATTTTCAGGAGAATGTGGCTATTACAAAATATTTCCAGGTGATGTATCTAACAGTTTATCATTTATTAACTTGCTTGCGCGGTAGTTTTAAACTCTCAATGTTTATTATTTGTGTTAAATATGGCACGATTAAATAAACTTTAAATCTGCAGAACGTGAAAATATACTCAAATTAAATGTTTCTGTACTTTTATAAATGTATTAACTTTTTATTTGTATCTTATTATTTGTTTGCCATATTTGTCCTGTAAAAGAAGTAATAGTAATTTGGAATTTTTTTTTTCTTTGCTATACAATAACAAAAACTTTTTGCTCGCATGAGTAACAATTGTTTTAAAGTTTGTTAGGCGAATTCTAGATTATCACATAAGGAGCGAAAAAAACATGCATATCTCACATAGTGAATCGAAAACATCTCATGATTAGGCATTTAAAAGTAAAAATTATCTTATAAACAGTCCAAATAGATTGCAAATTTTCTTCACTTACAACAATTTGAAATACAACGTAATATTTGTAGTTTTATATTGTAGCCACTCAAAATGATTGAAGATATAAGAAATCTTTTGCCAAATTTATTTTTCTCCTCTTATAATTAGTTTCTACCTCTTAGTAGTATTAGTTTTAAGCTCTTATAATTATAGGCAGTACGGTTTGCAAATTTAGAAGTTTTTTTAAAAATATATTTAATACTCCTTTAGAGGCAAAGAGTATTCTGTTTAAAAATTGATGAAATGTTCGGGCGACATCAGAATTTACAAAGAAATTTACTTAAAAACTGAATAAAAGGATTTTTTACCACCTACTTAATAAAAAAAAATCTCCCCTCCAAAATTCTGGTGTAGATGCTGTACTTAGGAATTAAAATTAAACATAGAAAATACTTTGATGTTTAAAAAAAATCGATAAAGATGGTATATTGTAGATCTGTAATTTAAAGTATGTTGACAGGTTCTTTTTAAAAATGCATTCGCTAGTTATAGGCTATGATCGCTTAAGACAATAAATGCTCTTTAAGAAAAATTATTTATTTGCAGTAAACTTCAAAATTTAAGGGTTTCATACAGAAAAGTTAGGGATGGTGCCTGAACGCATTTTTTTAAGAAAACAGTCTTCACATGACTGAGTTCATGAAGCAAGAGGGAGGCAATTCATTCCTCACTGAAAAATTCACACATTGGCATCACACAATTGGCGACATTAAGCATATGAAAAATGACTGATATCATCTCCGCAAAATTGTCTGTTACGCTTAAACAATAAAAGGATTTTGAATTTAATAGCAGGGCAACCAGAAAACAGCAGTCCTAAAAAATACGCCAAAAAGGAATCCGACTGCCAATTCGTACGTTAGGAGCATATTTTGGGAAAATGTTCTCAAAAGACATAACAACCATTATCTACATGAAAAGACTCTTATGCAACGAATAAGTTAGACTTAAAATTACGCAGAGAGGAAAATGAAATTTCACTGACCGCAAACACATTCGATCTTTATTCTTTTTTTTATTTGTTTCCTGCAAGGGTGAAATACGCATCTTAATGAATTCTCTTTATCTGACAGCCGATTTTCAGTAATAAAGCAGATGCTAGGTGTTTTTCTTTCTTTTCTTTTGAACGGAAAGTTATTGTGGGATCGAGAATAAGCGTTAAGATAAAATAGATATTAATTAAAGATTAGTTTTAAATGTAATTTAGAAAAATGTAAAATTTAAGAATACTATATGTGATTCTACATCACAGATGGGACAAAACAGTATTTATAAATTTATTTACAATCAAGTATTTACGCATCTAATTTTCATAATTTATAATTTCCTTCTAGAAAGTAATGGAAATGATGTTTAATATACAATTAAAAACTGTACAGATCTGGTAAGAAAAAAAAAATGCTGGAAATAATTATTTAAAAATGTGATTGATATCAATTTGCCAGTAAAAACGCTTATAAATTAATGCAATGCAATATTTAAATATTCCTACTAATGCCTAAATATACCTTCATTGGTTGCAATTCATGTTCAAATTATATTGCAATTAAAAAAATTTCAAGGTTATGATTTTTAAGAAAAAAATGAATTGAAACCTATGAAATTTTTGTACTTTACAACGATTAAAAACAAATTTAAAATTAAGATTAATATACTTTAAACTTGCAAAATTATTAAACTACTGGACTATATGATTTTGCGTTTAGTATTGAAAATTGTTAAAAAAAAAAGTTATAAAATTGTTGAAAAATCCAAAAATGATGCCGAAGTTGTTAGCATTGAAATTTTGGTACAATTTCTATATGTAGACGCTCTTCTAAGCAAAATATACGATAGTATTATGTTGTTATCAATATAAGTCACATTTTATACAATGATCTGCGGCAGAATTAGTAGAGGGGTAAAATTTTTTAAAGGCTGTATAATACTGTTTAAAATATGTACTTAGATTTATTCAGACTTAAGAGAATCGAAGCATTTCGTAAAATTCATTAAATCTTTAAAACGAAACGTGTTAAGAATGCAAGACGTTAGTCTATCCGAATGATACATGATTAATGTAGTTAATATTTTGAGCTTATTCATAAAGTTTCGTATACGTACAACTTAAAAGTAAAAAAAAAAAAATTTAAACCGAGGTGAGCTAATTGCACAAACCACAAAAGACGACTTGTTCAAAGATTCATTAGATTGAAAGTTTTTGGAAATTATGAACGATAATAAGACCCTACTTGAAATCATACAGGCTATATCCTCGTAAAATTTTAATCGACAAAAGGATCTTGATTCTTGTTATCAAATTACACACACACGCACAAAGTAATTTAACAAAATACAACAACCATTTTAAAAATGATTTTTTGAAGGACTAAATAATTAAGATTTATAAATAAATTCTATATTCAAGGAAAAAAAAAACTTATTTTTTGTAAACAATACATGTTTATTTTACAGCTAAAATTAAATAAAGATGAAATATCTCGAAGAGATTATCATTTACACAGTCATTTTCATCCTGAAGGATTTATTAGTTTTTAAAAAATAAAACATTTATTCCTTTCTGAATTTGTTCAATTCCTTATATAGTTATTTCTTTCCTATCTAGATTATAAAGGACAAACAAATCTGTGCTTAATGCTTACGCTCTTATGTTAATGGCAACACTTTCGAATTTCAAATGAAATTTCAATTTTAAAAATTTCGGCACTGCAATTTTTTTTAACTTCTAAACATCGCACTTTTTCAATTTTTACACCGTTGTATGGGGGAAAATGTGCTTTTAAATGGAATTTCTTTGAAATCTGTATCTCTGTTTGTTTTTGAGTTATTTTTTTCTTTTGTAGCTTTTAATACTTTTTTGCCATCGTGGCAACAGAAGTAGTCCACGAATGTGGAGACACAAGGATTCAGATGTGTCTCAGATATATCTATTCTCGAACGAGAGCAACAACCATTATACAAATGGTCGAAATAAATTATAGAAGGTACTGCATTTCGAAAATCAAGTATAATTGAAATTGTCCGAATTGAATAATTTATCACATATGCATATCAAGAATTGCTGAAATCTTAATTCAAATGTGAAAGGTTTCTCTTTATTTCTTACGTAAGTAGGTTTAAAAGCCGGAACTATAAAACTGATGAATGCCTTCAACCTCAATACTTTAGTTGTGCAAAATAAGGTGGTTCAATAAATTTGCTATTTTATGATGAAAATAATTTATATTACATTCGATTATTAATTTTATTTAATATTAAAAGTCTCATAACATTCTACATTGCAATTTTGATTCGCTTATCAAAGATAAAGTCAATCATAAGTATTGCATAATAAAATTAAATGTACAATAGATATTTATGCAATATTTATTATTAAGAAAATTAAAAAAAAAAAAATCTTTAAAATTAAGCTTTATTCCCGATTGTATAATGTAATTCATTTCTTCCTAAACATATTTGTATGAATCTATTTGGAATATTTCTTATTGAAATAAAATTATGAATTCTTAATGCATTATATTACTGAAATCTCGAAAAATTTTCACATTTTGGATTGCAGTGTTTTTATATCAGCAATTTTGAACTATTATTTCCTTATTACATTTCTTTAAATATGTGTCATGTAAATCCGCCATAACGATTGCTATTTGCAAAAAGGGGTAAAAAAATTAAGATGATGCATTAATAAGAACTGCATTATAAAATTCACGTTTAAATTATAGTTTATACACACTCAAACATATTTTTTAAGAGGTAAAATTAAAGAAAAGGAAATGAAAAAGGAAAAATGTCAGAATCATTCGAGAAATCACTTCGAAATTACATCTGTTCAGCTCTATTTCTTAAAAGTTTTTAAATTGATAAGAGTATAAGAGTATAAATTTATAAGAATATAAGAGTGTAATTAATCAAGATTAAGTAGGCAAAAAGGTCTTTTTTTATTTAGAATATTTAGATTTCTTAAAATGAACCTTTGCGAAATGTTTTAATTTTTATCCTTTATCAGAAATCAAGCAATTTTTGAATTCTATGTTATTCGAATGCTATTTGTATGACAATATTCGAGAAGCGCCTTTTGAATTTCTATGAACTATTTTAATTTGAATTATCAAAGTTAACAATGAAACAGCGTAGTATAGGTTAAAATTATTGTTTATTGTTAATATTATTACAACCACCAATAATGATTTATTTTATGTTCCATACACAAGTTCTTAGGTTAAAATAATTATTGTAAAATAATGTCGCTGTAAAATATCAAACAAATCTAGAATTGACAATATTAAGCAATCCCCCCCCCCTTCTTCTCCAGTAAATTGAAGACGATTCTAAATAAGATGCATATTAACGTAGGCTGCACATCGTTTTAAAATTTCAACAAACTAGTGTTTTAATTCAGTTTCTTTTCCGGAACATTTGCCATTCACATGTTTGTTTTTCTACGTATTTTTCAGATACAATAAATCCAGACAATATTCTGCACGTTGATCTAGAAGTACTCTTGTATGTAGTGTAGTCGTCATGTATGTAGCCATAATGCATATAAATACATACATGTGAGATAACGGTTTAATTTGATTGAAAAATACGATCTAAAATGTTATCTCTCGATAACGCGTTAAAATAACTACTTCCAGCTTGTAAAATAAAACATGCGAAAGATTTTTCAGTGATGAAATTAAACGACAGAAATAGACACAACTTGCATGAATTACTGTAAAAAATTATACAAAAAAGCAATAATCTATTTGATTGTTTAAATTTAAATTCAGTAAACATTGTGAATTCACTCACGTTCATTTGGCGAACACCAGTCTTTATCGCGAAATCTCTGACGCGATGCGGTACAATTTCGATATATATATATATATATATATATTTACAGACTTTGTGTTGAAATTCCGCAGCTAAATTTCAGTGATATTTTACGCAATAAGATATTTATGGAGCATTGTTAGCACTTCAGAAATATTTTGAGCATTGAACTTTTAAGTTTTGTTTTCTTTGTTAAGTCCAATTACCTTTAATTTGAAACAATAACCATGTGAGAGAACGCACAGAAAAATACTGATGTCTGTTTTCACTATTCAGTAAATCTTTATACTGATGTACGATACGGTAATCGCAAAAATAAACGAAATTTTATTATAATTTTTTTGTATTTAAAAATAAAACTAGTTTTTCAAATTCTTTTTTATATACAGTTTATTTTAAAGGCATTTACTTTATCTTAGGGGGGGGGGGGGGAGGAGGATCCGTGCACATTTTAAAATAATTTTTATTTATTGAGTTAAAATTTTGAATTTTTTCTTAGATGGTTAACCATATTATTTGTAGACAAAATCGCATGATAAAACTTACTATAATTCTTTGAAAAATTTTTAATTAAAAAATTATTAAAAAAGTGGATACTTCAAAATCGTTATAACTCAAAATATTACTTGTAGAATTTCATTTTTTTTTAATTTTTAAATAAACAGAAATATCTATATTTTAATTTTGATTCATAATTGATAAAAATATTAATTTAAGAAAAATTAAAAATACTTAAAGTAAAAATTTGAAAAAAAAAGATAATAAAATTATATTTTCAAAAGTAAATATTTTTTACAAATTTGCTGAATTGAAATTAAAGTAAAACAATCCGAAAAGACATGTTCCAAGTTTGAAGCAGTTAGCTTTAACTGTTCTTGAGTTATAACATTTTGAATCCGAGAAATTGTGAAAAAACCCACCATGAAGATAGCGCATTTTCACAAGAAGTCATTTCCATGACAACCATTGTTTGAAAGCTAGATTTTGAAAATAAACCAAAATGAATATATATATATATATATATATATATATACACTATCTACCAAAAAGTATTTGTACACTTTCAGTTTTTGACATTTTGTCAAATATTTAAAAATATACTGGTCGGATTCTTCTGGAACTTCAGAAATATAAAGATTATGTTTCACTTTATATTTATTTACATTCATTTGTTAAGCGGGTAATTAGGGGGCCGGCAAAAAAACAAAGAATAATAGAAATATTTAGGATCGCCCTGTACATGAAAATGCACGAAACGACTTATCGCTTTAGAATACAAATATATGAATACAGTAGAATATGTACACTAATTTTTGTGAGAATAGCGTGTATATTTATGGCGATAGAGCGATTTTTTTGAAAAATTCAAAAAATTCTGGTATGTTTTTTGTTTATATCATGCTGGGTTTTTGACCAAATTTAACGCAAATTTCAGAAAAATTGTCAAAATGCAGTAGAAAAAATGTAGCGCAATTGGAATATAAATATATTAAATATTTTATGAAATATGAGTAGTTGTATAAAATAATTTTTATCTGCGCATGCGCGAACTAGAAAAACATTTTTTTACATCATTTAATAGTCAATTCTATGGAGTGACTTATAAAAAAAATCCAATCAAATATCGTGAAAATTCAAAAAGATATCATTATTTTAGTGAGATGTTTTTACTCTGCTCTCTAAAAACGGCTGAATCTTAAGGGATTCTCCACAAATTGACATTTTTTAATAACTGACTTTAAAAAAAAACTAGTATTGAATTAATACAATATCTAATACAATATTGCTGCTAATAAGTACTTGACAATTGTGATAGAAAAGAAAAAGAGCTTTATTCGCATTCAGGGCCAAAACTAAGAGAGGGTTGGGGGAAAAGGGCATGTGCCCCGGGCGCTAGGATGAAAGTGTCCCAAATGTACATTTTGTTTGGCGATTTTTTCCATGTCTATGTTTAGCATGATATTGTCAAAATCGTCCCATTCAAAGCATTTCTCCTATACCAAAGCATAGAAGAATCTAATGATGATGGCATAAAGATCCCGCATAAAGCAGATTTTTTTTTTCGTTTTGATTCGGTTTCACGATTTTAAGGTATCATTTTTTTTAAACAAAGCAGACTACTTTAATCAATATTACATATTTTAAGTTTTAAAATAAGTCGGCTATTAATAAATTAGAAAATATTTCTTTGCAAATACTTTTGCAGATGCTTTGCAAAGAAGAAAAGGGAGGGGGGGGGGGGAGTTCACCAAAATTCATTGAAATATAAATATATTAAATATTTTCTAAAATGTTCTATGTCATGCAATATTTTCAACCAAATATAAAGCCACATTCAGAAAAATTCGCAAAATGTAGTAGAAAGAATAAGGTGCTATTGAAATATAAATATATTAAAAGTTTTCTAAAATATGAGTATTTGTATGAAATATTTTTTAATCAGCGTATGCGTGAACTATAAATTTATCATTTTACATAATTTAATATTCAACTCTATGGAGCTACCCATAAAAAATCCGATCGAATTTCGTGGAAATTCAGAAAGTTATTGTGGATAGGAGTGAACTGATTTTCAATTGGTCTCTGAAAGCAGTTGAATGACGTCAGATTTTACGCAAATTGCCAAATCTCCATTTACGTTTTTTACTGGTGATGTACTTCTTTTCTTAGATAATTACCAGAACGAACCTATTTCAGGATAAAAATAATTATAAAAAATCGAAGCATTTGTGTCAAATCTACCCATTGATACATAATTGATAATGGCTCTTATGCAAATGCCGATATCTGCGATCCTGAAATACGTCAAGTTCTCCACTGTTAAATGTGGTGTCGAAAACAACACTGACATCAATCGCATGCATGATGCCAAGAAGAACAGAGCTGTCTGATTTTGAGAAAGGTGTGATCATCGGGTACCACCGAAATGGCCGATCTTTAATCGACATATCTAGCGAGCTTAATTACCCCAAAACGACTGTGGCTTATGTGATTAGAAAATGGAAGCTGAATGGTGATTGTCAGAATGTGGCCAGAGTAGGCAGACCGACGAAACTGGGAGATAGAGACCGACGGGTTCTGTCTAGAGAAATTCGGAAGAACCGCAACCAACCAATGTTACACATACGCCAAGAATTTCAACAAACTTCAGGATGTGTTGTTTCCATGAATACCATCCGTAAGGAAGCTCTTCTGCTTAATTTTTATGGCCGTGCTGCCGCCCATAAGCCTTTAATCACCAAGTCCAACCGCGCAGCTCGGTTAAGTTGGTGCAAAACACGCCAGCAATGGAAATGTACAGCAATGGAAACAGGTTCTCTGGAGTGATGAATCAAGGTTCACCCTCTACCGTTCTGATGGTAGGGTCTGGGTCTGGCGTCTGCCTGGAGAACGCCTCCTACCAGAATGTATTGTGCCCACAGTTAAATTTGGCGGAGGGGGAATTATGTTCTGGGGTTGTTTTTCCTGGTTCGGACTAGGACCCTTGGTCCCAATTCATGGTAAGCTCAATGCCGATGCCTACTGTAATATACTGGACAACAGTGTATTTCCTACGTTGTGGCAATACTATGGATTGGACCCATGTTATTTCCAGGATGACAACGCAAGCTGCCATGTAGCGAGGTCCAGCATGGATTGATATGCTGATAATGGAGTGCATTGACTCGAGTGGCCTGCCCAGAGCCCAGACCTGAACCCAATAGAGAACCTCTGGGACGAGTTGGATCGTCGAATTAAGGCGGGTGACACACGCCCAAAATCAGTAAAAGAGCTTACCTGCCTTGTACAAACAGAGTGGAATAAAATACCATTAAATGTAATACAAGGACTAGTTGAGAGCATGCCCAGGAGAGTCGCAGCTGTAATTGCCTCTCGAGGAGGATCTACAAATTATTAAATGTGAACAGGGCCAAAACCAGTCTTTTTTTCCCGAGGCAAACGTGGATTTTGAAGGTACCCCTTTCCCCCTCCTTCGCAAAACATATTTATAAAGAAAATTTCTCCAATTTATTAATAGCCGACTTATTTTAAAACTTAAAATATGTAATATAAAATAACGTATTCTGCTTTATTAAAATACTCCAATTTGATACTTTAAACCGAATCAAAAAAATTCTACTTTCAACAGGATCTTTAAGACCCTTGTCCCTGCCCGCGAAGACACTGCTGAGCTAATGCTATTCCTGTGGGGAGGCATTTTTCTAATAACTCTTTCGCATTTTAAAATTTTCATTTTTTTTTTTTTTTTTTTTTTTTTTTTTTTTTTTTTTTTTTTTGCATTGGATAGCGGAAGTCCCTCTCAAAATCTCAGTCCCTCGCAAATTCTTTGGACTGTTCTTGATCAGTTACGGCGATCATATCAGCCAAATTTATGGCACATAATGAGAATGATAGTGTTTTTAGGTATGTGCCAGTGCCTGATGTGGCACACGATGCAATGAAGGATTAAGAAATCATTTTCTAAATTATGTTTAAGGAAAGGTACCAAATAACTACATAAATAGAAATCTAAATGATAATACACTATGTAAATGCAGATTTGCAGCAATAAATTTAGCGTAATATATATATAATATTTTAATCTTATTTATTCTTCATTTGTATTTGATCTGGTCTGGTTTTAATATTCATTAGTTATTTGTTTTCTTAATGAGAATTGTTCTGCGTTTAATGTATACTGCTTTATCAGGCTTGATACTATGTTGTGAATTGTATTTGAAATGGTTGTAGATTTGTAGCATTATATATATATGTTACAGGCCAAACCCGATTTTAGGCCAAACTAAATTAGCCTAGGCCAAATCGGTCTATCCTAACGCCCATCGGATAAACTAATTTTTCCTAGGCCAAACCGGTCTATCCTAACGCCCATCGGGTAAACTAGTTTTTCCTAGGCCAAACCGGTCTATCCTAATGCCCATCGGACAAACTAGTTTTTCCTAGGACAAACTAGTCTATCCTAAGACCCATAGGACAAACTAGATTTACCTAGACCAAACTAATTTGGCCTAACTCTTTTAGGATAAACAAGTTTAGACTGCTGTTTATTGGTCTGAACTAGTTTATCCTAGGCCAATTCAATTTGGCGTGATTTTATTGAATTCAATGACCGCCTCAACGCCAATATTCTTGTTTGCCCTAGGCTGATCTAGTTTATCCTAGGCCAATGTAGTTTTACGAGTTTTTAGCTCACGGGCGTGCAAGCCAGATATATAATGGGCTCACAGGTTCTGTATATGCATGTGCGCATGTATGTACGCATGTATGTACGTATGTGCGTACGTACGTACGTAACGCGATAACTCTTGATAGATATATCCAATTTGCTTCAATTTTGGATGTACGTTCATTCTGATAAGGTACTTTTCTGATTAATTTTGGAAATTCATTGGATAAGAATAAAGGGGGGCGAACGGGAGGCTAATCTCGCACCGTTAATTTAGAGAAATGGATTTATCATGCAGAATTCTCAGTTTTCATTTAAAATTTTAGATATAGGATCATTGTGACAAGGCGCTTCCGTGATTAGTTGTGGATGTTTATTGTTTAAGAAAGGGCAATGTGGGTAGCACAACATAATTTAGATAAATGGTTTTTGCCGCAGAATTGATGAATTCGTTTCAACTTTTTGGATATAGATTCTTTCTGATAAAGCGATTGCTTGAATAATTTTGGGGGTTTAATGGTTAAGTATGAAGGGGAAAATGAAGGATTACCCTCTTAGCTAGGAAAAACTAGTTTATCATATGGACATTTAAATAAACAAATCTGGTGTAGGAAAAACTAGTTTATCCAATTGGCGTTAGGATAAAAAAATTTGTCTTAATCTAATCTAATTTGGCTCGAAATTGGATTTGGCCGGTAAAAAACATGTCTTTCACAAGAATAAATATAAATGTGTGTAAAGAGTCATTGCTTATAACATCAATACAGAAATTTAACATCTCCACCGTAGAGACATGATGCATTGGACATGGTGTTTGCATATTTTATTTCTTTTCTACAGACTCGTGCCAACTGAGATCAGACTTGCATTTATTATTATTATTATTATTGCATATTCGAGCCAGATCGGAGCTGAACATAATTTGGAATCGAACAGCGTTTTCCATTTTTGAGAAATTAATTACCTGCCGACACATAAGCTATTTTTGTCACGGCGTCAAGTTTTTTTTTTTTTTTTTTTTTTTTTTTTTTTCGCAAAGTCGTAAGCGGAAATTAGATTCAAAACGTAGCTTTAATAGTATTTTCTCAAAGGTACATCGTTTTTATAATAAAAAAATGGATAACGCCATTCGATTACACATTTTCTGAGTGAGAATGCCTGCTAATTTTATGCATTTCCGAAAATAAATTAGTTGTTAAATGTGTTAGGATGTAGCTCTTTTGGATTTAAAAAGAGCTTTAAGGAATGACAGAGAAATTATTCACAAATCTACTTTTACCGAACAGATTCAATAGTTAAGATGTTTATAACTCTCCTTTTTTTGTTTTGTTCTAAACTACATTAATTATTTAATGAATCCCTATTTGAATATTGAAAGGTTTAAAAATCTAAATAATAAATAATACATTGTGTATTTACCATCTGTGAACGCTACCAAATCTAAAAATACATTGTAAATTTATTTAATAAATATGTATGCAGTATTTTTTAAAGGAATCCTAATTGTATGTTAAGTAAAATCTCAATTTTTTGAAGAAATTGAGTAGGGCCAGATTGAGCCGGACTGAGTCTCTTTTCACTGATTTTTGTACAGGCAGGGCTCGGCCTAAATTTTTAATTTTTACACCGGGTCACGGAAAATAACCTTCCTTCGGGAAGTGCGGGGCCCGGGCCTCGAAATTCCGGCCCGTGCAAACCTCTGACAGTATTCTACAACCCTTCGAATAAAATCCATTATATAAGGGTGATGACAAAACCACTTTGCACAAGGTTAGCTATGGAGCAATAGTCGAGATCCATATTAAAAGTAATATTTCCCAATTAAATTGATGGCTTTGCACTCACAGGCTGTTTACACCAAGGCTCGGAGCGAACAGCACTAGTTTTTATTACACTAAAGGAGCAATCAATCAATCGCTGTTGACCAAATGAAACAAGGGTAAAATCTCTTTAAATGATTTTTGAGGGCTGACCCTCCCAAATTTACAAAGGAAGGGGAACTTTTATCTCCCCACATCTACAGTCGTAAAGCTGTCAACTGACTTCGCAATGGATTTCTCTCTTGAAGTTCGGATTCAGTGCACTGAAAGAACAAAAGCGCCGACACGAAAGATCAAAGATAGCGCAAAAAGTTAGTGCTATGTGCGTAGACCTTAATTGTGTATTACGTTTTTTTTTTAAGAATAACACCCTCGAAAAATGAAGTAAGTTGGATTACTTTTTGACATTTCCCCCAATTATACTAAACCATTCAACTCCCAAAACTAATCACAGATACGCTTTATAAAATTAAACAATTATCCAAAGTTTGAAGCAAAACAGATAATTCTGCTCAAAAGAACATTCATCTGATTTAAGAAGGGTAATCCCCTATTCCTCCCTTTATACTTAATCATTAAACCCTCAAAACAATTCAGGGATTCGCCTTATAAAGAAAAAAACTATATTCAAAATTTATGGCAAATCGGATAAATCTGCATAAAAACCCATTTATCTAATTTAAGGAAGGCGATAAAATGTCCACTGCCACATTATACTTAACCAAAAGGAAAAACCCAAATTAATTAAAGAAGCACCTGATCAAATGAATTCATGTCCAAAGTTTTAAGCAAATTGGATAATTCTGTATTATAACTAATTTATCTAATTTAAGGAAGGAAATAAGTTGTAAGTTTCCCTTTTATATTTAACCGAAGAACCACCAAAATTAATCAGTTAAGCGCTTCATTAGAATGAAGAAATCGAAGATTTGCAGCAAATCGGTTAATTCTGCATGAAAAACCCTTTTGCCATAATTAGGCGGGACCCCCCGTTCTTCCCGTTGTTCTTATTTCATTAACCTCCAAAACTAATTAGGGAAGAGCTTTACCAGAATGAATTTATTTCTAAAATTTGAAGCAAATCAGTAAATTCTGCGTGAAAAAAGCATTTACATAAATTATGGGGCGTTATCCCTATTCCTCCCTCCCTTTATGCTTAAACAATAAACACCCACAACTAATCATGGAGGCGCCTCAAGAGAATGCTCCTATATCTAAAATATGAATAAAATATGCTAAAATGCATGGAAACCCATTTATTTGAATTAAGGAAAGGGGTGAATCAGCCTCTCGTTCTCCCCCCCCCCCTTATTCTTCTCCAATGACCTCCCAAAATTAATCAGAAAAGCTCCTCATAAGAATAAATCTAGATTGAAAGTTTGATGCAAATCGAGTATTATTCTATCAAGAATTATTGCATTATACGTATTTACATAGATACAGAACCTACGGGCGCATTAGTTCTCAGGCTTTGGTGGCATGATGAGATAAAAACACGTCAAATACATTATTTCTATCAAGAGTTATCACGTTACGCACAGACGTACGTACATACGTACATACATGCGTACATACATACAATACCTGTGACCCCATTATTTCTCTGGCTTTGATGCCCGTGAGCTAAAAACACGTAACTACATTGGCCTAGGATAAACTAGATCAGCCTAGGACAAACAAGAATGTTGGCGTTGAGGCGGTCATTGAATTCAATAAAATCACGCCAAATTGAATTGGCCTAGGATAAACTAGTTCAGACCAATAAACATCAGTCTAAACTAGTTTATCCTATAAGAGTTAGGCCAAACTAGTTTGGCCTAGAAAAATCTAGTTTGTCCTATGGGCCTTAGGATAGACTAGTTTGGCCTAGGAAAAACTAGTTTACCTGATGGGCGTTAGGATAAACCGGTTTGGCCTAGGAAAAACTAGTTTATCCGATGGGCGTTAGGACAAACCGGTTTGGCCTAGGAAAAACTAGTTTATCCGATGGGCGTTAGGATAGACCGGTTTGGCCTAGGCCAATCTAGTTTGGCCTGTAACATATATATATATAAACACACATACATACATACATACATACACACACACATATATATATATATATATATATATATATTTATATTATATATATATATATAGTTTATATATATATATATATATACAGGGTGATTCAGCTCGTCGGTGACAAACTTTAAGGATCGATAGAGCACACCTAGACGAACATTTTTGAATAGGGAATGTAGGGTCCCTGACGCGATGGTAAGGCGCTAGGCGCTTTCGAAAATTTGGGTGCCGAAATTCGAAACGTCATAAAAACTAGGGAAATGGTTAGATTTTCTTGCTTGTTGCGTCGAAATGATTCTGTTTGTTTAGACTTTCTTCAGTACCAATTTGATAAGCGTATCTCTTAAAACATGGATAGGGGGCGCTGCAGACTTTGGAGAGCTAGACAACAACTTTAAGCCCGTTATTTTGATAATTTAACACATGCTCGCCAAAGTTTATACTCTAACTTAAAGTTTGAACCCAAAAGTAGAGCCCTGCAAAAAGCGTAAGAGCCGGAATAAAATGTCAAAGTACAGGGTGGTCGAAACTCGAAGGCTCCTAAGAGATAAACAAACAGATTTCTTGACTTATGGCATGCATTTTCATGATTCTGTTTGCTGGGGCTCTCTGAAACTCAGTTGAACGGTACAAAAAGAAACATCGATAGGGGGCGCTTTGGGCAAAAAACATAATTCGTTGACATTTCGAACGCTAACTGGAAACGGGGCGCTACGATCAGTTAGAAACAAAACAAGAGAGTAATTTACTTATCATAAGAAGCTATTAAAACTGCAGTTTGTTTGTTTTTTTTAACAAACATAGCTGGTTTCAATCATGCACAATGCGCGCAATAAAATTTACATAAGGTGCTTTTTGCTGATTTATGCAAAAGATATCGTACCATATCGATATGCAAAAGATACGTAATGCGTAGACGACAACGCGAGATGACGTAGTTGTATGCGCAGACACGTCTTTTGAACGTGCGGTACCTACTTAAGCTTCGGGTTACTTGTCTGCAGATCGGTAGTAGGATGGAACGGTACACAAACTCTGAATTGGCTGACATGCATTTGGCGTATGGCGCTGCTGGTTGTAATGGACGAGCCGCTCAGCGGTTGTACGCCGAGCGTTACCCTAACAGGCAAATCCCCTGCCTGCCATGCCTTCTTCGCTCGAGTACACCAGAGGTTGTCCACAACGGGATCTTTCGACGGAGGCAGGCCTGAACGGGAGCGATCAGTGAGCACCCCCCGACAACGAAGAGGCTGTGCTTAACCTGGTTGAGGACAACCCAGGTCTTAGCACGAGAGATATCGCCAGACATGTTGGCATTTCGCAAGCAACTGCGTGGCGCATCTTACGTTCCCGGAATCTGCACCCCTACCACATCCAGCGGGTGCAGTTGCTCAGAGAGCAGGATTTTGGCCCTCGAGTGGAATTCTCAAGATGGTACTTGGCGATGAGATCCAGGGATCACAGTAATTGTAAACAGCATTTTGTTTACGGACGAGTCCACCTTCAGCCGGGAGGGAATGTGGAACGTCCACAACAGTCATGTGTGGTGTGATGAAAATCCACATGAAACCAGAAGCCGAGCAGCCCAGGAGCGTTTCTCAGTAAATGTGTGGGCCGGCATTCTGGGGGATTGCCTCATTGGCCCTTATTTGTTACCTGAACGGCTGACAGGTGGAAATTACCTGATTTTCCTGGATCAAGTGCTGCCGCAGCTTCTGGAGGAGGCGCACGTACCCGAAGGTTCGCGTCGCCAGATGTGGTTCCAGCACGATGGAGCTCCGGCCCATTACACGAACGACGTGCGTCTCCATCTAAACGCAAGGTATGGCCAGCGGTGGATCGGGCGTGGGGGTCCAGTTCACTGGCCTGCCCGATCACCAGACCTCACCTGCTTGGATTTCTTCCTTTGGGGTTACCTGAAGGCCGAGGTATACCATACACCTGTCAGCAGTGCTGAAGAACTTGTGGCGCGCATTGTGGCAGCTGCAGGGCAGATCAGAGATACTCCTGGCATTGTTGGAAACACACACTCCTCAATGCGACGGAGGTGCGAAGCCTGCATCATGGCCCAAGGTCGAAATTTCGAGCATCTTCTGTAGTGTTATTTTTTGTAAACAAATTTCCAGTATCATTGATGTTTTTGGTCTAAATTTATTCAGAAGTGTTGAGCAGAGGTAGAAAATGTGTTTTCATTATTACTAACTGATCGTAGCGCCCCGTTTCCAGTTAGCGTCCGAAATGTCAACGAATTATGTTTTTTGCCCAAAGCGCCCCCTATCGATGTTTCTTTTTGTACCGTTCAACTGAGTTTCAGAGAGCCCCAGCAAACAGAATCATGAAAATGCATGCCATAAGTCAAGAAATCTGTTTGTTTATCTCTTAGGAGCCTTCGAGTTTCGACCACCCTGTACTTTGACATTTTATTCCGGCTCTTACGCTTTTTGCAGGGCTCTACTTTTGGGTTCAAACTTTAAGTTAGAGTATAAACTTTGGCGAGCATGTGTTAAATTATCAAAATAACGGGCTTAAAGTTGTTGTCTAGCTCTCCAAAGTCTGCAGCGCCCCCTATCCATGTTTTAAGAGATACGCTTATCAAATTGGTACTGAAGAAAGTCTAAACAAACAGAATCATTTCGACGCAACAAGCAAGAAAATCTAACCATTTCCCTAGTTTTTATGACGTTTCGAATTTCGGCACCCAAATTTTCGAAAGCGCCTAGCGCCTTACCATCGCGTCAGGGACCCTACATTCCCTATTCAAAAATGTTCGTCTAGGTGTGCTCTATCGATCCTTAAAGTTTGTCACCGACGAGCTGAATCACCCTGTATAAACACACATACATACATATACACTATATTGCCATTGATTATGGGACACTTGCGATTTTAGACATTTTACTAATTATGCAGAAAAATACATGAGGAATCATCTCGAAACTCTTAGTGTATAAATATAATAGTATAAGTCATACATCTCCGTGAAGATTTTTTCCCGAAACTCCAAAGGGGACCGTCAACAAATTAAAAAAGAATGAATATCTTTTGAATAACCCTGTCAAAACTAATGTAGCAAAAGCGCTCAAACTCTAGATTGTGATTGAATGCTTTATTGTAATAAGCCTTGTTCATTTTTATGCAAATAGCATGCATACTCGCAGAGTAATTAAGGTTTTTATAAAAATGATCCCAAATTTTTCCAAGTTTTTTCCTTATAATTTTCAGAGTTCTTAATATAAAATATTATTTTTTTCAGAAAATATGACAAACAACATTGCACACAGTACCCTGTAATCAGAATTAAAAAATAATGAAAATTGTATAAAAAATGAGTTGGTTTACTAAATGATTTTTTACTGCGCATGCGTCAGCGATATCAAAATTTTATTTGCATATTATGTTAGCTAAATGTATAGAGCAACTTTTGTGAAAGTCACAAAATCATAACTTGAAAATTCTGACAATAATCGTCAATTGAATAAGTCGAAAATCCGTTATTCTCAAAATGAAGCAAAAACAAGAGGGGTTGTATCCATATATTCATTGATTAGTGTCAATATAGAACACACAATATGGGATGTACTAATGCATTTGGATAAAATCCCTCATTTTTTTGGTTCATTTTGGAAACAACGGATTTTGTCCTTTTTCTACAGACGATTACTTTCAGAATTTTCAAGCTATGATTTTGAGACTTTTACAAAAGTTGCTCTATACATTTAGCTAACATAATATGCAAATGAAATTTTGATATCTTTGACGCATGCGCAGTAAAAAATTATATAGTAAACCTACTCATTTTTCATACAATTTTTATTATTTTTTAATTCTGATTACAGGGTACTGTGTGCAATGTTGTTTGTCATATTTTCTGAAAAAAAATATTATTTTATATTAAGAACTGAAAATTATAATGGAAAAACTTGGAAAAATTTGGGATCATTTTTATAAAAACCTTAATTACTCTGCGAGTGTGCATGCTATTTGCATAAAAATGAACACAGTGTATTACAATAAGGCATTCAATCATAATCTAGAGTTTGAGCGCTTTTGTTACATTAGTTTTGACGGGGTTATTCAAAAGATATTCATTCTTTTTTAATTTGTTGACGGTCCCCTATGGCGTTTCGGTAAAAAATCTTCACGGAGATGTATGACGTATACTATTCTATTTATACACTAAGAGTTTCGAGATGATTCCTCATGTATTTTTCTAGATATTTAGTAAAATGTCTAAAATCGCAAGTGTCCCATAATCAATGGCAATATAGTGTATATATATATTATATGCGTATGTAGAGGGGGAAGCACACACACGTTGATACACTGCAGGATTTAAAAGCTACAACAGTCAATGTCATTTATAACTAAGCATTAGATGCTAATCTAAATTCTACTGTGTACCCAATAAGTTATTATTAAAGTGATGGAATAACTGAATACCCAAACAAACCCGTCAAAGACTACAAAATATATTCAAGATAATTTGAATTGCAAGAAAATAATACAGTAAGTGCATTTTTGACTACGCGCTATTAATGTTTGACAATTAGAATCGTTAAAACGATCCACTAAACATGTTTTTTCTACTAATAACATGAGATATAGTGATAGGCAAATGGCTACAAAGACCTTAAAGATCTAGAGATAATTTGAGAAAGTTCGGAAAACTATTTAGTTTAGTTTTGCATTCATTTACTGATGTTATAGATAACGACGAGTGAAAGTCATTTGGCGAAATCCGTAAAACCGAATCGTGAGTGTTATTTATTATAATTGCTTTATTGTGAATATCCAAGGTGTTAGATAATTACTACACCGTGTATAGCGATTCTGAATGGTAATAACAGATATGCATCAAAATAATTCCGTTTACCAACCAATTTTGCTGCATAACTCGACAACATTAATGTTGATGTTTTCATGAAGATGTATTTCATATTATTGTTAATTTATCGTATTATAATCATGCTAGTGTCTCTTTTTTTTTGCTATACAGTAGCGAATTCTTAAACTGCTAATTTATGAAATATAATTTCAGTTGCAAATATGTTTCAAATGTGTATTTAACCGTTTATTAAAAGTAATTTTACATAAAATTAATTTCATCTCCATTATACCAAGAAAAAAAAATGAGTTTTTTTTTTTTTAAACAAAAATTTAGATACTTTTTATTTTATGAAATGTCAGCATCTTCAATCT
Source organism: Maratus speculifer (assembly GCA_964019185.1). Taxonomy (NCBI): domain Eukaryota; kingdom Metazoa; phylum Arthropoda; class Arachnida; order Araneae; family Salticidae; genus Maratus; species Maratus speculifer. Next base: position 390,055,786 of record OZ025292.1, on the reverse strand, counting down.
TATTCTCGTTTTTAACTTCAAAAAGCGATGAAAAGTCATAAAATTTACAAAATTGTTTTGAAACTAAGACAATAATTGAATGATCAAACTAAACCCACTAAAGATTACAAAATATTATTGAATGTAATTTGAATTGCAAGAAAATAATGATTTCTATTATTATTATTTTTTAATTGTAATCCATTAAAATGATCCACTAAATAGATTCTCCTACCAATAATGCTATAGTGTGACGGTCAAATGAACTTCTAACACCACAAGAACGCGAGAAAGTTCAGAAAAGTATTTAGTATAAGCCTTTCAGGTCCGATTTTTTTTCCAGTTTTTAGAGATAACGATTGTTGTTGTTTCGCATACTATTCAAGTAATATTCGTATGAAGATAGGCTAAGGAGGAATTTTTGGAGATGTTTAGAAAATATTGTATTACAATAAGATTTAACTTATATTGCAACTTTCTAATACTTTTTTCACTTTATTACACAGGATTCTTTCAGGAAAGTAACTTTTATTTTAAATTTAAAGAGTGAAATATATGTTTAAAATAAAAGAATCGAAAACGACGCAAAGAGATTGAAGCAAATAATAATAATAATTATTATTACTAAATGCCTAAACATAAATGAAGTCATATAGTAAATGCGTAGATATATTCTAACATTACTGCATGTAAATAGTAGCAAAAGTATTTCTTAAAACAAAAAATTTCTTCATTAAAAGACATGTACTATTAATAGTACACCAGACCGAACAAGGATGTCCATCCTTGTTGTCATTGGGAAATTTTAATAATTTTTTTTAAAATTTATATTTAAATAAACTGGATTGCAAAATATTTTGCAGTGAAAATTTTGTCTGAGTTAATAAATAAATTAATTAATGACAGTGCTTGTGGAAAATGCATTTCAATTCAATTTAAATTGATGATTTTATCTGAGAATATAACTGTTCATTTTTAAAGAAGATGGAATTACTTTAGAATAATTACATTAAATTTGAGTGACTGAGCAATCTAAAACAACTATATTAAAATTGAGTAAGTAAACCACTGTAGTGATATTCTTCTACAATTCAATAATTATTAAATCGGCTTGGAAACCAGATATCCGACAAGAGATTTCAATAAAAACACAGGTTGTCCCAGACACATTTTAAAAAATCAATATATAATCAAGTAATTATCGTACAGGAGTGTGGTTTGGATTAAAATGTTTCTCACGATGATTTTTTTTTTCTTTTTCATGCGAATAAAAACAGTTAGCTCCAAAATTCTATCATAGATGATGCGACTTGTCCAAAATAAAAAATAAATAAAAATTCCTCCTTAGTTTATTTACGAAATAGGTATCAACGCAATTACCTTTGTCCCTGAGAATCATCATTTCTGTGTCACAAATGTCGAAATTAATCTGAAAATCAGAAAAAAGCAGGTTTCAAACCGAACATTCAAACGAGTGGTGACATCTATGATCAAAATTTGGAACTAATTATTTTCATTCGCTTGAAGAAAACTTTATAGCGTGAGACGAATTTTAAGCAGCCACCCTTGTATGACAATTAATTGATTTTATATTGAATTTTACAGATTCTTGAAACACCCTGTGCTTTGTATATTGAACGTATTCCATTCAAATAAATGAATAAATGAATAAAAATAAAATGATAATAATAACAAAATAATAAATTTAAAATAAAAAAAAATGAGACATGGCTGGACAAAAGCGCTTTTAATAGATAGTGTAAATTTTAAATCGTACTTTATTGTAAATTTTATGCTGATATTGTAAATTGTGACATACAAATTTTGATGCAGGTATTAAATTAATTGTTTTACCCTAATAAATTTGCAATAAATGTCTACATGTAAGTAATTTTAACATTAAATTAGTCATAAAAATTTACTTTATTTAACTTGTATTTAAAAAACACTTTAAATTTTATTTTACAGCTAACATCAGTTTTTAATGGCTTTATGTTAAATTATTTGTTTCACTTATTTCATTAAAATAAATAAAGTTCATTATCATCTCTTAAAAGCAATAAAACATTTTTTATAAACTGTCTACATGTTTCAGCTTCAGGGATGTTTTTAATCAAGGCAAAAAAGAGTGTTTTTCAATGCATGCCAATATGATAATTGACGATGGAAGACCTTTGAAATTGTCGTATTACAACAGAATTAAATAAATATAACAACTTTCCAGTACTACCCCCCCCCCTTTTCAATAACAAATTATGTATTTGGACGAAATCTATTATTTCTAAATTCGAAGAATGAAACACGCATTTGAATTAAAAGTCTCAAAAACGGTGTATATAGTTTAACGCATTCAGTTGAGTTAATTTAGTTGTCTTAGACCAGTAACTCAAAAAATATATTTCATATAAATTGTATTTGAAAATTATTATTGGTATTTTACTTATTTGCCTTTAAAGAAAAAAAACTAATCTTCTAAATCTACTATGGTTTTGTTCTTCTGCTAATTAAAGATTAACCTTTTCACTTTCGTATAATATTGCATATTTTTACATTTTAATTGTTTTTTAATTACTTTTTTAATTAACTAAAAGTAGCAAGAATTGTACATGTCATTGACTATTATCACGTCATTTATCTTTCAGTATAGGTAGTAAAATAGCTATGAACCAATAATTTATAATTAAAAAAGGAAGAAAAGGAAAGGGTACTATAAAGTAGTTGTATATATTTTTGTTGTAGTTCATTTTCCAAACTTTAAAAAAATTCTTTCATAGCCTGTCATCATGTTGATGGTACACAAAATAATGATAATTTAATTTCATTAATTTTATTTATTTATTTATTTATTTATTTATTTATTTATTTATTTTTTTTGTCATTTGCATAGTTTTTCTTAAATTTTAAACTGTAAAAGTAACTTTTCACAAAAAGGAAGAAAAGAAATTGAATTCAAATGCATATTTTATGTAATAATAATAATAATAAAATAATAATAATTGTTATATTTTGTTACTTCTCTTAGTGTTTACAGTGCTCTCATTTTTTGTAAAACTTTAATTTTAATGTAAAGGCTAAATTAGATTTTTTTTTTTTTTACTATTCCCTTATTCCTGCAGAAAAGGATAGACTGGTAAATAATATACTGCTTTACATGCTTTACGAAAGTGCATTCCTTTCGCGCCTGGAGGTTTTAATTTTTGTATTAGCATTGTTAGACTCTTCTCATCATAATAATACACAAATATTAATTTGTATGCCAAACTAAGTGTATTTTAAATGTATTCGCTTTATAAATGTACATTATAACAGTAACCTTTTATAACATTACTATTAATTGTATTGCTAACTATTTAAACTTTAATGAATGTATTAACCCAGCAAGCTTTTAAAAAAACACTTAAATGGCATATGGAAGAATATTTTGTGTTTTTATTTCTAAATTACAGGAGTTTAAATTAAATTTTAACGTATGTATTCAATTAGTTGTTTCATTTATTTTCCCGAAATAAGTGAAGTTTGTCGTTATCCCTTATGCCTCTGCAAAAATAGAGATTGGCAAATCATATATTGCTTTCTATACTTTACGAAAGTGCATTTCTTTCGTGTCCGGAGGTTTTAAATTTCGTATTACCGTTTCTAGATCCCCCTTACTCAGCGAGATAAGTCCCCGAAGAGCACTTGATAGGGGGTTTCGGGAAAGAAAACTTGCCAGACGAAAGCATCTTCCTCCATCCCTGATGTCGCGGAGAGATTGAAAGTGTTCCGTCAGAGTGGAAAATTTGATCTTGTATTCTTGCTAGTTTAGAGTGTTTTTGAAAATTTTATAAACTGATATTATCCTACTAACCAAGGGATTGATTTCATAAGCATCGGCTTTCGCAAAAGGAAAGGGCATTTTTGCCTTTCCCATTTATATTCAAATTTAATTAACTAAATTTTCTTTCTTTTTTTCCGTGTTTAAAAAAAAAGACAAAAGTCATTTATTTAATTCATATTCTTTAAATAAGTAAATTCTAACAGAAAAGGAAACTAAAGAGCTTTCTTCGAGGGTGCCCCCCCCCCCCCTCCGAATAGTGCACGGAGCAGAAATTCTAATTATCTTTTTTCTATGCATTGATGTATTTGAAATTGATCTTAAGCGATGATATTGAGGGGGATGTAAAATTTTAACTAATAAAAAAGAAAAAGCGAACTGTTGATTTTTTGTTTTTAAGAACCCATTTTCGTTAGATTTCTGAATTGTTTTTTATGTTGATATTTTTTAGGATTTTTTTCAAATGATGTTCAGGCAGTTATTAATTTAGTTTATTTCATGTTATTTTTTCATGTTTATACTCTCCATTAAAAAAGAAACTAGCAGAAATATTTTTTTCTAAAATCTTGTATCTCTCTGGATTTTTTCTTGTTTAGCATTCATGGATTGGTTCACAACTATGTCATGAATTAAAAAAATGTAAGAAATATTAAAATCCTCGCGTAAGAATAAAAATATTCATTTTCAGTAGTACTGTTCATACAAATTATAGTACAACACAATAAATTGTAAAAAAATAGTGCTGTAAAAACAATTTTCCTCAGGATGTTTAAGGAGAAATGGGGGCAAATCTTAAGAAATAACTGAACATATTATAATTTGGTGTAGAAAACTAAGGTCATAACTTATTTATTTAGTTAAATAAAGTATATATCTTATCCCAATCCAAAGTCATATATTTATTTATAACTTTAAGAATAGTTGAACGAAATGTTAAAGATATTTACTTTGTTTTGTACATAATGTAATCACAAATACATAATGTGACGTTACCATGAGAAGCAATGATATTTTTTACCATTTCTATCTAAACATGGAAAACACTGCATATTTCGAAATGTTGTTGATATTGTGTGGTGTACTTACAGCATTTTTAGTAATGTTTACACATTCAGATGAAGCAAGGCGAATGTATAAAATAACTGCTTTAAGTATCTTCCTTATTGAGAAAATTAAGACTAAAAATGTGGATTCATATTGGAGTGGGATGCTTCGTATTTTAAATAATTCTAAAAACTGCGTTCTTCGTTTATACGTAAAAATCATTTCTTGTAATGAAAAAGTTCGAGATTGTTTAATCTTCTTTGAAATTGAAAACTCTATGTCTATTCTAGTAAGACGATCACTTTGTTGCTATGCAAACATATTGTTAGGGGGTATTGGGGGTTAGGGGCTATTGTAACATTATTGTTTAGGGGGGGGGGAGGGGAGTCTGGTATATGATATCGTAATATATCTCTAGGGAGAGGGGGAGTTGTTTTTTGATATCGACATCATTTTTGACCAAATCAAAATTTTATCTTTTTATTTGTAATATGATTTTTAAACCAAAATAGCATGTAATATTTTTTTTCTAGTCATCTATTTTTATTAAAATTCAACGTTATTATTAAAATATCTAAATTATCATAGAATTATTTAATTCTAAAATGTAGAATATCTCAACGTTTGACACTCCTATTCTTCTTCATATGCGTATGCATACATAATCTCTGTTCGAGAAACCACATGCGAAGTATATTTGAAATGAAATTTGTGTTTACTAATAAATAAAAAGGGAAAGAAAAATAATACTGTCCACGTGTTAGTTGATAAGAATTTCTATTCTCCTACTCTATATGGACCAAGTGCAAGAAAACATTGATAATGCTGAATGCATTATGTAACAAAAAATTATTATAAAAACTTTTAAATAATGTCTATTTCCTTTAAAGGTGCTTTGATATAAAGCTATTACATATATAAAGTGATATTTTATTAATGTTTGCTCATTTGAATCAATAAAGTATGCAAAAAATAAGTCTAACCATTTTTGTATATCACCCCAAACAAAGGAAATAAATTTCAAAAACAACAACAAAAAAAAAAAATTTAGACATTGATAACGATATCATTACGATGGAGGGGGAATTTGTGGGATGATAACAAAGATATCAGAAGGGTGGGGGGGGGGCTCCAAATTTTCTAAAAAGTTGATAACGTTATATATGCACAGCCCCTTTACACAAGATAAAGGCTTCAAATAATTCGAATGCTAAGTAAAACACTGTTAAAGGAAATCATCAAAACTAATGACAAATAAGTAATGGGGTCAGTTGACGCAGGAAGGTGAATTAAAAAAAATACACTTTTTATTTTTATAATATGTATTTTTATATTTTTATTCCATTAATTATATTTTTCTGGTGCTAGTATCAAATTGTATTCATAAATCTCTCACGGTAATTAAAAACATTCGACTAAATAAATTTATGCTTGTCATATAAGGAAAACTTTTTCCTCATTCGATTCTTTTTTGCTTTTCCGTAAAGAAGTCATTTAATGTTGGTTTTCTTATCCTTTTTCCTTCACCAAGAGGTTATCGATAGAAGAAGTAACATATCTTGTAGTTCAATTTTTTCTATTCAAAATTTGAATTAGTAATTTCTAACTGAGATCAATTTATTAATTTCTATTATTATAGTCAGTGGCGCCAACTTTTTAAAAATATTGGGTTGTCTAAAAAATATTGGGTAGGCTCAAAAATATTTTTGTAAAATGGCGTGGCGAGTTTGTTTTTCTTTGAAGGTTTGTCAGATGGTGAAACATGAGAATTTTAAGTCAAGCTATCATGTTTTAATAAAGTTGCAATTTTATTAAATTATATTCTCAAGAGTTTTTCCTTATAAAGACATTGATATTCACAGTAATGTCATGATATCATGAACACGACTACAAATTGAATTAGCTGAAAATTAAACATGGAGAAAAAACATTTCAATTCACTTGGGATTTATGGAGAACAAAAACGCATAGTCATTGTCAACATAAATTTCGTTCTGAGGAGAAAAATGAATATTAAAATAACAATGAAATAAATAACTAGAACAATAAAAATTGGGTGCGCTATGATTCAAAATTATTGGGTAGGTTCACGCCCCACGGGCCCGTATAAGTTGGCGCCAATGATTATAGTTAAATATTAAAAAGGAAAAGAGCTTTTATTCTTTTCTATCACAGATGTCAAGATACTTATTAACAGAAATATTGTATTAGATATTGTATACATTAAATACTAATTTTTTCCTAAAAGTCATTTGATAAAAAAATGTCAATTTGTGGAGAATCCCTTATCATTCAGCCGTTTTTAGAGAGCAATGTAAAAACAGCTTACTTATAATAATGATATCTTTTTGAATTTTCACGATATTTGATTGGATTTTTTTAAGCTACTCTATAGAATTGACTATTAAATGATGTAAAAGAATCGTTTTTATCGTTCGCGCATGCGCAGATAAAAATTATTTCATAAAACTACTCATATTTCATAAAATATTTAATATATTTATATTCCAATTGCGCTATATTTTTTCTAATGGATTTTGCCATTATTTCTGAAATTTGCGTTAAATTTGGTCAAAAACCCTGCATGATATAAACAAAAACATACCAGAATTTTTGAATTTTTTTTAGTAAAATCACTCTTTTTCCATAAATATACATGCTATTCTTACAAAAATCAGTGTACATGTTGTGCAGTATCCATATATTTGTATTCTTCAGCGATAAATCGTTTCGTGCATTTTCATGTACAGGGTGATTCCCAAATATTTCTGTTATTCTTTAATTTTTTGTCGGCCTCCTAATTGCCCTGCTTATCAAATGGATGTTGATAAATATGAGATCATACATAATCTTCATATTCCTGAAGTTTCAGAAGAATCCGACAAGTGTATTTTTAAATATTTGAGAAAATGTCAAAAATCGAAATTTTTCAAACACTTATTGGTATATAGTGTATGTTAAAAGGTAAAATTTTTATGTACGAATTAGCCATCTTTTTCTTTCTTCCTTTTTATTTTAAGTTCGAAAAAGGAGAATTGCTAGTTTACCGATTTACGTTTTCCATGGGCTCCCTTTCGATGCATATATTTGATGATATTGTTTTAAATATTTTCTAAGACACGGTTTAAAATATTTATATTTGTACAGAAGCACATTAAGCGTATAATATGAAGAACTTATGATAAAGCTAGCTAGTGACACAATCCTCGTTTTGGTAAAATAAGCTGTTTTTGTTCCAAATATCTACTTGCGTTTGTTGTCAAATTCCTCCTTTATTAATTAAAATCTTTGTGAGTGTTAGATTTTTTAAAAAAGTTCCATTCATCTAGCATTAAAATTGACCGAGTTATGAAACTTTAAATTCCATGACTTAAACCACTTCTATGTAGCTGCAAACGGATAAGTTGGACGAAGTTTTCAGGGAATATCCACTAATTGCTTAAATTATTATAAAGGGCATCCATTTTCAATGCTGTCCAATAGCTAATTCTTAAACCATTTGTCACAGACATATAGCTCCAATTACAAAAATGTTTTAAATTGAGATAAAGAAATATTTTTAAAGCGATTTAACTGAAGGTGCTGCCACCGTATAAGTTTTACGGTAGTGCTAATTTTTATTAATTAACTTCTAGATTGGTTAAAATAGTTGAAGACGTGAGTTTTAAAGTTTTCTTTATTGAAAAAATCAAATTTTGGGAAATCGCAATTTTATTTTTAAATGGTGTGTTATTTTGATAAGCTTTTATTTTGCTTAAAACTTCGTACGTATGCTTTCCCTATTAAAGATTTGTATTCAAATTTTAACTCACTTCCAAATATCCCATCGAGGTTCAAATTGCACACTTATTTTTATATCGAATGACTCTGTAATATTAATACAATTTTAGGTGCGTAGCATTTATTTATTTTATAGGGCCTCACCAAATTATGCTAGGTTAAGTAATCTAATAGAATTTTAAATATGTGTCATTTTGTCACGAATTGTGACTGTTGCTTTTCATAATTTAATTTAACAAAGTTTCTGTTATTTTTTTACTTATATTTTTAGTAAAAATTTTGCTTTAATATGTAAAAATCAACATAAATTAAAAAATTATATTCTAAAAATTATTTTACTCCAGATGTTTAATGCTAAATTTTATATCTGGCGTTTATTTTTATTTCCAGTAAATTTGCGACTGACCCCTAATTTGCAGCAAAAAATATGCTTCAACTTTAAACAGCTATACTCGGTCAGTTTTAATCGCAAAAGAATGGGACTTTTTTTGTATTACTTGTTAGAGTAGTGGAAATTTTTTTTCTAAATATCACTTATAGGACGTATAAAAATTTAATTTTCGTAATTTTTTAATTAAAAATGTTTTTGAACTAAAAAGCTTGAAAAACAATTCTATACCATTTTAAAGCATTTTTGAAATTGGAACTATATGTCTATGTGTAACGGTTTAGAAATTAGCCATTGGCCACCGTTGAGAGTGGACACCCTGTTTAATCATAATATACATAACATATGTGAAGTATATTTGAAATGAAGCTTGTGTAAACTAATAAACAAAAGACAAAGAACGTCGTCCACTTGCTTTGTTGATAATAATTCCTATCAGTCCTCTCTCCCCCCTCTCTCCTCCGTTCAAGGCAAGTACATGACTTTATTATTGTTGAATGCAATATGTAACAAAAAACTATTAAAAAATATTTTTGAATAGTAACTGTTTATTTTATGTGTTACTTGAAAAAAGAGATATTTTATTGGGAAGGGTTCGAGGAATGATAACGTATGATATCAAAAGGGGGGGGGGATAAAAAATTACCATAAACTTGATAATGTTATATTTGCACAGCCCCTTATGCACATTATGCTAAAAACCTTGTTGCACATCGTCGCACAGTGTGGTATTTCGCTCAAAAAGCTGGCCAAAAGTCAAAATTTTAAATTTCGCATTTAGTTGATAGTTTTTTGGCTGGTATAAGAGGACTATCCTGTGCATATGATAACGGATTCATTTCTTTCTGTAGACTCTCCAATTGTCTGGTATTTTACTTGGAAATCATGGTTTTTGCATTTCTCATTTTATGCTCCTGATGTAGGCATCATTTTATCGAACGTCTAAAAAACTATTTTAAGTCGAACTTCAGAAACATTTTACAGTTTTTAAAGACGAATGTATATACTCTCTTGTACATAAATATTTTTGTAAATACAGTACATGTTCATTATGATTTTCAAGTTTGAAACCATAGATTATTTTGGGTTAAATATTTTAGATAAAATTATAATTTTAATAGAGAGTTAAACTGAGTTCAGCAAGAACTCTTGTGTTTTCATAATGTATAGACCTTCTAATTAAAAGATATGAAATAAAATTTGCCCCGATTCGCCCCCCCCCCCCATTTTTTTAATAAATGAAACAAAATTTCAAAAAAAAATTTCTGAAAAGCAGTTTTTTTACTTTATGAAACTTTTAAAATTTATTAACTGTTTAAATTTAATATATACTGTAGTTTTTTATTCCTACTGAATACCTTTTGGTGTGCAGATGATAAATCTGCAAATTGAAGGGGAAAAATCCTTTTTTTTTAAGTAGTTGGATGTTTCTTTTTCTTTCTTTAAGTAAAACGATCTTTGATCGTACATCCATAACGCGGACTAAATGATTTTTTGTAAATAACGTAACATTTTGGTTTTGTACCAAGAGTTTTTAATATGTGAATTATCTGTTATCTTTTTTAATAATATATTTTAAATGAGGTAAGAAACTCACTAATGAGGTAAGAAAGTTTTATATTATTAAGAAAAAATTTACTAGGCCTACATATATATATTTTTTTTTTTTATTCTATGGAATAAAAAAATCAGTAGAAATATCAAAAAAATATATGAGTGATGTAATGAAAGTATTGTGACACATAAAAATTAACGAGTCAAAGTTTCTAAAAGAGTAACTTATCGAAATTGCGAAATGTTTATAAAATTAAATACATTTGATTACGTCAGAAAATAAATTTTTCAAACATAGTTATAAACAAAAATGAACGTCTTTGGGATTCATTGAACACTGTTCAATGAACAATGTTTTTGTGAAAACAATGAGGAATGACTGAAAGGAAAGCTTTATATTTCTATAAGGATAGTAGAGAAACTTGGTCACCCAGCAAAATAGTTTAAAAAGTGTATTGGCAGAAGGAAGAGATATAAAATGGAACAATTAAAATCTGAAATTAACCAAGAACAATTGCAGTTCAACTAAGCAAAAACACTGCAGGGCATGCAGATGTTTCACAAATTATTAAAGGCATTGCATTCAGGCCAACAAAGGCAGCAAAAATATCGAAAAAAATTTAATTCTTTGTCGTAGACCTCAAACCTAAGTACATTGAGGTCATTACCAACTGAGGTTATGGCCATGTGTTTTGCAGCAGATTTTAGGTACAATCGTTTTAATATCGCCCGAACATTTAATAAATATGCATGTCCTCGCTATAAACTTCTTCAGAGAGCTAAAGTATAATTTTATCAAAAGATAACTTCATTACTGAAAACATGGCGGAAGTAAAACTTTAAAATCTTTTAGATCACTTTACTCAAAGACTGTGTTAATACATAGAAAAGGTTTTTACAACAGCAAGTGAAGCAGAATTGATAAGTTTAGAACTCCTCTGCAAATGGGGTTGTGACAGATCTCCACAACAAATATTTAAACAAAAGTCTAAAAATCCCTATGACTCGAATATGACTTAAACATTTCAAATACTCAAACACTTTCAAAAACTCTTTAGCTTCTTTGAGATTAATAAGTAAATAAATGGAATTCAAAAGTATGGTGGCAGAACCCTGTATCTTCATATTCACGTTTTTGCTTTCTCATACTAACAAGATTTATTCATGTAAATAATGACATGTTCAAGAAGAGGTAAAATACATTGAACAGCAAGCACAAAATTTAATAAATACAGAGATCCTCATAGCTTATGGTTTATTACAATTTCAATTCGTATTAGTGCTGACTAGAGTCGATGCTAAAGTTTGAAATGATACTGCTAGCAATTTATGCGATGCTATATTTGCAAACAATCCTTAAAAAAAGATTTTAATAAGCTAAAAATAATTAAAGACATTGATCCTGATTTTTTGAAATTCGATCTTTCAATATTCCATATGTTCGAATCAGATTTTTCGAGTTAATTTTACATGTTGCTTGTAATTAAAAAGCTTCCAATAAAAAGACTGTCAATAAAAGAAAAAAAAACTAATGCAAGATATGTTTTAAACTGAGGTGCGATTATGGTACACACTGCAAAAGCTGGTTTCGGAAATACCTCAAAAAGGAAAGTTTTCTCAGATCGAGAAATATCAGCTTAAATTCCTGGAATTGAGATAAAATTAATGCACTATATAAAAGCTATTCTAGACGTGCTATCTAGTGATTATAAAATAGATAATAAAAAATTTAAAGAAATTGCGAATAACACTTCTCACCTTTGAGTAAATCTTTACGGTTGGGACCCAGTGTCATACACATTACATAAAATTTTGAATCACGGAACTACTATTAAAGAACATGCCACCCAGTTTGGTAGCTATCAGAGATGGCGGCTGGTTCCAGTGTTGGGTATGAACGCGCTCACTGAACGAAAACTCACGAGTTTCGCTCACTATTTGTGAACTTTGAACTGAACTTAGATCACTATTTTATAAACGAGCGTGAACTGAACGGAAACTCAAAAAATAGACGAGTTTAAACGAAATTTACGTTCAAATTTACGTTCAATTTTTTCATAATTTATTTAAAAATTTTCCAGACCTTAGTACATTTTTTCCCTCTTTCAAATGCCATTTAGAGGCCTACACAAGCCTCAGGACGGGTTAAATCTGGATATCACTTCTCTGGGTAGTATCCTAGTCTTACTTCTTCTGCAGACTCGGGTCGCGCCGAACCGGACCTGGGCTGTATACAATTTCGCCGAAATTAGATATATTTTTTTCTTTCCAATGCAGTTTCATCTTAGAAGATTTTACTTTTACCATATATCATTTTTTAGATTTTTATGTCTCCATAACATGGAAGATGGTTTAATAATACTAATGATAGCTGAAACATTTACATACAACTAAAAAGGGTTCATTAAAAGCATAAACATCGCAGCCTACGGCACTTCTGTATAAATGGAGATTATAAACAGACTAAGGTAAGTTTTTTTGGCCAGAACTCTTGCGTAAGGGTCAATATCAATGTCCTATAGAAATGTACTCGGGGTCGGGCCGGGTTCGGTGCGAAATTTCAACTTTTTTCCCGGGCCGGGCCAAGCTCGGGCCTTGTTTTTAGCAATTATATCGGGCCGGGTCGGGCCTTGTTTTTAGTTATTATATCGAGCCTGGTCGAGCCTTGATATTAGCTATTATAACGGGCCTGGTCGAGCCTTGATTTTAGCTATTATATCGGGCCGGGTCGGGCCGCTAAATTTTCTCTACGAGCAGGGCTGGGCTCGGGCCGAAATTTTTATTTTAATTGGCCGGACATTTTTTTTTCTATGGATCGGGCCTGGAAATTTCCGTCCGTGCATACCTCTATCTTACATATATCGAATAATCAAATGATTAGTTCACAAAATTTTGTAAATTTGGACAATAATATCCAAACATTAAAAAAAAGTGAACTTTTTAGTGAACTTCGTTCACTTTTACAAGTGAGTTTGATTTGAACGAGTTCGTTTGAAAATTTTTGAATTTGAACGTGAACTTAAATCACTTTTCAGAAATTGAACGTGAGTTTGAGTTAGTTCGTTTATTTTGTGAACGTGCCCAACACTGGCTGGTTCCCGCAACATGCATTTTTATTCAAATAGTCAAAACTTTTCAAGAAAAGACTTGCTCCTAGACTGCAATAAAAATGTACTTAATGGCTTAGTTTTTTGTTCGATCTTTATTTAAAGGATGTTATTTCCTGAATCTAGTTTTCGAGCGATTCTGAAGAGGATGACATGGAAGATTATGGTCGTAAGAATGGTGAGTAGTAGAGCAATAATTTGCGTAAATTGTTCAAAAAAGGATTTGTTTCTACCATAATAATATATTTTACCTTTCTTTAAACCATTTTATCTGGTATAGAACGTACAAAATAATTTAAATAATTTTGGCCAGGTTTTTCAGCAAAATACCACACTGTGCGTCGGTGCAGTGATAGCACTCGCTGTAGTTCTGGCTGTAATGTTTACAAAAAGAAGGACAGCTGAAGTCACTGTGAGTCAAATTATTGTGGATTAGCAAGAGATGTCAGTCTGTTTTTTATGACTCCTACTGTATACTTGAATTAGAGCGATTTGATTGGTCTACGTTTAACAGGTCTATGATTGGCTTACGTTGCCATGTTGATTCCTAGTGATCGTAACGACAGAAATGTAGTGGTAGATTGTTTGGTGGAAGTGTTTGTTTGTAAATATGCCCATTCCTTATAAGCACGTGTTTGTCCAATTTTTTATGAGTCACCCTGTATATTCATACTCATAAAAATATTTTCATGTACTTTAACTTAATTAATATCATCAGGGAAAATGTTATCTAAAAAGCTTTGCTTTACACGCAAATTTAAGTCACGCATTTATTTATCCTACATTAGAAAATAAACATACTAAAATCATTCTACTTAATGATTTAACGGAGATTTCTCTCTAAAGGTTTATGGATAGTAATAATCATAAAATGGCTTTATTGTACCCTCATTTATATACGGGTTGCGAGCTGCATCCATGATAATCGGAGAAATGATGGGGAGATGCATGCGCCATATGACAATTTAACAAGGAATAGTTTAAATGCTATTAGGGAGAGATGGGATGAAAAGAAGGGAAGAGGTGTAAATATATTTCATGACTATATTGAGCAGCTTTCATAATTTAGTTAGCATATTAAAGAAAAAAATGAATACTACATTAAGCAATTTACAAAAGGATAACTTTTACTTTTAATGAAAAGAAATTTATAAAATGAATTCATTTAAAATTTTGCTCTTCGAAACAGTTTGAGAACGACTGTTTGTTATCTAACACAACGAATACTACGGAAAAGGCTTTAATTTTTACTTTATTTCATTTATGATACGTTTTATTGGCTCTAAATTTAAGAAGTCGTATTTTATAATAAGTAAAAGCAAAATATTCTGCATATTCTAAATGAAATATTTTGAATTTTGCATGCTTCATTTTAAATCAAATTATATGTAACATAAAACACAACATTCATTGTAAAATATATAAAGGGATCATTGAAAACTGCATTGTATCATAAAAATGTGAATGTGAAAAGAAATGTAACATAATATGACATTATTAAGATTAGTAATCGTGTTGGAATAACTCAAATCATACAAATATAAATATATTTTTACTTTGTTCTATCTTTAGGAGGAAAGAATGCTTTATTAATTATTCTAACGTCTTATAAGCAAAATAATTATTCATAAGTTTTTATCTTTTCGTTGTAAAATGTGTATTACTATTATTACGATATAAAATAAATGAAGTAAATTATAAACCCATAGAAATAATCCTTTCTTAATATAAAGTTTTGTTGAAACAATAGTACTATTAAATTTTGTGCGATATTTTAAAACATTAACTGAATCATTTTTCTTTGAAAAATCGTCTGTATGTATATTATAATATACTAAGATGATTGCCGTGCAATAATGCATCAACAAAATGGAAATAAGGAAAAAAAAAAAAAACTCTGATAAGCTAGATTTTCAAGAACGATATTTCATGAACGCGAAAATGCTTATGACAGAATAGGTAAATGATGATTTGAAACATGATCCGTGTTGTAATTTATAATTCCCTCCTTCACATTTTTCTGCAGGTTTCAATAAGCTGCATCTAAAGCGTAGTTGATTGAATTGGATGTCTTATTATAGCAAGCCTTAAAGGGATCTTCTGCATATTCATTTTTGCATTCCATAGTTCTGGCGGGAAAAAGTAAATGAAAAGAGATGCTAATGGAGGAAAAAATGCGGCAGCCGCATAGTTTTGAATTTCAAGTCCCTGAATAACTTAGTGTTCATTTTAGGTCATTTTTGAAGGGTACAGCACCCTGCCCTTTTTTAAATTTACAAAATGCACCCTGCCCTTTTTAAAAGAAGTAAAATGCACCACTGGTTTTACCCAGAGATTTTTAATAAATATATATATATATTTTTTATTATTCCATAGTATTTCTAAATTTGTGTGCCCAAAAATGATAGATTTTTTTCATTTCTTTAAGAAAAAGAACATGAAACTATTCAATCATGTTTCAATTTAATTGTATTTTTACTTTTTATATCATAAAATAGACTGAAATTAATGTTACTTGATTTATCATACTTAAAAATTATGTATTTTCCCGCTTTCTTTTTCCGCTTCTAAAGGCAATAACAATTTTTTTCTAGCAAAAGTGCCCTTTTCTGCTGCAGTAGTGCCCTTTTTAGTGAATAGCACCATGCCCTTTTTTTTCTAGGGTGAACACTAAATAACTATTTTTATTTTAGTACATTTTTTAGTTTTTTTTTAAAATTTTTTAATTTAAAAAATGTTCCATTGCATTAATGTATAATAATATTAACAAGATAAATAAATTTTAGATGATGATTGGTGGGGGGGAAGGGGGAAACATATCTCTTTAAGACTCAATGAGAAAGCTAGTCATGCTGGCTGGAAGTAAAACATGTACTACAACCACTATTAGTCCAAGCGCCGACTGCATAAAAACCCAAGCTATCGATAGCAGGAAGAAAACCTTTATGTTATGGAAGGGAAGAAATAGGTGAACTTATTGGTCTTTGTCTGCCGGAAGTAAAGTGGTGCACAAGTCAAAAAATAGTACCACTAGTAGTTGCCTCATTGGTTTATCTTTGTGTTTTCCTGTTTTACAGTTTTCCATATTTTTATACCTTTCATTGTATGATAAACCTACCATGAAACTACCACTAGTGGTATTAATTTTTGGCTTATGAACCACTTCACTTTCAGTAGATATGGGTCATTAGATTCCTTAAGTCTAAAATCAAGATTTTTTTTCTGGTGTTTGATGCCTTAAATTTTTGTGCTCTTGGACTATATCTGTTGATAAAAATATTTACTCTTTCTGCAAACCAGAATGATAGAATAAACCCCAAAATTTCTTAACGTTCTGTGTTCCGTATGCTGATTTTTATGTTTGAAGCTGTCTATATAAAGCTGCTTCGATAAAAGTAATTCGATGTATTTTTTCTCCGAAACTTGAACTATTATTTTATATAATCTATCCGCCTAACTATATAACTTATGTATACTATATATACTTATATACTATATATACTATATATACTATATATACTATATATATTTACATAACTTATCCTCCCGGCGTTTCTCGGAACCACAGAAAAATCTTTTGAGCACGTGAACGACGTGCGCTGAACATCTGAATAAACCTTAGGAAAACATAAAAGAAGTAATTACCGAATTTACTACTTTTTTTGGATGGTGCCATGGGTGGATTTTGAAGATCGATTATAAACCAATCAGGAAAAATAAAATCATCAAAACAGGAAAAAATAACAAATGCGTGTGCAATTTGTGCTTGCATTCATCCGTGGAATGTAGTCGTTAAGTTTCATATTTACCGCCTGTTCTCATTGGTTAGCTGCTCCATTGCCGAGGATTGGTGGCGAGCTGCAAATAGCCTTTAACCTGGCTGCTTCGTTGCCGCGGATTGGTGGAAAGCTGCGAACATCCTCTTACATAGTAAGTTTTAATTATTTTTCGAAAAATCTAAATTGAAATTTAAAAATCCGGCTGCAAAGTACACTTTCTAGTTTTAGCCCATACATGACAAAAATTTCAGAGGCCTGGGTGCTATAGTTTCTGCGGTCAGGCAAGCAATTTACGGTTGTTATTATTTTTTACGATTTATTATTTTTTTTACGGTTGTTATTATTTTTTTAACTCTATCTTTGGATTTTAGATTCCTTACCGTCCCTCTTGCTAAAGTTATACAGAAAATAGCTTCAGATGTAGCCACAGAATTTTTTTCAATTTTTTCTCATACAGAACTGTGCTAGAAAATGAATGGTTAAAAGTCTTTGACAGAAAATTTACTGCAGAATTCAACACTAGAACGCCCGGAAGGAGTCGATTCGACTCCGAACATATGATTAAATTTCAATTCGAGCCAGAAATTTTCTCTTGAAATAAGTTAAATTTCAACTACACAGATTTACGTTCAATAAATAATTTTAAATAAAAATTCTGGTGGGAAATATTATTATCAAACTTTAGTAAAATTTCCGGGTGTACTATTGTTAAATCAGCATTTAAATATCAATTTCAAGCATCGTTGTCTTTATTAGTAGTCTTACCACCTCCATGGTTTATTCCTGCACTTTTCGAGGTAAATATATATATATATATATTTTTTAATTTTATCCAATGTAAGTAATTGTTGTTAAAAATCAATTAACATTGTGGCTTCCGCAAAGTTTTAAATGATTTACCTAAAAATAGATGGTAATTATTCTTACCGTCCCATCCTTACCATAACTTTTTTTTCCCTTGCCGTCCTTTTTTTCTTTACCGTCCCATCCTTACCTAACCTTCCCCCCCCCCATGCCGTCCCTACATTAACATTCATTTAAAATAATATTATACCAAAATTTTGTATTAAAAATACTACTATGCTAATATTTCTTATTTAAATGTTCTGTGTAATAATAAAACAATATAAAAATCAGATCAAAATTTAATTCATTGCAATTTAATTCATTACAATTCATTCAATCTATTAAAAAATTATGCGTGTACTTATAAAAAAAAGCAAAACAAAACAAAGTATATAGAAAAATTTTACTTGTATCATCGCATTTGTTGGAAATTAGTTTAGAATGACTGAAATGCCACTTGCACCCAATAAATTCGTCGTAATTCAGAGAAATGCAAAATTATAAAATACCATCTTTTCCTAATGTGAAATTAATTTTGTTGCATCATAAAACTTTCGTGATGTTTTTAAATAGAAAGAGAAATATGATTATTTGAAAAATCATTCCTAAATGCATTACGTTTTGAAAAATCATTCTTAAATGCATTTACGATAGGCTGTTGCGATTACATTGCTAATGTATCAGCAAAAGAGGAGAAATTCCTTACACACTAGAGTTTCAGAACCAATATTTCATGAAAGTGAAAGTGATTATGACAGAATGAGTAAATGATGATTTGAAACATTATCTGTATGATAATTTATATCTCCCCCCACCTCACCTCCTCGCACTAATTTTTCTACCTGTTTCAATAAGCTGCAGGCTATCTAAAGATTAGTTGATTGAATTGGATGTCTTATTATAGAAAGCCTTAAAGGGATCGGTTGTCTAATAATTTTTGCAATCTATAGTTTTGTGTGAAAAGAATTGGGAAAAAGGATGCTAATGAAAGGAAAAATATTTAGCGGTTAGTTCATTCAACTTCATTTCTTTAATTTTATCATCTATAGAAGAGAATAGTGTTGTCAGGCAAAGAAAGCAAGACAGAGAGATAAAGGAAGCTGAACAGTGACATCTAATACGGATTCTAAAAAACATTAAAATAAAGAAGGGCTGCCGAAATATAAAAAATATTAGTTCTTATGAAAACAGAGCATGTCTAAAACGAAATGTCGACTAAAATTTAAAAGTACATAGGGAAAAAATGAGCATAATTTTGCTTTCCTCATCATTTTCTTTTTATTTACATATGATGCTAGAGACATGCATCGTTTAATCTTGATTAATTGATCATCGCTTAATTGATCTATTACAATTTATTCATTTGTTAAAAAAAAATTGCTTTGCTCAGATTATATAAAAAAAGTCTATAAACTTACATTATAAAATGAGTCGCGGAAAAGTAAAAAAAAGTTGCGGAATCTTAACTTATTTTAGGCCCCGAGTGTTTACATATGACAGACGTTTTCATTTTTTAAATAATTTTATTGCTGTATTTTTTAACGTCTAGAGTCTTAATTACGTCAAACAAATGAATGACCTTATTTTCCTCACCAATTCAATGAACAGCAAAATTGAACAATAAAGTATCCTTTTTAAAATTGAAACTTTGTTAAATCAATCATGTAATTTAATTTTATGAAATATTTTGAAATGTAAAGAGAATTGTCAAATCATTCCAAAGTGTTTGCATTTCTAAAATTAATAATATTTCTAAATAATATAAGCCTATGATGGTTTTATTTATTTTTTTCTGTTAATTTGTCTCCAAATTTAAATTGGTCACGTCTGAACATCCTCGAATTTATTTTATTCATAAACGCATAAAATTAGGAACTAGATTTACACAGAAGCTACGAAATCAATTAGCATTTTTCATTTTTTTTTCATAAATGCATTTGATCTTTCAAAATTGCTATGTTTCACTTAAATAATGTTTTAGAGATTAAGTTTAAACTTTCTAAAATGTTTTGCTATATTCAAAAACTATCAAAAAGTTTTAAATTTATTTTTATATGTATGCTATTTTTAATTTATTTTTTATGCTTTTGAATTTATTTCAAAATACAGAAATTAGTAAAAATAAAAATATTTTGAAATAGATATTTGAACGACCCCCTTTCATTAGATTATAATGGCAATACTTTGGGTGATGAGGATAATTGTTAACTTATTCATAGTAAATGCTCTCAGTTCTGCTTCTTTTTCTCTTTTTACTCCGAAATTGCATTTTGATCATAATTTATCCGACAATTTTTTTTCGTTCCTCTAATTTTAGTATAGATACTATGCACTTTGATGATTTATTTTTTATATTTGCAATTTACTTGATGACTCTAGCAGTCATCAATTGACAAGAGAACAAAATCAAAAACTTTTTTTTTTTTTTTTTTTTTCGTAATCGTTATAAGCTTGATTAAGTATTACAGAATGTATATAGTTCTTTTGCAACATTTTTAGGCTTCTAATGAATGTAAGAGAAAAAAAATTCTGACAAATTCCATAAAAAGATAGAGAAAGAGAAATAAAGATAATTAAAATAAAAGGACTGAATACACGTAACCACTGGTTTTATTTTGGATTTATTTCTCCGACTCAGTTCTTTTCCATGCACAATATTAAATTAAAAAATATTTATATATTTAATTTCTTTCAAGAATGGAAAAACCAAAAACTTAAAAAAAAATTAACAGATAATTTTAAACATTACGCCAAATTTTTAATATCCATTCTGTTATGAAAAGGTGTTAAAATTTTGAATAGTGGAAACAAATGCCTACAAATCTCTTTATTATTAGCATCCTATTACGGTTCGAAAAGCATTTAATTTCAAAATCTAAACAATTACTATTTGATTCTTTATTATTTTACAGAAAGTGTTTTTAACGGTATACACTTTTCTGTTTATATATAGAGAGGAGAAGGGGGCACATTTGAACAAATGTTTAGAAAATTAATACATTTATTATTTAAATTATATTTATTGCGTTTTAAATATTACATAATAAAAACAATGCATTTCTTTATCATATGAATTAGTAATAAAAAGTTTTCCATGTAAATTAAATAAGTTTTAAGGTTTTAAAAAATATTTCTGTTTAAACCTGCCCCATGTAGGGGTACCTTTGAACAAATGAATAAAATATGAAAATATTGATAGTTTTTATAAAAAAAACTGCATGTATTTCAGAAATATAAAATAATATGAATAATATTAAATAAATACATTTTATTTAATTTACTATTTAAGAAAACTTAAATCCATCAAACTTGATGTCAAAATTCATTGTTAAAACAACACACAGTGTCTCTCCAGGTATGTTTGGTTGTGAAAACTTTTTTACAATTTCTTTGAAATACATCAATGCGATATCTGATACTTCCGGAAAATTAAATTTTTTTATTCACTCTTTTTATGAAGAAATCTGGCATGAAATTCCGTTTTATAAGTTATGAAAATCAGAAATGATATTTGGGAAAGAGAAAATGAAACAGGCTTTGTTAGACAAAACTGCAAAATCCCGAATTATTATTGTGTGCCCGGGATTTGCAATTATCCAATAAATGAATGTCATCATATATTTAAATTTGAAACTTTCCCTTCACTGATACATCCAGACATTGTAATCTATGTGTGCAGAAAGGGGGAGGGATTGTTTACAGTATGTGTCCATTTTCTTCGATATTCTTCATTAACCTCATTTCGCTTAAAAAATTCCAAAAATAACAATATTTAGATGCATCCACAACTCATTGCTTAATAGTTTAAAAAGTTCAATGGTGTCCCAATTTTTCTGTTCGATAGTGCCCTAACTTTTCTGTTCGATGGTGCCCCATCACATGGAGTTCAACATTACAACTGTTTACTCATTTCGGCTGAAGAATATGAATAAAACAAAGCTTATAGACTAAAGTTAACATCTTTATTTAAGTATTGAACATAAAATTAAAATTTTAGGGATACAAAATTGTCGACAAAAATCTTACAGCTTTATTTTCTTTAGTTTAGATTCGAGAGGGAGAAAAATGCATACCTTGCTTAGACAGTATTGTTCATGCAAAATGGTGCAGCTTTGTATACTTATTGCATTGAAGCAGTAATAATGCACTGCCATACGCATTTTAAAAAATAACTTATTTTAAAGAAAATATTTAGGGTGTTCAAAGGTGCCCCCAGTTCAAACATGCCTTCCCCTCTCGTCTATATATATAAGTTTAATGATGTTCTTATGTCGTCTACTAAATTTTTCCGACTAAACTTAAATAATTACAAAATATAGATGCATTTCATGTATCCCAAGGTATTAACTTTCAGAAAATTTTGTGAAACATCTGCATGCTTTCCAAAACATACTCTTGCAACTACTTTTTTTTCTTTTTTTCAAAAATTTTTATTATAGTGTTTGTAAATATACATTTTTGTCTATATTTTACTTATTTGTCTAAATAGAAATTTAGAAGTCAACTAATAGTTCTGAAGAATATTTCATTTTTTTTCTTTTCATTATAGTTGACTTATTTCCCTTATTTGCAGTAAGTAAATTAAAACTAGGTAGAAAATATGCTCCATGTAAATATACTTGCGGCAATCGATTCTTTTTTGCACCTATTTTAACCGCTCATCATCATAAAAAAAAGCCTATGTTTATCTATTTATTATACCATACAACACTAACAAATCTTACACACAAGGCCTGGGTATCACTTAAAAGCTCTAAGTATATTGGTGAAGATTTCTAACCCAAGCACAATAATTATTTTCTTACCGCATATTTTATTGATCTGTTCATTTAATAATGCATTCATAGGGCTATTAAAGTAATCATTTTATCTTGAACATGCACTATGATTGCTGGATTCCATAAAACAAGGGATAGAGAGGAGATACAAAGAGAAATAAAAGATTGAAGCATTGGTTTTAATTCTTATTTATTTCCCCAACCCAATTTTTCTCCATACACAATATTAATTTAAAAAAAATCATTAATTTAATTTTCTTTTCTGAAAAATTAGAAAATAGAAATTATTACAAATTATTACGCCATAAAACACTAACAAATCTTACATACAATCCCTAGGTATGTCTAAAGTTCAATAACGCTAGGCATATTAGTGAAGATTTTTAATCCAAGCATAATAATTAATTTCTAACCACATATTTCATTCATCTATGCATTTAATAGTGATTTCGCAGGGCTATTAAAGTAATAATTGATATCGGATATAGAACGATTGCTGGATTCCATAAAACGAGGGATAGAGAGATACAAAGAAAAATAAAAGATTGAAGCATTGGCTTTAATCCGGATTTGTTCCGCAACTCAATATTGCTCTACGTATAATATTAATTTAAAAAAATCATTTCCTCATCAAATGGCGTTCAGTAATAATCATAACAAAAATAAATAAAATAATATAAAATGAAATAAAACATTTTCTTGAACATTTATCTCGTTTATATTATTTTAACTTGACTTGAGGAGTACCGGCACATTGGTAGCAATGTAGTGGCCGGCTCTAATTAAAATCAACAGCCTATTTCATGTGAAATTATGTGAGAGTTGCAGCAATACACTCATTCAAATTTGCATCTTCCAATCCGTCCGAAAATAAAGAATCATCCCCCACCTGTATATCTCACCGGCAACGAGGCATCATCGCGAGGCGAGAGGGTTGATAAATGATATTCTCACATTCCGCCTTCTACGGAAAACACATTTTCAAGCCCTTACTATGATCATTAGGACGATGTTGTACCTTTTCAAATTATCATAATTCTGCCATCCACCGAGGGAAATGAAACACCTTCCCCCCACCTAACAACACCGCCTCTGTACACCTTTTCTAGAAACAAGAGCCTTTTCAAAATTGTGCCGTTTTCCGTGTGAACGGAACATGCGGTATGGCCAGCAGTCTTTCATAGGACGAACTCGTAGAGCAGAAGCAGAGAGATGATTTTAATTTTCGGAGTAGCCAGAGGAAATTTGGCTCAGAATCGTATAACATCTTTTAATTAAGTTTGGTGAATATTTATAAAATTGTGTTGGAATTAATTACTATTTGATGTTAGTGCATAAACTTTTAGATTGAAAACTGTTTAGAGAAGCTTTTGAAATACTCGGGAAACTAGAGTAAGGAAATCAACTAAAAATTTAGTTAATTCTTAAACAAATTAATGTGGATGAGCAGGAGGAGGAATTTGATTGAGCAACTGCCAGTTTAATCCTACTGCTATAACGGGGATGACTTCAGAAAGGATTTTTGAAGAGGAAGTGACTCGAATTGCTAAACCGTAATAGGAAATCCCTGAAACCTTTGCATAGTCCAGACCATACAGGTTTCGAATCTACGAATCTCCATGCTTCTTATTTTTTTTACCATCATCTTAGCCACTAGGTTTAGTGGACTCCACAAATTGATTAAGTGAAGGAGATTTATCCATTTGAGGATTTGATAATATTTATTTAAATAATTCGCTATTTACAGAATTTTATTCATTTACTCTTTTTGTTATCTTGCAATGAAACCCGTTATATTCCCAGTCAAACACATTATTTTTGATATAACATCCCTTTTTCTATGTATATACAAAACTTATAACAGTGAATGAAGTATTATTCTGTGTAGCGGGCTGCATAGACTATAATCTCATTCAGTCAGAAACTGAAATATCAGGATTTGACTATTAAAATGCAATTGATCTGCCAAGTCATATCTTCGTGAAAACCATCTTCAGAGCCGATTTTAGTGGTTGACCCCTAGGTTTATCATTGTGTTTTCTTGCACCCAAAAATATGAAAACACGAAGCACTGGGAGCAGGAAAACATAGTAGTAAACTTACGAGTGAGCTGCTAAGATCGAGATTTCTACCAAGATATTACTTGATAGACCAAATGCGTTTTAATATGTGAATCAAATTTTAGCTAATTCTGGAATCAGACTCCGATTTAATGAGATGATTATCTATGCTGCCACCTCCCGGTCTATATGAAAAAAAAAAAAAAAAAAAAAAAAAAAAAAAAAAAACATTTTAATAGACTTTTGGCATAGATCTTTCACATTTCATTAAAACACATTGTTGATTAACAATTGAAGTTAAGTAAAAACTAAATGACAGAAAAGTATCATAAAATAATCTCAAAGCTTGTAGTGGAAAAACCTTGCACGGGTCCACTGATTTCATTTATTGTTGGTTTTTGGAACTGTTCTTCCAAAACAAGTTATTCGTGGAACGAAATTTTACACAGAAATTCCATTGTTCTGAATCTGTCATTTCATCATACATAAAATGTAAACTTGAAGGAGCTTCAACAAAATATCTTCACTACTAGCTCTGAAAAGTGAACTGAAGGGTAGAATCAGTGCAATCATTTAAGGAATGATAATTTAACAAGGAATGAGGCAATTTTCTCCATACTTATATTGCTTAATTTTCTTAATTTTTACTCGCAATTTTTATGGAAACCATGCTGTATAAAGTGTTACCTCGATTATCGAACTTTGCTCGAGGACCGAACTGTTCAAAAATCCAATAAAAGTTTACCATAAAAAATATTGGAAATACGATTAATAACTTGCAAATTCCACCGTGTATGTCTTTCTTTCTTTTTTACCTGGCTCAAACAATAAATTGTATAGTACGATACAGTAAAACACGAAAGCATATTTTCGTATTGAACTTATATGAGACAATAACAATTTTATTACATTTTTATAAAAGTTTTAAAATACTCTTTATTATTTTTTCATACGTGTATTTATTGTTAATACTTTTCATAACTTGAGATTGAGAAGTAGGTGAAAGGAATTCCAAACATTGTGAAAAATCATTATTACGACCACTAATTAGCTCGTTTTTTATTAATTTCAAAATGTATATGTGCTTTGCACTCAGAAAGAAAGGAAAGAAAAAAAGCTCAAAATTAATAAAATTAATAAGCTCGCTGAGTAGGAATATTAAAATGCCTGAATTTAATTAATGATGCAAAGGCTGTGTCTTTTGTATATGCGATCTGTTAAAAAAAAAAATAGAAAATTCTGAAATTGTTTACCGAAAAGTTGTATTTTTTACAGAAAAGGCTGTTAAAAAAAAAGAGTGATTTTGTAATTTTTTACAGGAAAAAATCTGTATTTTTTACTGAAAAAAAAAATTTCAATGGTAAATTACAGCTATTTTTTTGTAAATAAAATGGTTTTCCACTTGGGCCAAAATTGACAATTTTTTTTTTTTTTTCTGTCAATTTAAGATTTTTTTTCTTTACAATGTTGTGCCCAACATAAATACAAAAATGGAACAATTCATTCGTTTTCGGTACATTTTTTTAATTCTGTGATACAGTAATCTCACCGTTTGAGAATCGAATAAAATTCTGCTCTCAATTTTTAGTCGAGAAAAGAATTGTGAAAATTGGAACGTTCTATAACTAAGGTTTTAACTGTATTTAATTCAAGCGTAATTTGGCCTGTTCATTTGTCAGCTCGCGATAGCTAAATCTTAACCTTGTTCTATTTTTTTTTTTTTTTTTTTTTTTTAAGTAAAAGAAAAGAGTTAACTAATAAATTTTCCTTCTTTTCAGCAATCATTTTTGTCAAAATTTTCTGAAATCGTTCAAAACAACAACTATAAATATTAGTTACAGAAATATAATTAAAGTTTTGTTTTAGAAAAAAAAAAAAAAAATTCAATCAAGTAATTAATATTCATATCTGTCTTTTTAAAGACATTTTGTTTGAAGATGGTTGGACTTATGAAATATTCTTTTTCTTCTTTTTCAGCTCTTTTAATGTTTTATTTTGAGTGCTTATTACAATAGTTTGAAAATGAAATAATCCATTATTCAAGTACAAAATATTCTAATACTCGCTTACCTCTAAATATTTAGGCATAAATTGTGAGAATTTAGCAAAGAAAAATACGTTTAACTAAAACTGCATTTCAACAGTTGTGGTTCAGCAATTCAATTTATCACTCAACCAAATTAACCCTTTTTGAATATTCTACTCCAATTACACAATTGAGAAACAGATAACGGGGTGAGAAAGGATACAGGATACAAATCCTACAACCACAACCCCTACCCTACTTGCACAAACAAAAGTTTCAGCACTTTTATCAATTACGATCCCGTAGCAGCCAACAGAAACATATATTTACTGCCTCCCTTTTGGGTGATAAATGACAATGGTTTTAGTATGGAATAGCTATTTCCAGTGTTTCTGAGTTCGACCTCTTCTTCCTCATCCAGTTTTTTTTTAATCTTTTCACTTCAGTTCAATATGATGGTATTAAATTTATTCTATTCTCGCATCTGTGATTTCTCTTAAAAATCATTCATGAGGGCGGATCTTGGAATAATTTCGGCGGGAAAAACGAAATAGAACGCTGAGATCTCTGAAAAGATTGATCGACGTTTCCGAATGTTTTTCGATTATGTTCGAATATTCCAGTTGAAATTTGAAGTGCTAATGAATGGCTTGAGGTGAAGAGTGTTCCACGATTTCGATATGTTTTTCGTTGGAGGATGAAGCGTTTGTTCTTCCAATTCATATTCATGCAGTTGGAATTTGATGATAATTGCGTGTTCATAGGCAAATCGCAGTTTATAAACAAAGTAGGTGACTAAATAATAAGATCTGTCAATGTGTTGAAAATAAACTTTTCTTTTCGAATCTTCCAGAAAGAACCAAAATGAGTGGAAGGAAGTATCTTAAGTGATACACTAGAACTTACATTTATAAGATCTGAAAGTTGTTTTGTGTAAAAAATGTTCATCTTTGCGTTAAGCACAAAAATTTCTTTTAGTTCCAAATTGGTATATGCCTTTAATTTATGTTATGTTTGTACAGAATTTGAAACTGAAATGTGTGTAAATAAAAACTTTAATTGCGACTATTAAAACAACAAAGTATTTACTTTATTTTTAAAAAACTTTTATATTAATTGATTAGAGAAAGTAGATAGGAAATATTAATTCATATTCTTACCAAAATGGTGCAAAGAATATATATTGAATAATTTGCATTATGTTTGTATTTGTTTATAAACTTCGGAGACACTGTGAATAAAATATTGCATGCGTAATTGTTTGTTTGACACAGTGCTTTTAATTGGTCTACGAAGCAATTTGGTATGAATAATTCAGAATGGAAGAATTAAAGAGTTAAAATTCTTAGCATTAGTACGGTGCATACATACCAACTTTTTGAAGAAAAAATGCACGAATTAGTGTAAAAAATGATTAACATTTTAAAAAAATAGTTTTGATATATTTTAAATCGTGTTTTTCATCTATGTTTTCTTAAATAATGAAGTTAACGTATAAGTTCCAAGAATTTATATCCAGCGTTGCTAGATACTCAATTTCAGCAAGAAAATTTCCCCCAATATGTGCTTCTCTATGTTTCTACCCTGAAAAGTAACTGTTCAATTTTATATTTACCACTGTACGAAATATTTAACAAATTTAACCCATAAAGTTTTCCATAACTCAAGTCTTTATAAAAAGTTCTCATTTATACGAAACAAAAAATTACAAACTTACGAAATGAAATTTTTCATTTTTATTGTGGCTGATTATTTTCTCTCAGGAAATGTTTCGAAAAAATTAGGAAAAGGTAATTCGATATTAAAATTAGATAAAGTAGATGGTACCCGTCAAGATTTGACGGTAAAAATTTCGAAAAAGTTTCATTAAAAAATGTTTGATTTTATAAAAATTAGTTACTTTTAAAGTAAGTTTTGAAAACTTGATATAGATTTATATTGTCTACGTGATTCCTACTGATCCAAAGCGTCAGATAAGATGATGCTGTCAGTTTAACCTTACTTAATGAAGTAAGAATTTTTTTAAACTGTAATTTTAATTTTGCTTGATTTTCAGCAGAAGTATAACTAAAAATATTAAATGAACAGTCCTTTATTTTCTTTAAATATTTCCTGTGTTTGGGAAAAATAACAATATATAGAATTTTCTAATTTTTTTAAACTAATTTTTAAAGCTTTCATTAATTTTATTTTCATAAGTCTCATTCTAAAGCCCCAAACATACAATTTCATACTAACAAATAACAACTGATAATATATATTTTTTAATTGTTTGAATTTTTCATAACACATTCGTACATGATTTAATTATTAAATCATGAGTACCAAAGTTATTCTTTTTAGTTCTTGTATGTATATATTTCTTTCTTCGAGTTTCTCTCTTTCTCTCCCTTTTTTTTAAAGAAAATAATTTAGCAGTTCCTTCTATTTAAAAGATAATTACATGAAAAAAAATGGTTTAAATATATTAATATAAAATTGTGAAATCAGTTCCAAAATAATTTATCAGACATCACAATTTTAAGGATTCAGACATTATTTCAGGTAAAAAAGGCATTCGGGTATTAAGTTGAAAAACATTTCCCACACTGCAAATAATGAGGAAAGGTGTAATTATTAATAATTTAGTATTTCTGTATAAGAATAGAAAGATCGATATCCAGTGTTGTCAAATAACTAAAAGTAAACTTTAACCCGAAAAAGAGAAAATAATGAAAAAGTTTGGCATCTTCAAAAAAATTTCAAGCAAATACTTGTCGCTGAAAAATCCCCCCCCCCCCCCCGAAAGTTCAAAATTTTCCAAAATGGGTACAAAAGCCCCAATCAGGAAAAATTGATTATACTTAATGGAGAACTATAATTTCTTGTCCTTTGATACAGATAATCTTTGGTTTTCGGGCAACTGAACTATCTATTTGAAATCAAGTTTGAATAAAATTTCAAAACAAATAATATGTAACCATATGAATTCTATTACTGTCTCAAAAGTGAATTTTACATAATTAAAACAATTTTTAATTAAACCATTCATAAAGATATTATTGAATTTTATACATGCGGTAGCTAAATAATTCTAAAGACTCAGTGTACGAGTCAGAATAATACGTGTTTCAATAAATAAACGCATGATAAAAGATGAAAACATAAGCTAGATTGTTTACATACAATAAACTACGTATAAGGCGGAGTCTATGTAAGACAGAAATCTTCCTAGCACGAAATTATTTTAAAATCTCGCAGAGTGATTTTCAATACAATAAATTTTATTTAAGGTAAATTACTGCTTATGGAAAAAAAAAAAAAAAAAAACTTCTTGGTCCCGATCATTTCCGCCTTAGACAGAATTTATTGTACTTATAAATATATTTTTTAAAAGGAAACATAGCATTTTTCGAGTCCAAAATTGTTCATTAGAAGATACTTTTTGCGCTCGACATAAATTTCAGACCGTATGATCATTATTCAGACAGTTTTCTCAGTTCTTTTATACCATGATAATAAAAAGACACCTAAGTTTCTTAAATTCAGATACATGTGATATCTGAAATTTCACATTCATGCACTTAAATGTTTGAATTACTTTTCCAGTCACATATGTGTCTGAATTTTAAGACGCCTCTATTTGCAATACTTATCACAAAATTTTCAATTATATGCACCCTATCACACTTAAAATCAGTAGAATAAAATTTTTGGCGTTGAAAAAAAAAAAAAAAAAAAAAAAAAAAAAAAAAAAAAACATGAATGTGTTTTTTTTTGGGTTTACTTAAAAAGTAAAAACGGAACTATTATAAGATCACTCGTGTGTCTGTCTTTTTCGTTTGTCACAGCTGTTTTTTTCTTTGGAAAGTGTGGAATGTGAATAATTAAATTAGTTTATAAAGGCTGTGTTGACTCGCATATTTACAAATTAATAACTTCTGTCAAACTATTTTTTGACAAATTTAGGAGAGCTAATTGAGTCACTTGATTTTCTTTCTATTGTATGTCGTGTGGGACATCGTTCGAAACATCTCTTAAAAGCGAACTCAAAAATATATTTCTTTTAATTTCAGCTATTGCATTTTCTGAGATATTGTTGAAAATGTATTGCAGAAATATGCCACTCCTCTATTACCGAAACTATTCAGACTAAAATTATATATATATAATTATAATTTTTATATTTTTTCTTTTTATTTAATTTGCGAAATCTTTTCTAATATATTTATGCATTTTTATTATGGCAGTTCTTAGTAAAAATCTCGATCCTGGCAAGATACACAATGCATCTTTGCAGTGTAGTGCCCTGTACAGGAGCAATAATAGGGATGCTCCTGGACCGTCAGATGTCAGATGTAAGACTTGTCCATCTGCTTCTTAGTCATAAATTGTTTCAGATCCTCATATTTCTACTTTTTGTAAGGCATTTAATTTAATTTACAGTATAACATGTAACATATGCAATTTGAAATATGTTGGTGAAACGTCAAGTCCACTCCATATACGCATAAATCAGCATAGGTCAGATTTTGATAAAAATAAAGCAAAAACTATACAGTCTACAGCTGAAATTCAGCATTTTCATAAACATAAATTTAAAAATACTACTATTAAAATTATACAAATTCAGAAAAATAAATCTGAGCGTCTTTATTTAGAATCTTCATATATGAAATATTTTAATACAATTTATCCATATGGACTTAATAGTGAGGTTTTCAAAAGATCTGTTAAAGTATGTTCTTCTATAAATAACACTATATTGATTATTCTCCCATTTATCCTAGTTTAAATCATCTTATAAATCATAAAACTACACGTAACAAAAGAGGAAAATGTTCATCTACTAAAATTATTTCCAAAAAAAAAAAAAAAAAAAAAACTATAGTTAAACAAATAAATAATCTTCAAAGTAATTATTTAAAAAATTACAATTGGTTATTAATACGTAAATATATATATATATTTTTTTTTTATAAAAAAGAAACATATAGTACAATATTTAAATATATTTCTGAGTAAAACTTACTCTACACATTTTTCAGATATATTTTATGATCTAATTATGACTAGAGTTAATCTTTACAATATAAATTTACAAAAAAAAAAAAAAAAAAAAAATCTAAAACTCTACAAACTAATACTCAAATGGTAATCACTTTATGTAATCAAATATTTAATAAAATCAATATTAATTCTATAATAAATGATAAAAACTGTTATTTTCCTATAAATAATATTCAATTATCAAAAACTTTTAAGTATCCCATAGCTATAGGTTGAAAGATTTTAAACTATAATTCGTTCTCAAAATCTACTTCTGATACTAGTACTTTACAGTGTAAATGCAATAACCCCTTTCTACAAAAATATATTAATAATGATCATGGACATATTATCACTCGCAATCTTAATATTGTAGATGATTTAACACTAAGAAAATTAATGGGTTATGGTACTAAGTATCGAATTCCATCCAAATTAAATATTAATTCTATACTGAAACGATTTACTTATGATATAGATATATTTATTTATAAAATAGCAATATACTGCAACAAATCTATTGAATAGTCCAATCAATGGAAAATTTTATTCATTGATAAAGTAACTAAGTCTTTAAAATATAATATTTCACATCTAGATTATGTAAATACAAAGCATCTTTTCAAGCAAATCACTAAATTGCAACAAAACTTTGTCATAATTTATGTTGATAAATCTCCAAATAATTATGTAATTATATGTAAATCTTATTATCATCAACTGCTTAAATCTAGTATATCTACTAATAATACATTCCAAAAAACTAATGATAACATAATTGTAAACAATTGTAAAATTAAAGACTTTTATAAATTATTAGACATTAACTCTACTAACTTTAAATATCCTTATCTAGTATTTATACCCAAATTTCATAAGATCCTGTTAAATTTAGAACAGTTACAATTGGTTGCAATACTTATAATAATGCTGCTAACAAACTTCTATTAACAACTCTTAATCAAATATATAAAATTACTAAAACCAGTGATAATACACATTGTATAAAGAACAGTTATGAACTGGTCAATATTATGAAAAATCTTAAATGTATAAAAAATATAACTACTTATGACTTCAAAGATTTTTTTAATAATATCGATTTATTAGATTTACATAATATCATAAATGATCTTTTTAAAAAATATCAACATGATTTGGATCTATCAACGAACATTGATACTGATTATTTTCTTACTTTAAATAATTTCATTATTTATAATAATTTTATCATGCAAGATAACATTATATATATTCAAAAAGTTGGTATACCACAAGGTGGTAGTACATCTAGTATATTATCAGACTTATAGTTGTATCATTATGACCGTAAATATTTTAATAATAAAATACATTTATATCGATATATAGATGATATAATTTTAATTGATACCGATAATACCAGTATATCTCAATTACCCGTTGATTATCCATCCAATCTAGAAATTACAAAAAACCTGCTTATTAATAATACCATTCACTTTTTAGATCTTAAAATTATATTAAAAGAAAACAAGTTAATAACTGATATATATGACGAACGGAAAGATTTTAATTTTAAAGTTAATATATTTACTAATTTTAAATCCTGTCTTTATAATTCTGTATATCGTAATATAATCCTTAGTCATTTATATAGAATAAAATGTTTATGTTCTTCTCATTTAATTAATCCTAATATTAAAAAGCTTGTTTATGATGCTATAATTAATAATTTTCCTAAAAAAATTCATATATTCTTTAATATACAATTAGTAAGTACATGATCTAATAATTAATTAACACTTCGCGTAAAAAAAAGTACAAAAAAATTATTAAAACATAAAAAATAAGAATAAAAAATTAAAAATGTAAAAAATATGTAAAAAAATGTATATAATAGGTTGGTTGGGTGGGTGGATGTTAGAATACGGAAGAGGGCGGAGTTGTCTGGATAATACGCAAAGGTTAATTTAATATATTTAAAAAAAATTAAGAGTGGGAAATTCACTTGTTAATTCGGTACAAAATTTCTATGGAGTTTAAATAACAGCAATGTATGGATTATTGTTTAATGATATCTATTATACTTATTATATTAATAATTTTAATCATTTACATTATTAAATTGCACTTCACTTTTAATAAATGAGTGTACTATATCACTACTAAATGTATAGGGTACGTTTCTTAATAAGCTATTTTTTAATCTTTAATCTTCCTTAATTACGATATTGAGTCCAACCTAGCATAGTCAAAATAAATGTTATTGATTTAAATAATATTACGGTAAACTATGGTGTATGGTTTAATTTTTCTGATATTACATTATTCTGCTTTTAATTAATTTATTATTATGATGTGTCCAATAAGTCGTTTTTTGTTTTTATTATTTTATTATCTCCATTTTTCTGTCATATGATATATGAATACTTCATGTTTTAATTTATCACGGCGATATCAGGGTTAAGGTAGTGCATTTGGGATTCATTCTACTTTATAGCTCATAACTGTTTTATTTTCTCTGTATCCACTATAGATTACTTGGTTTTTCTTTAATTCTGGTTTTATGTGTGTTGGCAGCCCGAAATTATAATTGTTTTGCATTTTCATGGCAAATACGAAAATGGAACTTCACACTCCATTTGTAGCTCCAAAGTATTTAGGACCTTAAGATTCTGCTTTGGTTCTGCAAATTCCATTTGTATTCATATTGTTCTTTTTTTCCTTCCATATTCAATGTGCTATAAGTTATTAAATTCAATGGTTAATTTCAAATGGTTAATATTGTTTACTATTAATGGTATTATATATACATAAATTAAGGTTAGTAAACGTTTATTTAAAACTTATAAAAAAATCTTCCAAAATCAGAAGTTTTTTTTTTTTTTTTTTTTTTTTGTAAATTATTTTTTTTATTGCGTATAAACTTTACTTTTCAGGCGCTCGAGGACCAATGAAAGCAGAAATTTTTGATAATAAATCCCCCCTCTCCAAAAAAAAATAAAAAATAAAAAATAAATAAATAAATAAATAAATAAATAAATGGTAATTCGCTGATATATTAATTAAAAACTTAATAATTAAAAGCGTATTACGAATTAATTCCTATTTCAATTTTGCGGATCAATTCCAATTTCAACCTTTTAAAGCCCGCTTGGCACAATGCCAAATTTAAACTTAGTACAAGATCTTCATTTTAGGTAATCCGAATCATAGTGATAAATAAAGTTTCTCATTTTAATTGAATTCAATTATTGAAGGTAATTATAGAAAAGTAATTCATAGAATAATTTCAAAACATTAAAAGTTAGCAGTTTTGACATAACAATCGCTTATAGTGCAATATACATATTAGATATTTATGATGATAAAACTTTTTAATTACTAATAACTTCAATTTTGTAATATTGCAGAGAGTAATTAACAAATTTACTGTATAGAATATTTTGTAAGCGAGTAAAACTCGCACTTAACCTATTATTATTATCTAGAATTAGAATCAGAAATGTTGGTTGATGTTAACTTTTGTTGTTGAACTGTAAAAATTATCTAAATTTATTATTCTGTTTGTACTAAAAAGGTGCCTCAAATTTATATGCATTTATGTATGTATTTTCCGACTAGTTTTCAACAATATGACTATACTATATGAAAATTATATACATACATAATATTTTTTTACTTTTTCTATTGGTGTGAAATAGCTCCCTTAAAAGTTTTGGTTTATATTGGTTTTAATTATAATTTTTAAAACTAATAAGTATAAAATAAGTAGCCGATATATTAAAAATGATTTGTGATTGCTTTCCTCTAAAAATTACAAATAAACATAATTCAAAATCTGTTGAAAGGTGTCATTTGACTCCAGTAGAAAAATTGTTAATATACTTTTGATAAAAAGAAGCTGTTAAATAAATGAATTTAGCCTTCTTATTTAAGATTGCCATGGTATTAAAAACAGTGGGCCGTATATCTATTTCAAGCAATCTATTGCATTCCAAATTTTATCCTTAGACATATCAACTCTGGTCATTAAATATTTTTTTTTTTCAATGCATTTTTGTTCTCGAATATTTGGATAAAGCATTAATACATTTATGTTTTTTTTTTTTTTTTTTTTTTTTTTTTTTTTTTTTTTTTTATGAATAATATGAATTGATTCTTGACTTTTATCACCAAAGTTGTCGAAATGTATTATTTTATTCAGCAGAAAATACTTACCTCATAAATATGCTTCCATTTTTCTTCTAGTCTAAAATACTAGCGTGATAGACAACGTGAGAGCTGGATTTTTATTTAGCTTAATATTCTTCAAAAACAGAAGCTGATAAATAAATTTAGTATTTAGATTTAAATTTTCCACCGCATTAATAATCAAGTACTGCACATTTATTTAAAGCCATCTCTCTCTCATTCCAAATCTTATCCAGCCAAAACACATCACGTCTGCCCACCAAACAGAATTAGAGAATCAGCAATGCCAGATGCATGCACCGTTTATTTTTATTTATTTATTTATTATTATTATTATGCCTTTTTTTTTTTGTTCCAAATTTATTTTTACTTACCCTTATCCACTTTTCCAGTGAACTGAAATGCAATTACGGCTCCATAAAATACTTAATTGCCGGAGAAAAATCCTTCTTCAGAAAACAGGAGCCGCTCCTGGTCTTGAAATTAAATAAATAAACAAACTTAAGCAGTCGGCGTTGCCCAATGACTCCACCTTTTTTTTTCTCCTGTTCTTTAAATGTTAATAAGATGGTTTGAGTTTCTTTTGTACGCGCACTTTTTCCTTTAACTTTAATGTTATTAGTGCTGTTTAGCTGAAGAAAAAAAACCCCAGCTTTTTTTCTGTAAAAGATTTTCTTGTAGAAATGAGCCCATGTTTGTAATTAAAGAAAAAAAAACTGTCCAAAGAACAGTTTTTTTTTAGTAATTTGTCTTTATAGTAAGTTACATTTATGTTATTTAGAATTAAACTTACTGATCTGAATTATTAATTACATGGGGAAAAATGTTCTAATTTGCATAAAATTGGATGTTTTTTTTAATATTTTGATTTATACTTCACTCATTTGTCCCCTTTTTATTGTTCTTTTTATTTTGTTTTGTGAAAAGAAAATATATGCATCACAGAAATTATTGCTTGTAAGTTATGGTGAAGCAAGACAATTTTTTAAATGAAAAAAAAAGCCTATTTGGGAATAAACGCATTAATTAATGCCTTTACAATAGCTTTTTAGCCATAAAAATTCCCAATTTTGGAATTATAATTTCAAGAAAATAATGTAACTAGTATTCCTTAAAAGGAAAAAAATATATAAAGAAAGAATACAAAATGGATAATGATAAAAAGCTTTTATATTACGTTCTTGCATTTAAAATCCTTTTTGAATAACTTTCTTTTTATTACTATTATCAATCTAAGATTAAATTTAGTCTTTAATTAGATTCTAGCGTGGCATGCAGCATTTCTTAAACTTAGTGCGTGAACATGTCTGATGTCGTGTACATTTTGCCGGACCGCTACCCATCCCCTAGTAATATTTCTGATTTAAAAGAAATCGTATATTTAATTTATCTGTATTTTAATCTATAATTATTATAATATTTAGTTTGCAGTGTTGTTAAAATGCAAATACCGTAATTTCGGGTGTATAAGCCGTGGATCAAACAATTCTTTTTGGACTCAGAAATCTTATTTAGGGGTTGAAGACAAATATTTACGGCGATCTAACTAGTTATATTTGTTTCTCAAAAAATTCTGGGTCGAAAAAGAATTGTTTGATCTTCGGCTTATAAACCCGAAATTACGGTAATATAAAATAAGCGCCATAAATAATACTCACCACAAAATACTTTCAGTACAATAATAATGTGTTAATTTAAAATAGCAATAATGACTACGAAAATAAGCATAATGATTTCCTTTGAAAATTACGCGAAATTACAGTGAAATAAAAAAATAAAAAAAAGGACTAAAGCGCCTGTTAGATATTAAAATATCAAATTTTATTAATATCAGTATTTATAATCATGAAACTCAAATATAAAATTTGATGAATTTTCTACATAATAAAAAATAAGACAGATACTTATAATATTCTTTTTAAAAACATATTGCTGTTATTTCACCTCAAAAATGAACTATTCTTGGAACAATGTTGTTAAAATTGGAGTCACGAAAATGAACTTAAATAATAATGCAAACCATGCTCACTAAATTTCCCCAACTGATTAGGTACTCGATTCGAAATC
Organism: Maratus speculifer; assembly: GCA_964019185.1. Lineage (NCBI taxonomy): Eukaryota > Metazoa > Arthropoda > Arachnida > Araneae > Salticidae > Maratus > Maratus speculifer. The sequence goes on along the minus strand of OZ025292.1, from coordinate 390,017,360 downwards.
TTTTTCAATCATACTTTAGCAGAATATGCTGTAGATGATTTTTTGTTCATTAGTTTATGTGATATAGCTATCACGAAAATAATGAAATACCCATCATAGCTGCCTCACCTGTTGCGAAATACGCACTCAAACCCAATCGACAATTCTATATATTACAGTCTAACAAAATATGAAGTCTGATAAGATTCCGTGTATTAGTTCTTGAGAGATATCTAACAGGGAAATTGGGGGAAATGTAGCACAGTCTAAAATCCTTCATTAAAATCCTTCTGTATAGACAGAAAAAGTAACGATTTGGAAATGGGTCAAACGATTTGGATAGCGAACAATGAAAATCTGCGTAGATACGCGAAACCGCATCTAAAAGGTTAACTGGAGCTTTTTTAATCGACTCGCATGTCAGAAACTACCGGGCCAAAAAACTCGAAAATCGTACAGGTGGAAACAGAAAAAAAATCTACTTTCAAAAATTAAAAAAATATATTTCGAGGCGTTGAGTAGATCAAAAAAGAAATATCGGCTGAAAATTGGCGATAAAATGTTGCTTTTAATGCCCACAGGTTGTCAAAATGAGAAAGACAGGGCTGCCATATGTGGATGCTAAGGAATGAAGTGTACTAGGGTGTTTAAAAGTGGCACATCTCAGAATCTAAGTGACGTAAAAACTCGAAATTTGGACAGCTAAACGGAAAAATTTCCCTTTCAGATATTCTAAAAATTATTCTTCTATCTTAATTACAATATGAGATTTGAATTATTTTTTCACTAATTGATTTATTTCTTTTAAATGCTCATTTTAAAAGACAGTCACGTGATTTTTTTTATAGTACTATTCTCCAGAACGGTCTAGAATATTTAATTTTACAATATAGATGTATCTTATTCAATCTTCTTATTTAATATAAAAATGTTAAAAGTTTAACTACCAGTATTTTCAAATAGTAATTTCATCAAATATCTTAAATTCTTGCTTAAGACGCCATTCTATCGAGTAAACATGTATATTTACTGCAATAGGTTTCGGGTTTCGTTCAGGTACAGTTTTGTTAAAGATAGAGCGGATTCCCTGGTGGTGAAATGTGGAACTAATAGAACGCAATTTTGATAAAATTTAAAAATCTAAAAAAGCGATTTGTTTTAAACTTTAAGATAATTAATAATACATGATTACAAATATTATTTAAAAAAATGGCGCGTCACATTTCGGGTGGTGGGTGGAGGCGCGCCAACAATTTTAGGAAATATAACAAGATGATCTGTGTGCAACTTTAAGATGAAAAATGAAAATGCGTCAAAAATTTATGGAGGGGAGGGGCGTATTTTTACCAAATGGAAACTAAAAACTGAATGCATAGAAGATAAGAAATCGCAAAGCGATCCAGAATGGGAAAATGAAACAATTACGTCAAAGGTTGGCTAAAAATTGGGACTGCTTCACGATACCGAACGGAATCGCGAAGTGATTAGCCAGGGGGTTGGTGAACATAGCGAGCGGGGATGGTGGAACGGAGCCGTCTAGTTGAAGGAAAGTAAATACATCCATGAGTATTAATTTGCAGAGGTCAAATCATCATAGAAGAAGTTGGAAAAAAAAAAACGCCATGTTTCAGGTACGTTTCACGTACTTGCTTCGCATATTTGAGGATACTTATAATGAATTGGGAAATTAAAGATAAATATGAATAAAACTGAGCACTCAACAAGTTTCGATGCTAATACTTTAATGGGTTATGCAAATATAAAAACAGTTCAGATACCTCGGATATGTCATTTGTAAAAATAGATCATACCAAAGAGATATATTGAAGAAAATCGGAGAGGGCAGAAAATCAGTTGCAATTATCGAATTCTCCTTTGTAGAGTAATAATATTTTTTCCAAAATAAAACATCAAATTTATAGTGCAATTGCGCTAAGCACTGTACTGTATATATTGAATACATGACCTTTAATCTTGTCCCCAAGCAAAAGAAAATCCTGCCTATCGATATGGACTTCGGTCAAAGAATCATCAAGACTATCGAAGCTGGAAAAAACTTGAAATTCAATACGTGAAATTGTGGAAGTTCAATAGGATGTTGTTTAGACGATCAAGCACAATAAGCTTAGATGACATGAGTATGCTCGCAGAATGGAAGAAGAGGGTCTACCAAGATTTCCTTTAGACTGAAGCACTAAAGGAAGACGAAGGAAGAACATAGCAAAGATGGCTTACAAAAATACGATTGAAGAGTCATTGAAGTCTTACAAATTGTGATGTTTGTACCCAGTACAGGAATGAATTAAAAAGAACTCTTGAAATACTTTTTTCAGCTCAGGGAACACACTACTTAGTGGAACTTCCTGAAACTATTGTGAATAAGAGCATTCGACTAATTCATGCATGTATATGGCCGGCTTTGGTAAACATGGTGTCCTGACCCTAAGTGGGATATCTTCGATATAACTTTTTTAGCCATGTATCTACTTCTTTATTTTTAGAGCTGGGGGTGGTCTTCTTGCCTAGAAATCTCTTCTTACAGATACAGATTTAAAACATTTCATAATTAACCCCCCCCCCCCCAAAAAAAAAAGATAGCTATTTTGAATTATGGAATAGCCTTAACAAATATTTTTTAACACACTAGTAAATAATGGATTCATAAGAAACCTATAATATATTTATTATATATCCACCCCCTATTTTTTAACGCTCTTAGCCGTCGCCAGCTTCGCTTTTCTCTAAGTCTCTTTCTGCATATACGTATGAGTATTTCATAATTGAGTCTCAGAAAGAAAGGGTGGATTTGAAAATAACATTAACCAATTTCTTCCGCATAGAGCATTAGAATTACAACACAGTAAAACACCGTTTGGGGACCATCTATAATAGTTATGCTAAGCTTTTTATTTTCCTCTTTCCCTAATATCACATGTTGTAGCTCTCGAATGATATCCCGTATTCAGTTGCATAATAAAAAAACAGTTAGCATACCCAGTTGCAAATTGTTTTTACATTTTAGATATGATGTTCTAAAGCGTTGATCAACATCTTTTCTCTTTTCACAACTTGCTACTCTTTGTGAACACTTCTCCTTTCTCGAAGGATCACCTATGTATGGCTCCTAGTATGTCTGTCAAGAAAACAATAAAAAATTATTGGGTGCAACAATAAATAACAAACTTGGTATATAAATGAAAACATATTACGAAATCTTTTCTTTTTTTAGACGTAACACAACTTTCCATAGCTTTTGATCACAATGAAATGACGTATAAATGTACAAGTCGAATAAATGAGTAGCTCATAAAGGACGATCTGCTTTGCTCTCACACAGAATTTTGACCAATATCACAAGTTTGAAAATCAATTTAAAATTATATTAATACTAAAGTGTTAGTTTGTTATAAAAATAATCTTCATGTGAAAGATACATGACAAGGAGGTAATAGACTATTCTGCTATTTTCTTCAAAATTGACCAAGAATTGCAATAGACAGGTGCTAAAAGTCATGCAAGGACTATTAATTCTTTTTTCTTTCAACAACGCCCAGCTTTCAATAATAGCCGCCAGTGGGGAACAAAGCAAATCACTTGTACTCCAACCACCTTTACATTGAAGATTAAAAAATATAGAAAAAAAAATAGCATGTTGCCATCGCCTAAATATCTTTCATTATGGTCTAATTTTTTTCCCCAGATACATTCTGTAAAACCGTTTTAAATTATGACGGATATCTGTAACAGTAGGAAATTTATCTTTTATTGGAGCCTAAAAAAGAATAAAAACTCGTTTTTTGAACATTCTTCAAGCTCCACATCCATTATCTCCATTCTTCGCAAGGTTCCTTGCTTCGATTTAAGGACGTTACTATCAGGCAAATTTACATCTAAATGCCATCTAATGATGCCATAATATGTTATGATATCGAGGGTTTGTTTATTTTTTCTGTTTAAGTTTGTTAAAGAAAAGCCATAAATCTGTTCTTGAGATTTCATGTTGTTGAGTCTTATTTGTGGAATTACATGCATTATTATGTTAAGGTATAGGTGGAAAATAACAGTTGAAATTTAAACGAAAAATAAATCTTCAAAAAAGAAAAAAAAAATGCAAAAACAACAACAATAATAATAAGAAGAAGAATAACAGTATATAATCAAATAATCAGCAAATCGTTTAAGATTTTTTATACACTTTTTTTGCTATTATTATGGTTTCGTACTTAAAAAGTAAAAACGGCATCAATATAAGATGACTCATGCGCCTGTCTGTCGCTTCTATTTTACCCGTAAACTGTAAAACTTGGAAAGTTGAAATTGGGGGGAGTAATAAAGACTATTAACTCACATATTTACAGATTTTTAAACATTGAAAAATATATTTAGGAAAAGTGTAGAGAAACTAATTAATTTACTTGAGGAAAAAAAAAAAAAAAAAAAAAAAAAAAAAAAACATTTTTTTGTGAAAGCTTTTGTAACGTTGAACCCCAAAACATACTTCTTTTAGTTTTAGGAATATTTAATTTAAATAAAATAATTTTTAGAGATATCGTCAAAAGTGTAGAGCAAAAATATATTCCCCCGCCTCTATTTCTGAATCTAATGAAATTAAAATTATGAGAAATTTAGAGATAATAGACATTAATTTAAAGCTTGTAGGAACACTATAACGATTACCCCACGTCGCATAGTTTTTGAGTAAACAGCATTTTCTATTACACACAAATTTTGATTTATAGGCATTAATAACAAACAAACAAACACGTAGGATAGCCTAAGGGCACCCAAGCATAAAAATTTAGTAATCTATAAACTTCTCAAATTAAAAGATACTACATATAAAGATGGAAAATGGCCTATTTATAAGTAGCTCGTAAATTTTGTACATACTACCTTTTAAAATAATTAAGTTTTGCCTCAGTTTAAATTGAAAATTTCAAAAGGCAAAATTTTGTTTTCGCGTTTTACAAACGGAACAGGTTTAAGAACATAAACTGACTGAACTGTGATCCAGCATTACACATTAATTTAAGCAATCTTTCATTTTGAGAAAACTCTCAGTGGTTTTGTTTTAATATTTAACAAGAAAAAAAATTTTTTTTTGATTTGATTTTTTCTTTGCTTAATATTTAAACTTAAAAAAAAAAAAAAAAAAAAAAAAAAACATATACAAGTATAAGTATTTTTTTTCAAAATCATATACAATGTTTCCAAAGGACTTTACCTTATAGTATTAAACGCATATTATTATCATTTAATAATCTAATTTTGTTGCTTTTCTGTAACTAAAATTTAAAAAAATATTTTTTGTTAAATGAAGTATTTATTAAAACAAATTAAAAAAACATTTTTTAAAAATTAAAATGGTAAGTAAATTATTCGTAGCATTTTGTTGTTGACTAATTTTGGAATTGTAAATTTTTGCGTTTATTTCGACACATACAATTGCACGTTTTTCGAGATTTTGCTAATAATATATACTAGCTTTCGGAGTATTAAAAGTTCAATTTCAAATTATGAAGCGCACGACATTCCTACGCATGAAGAATAAATAAATTAATTTGAGTAATATACAAAGTAAACTTTCTTTAATTTTTTTAAGCATGACTGAATGAAAATCAGACTAAGTAGACATGATTATTTCGTCTAACGAATATTATTTCCTTATACTGTTATCAGATTCATCTATATCGCACAGTTATCTAAACTGATTTACGTACAAAGAAAAAAAAAGGTGTTTAGAATACACTTTTTTTTTTTTTTTTCAATTTACGGAAGCAATCTGGACCATCTTGCAGCGCGTCAGAATGTATTTGGGGAAATTTGATTTGTTTAAAAAGAAATATTATACATAAAATTTATGAGCCATTTTATAAGCACATCACTTATTTCTGTATATTTAAAATCGCGAATGAATTAGTGAATTTTCTAATTCAGGCGTACTGAGGGATTCAAGGGCTGTGTCAAAAGATGTTTGATTTCTCCCACTATTTTCAAAAAGTATTCATCAGTTTATTTAATGATATAATTCCTAAAATTTAATGAGGCAAAGAATACTATTACTTTTAGTGGTGGAAATCAAGCATTTGTGGCTCAGTGCTTGTATCCCAGGGTCTACACTATGCTAGGATGCAAAGGCTGTACCAGAAATTGACCAATTGGTACCACTAAAGTATTTCTCACCTTATTTAATGACAAGACTTCTGCGATTTAATAAAGCAAATAATACTATTGAACTGTAGTGGTAAAAATCAACAGCTTTTGTATCCCCGACTCTATGGAATATTCTGTACACTCAAGCAAGTACAGACTAATAGGGAGCAATAAGAAATGTAATTGTGTATTCAATTAAAACATCTACTAAGAATGTATTTATTAAAAATACAACACATTGCTCAATGGTGCACAAAACAAGAATTTTAATATCAACTTGTACAATTAAAATAAAATAGAAATATCAACGTTTCTCGCCGTCTTCTGTGGCCGTCTTCAGGAAAATATGATAATGGAAGGATATGATAATGGGTCCTTCCATTATCATATTTTCCTGAAGACAGCCTCAAAAGACGGCGCGAAACGTTGATATTTCTATTTTATTTTAATTGTACAAGTTGATATTAAAATTCTTCTTTTGAGCACCATTGAGCAATGTGTTGTATTTTTAATAAATACATTCTTAGTAGTTAAATTTTATGGTGCAATTGTCCAGTATATATTTACAATTAAAACATATTTATTGCATTCGCTTTTATTAAATCTCTTTAAAGATGACGTAAGAGCAATAAACCGTTCAACATATATGTTCATATTAGTATATATATATATATATATATATATATTGCAATTACTTTCATTAATCTTCATAATCTCATTATTCTCTAATGACAGGAAAACACAAGAGACACACCCTCTTCATAGTTGCTTAGATCTAAATTAATTTAGGAAATCAAACTATTAAAGAAAAGTCCAATTATCTGTTAATTGAAAAGGGGCCTCTTTACTCATACTTTCGCTGATTTCTAATTATTTCTGCCATTTTGCGTGATTAATAATTATAACATACTTATGCTTAATGAAAAGCTGAATATCATAAAAACTTTCTAATAACATATTTTTTACGATGTATACGATTATATATACAATTATTTGTGTAATTTTTAAATAAACTAGAATTAAACCATTATAACAATCATGTTGTATTATATTGTCCAATCTTTGGCCGATATTTAATTCATTGGTATGAAAAATCTCATCTGTATTTGAGTATTGACATTTGCCCAATACAGAAAAATAATTGATAATTTATCGAACGCATGCTAGTATATATATATTTTAGGTGGATTAAACAATGGCTTTAAAAGTATTTAATAAAATTTATTATACGTAAGGCATGGTGACGTCACTGCGACGTCGTTGTGAAATCACACTGTGACTTTGTGACCATCGATCGTCGATGTGACGTCGCGTGACGTCGATATGACGTCGCAGTGACTAAAATGTGAAGTCGTTACGGCCGTTTTAGAACTCGTTTGTGATGTCACATTGTGACCACTTTATGAAGTCACAAATTTCTGGAAAATGTGTCATTTGTGACTACTTTAAAATTAACATCGTGACGAAACTGTGACAAAAGCGACGTTGTGACAAAAGTGTTTTTTAAAGTAAATAACATGTTTTCAAGAATTTTTGTAATTTTCTAAAGATTTTTAAGAAAGTCACATCTGGTCACAGATGTGATGTGACCACAGTGACTCACAGTGACCACGCATGCTTGAGGGTAAATACATTAAATATTTTTTTTTTTAGCCTAGAGGGGACAGTTTATCTTTTCAACAATTTCATTTGTTTTTAAATATAGGATTTAAACATGATCTTATTGCAGTTTAATGTGAAAAAAAAGTATGTTTAAAAAAAAAAATGTTTGTGTATTTAATTAATTTTTTTATAAGCTAAAATAAATGTTAAGTATTTTAAATTCCTATTGCCTTTTTAAATATTGATATTTTTGCCTAATTAAAAGAAATTAAAAAATTTAATTGTCTATTACACAATATTGTGTATGGATTTTTAGATAATCCAATATTACATTTAATATTATTTTTGTGATACATTTTTAAGAGTAAAATAATGAAATCTAACATATCGTCGTGTGCTTTTATTAAAAAAAAAAAAAAAAAAAAAAAAAACATTTTACAACAAAAAAGAAGAAAAAGAAGGCTAATTCTAGGCGCAGATTTACTACATATATAATAAAGAGCATATACAAAGAATATAATTACTGTATGAGTAAAAATGAAGTATCAATATATTTACAATAAGCGGTCTTTCATTTGATTTTAAAAAAAGATAATCCACATTTTGACCAATTTTGAGGTAAACTGTTCTACTGAAGAGTATATTGCTTAGAAAAAATATTTACTTTTGTGTTTAAATAGAGAAGGGAGTATACTTGAAACGTGACTCGTTTTCACTACAGGTGTTGATAGGGAAAGTAGAATTTAAGTATTAAAAGTCATCACAAAACACTAAAAAAAGTGATAAAAGCAAAAATCTCTGCACTACAATTAATTCGTAATAGATAAAAAGTCAAATTTAAGAAACTAGACACAACTAGAATATGAAGAGCTTCAACTATTTCAAAGATTCATAAAATATAATTTATAAACTTTTTATTTGAAGTGAGTGAGGGGAGAGTAGATAACTGTTATAGATGTTTCAGTGACATCAATAAAATAAGTAATTAAACAAAATAAATACATAATAAACAATAATAAGAATGTTAGTAATATTGACATCGGTATTTTTTTCTGTAAATAATATTAACATTTATTTATTTGTATATGTACTAATTTGTATATTAACATAACCCCAAAGTAGTACCTGCCTATTTTGAGTAAAATTTTAAATTGTAAATAATTAAAAATATTAAATTTATTTAAAGAAAATTTCTTTTTTATTAATGTTACTATTATTAATATTTTATTTAACTATTTACTTATAATAATTATTACCTATGATTATTATTATTACTTATAATTATCACTTTAATTATTACTTATAATTATAATGATGTCACTAAAATGTCTACAATCTAATATGCAAGCATTAACGAAGAAAATTTCTTGAGATAATAATTTTATTATTTCTTGAGATAGTAATTTTATTCATTTCAAAAAATTTAGGTTTTTTTTTTTTTTTAATTTCAAAAGTATGTTAAAAGCATTAAAATAAATTAATATTAAATACAAGAGACAGAAGAAAAATTTATGTGTATTTTTTTTTCATTTTTTTCCATGTTTTCAATGACTCTAAAATCCATATTCCAATTTATGTGTTGTCATAAGAATATCAAAACAAAGTATTCTGCAAGAAAATCTTGCACGTGTATCATCAAGACATGTTTTTTCTTGCATGATCTCATTCTTTGTTTCAAGAGGCTCACTTATACGATATAAAATATAATAGAAAGAAGTAATATATATCCAAAAACAAGAATTTTATATTATGGAAACATAAGTTAACCACTATTATACATATTCATTCAATAATATATAGTTATAAATGTTTATGTTTTATACGCATTTTTTAAATTTTGTGTTTGTGAAAGTATTTAATGGAACCTTCCGGTTCCGGACTTGCTATTCTAAAGGGGTAGAATATGTATCTACATAAGTAATCACCGTTCTTAACATGTCCGAACAATATAAAAATCTGCATAATAACACATAGATTGTTACACATTCTTTTCTTTACGCCTCCACCTCTTTCCTATTTTCGGTTCAATTTCGCAGCGATGAAAATATTTTTTAACGAATCCTTGAAAATGTTGAATTCTAAATTGTTTATTCTTTTATATACGTTAATTTTTTATGTAAAAAAAATGTTTTATATTTACGTATCAAATAACGAAAATTTCAACTTTGTACATTTAATGAGTATTCGTTCTTTAATTATTCTCTCCGATGAAGTTCTTGTTGAACAACTGTTCAAAATTGTATCAACATTTGTTAATGATTGCGCTGGCGAAACTTTCCCATTTACAGCTCTTTAGATATTTATTGATGTCAAGATATAAAGTTATGCCTCTCTCAAAGAAAATTAATGATCTTCAGAGGCTTAACTTGACACAGTTTTCATATTTCTTTGCAATTGTTATTTTTCTTTTCGAAGCAAAGTAATGCGCAGCAGTTATAATAGGTATGCATTATAAGAAATACATGTCATAAGAATAACTGTGGCTATAAGATTAATGAAGCCTTCGGACAGCGAAGCATAAAAAGGAATAATTCGCTGATATGTTTAATCTTAAACTTGTCAATAGGTCTATCACTATTTGTGAATGAAAAACTAGGCCTTCCGAAATCAGACACTTGTTCATTTTTCGTATTTCCTCCAGGATATTTGAAGCAATTGGTCAGTTAGCAAGAGAAATGTAATTTCATATTTGTAGTGCCATTTTTGCAGGTGCCTTTTAGGTTCGTCTGACAGCCCCTTGCTGTTGCAAATATGATAAATGGAGATTGAGCCTTGCAAAATGGATAAAAAAAAAATTATGAGGATAACTTCTCAACTCTATTACGAAGAAAGACTTAAGAGGCCGTTCATTTTTCACCGCACACGCCCCCAACTTTTTACTGTAACCGCATCACAATACAAGTTCATGTCTGCGGCTATAAAATAAAGTTAAAAAAAGAGCTAATTTTGTCCACCCCTACCCTTGGCTATATTTTTATGATATATTTTGTACGTTAACAATATGAAGAGTTGATAATGTATACTCTTCTACATGAAATACTGAAGTAACGTTAACATTTCATTTTTGGTCATTAAGGAATGAACCGCATAGTTAAAAACTGCTATAAATCTATTTTTTAATCTATATGTCATGTCTCTCTACAATTATTATTCACATATTACGTGCAAAAACTGTCTTTTTAATTATGTTCATGTATGCATTGTAATGAAATGAAACAAAAGTAAACAAAAAATTGAATGAACATTAAAAATTCCATAGTTGTCTTAAATTTTAAAATGGTCTTGCATTGCTTCTGCATATTTCAAATGCTTTTTTTTTTTTTTTAGAAAATCATTACAAATATGTAAAATAGTGCTCAGCACAACTATCTTTTGTGCTGCAGCCTGAATATAAATTCCAGCTAAGGTATACTTTTTCAGATGATGTGCTTTTATCAAGTTATATTTTCCTTAACATTTTAAAATTACGAATAATGATTGAACTACGTCTGTTTAAAGGACTGATTTATAATTGCGAATCTTCACCCCTTCCTTCCTTTTCTTTTCCTGTATAGATTTTTTTGCTTTTGAAACGTTAACTTTATTTAACAGGAATTAAATAATTGTCGAATAGAAACAGGACACATGTCATTAAAAAAAATTCTGGTCCAAAATACTTACTTGCCTTGAAAAAAGAAAGAATAAAGATTGACTTATGCTGATTGATCAGTTCACTAGATTACTATGAACGACTGAGTTTGATGTACACTTATCAAAGAGCGTATCTTCATGCAGTCCCATATTATATTATACAGTACTCCCAGTATCTACATTTGGTACTCTGAAACATGGATTTTTTTTAAATTATTCATTGAATTTCTATATACACTTTTAAAAGCATCAAATAACTGATATGAAAGAAAAGGGAACGCATCACATAATTCTGGTTTTTACAGGTCGCTTTCAGTAGCGCACCCAGAATTCGGTTCTAGGAGGGGGGGGGAAGGTTGAGTTTCTGATAAAGGCGCTTGCCGATTATTTGAATCACCGGTTAATAGAATCAATACTAATTAGAATATTTAATGTATAATATTTAAACTCAACGACCATCTCTGTGGCAAGAAATTATCATTCTTTTAGCATAATGCGTCTCAGAAAAGTGATTTAGTTCAAATAACCAATTTTTACTTAACTAATCCATGTAATATGCACTTTGACAGTTTTAAATAGAATTTACGCTATTTAATTGAATCACTTTATTAAATGGTATCTGATTCAATAAATCGGCAGTTTCCGAAATACGCCAAAACGTTTAAATGTTTAGTTTGGTTTTGATTCATATAAACGGCAATTATAGCGAATTTTCTTAGCTCTGGGAGGGGTTTTAACCCCAAAACCTCTCCTTGGCTGCACCACGCTCGCTTTACTACATAAATCTAAGCATTACAAGCAGTTTTAAACTGACAATACTACCTCAGAATTCTCTAATGGTCTGATGTTCTTTTCCATGTTTTCCTCAAATCAAAACTCGGCTTCAGATTATTTTACATATTCATAACTTAGTACTCACTTTTTGTACATTTTTGTACATTGTATAAACACTCCATTCAACCATCTTATAAACACGATTTTTTTTTTTTTTTTTTTTTTTTTCTTTTTTTGTTATTAAACAAATTTTTGCTAAAAATGTGAGAAATTTTTCTGACTCTTATTTTGCTGCATTTGTTCTTCAGAGGATGAAGAAAAGTACTTGCTACATAATGGGTCTCACAATGGCTCATTCTTATGTGCAAAATACGATTCTTCGAATCATTTTCTGTGTAATCTTTCCTATTATGTACAAGAGAAGGATGATGATTTACATATATTTTCAAGAATAAAAATCTTTTTAAAAAGAAAAATTGTATGCATCTATTATCTAAAAGCTTTGCAATCTTGTTACCTCTAAAAGAAAATTATATATAGAATCTTTTTTCTTTTTCTTTTTTCTTTTATAAAAATAAATATTTGGCGAACAAAAAATTTACGATTCAAACATAGTTAGCATAGCAAAAGTTAGCATAATCAGTAGTTCAAATTTTTGTATCTTTGAGCACAGACCTTTTAACTGCTGAATATAAATTAACATATGACATTACTTGTGTGAGAAAATTTCGTATCTGTGTTGAATTGAAATAAATATGTTCTATAAAATAACACGCTATATGGGAATAAGAATGATAGGTAAAAAAATATATTTTTCTTAAGGAGTTGATTAACCAGCTCTCAAATACTCCTTACTAATGTTTAACTTGTAGGAGTGGGTGCAATCTTATTTTTAAAATATATCATAAGGAAATTAATATTTTTAACTTATTTTTTCTGTAGACTTTTCTTAAAGGCTGTCTTCGACATCGACGGGAAATTAATTAGTATTTTTTAATAAATTGCTGCGGTGTTAGTCATGCATGTGTTAACTATTTTTGTAAACATTTAATACTATAATAATTAATAATTTCGTAAAAATACGTGAAAACGGATATTTTTGCATAACAGAAACCAACATTGAAAAATCCTGCACAAACAACAACAATAATAACAACAAAAAACTAATAATAATAAGTTATAAGGTTAGATGTTTGATTATATTTAGATTTGTAAAAACACATTTTTTGCATTCCTTGCAATTACATTTTGGTGTTTTTTACTAGATCTAGATAAAAAGACGTTTTTCTATGTTAACACAATTTCTACAAAGAGGTGTCAAAAAACAAATTTCGGATTTTAATTTAAAATTATTCACTAAGTGTAATCATTTCTCTACAATTAACTTTTTGACTTTTCGTATAATATATGTTAAATTAATTAAACGATATCATTTTTTTTTACCAGTTTATCTTAGATATAAAAATATGCTTGCGATATATCAATTTCTGCCATGAGGTATCTTTTGACACCTTAACCCTTTATCTACAGACGGTATTTATAAGTACCATTGTGGAAAATTTAATTAAAAACGTATTTAATCAGTCTATTAATAAAAGTTTTTTTTCTTACCACACAATATACTTTACTCGAGTTAAATATTTTAAAAAAGAGGTAGTTTTCTTAATCATTCTCATAGGTATATCTTTTTTTTTTTTTTTTTTTTTTTTTTTTTTTTTTTTTTGAAAAAAAGTTATTTGAAATATTTTCGACGGTAAAAGCTTTTCTATTTACAGAGAGGATCATAATACATTGCTTTTATAAGTATTGTAATATTTCCATAGGAGTATTTTTGGTTAATTGATTTGATTATTTTTGTAAATATTTTACAAAAAAATTATAAATATCAATATCTTTAATCAGTTTTAATGAAAAAACACGTCTAAATTTCACATTATTATTATTTAAAAATTCCAGTATATCATCTTCAGATACTAAAGAAGACAATTATTGATGTGGTGCCATTTCTTGATAAATAATTCAGTAGCCATAGGGTTAAAAATTTCATAATTTCTTATTTCTAAGAGTTTCAAAATTTCTAATTTTAGCCCTTATAATACTACATACCGTATTTACTCGTGTATAAGGCGCACTTTTTTCCAAAAAATTAGGGCAAAACTCCTAGGTGCGCCTTATACACGGAATAATTTTTTACTGTTGGATGCAGTCGAACGATATGCATGTGAAACAAAAAAATATTCAAAGAAGATATTAAAACTCGGAAAATGTTACTTAATTGAAGTATTACTGCATATTTATTTCATTCCTTGCAGTTTTTTATGCAACAGAGCTAATGGCATTATCTAAACTCTTATTAATAATTCTCTTTACCGTCACTCATTCCTATTTCCCGTCATTTGCAACCCGAAGTCTAAAAATGCATTTTCGTCTTGTCTTCTGGCCTGGTTTAATGTTTGTTTCGAATTTTTTTTTTTTTTTTTACTGAAATTCATTTGGTCATTCTTCATTGGCATATCAAATTTATGGTGCGCCTTATATACGAGATTTTAAGAAATCGCCATTTTTACTTGTAAAGTAGGGGTGCGCCTTATACACGCGTTCGCCCTATACACGAGTAAATGCGGTATAAATATCAACACCATTTTACAGCAACATATCAGTTATAATCAGATTAGAGAATCCTGATTTCAGTTGTAACGGAAAATACAAGAGTTGTTCCATAACTCTGGTGTTCGCTCCTTTTTCGCCATGTTGCATTTTGGTGTAGATCATTGCAGTGACTAGTTCAAACTGAATAACACGTTTTATTCTCCAATTCTGGTTGTAAATTCAATGCACAGGAATTGTGTTTCCATTCGTGTAAAAACTGGAATATTTAATAAGAAAAGAGTTTTATAATACTGCTGTATTTATGATTACCGTTTCGGTTGTTGTTGATACAAAGATTGAATTTTTATAGATGAGATCGACAGTTTGTTAAGTTAGTAATATTAAAATGTTTGATTTTCTAATAAAAATTTTTAAAAATGTAGAAGATAATATTTTTCAAATGTTGTTTCTGTTGATGTTAAACACATTTGATTACATTGATGTATATTTATAATCTGCAGATTGTTGAATTTTTGCTAGAATTTACAACCTGTAATATGTTTAGAATTAAATATTAATTTATTAATCTCTAATAAATACGCGTCAATGAATAAATATATATGGCTCAAATTATTTATACGTAACAGATAATTTGAAATCTCAACAATATTAGCAATTACTTTCATTCAAACGCAAATGTGACAAAGACACCTTTTGCTAGAATGGGTATACACAAAATCGTGGTCGAAATAATGTTAAATATGTTTTATTATGTTATCTCGCTTCCATGCTGTGGTATATCTGCTCTCTCTATTTTGCCCTAAAATTTTGCCTGTCTAATTGCAAAATGACCAAAGATGGTTCCCGACGTAGTCAACTCTTTCTCATACGGGGGTGGAGCACAATAATGCAAAAGATTAAAGAAAAAAACTAAGGGAATAAAGAAAAAAAAAAACTTCCATTCATCTTAAGAGCGGCTGGTCCGCTCGCGTTATGGAAGATCATTATTATGTCTTCAGTTACAATATTGCGGGGTTATTAATGATACGAGCAGGGGTCCCGGGGTCAAATCTGTCCCATGCCGCGCCCACTTGTTGCTGACGGGGGTCCAAGGCAAAATCTGGGACTCTCTGAACCGAAATGGAGTTGCCAGCGAAATAAAAGTGCTAGCAAAATCTGGAGAAAGTGTTATAGTATACACTGATGTGGCCGGAGATTAGATGGCGGCAAAGATTGTGATTGTTTTTTGGGGTGGAAGGGATGTAGATTAATTTGGTTATGCGCTGAGAGATGGCGAAAGAGATAACGTCTCACTGAATTTATAAGTAGATGATAATCTAGTTCTTGGATGATTAATTTTCTTAAAAAACTAGTGTCCCATATTTGCCCTTTCATTTTGCCTTTTACAAAGGTCTCGTGAATGGGTATGAAAGACCTCTATGTAAAACAAATAGAATTATTATTATTCTCCTTTTCGGATCTCAGGGTTTATTTATATGTATATTTTAACTTCAGTTATGAATTCTTATTAACAAATTAATAACTAAGAAAGATAGAAAAGCAAATAAATAAATAAAAATAAGTAAATAAAATTAACTTATTTCACAAAAATTTTGATGATATATGGAAACTCAATAAGAATATTCTTTGACAATTTCTTAGAATTTTTCATTTTATTTTATTCTTTTGCATTGCAAAAGCAATAAAAAAAAAATGAAAAAATTATATATTTAATAATTTTTTATTACCAATGGACACTGAAAATGATATTTTAACACACAAGAAGAATTGTTTTCGCTTACATTTTTGTACATTTCGTACATTTTTGCTGCAAGTCAATTTAATAAAGACATATTTCGTTAAAAAGAAAGCGCTATAAAAGCCAAATTACTATTTTGTTTAGTTCTACTATCTATTAAGCTCCATTTACACGAATTTTATCTTTGTTTTTAACGTTATTTGTGTATGTGTAGAAAATTGTAAAGATGAATGTCCTATAGTACACACCGGGTCTTAAGAGGTTAGACATGAATATCTACAAAGAAGGACAGCACGATAGGACTACTTCCCTTTCCTGTGTTTTGGCATTTAATTAATAAAATTTTCTTATTCTCCAATGACTTTGAAAAAAAATAGTAACATTTATCATTCACAAGCGATTTAACATAATAAAAATTAAGGCAAATATAAAAATAACAGTTCTTTTGGAAGCCCCTTTAAGTGCTATTATGTGACGGGTCAAGGTCGCTTCAAACTCCAAGCGTCTCTATGTTATCCTACACTGTAAAAAAGGGTTCTCAAAACTGAGTAATAAGTACTCATTTTTCAGTATTTCACATACTCAAAATAGCTCCGATCTAGATGCACTCAAAACTGAGAAACACGTGTACTCATTTTAGATTCCATGGTTGTGTTAAAATATAAATCACTTAGAACTACCCCCTGAATTTACAAATTAAAGTTAAAATATACTGACATACATTTCTTGCTCAAAATTATTAACATTAAACGTTTAATTGATTATTTATAAGAAAAATAACAAAATTTTTAGCAAAATACACAAATCAAATATTTTTATGAAAAGAGCATTGTTTGCAAGTACTTTTAAATTATTTAATAGCACTGTGCATATTTTAATATTTACACTAATATGCATCTTTTATGCTATCATGAATGAAATATACCAATACAGGGTACAACATTATCGTTTGAAATTGATGACATATGGTGTTTCAAAATTGAGAAAGTATACATTTTTGGTCCAAATATACTCAATTCGATATGACGAGAACAACAATGTTCTCGTTTTTGAGCACTTCATTTTTTCCAGTGTATGGCTCCAGAGGAGTCGCTTCGACAGCAAACGAGTATCTTCTGCGGAGCGTCTTTGACACCTGAAACGAAACGAGTCGCCAGTAACAGCCAGTCAAATACTTGGAAATTTGACGATAGAATTTTTTTTTCTTGAGCAGCCAATGGAATGCTGCGAAAACGAAAAGAGTGGTACAGTGACAACAAGAAAACTGGTGAGTAGCAGGCAATTTTTGTCGCTTGAAATTGGTACGTGTAATAGCACTTTAACAGAGATAAGACTCGCTCAGTTTGAGCTCGGGACCAAAACATAATTGCGTAAGCGAGCTGCACTGGCTCGGCTCTTGAGAAGAGCAGAGTCGACAAAATGTTATATGGGCCATAAACGGGCCGGAGTCTATCCGAACTTTTAGTTTTTACATCGTACCTGGCAAAGATAGCTTTTGTTAAGAGGGGCCAAAAACCGGGATTGGACATTGTATTTAGAGCAAATCTTTAAAAAAACTTCTAACAATAACATTCTTCCGGCTTGCGCTCACAGTAAAAATTTTATTTATTCACAAGTTTAGAAAAAAAAATTGCTACTTTTGTAATAAGAATGCATAATCTAAGTTTCTTAAAGTCTTGTAGAATCCTTTAAAAATAAAATTGACAACGGAATTGGTGCTTGGATAACTAGTAGCTGGGAATTTGGAACTGCGTTTATTTTTAATGTGTAATTCCTCGCTAAGAAAAATTTCTAAAAAATTCGGAATTTTTAAATAAAAAACATTAAAATTTTTTCAGCTGCACAACTGAAACTGTGCATACAATCGTAATAGAAAAATTGTTGATAACTATAACAAACACCTACAAATATGGTGGATTTTAAACTTATAAGCTTTTTATCTAATTTTTGTGCTATATCAAAATATTAAATTGCGTTTTCTAGAAAAGTGCATTTTTCATTGTGTGCCTTTAAAAGAAACATCATTTCTTAAAAAGTTCTTAAGATATTGAAATAAAATTTTGTAACAAGCTCATCTATTCATATGCTATGAAACAAAATATAACTTGTAAGTATGTACATATTAATTTTATAGCTATTTTTTTAATGCACATTAAAAAAAAATGTGCTGTATATAAAATTTGGGATATTTTAGTAAATTTATGAGGTATTGCAAATATTTTGCTTCATAACACAGTTAAGTGGTTTGCTGTTAGATTGTTGAAAAAAAAAAGTGAAATACGTTGAATAGCTTTCGTTATAAGAAGGCTTGGTATAAACAAAATTTGTTACTAGAATCTGACTAAACATCGCCTAATTAGAAATTTTAATTAAAATTTAATTATGTTGTCTTAATGTTAATGTTAATTTTATTAATTCTGTATATCTGTCAGCTAAATATGTTGTTGAACATGAAAATATTTACTTAAGACCTAATAACCTGCGAAAACCCATTTTTCAAGTAGAAAGAACTGAATAATGCCTTATAAAAGCTATTCGGAAGCATTTTTGAAAATTACAGACAACAATTAAAAACTTATATATATATATATATATATATATATATATATATATATATATATATGTATGTATACATATATATATATATATACATATATATATATATATATATATTACAAATTTAAAATTTTTTCGCCAAAACTAACCTTTATACTATCTTAATTTTCTTATAATAATATTCCGTACTTACTTCAAATTATTAAATTAAAATCTTGTTTCTAAATCTAATCTGTTAATCCTGATGCAGACGATATAAATTCTTAATTTGCCTTAAAAAACATTATTCCAGTATGCGTAAATTTAAAAAGATGGCTCTAAATTAAAAAATATTCTTAATTAAAACTTTATTTCTTAATATTCCAAATAAAACTGATTTCTTCTATGTTTTTATCAACCCTTTTTAAGAAAGTCTTATTAAATTTATTCCAAAACCATACCTTTCAAAAAATATCATTATTTTATTTTATCTATTTATTTATTTTTCCTACGTCAACCTTTGATGTGTGCATATTAATAAATTCATTTCTTTTCTTTTTCTCTTAAAATTAATCATTTATAAAAATCGTCTGCGTAAGATATTTAAAATTCTGAGTCAATTATAAATTGATTAAATAATATTTTTTAAAATAAATTTATCGTCTGTTTAAAATAGCCTCGTAACTGGACAAGAATTCTGTTTACATAAAAGAATGATGGTTTGGAGGTTACAGAATGTTCCAGTACTTTCTTTTTAGTTTAGAAGGTGGAAGTCTCGAGATGAGAGAGAAGATTTCTTGGGTTGCTTCTTCGATGAGGACAGCTCGCTGAAATAATGATGGAATTTTTGAAAAAAGAGCTTTTCCTTCCTCATTATTACGAATTTAATAAATGAATTTACAGCAGCCCATGACTAATTATTGGATCTTCTACATTTATTATTTTATTTTGTTTTTTCCCTCGCTTGCCATGACTGCGTGTTTCTTTTTAACCAGTGGAAATAATTCGAGTTCTCCTTAAATCGTCACAACTAATCGAAAAGTCCGACAGGATTATTTATCTGTGCTGCCGTTTTTGGATATTTAAAGAAAATTGTGATGGAACGAAGAAAAGCATGCTATCGCCGAAGTTCGATTGAAGGACATTCTAAATGGTATTTTCGGCTTGCTAATGAAATCGGCTGTGGAACGAAATGATGATAGCTTTGTGAACCGCCGATTATCGACTTCTCGTGAATGTTTTTGTGCCTAAATCGCCGTAATTTCTTACTTAATTAAAGTAAAAGAAATGCTCTTTCTAAAGAACTTCACAGCTATGCTTGGAAAGAATTAGTACTTGCTTCGAGTCTGATGTGGATTTCCTAACGCTTGATGTTGATCTGTGCGCACAAATTTTGATTGAGTATTCATGGTCATAGGAAAATTTTTGAAAATTAATTACTTCAAAGTGCTGAGTATGCGAAAGGTATTTGATGAGGAATTTAATGAAGAATGGATTTTATTGAAGATTTTTCGTGAACTGTAAGTTTATTTTATTAAATGTTTTGATTATTATTTCTATTCTATTTATGATTGATGGAAAGTATTTATTATTTATTTATTTATTTATTTATTTATTATTTTATTGATGAGAGTAATTTGAAGTTAATTTATTAATTTACTAATTTATTTATTATTTTATTATTTATTGTATGTTATGGATCTGATATAGTAATTTTAAAAAAATATGTAATTGATAGAAATTATTAACTTTGAAATTTATTGCGAATGATTTTACGATCAGGATTTAATAAAGAAAATAGAAGTGCTTCATTTATTCTAATGAGTAAGAATCAAAAAATTATGGAAGATCCTAAGTTCGTACCGTTTGACCCGAGTTCTGGAATGAACATTTTGTCTTGGTTAACTTATTTTGATAAAACATGTGATAGGGAACAGAAAAATCTAGAATGGAAATTTAATTCTATTGCGCAATATTTGAAAGGTGAAGCGCAAAAAATTTATATCAATGACTGTTTAAATTGTACGGATTATGAACAAATTAAGAAAATTTTGATAGAAAGACTCATTGAATTAGACTTCCCGAGTTTTTCTGATTTTTCAAATCTGAAATTAGATAATTTAGACAATTTAGAAACTTATTTTCGTAAGAAAGTGGAAATTGGTAGGAAATTACATCTTAGTGAAAATATACTATTACAAGGTTTAACTGATGGTTTAAAACCAGAATTCAAAAACAGTATTATTATAAATCCTCCTAGTAGTACCACCGAATGGTACCGGGTTGTCAAACAATTCGTGGAAGTTTCCACCCCACTAGTTTCAAACCAAGTAATAAATCAACCATCAGCTAGACAAAATTTTCAACCTTTTCAACCAACTAGGCCCTGGATTCAGCCAGTTAGGCCGAATACTACACCTAGGAATTGGATTCCCCAAAGGCAATCTCAGTTTCAAAGACCTAGAGTTTGTCAAAATAATTATATTCAAAATTCATACCCTTCAAGACCTTGTAGGATATGCACAAATAGGGGTGTGAGTAATGCTTTTCATTGGGAAAGAGAATGTATTTTTAGGAATGAGTTGCCATCCTCTGATACTCTTCCAAATATCTCACAAAATAATTCTCATAATGGTTGTCAATTAATTGTGTATGGATGTACAAATAATTATAATTTACCATGTGTTGTAGATACTGGTTCAACTATTGCATTATTGCCACTTAAATTTGTTAAAAAACTTAATGCTAAAATTGAGACTATACCCTCAGTTACCATTGGTCAGGCAAAAGGATTTTTACATATAAATAAAAAATGTAGTGTTCTTCTAAAAGTGGGTAAAATTAAAAAATATGTTAACTTTTTAGTATGCAATACAAATTTGGATTATGCTATTTTGGGGTTAAAAGAATGTTCTAAATTTAAATTAAACATAGAATGTAAAAATTGTATTGTAAGGCAGGGAAGGAAAATTATAACTAACAGGATATCCATACATAATGAGAGATCCCTTCATTTCAATACAGTAAATATGGACCAAGTACAACAAAACAGGGATCAATCTAATGAATTTGTAACCTCTGAATATAAAAAAGATATGAAATTAAATACTGGTAATACTGTAGCAATAGATAATTATGATAATGAAACACTGAATGTAAATAATCATGATATAGAGTTACAATCTACTTGTGGAAATATTATGAAAAATGAAGACTGTGTTGAATATGATCACGCAATTAATGTGCATCCTGATTATAAAGGTTCCATGACTCTTCAAAATTTTCGCGATAATTCGGATTCAGATTTAACTGGGGAAATAAATTTAATTCAAGATGTAAATTTAAGGGAATTAGTTCATATTTATAGTGATATTTTTGCAAAGCATAAATATGATGTGGGTAGGATTAATATTGAACCACAACGCGTTATACTAAACTCAGACCTACCTATATCTTTGAGGCCCTACCGAACATCTCCTCTAGAAGAAACAGAAATAAAAAACCAAATTCAATCATTGTTAGCAGCCGGACTGATAAAGGAAAGTAATAGCCCCTATTCTGCCCCTGTTACACTAGTTATGAAAAGAGAGGAAGGTAAAAAAACGCGATTATGTATAGACTATAGAAAATTAAACGCAATAATTAAAAATGATGCAGAACCCTTGCCCCGTATCGATGGAATTTTAGATAAATTGAGTAGTGCTCAGTATTTTTCAACTTTGGATTTAGCCTCTGGCTACTGGCACATACCAATACATCCATCCGATACAGAAAAATTAGCATTTGCAACCAATTTTGGACTTTTTGAGTGGCTCGTGCTCCCTTTTGGCATAAAAACGGGCCCTCCCATATTCAATAGAACCATTCGAAGAATCCTTAATAAATATAAAATCGACTTTGCGTGCCACTATTTTGATGATATTATAATTTTCTCTTCCTCTTTAGAAGAACATTTAAACCATTTAGCTCAAATTTTTAACATTTGCAAACAAGAAAACATTAAACTTAAACTTTCTAAATGTAAATTAGGCCAAAATAAAATCAATTTCTTAGGTTATGAAATTACTAATGGAACAATAACACCAGCAAATGCCAATATTGAAACCATCAAAAATTTAAAACCTCCTTCCAATGTGAAAGAGTTACAACGATTTCTAGGTTCCATTAATGTTTACCATAAATTCATAAATAAATATGCTGAAATTAGATATCCTCTAAATCGATTACTTAAAAAAGACACAATATGGGAATGGAATTCAGAGTGCCAGGAGTCTTTTGAAAAATTAAAAAATTCTTTAATTGCAAAACCCATCCTGAAAATTTATGATCCTAAATTACCTTTACATATGTTTGTAGATGCCTCTCAGATAGCAGTAGGTGCCGTTCTAAAACAACCTGATAAAGATAATTTCTTACATCCTATTGCTTATCATTCTAGAATTTTGAAGAGTTATGAACAAAATTATTTCATAACTGAATTAGAATGTTTAGCTATTATAGATACTCTTGACAAATTCTATCATTACTTTCATGGTGTCAAGTTTACAATTCATACGGACCACGCATCTCTAGTATGGTTAAAGAGTGTTAAAAACTTAAGAGGTAGGCTTTTTAGATGGTCGCTCAAACTTAGTATGTTTGATTATGAGATAAAATATGAAAAGGGTTCAACAAATGTCGAAGCAGACATGTTGTCACGAAATCCTATTTGTCATTTTAATCAACATATTAGTTTATTGCTAGATAGGAAAGAAATTATAGAGATGCAAGACAAAGACAATGTTTGTGACAAAAAATATAAAAAAGAGAATGGAATTATTATAGTTCAGAAAAAGGGATTCAAAAAAATTGTTGTACCAATGTCATTAAGAAGAAAATTACTCCATATTGCTCATGATAATTTTGGACATTTAGGGATTCAAAAAATGCTTAATTTAATATCTCCCAACTATTATTGGCCTAATATGACAATAGACATTACAGAATTTGTTAAACATTGCGATACCTGTCAGAAAAATAAAAAACCAAAACAGAAAAGATTCGGCTTATTACAAGCTATGCCAGCAACAGATCAACCTTTTGAATGTCTTTCTATTGATACTGTTGGTGGATTTAACTATTACAACTCAACAAAAAAATTCTTACACATAATAATAGATCATGCAACTAGATTTGTTTGGGCTTTTCCCTCCAAAAATGTTACCACTGAAACATACACTAACTGTTTAAAACAAATTTTCAATATCAAAGCACCTCAAAAAATACTTAGTGACAGACATAAATCTTTCAGATCTCCAAGATTTAAGAAATTCCTTAGAAATCATCATGTTCAACAGCGTTTTACATCCGCACATCATCCTCAGACCAATGGAAAAATAGAGCGAGTTAATCAGACTATAGTTACCAGGCTTAAATGTAAAGTTAATTCCACTTCTTCTAAAATACCTTGGACTAGATTATTAAACCAAGTCATCGAAGAATACAACAATACGCCCCATTCTATCACCAAGTTCCCACCTGCCTATTTATTTTATGGTCAATTGCCTTATGAATCTCCTTTAAAACAAAACTATTACCCACCAGTAGACAAAGCCCTCAAAATTGCGAAAGCGCGAACTCAGGAATTTCACCTTAAAAGTAAAAGACTCTATGATCGACATTTTGTTGAATGCCCATTAAAAATACAAGACTCTGTAATTTATGAAGAATTTAAATACCCTAACACTCGAAAATTAGAACCTACTTTCTCTGGACCATATAAAATTATAAATAAACTTTCTGATGTAACTTATGAAATAGATAAATTTAATTATGAGACAGGACAGAATTCCGTTATTGTGCATGTTTCTAAATTAAGACCCTATTTTTCACCCGAAGATTTTAAACTGTTTCATGAGCAACCCAAAAAACAAACAAAACCTCAGATACAATCACAATCACTAGATCAAACTAAAGTCAAGACAATAGATTAAATTTTAATTCTTATTCTTTAAATAGTTTATCACCATAATTTTCGACATCAGCAGGTATGTTCTTGGAGGCCTACAAGAATATTACTTGTTTTTGGGAGTTTTTGGGGTTAAATTGGGCTCCTTATGCAGGCATAAGGTGAACACTTTGATTGTAAAAGCTTTCAAATTGATGTTGATAAATTAATTTTAAGGGTGTTTAAGTCTAACTATATTTACTCATGTATTTGACCTTAGTATTATTCTATTTATTCAGCAGATATTTATGTTATAACAGTTATAAAATCTAATGATTCTACTCAAACCTATAACATAATATGTGATTTTCAGTGATTGTGAAAATTACAGATATTAAAAGTTTTTCAAAAAAGCACACTATTTTTATTTCCATTTCTCAATTAAGAATGACACCTTTTATTCCTATATTTTATTATTAAAGTTTATAAACCATGTGTAGATAAAACTTTATTCTACATTTGGCATTTGAAAACTTATAACCAAATTTGACAATTTTGTAAAAGAGTATCAGAGAGGAATTATTGTAAGGAAATACTGGTTGAGAGTCCATTTTCTAAATAGTTAGATTTAATTTATTTGGATTTTGGCATTATTATGATTTTTTTTTATTTATACTTTCGGCTAGCAAAAAATACTTTCTTATGCTATTAGAAGATAAGAAAATTATTTAGTTGCTATGTAATTATTTTTATCCTCAACCAGTTTTTTCCCTATAAATAATAAACAAATAGTGATATTTTCTTTTGATTATACTCTTGTTTTACTATTATTATTATTATTATGATTTCTATAATGAAGTTTAGTATTAATTATATTCTTATTGAAAAATATTAGGATATGGGGTCTTATTATATTATTACTTATTATTGTTGTTATTGTCATTATTTAAATTTTTCTATATTATTTATTATTGATATTGAGAGTGATGCTATTTATTATTGAAAAATTGATATATTACTGAAAGATGTTGGATCCAACATAACATTAAAACCAAAGATTAAACTAGGTTTAAAGATCTTTAATTAAAGAGACTATATCTAGCGAACTACAATGAAGAATTGCATTTTTAAAACTATTTGAGACTTTTCATTTGAAGGACTGTATGTAGTCAACTAAGTTTGAGAAGAATGTTTTAGGTAGCCTTTAAAGACTTTATTTCCTACAAGGACTGTATTCAGTGAACATTGGAAAAGACTCTTTTATATATAGTGAAAGACTTGTTTCATTTAAAGGACTTATTTAAAATAAACTATGCATTAAGTCATTGTAATTATTTAAACTTCCATGAGAACGAATTTTTATTGTTTGTATTATATTTTTATCTCTTGCTTATTAATATTCATAACTTATTTACTGTTATTATATGTATTATCTCCTCTGCACTTACAAATGGTAAGTGATGTTGTAACATTATTGTATTTCTTTCAGGGAAATGCTCCTACCTAAATTTAATTCAGAATTATTTTCTCTTAACTATTTTATTTTAATTGCTAATATTTTTTATATTGCGTTAATTTTCTTTTCTTCCATCTCTTGGCTTCCTGAGTTTGACAGTTTTATTCCAAAATTTAACTTTTCTAAATTATTATATTTCTGTTGTCTGAACTTGTAGTTTTATTTAACTATCAATTTCATACAAAGTCTTGGGGAGGGGGGATAATATTACAAATTTAAAATTTTTTCGCCAAAACTAACCTTTATACTATCTTAATTTTCTTATAATAATATTCCGTACTTACTTCAAATTATTAAATTAAAATCTTGTTTCTAAATCTAATCTGTTAATCCTGATGCAGACGATATAAATTCTTAATTTGCCTTAAAAAACATTATTCCAGTATGCGTAAATTTAAAAAGATGGCTCTAAATTAAAAATATTCTTAATTAAAACTTTATTTCTTAATATTCCAAATAAAACTGATTTCTTCTATGTTTTTATTACCCTTTTTAAGAAAGTCTTATTAAATTTATTCCAAAACTATACCTTTCAAAAAATATCATTATTTTATTTTATCTATTTATTTATTTTTCCTACGTCAACCTTTGATGTGTGCATATTAATAAATTCATTTCTTTTCTTTTTCTCTTAAAATTAATCATTTATAAAAATCGTCTGCGTAAGATATTTAAAATTCTGAGTCAATTATAAATTGATTAAATAATATTTTTTAAAATAAATTTATCGTCTGTTTAAAATAGCCTCGTAACTGGACAAGAATTCTGTTTACATAAAAGAATGATGGTTTGGAGGTTACAGAATGTTCCAGTACTTTCTTTTTAGTTTAGAAGGTGGAAGTCTCGAGATGAGAGAGAAGATTTCTTGGGTTGCTTCTTCGATGAGGACAGCTCGCTGAAATAATGATGGAATTTTTGAAAAAAGAGCTTTTCCTTCCTCATTATTACGAATTTAATAAATGAATTTACAGCAGCCCATGACTAATTATTGGATCTTCTACATTTATTATTTTATTTTGTTTTTTCCCTCGCTTGCCATGACTGCGTGTTTCTTTTTAACCAGTGGAAATAATTCGAGTTCTCCTTAAATCGTCACATATATATATATACATATATATATATATATATATATATATATATATATATATATATATATATATATATATATATATATATATATATATACATATATATATATATATGTATATACATATATATATATATATATATATATATATATATATATATATATATATATATATATATATATATATATATATATATACATATATATATATATAAATTTAAAAAATGAATTATTTTGTGAGATTTCTAAAGATGAAGGAACGATTTTCGGAATCTTGTGTGACTCTGAAGAGGCTATTATATATTTTCGTTTGTGATTATAGTTACATTACCATAAATTAAGAAACATCTGTATTTTTGTACAGTATAAATTGGAAAATATTGAAAATGGATATTACTTTGACCGATGTGGAAATGGGAGAGGTAATGCAGAGTAAAACGAAAGAAATCCAAATGCATAATTCCAGTCCTAAATGACATAGAATAAAATTGAATATTCAGTTAATGATTATATCATTGCTAACTAAGCGTAAAATCAACATAGTGACAAACATCTGCCCAAGCCATGAATCAAATCCGGAACCCTTGGAATTAGGTTGTTCTTAACTGATCCGCTCAACAAGCGAAAAACGTTTTGACACATTTACAAATTCATTTTTTAACAGAAAGTTATAAAGTTTTAGTGGCTGACTATGAAAGCGATTTTGAATTGAACTTATTTTTCCATTTTATGATAATTAAATTACTTATCGAGTTATAAGCTATTTCGATGACGCAATCACCCGTTTTTCTCCTGCTTTCCGACCGGTTTTTCTGTTTCGTCGGGAAATAGGCTCAAAAGTGTCAAATTTGAAGGCTTGTTATGAAAAATCTATTGTGTTTAAAAACAAAACAAAAGAATGAGTGCAATTAGAGAGTTTCTGAATAACAACACCTGCTATTTTCATGCATTTCCGAACAAAAATAAATTAATGCATGTGTCACAAAGTTGCCCTTTTTGATTTAAGAACACCCTTAAGCTATGAGGACGATGCTCAGCTTGACATTTCTCACTCACATTTGTTGGTTAAGCTGCAACTGCAGCACACTATAGAAACGTCTACGTGCACACAAATCTGTGGCGTAACATAAGATACAAATAAACCCAGCATCGATGAATACATATTTAATTATAATTAATTTTCTAATAATTATCAGCAGTTGGCATACGGTTTAAGCCAAAGTTTTCTTTTTTCCCCTTTCTTTTCTTTTTCATTTTTGTGTGATTTTTTTATTTTAACCATACCTTTAACATAAAAGATAAATTGCACCTTTAAAATTACTGAACAATGTCATTTTATTAATATTGATTTTACTTTCATATGAAAGACTGTTTTCTTTTTTCTTTGGTCTTTTAAGTAAGAGAAATAAATAAAGTAAGCTGTAAACCAATTTAGATTTTGGAAGAGAGAGAAATAATAATAAAAAGAAAATCTAGCAGAATATAAGCGTCTTTTTAAAATCGGGTCACGTTTTCGAAAAAGAACACTGTTATAACGGTTCACTCTTTTAAACAGTAGCACGCGTTATTGCTCTTTGTTGCGAATTATTTTGATGGATGACGTTCAGCTAAAAATACTGTCAAAGTAAAGAAGTTTCGTGACATCGGAAAAGAATAATAAGTATTTCTGATAGCGCCCATAGGCAAAGCACATACTCAAAAATTTATGCAGGAAAAATACAATCGACACTGTTTCACTTGAAAACAACTAGAGGTTTTTTCTTTTTCAGAAATTCAAATTCATTTGTATGTATTTTAAAAAACTTCCAAGCCTTCGTTTAGTCCATTTCTTTTCATATTGTGCTTTTTATGCATCATAATTGAAGTTATTTATTTTAATTTTATTATTTTTTCTTGGGTATGTGACTACCTCACATTAAAACTTAAACTTAAAAAAAAGACACTTAAAAAAACTTAACTTAAAAAAAAGACACAAAAGAAATTTTTATAAAAAACATGAGATTTTAGTTGAAATAAGGAATAAAACTATGAATTCATGAAAGTTTTTAATGGAGTTTTAATTAAAATTTCTAATTAGGCGATGTTTAGTCAGATTGTAGTAACAAATTGTGTTTATGTCAAGCCTTCTTATAATAGAAATCTAGTCAAAAATATTTTAATTTTTTTTTCAACAATATAACAGCAAACCACTTAACTGTGTTATGAAGCAAAAGATTTGCAATACCTCATAAATTTACTAAAATAAGCCGAATTTTATATACAACACATTTTTTTAATGTGTATTAAAAAAATAGCTATAAAATTAATATGTACATACTTACAAGTTATATTTTGTTTCATAGCATATGAGTAGATGAGCTTGTTACAAAGTTTTATTCTATATTATATTATATATTTCTGTATTAAAATATGTTGTTTAACTTTCTGTGGCTTTTTAAACGGTTACAGCAGGTTTCAGAAAGCACATTTTCAATTTATATTTTAAGTTATAAATTTTCTTCTAATTATTGCTGAACCAAAAGTAAGGCATTTTTGCATTTTTGGAATCCTAAGTGTTTGAACTCTAATTTAAAACTAGTCGTTGGGGGCCACAGTAATACTTACCCATCATGGATATGTATATGAAAATAAAACATGTGAAAACTATTTATACAGTGCATTGCAATTCATAAACAAAATTTAAATATTGTTAATATACATAGCAATGCTACATTAAAGAACTGCTGATGTACCAATTTCGACAAATTATATAAAAAGCCAAACTACTCAAGTAGTACCGAACTGCGTAAAAGAAACATCCTTATAACTCCAAAAATAATAATTCTATTAACTAACAATTAACTGTGTCGGATTAAGCGTCTCATTTGCAATTAAAATATACCTCTGAATTGAAATTTGAATGAAATACAGGGTCATGAAAAATCGAAAAATGTGGAAAACAGTATTACAAATATCTCGGCTACTAATAATCCGATCGACTTCGTTCTACATGCAAAATGTGTGTTATTTTATTGGATTTTACGTCCATTCCTTAAAACAAAAAAATTCGAAAATTTTTATATACCTTTCATCAGAACGAATTTTTCGAGGGTCCGAAAAAAATAGTTCCGGATAATCGAGGTTGCTGATATTAAATAGGCTTCGTTCCATTCTTACATACTATCTACATACAAAATTTCAAGTCTCTATCTCAATTTGTTCGGGAGATAGAGCGTTTACAGACAGACAGACAGACGGACGGCAAATTTTTTTTCTAAAAATATGTTTTTCGGAATATACACTAGCTAAAACGTGTAAATCCATCAATTTTTTTTTTCGATTTTCAAAACGATTGCAAGATTTACCGTATACTACGTATGATGGGTAAGTAATAATAAATAATAAAATCGGAATATTTCACAATGACAGCAATTTGGTGGTAGGCTTAGTAAAATCAAAATACTACAATATATCAGTGCTGAGAAGAAAGTTTCATCTTGACTAATATAAAAGTTAAAACGCGTATTTATTTACTTAAAATGTGATAAAATATTAAAAACGCATGTAAAGATGTTACATGATTTAATATAATATTCCCCGAGACCATTTGAGACGCATAGAGGTCTGCACGGGCCCGGGCCTGGCCCGTGGCCCGTACCCGGCCCGGCGGAATCGTTTCGAATTTTCTAACGGGCCGGGCCGGGCCGGCAGATTTAGAATAGTTTTTTCAACGGGCCGGGCCGATAAACAACATAAACGGGCCGGGCCGGCAAAAAAAATGAACGGGCCTGACGGGCCGGGCCGGGCCGATAAAAAAAAAATTTCGGGCCTGCCGGCCCGTTCTGAAGATTTCAGTTGAAACGATAAAATATGAGCTATTTTCAACGAAAATGGTTTTAACGAGAATAAGTATAAATGTGGCCATATTAGTTTGACAGCATCAATATAAAAATGCACAGTGTATCGGCATCGGAGAATTACATTATGTGTAACCCATTTTAATATTTTTTTAGCTTACTCATGCCGGTCCGAGATCACGCTTGCATTAT
This sequence comes from Maratus speculifer, assembly GCA_964019185.1. NCBI lineage: Eukaryota > Metazoa > Arthropoda > Arachnida > Araneae > Salticidae > Maratus > Maratus speculifer. Next base: position 389,985,782 of record OZ025292.1, on the reverse strand, counting down.
TTTTCTACATACAGACTGGCCGGTCCGGTACTAGACTTAATTATTGGCAAAACATGATTTGTAAAATTATTAACAGCGATAAAGAACTTTTGTTAGCTTAGTCTTCGGATATATCTCTTTGATTTTTAAATTAATTTCTCAATAATGCGAAAGTTTGGCACATTTTCTGTTTAATTTTTAATTGTAAAAGTATAAAAGTGATAAGCCTAACTATTGAAGGGATTTGGAATCGAATAGCGTTTTTCATTGTTGGTAAATAAAATACTTGTTGAGATATAATAGTTTCTCAAATGATTGCAAGTTTTTCTCCCTTCCCTTTCTATTGCTTCCGGAAATTCTATTCAAAACGCTAATTATGACAGTATTTTATTGTTTGCAGTATTCTTAAATTGTTTGTATCAAAAAATGGATAATGCCATTCGATTATATAGTTTCTGAAAATAGATATCTGCTAATCTTATGCGTTTCTGAGAAAAAAAAAAAAAAATGAATTTAGAAATGTAACAGAAAGGACTTCTTTGAATTTAAGAATAAATTTGGATTTGAAACTTATAATAAAATAATATAGAAATATATTTATAAATCCTTTTTTATGAAACAGCTTCAAAATTAACGATGTTTTTAACTTTCTTTCTTTTTTCTTTTATTCTAAGCCATATTAATTTTTTAATGAATCTTTATTCGAATGTTGAAAGCCTAAGAATCTAAGTAATCATTAATGTTGTTAATGTGTATTTCCTGTAAAATATACTGTAAAATCATTCCATAGATATGTATGCAGCATTCTTTAAAGAAATCTTATTTATATGATAAAAATCTGAATTTTTAAGAAATCGTAGAAATTGTAACGGGCCAAAACGGGCCGGGCCTAAAATATAAAAATTAAACGGGCCGGGCCGGGCCCGGGCCGAACTTTTGAGTTTTACAACGGGCCGGGCCTGGAAATTCCGGCCCGTGCAGACCTCTAGAGACGCATACGTGCTCATTTTTAAGGGAAAGAAAATTATGTCATAAGACGATGCAAGATGATACACAATTTCATGATTAAGGCTGCTCATCACCCAGTTTTCCGAATTCCCTTTGATAATCTTAAGTCTAACGGCATTTCATGCAATCTTATATTTAAAAAAAAATCTTCTCAGGATATTAATATACATTTTATTTATCTTTACTGTGTTTTATTTCGTAAAAAATATCTTCTTTTTCTTTGCATTCAATATATTTCTAAAATCTATGCTTATTAATGTTTTATCTGTTACAAGCATATGACTTGGGAGTCAAATTTTAACACTTCATATAAAATTAAGCATGGATTTTAGAAGTATTTTCAGAAACAAGAAAAAAAGAGACATTCTTTAAGAAGAGTGAACAAAATAAAGAAGAGAAAAATATTATTTTTCCGAGAAGATATTTTAAATATATGAATGCTTCAAGTGCACATAGACTTAACATTACCGAAGAAAATGCCGAAACTGAGAGACAAACTGCCTTAAGGCTCCAGTCTTCTTCAGACGAAGCGTTCGTCAGATAATGCTAATCTTATGGGGAGGTTATTTGACAATATATCGTTTGCATTTCCACATTTTATTTTTCCTTTCTTTTTTTGCATTGGGTAACAGAAGCATTTCAACGTCGCCCCTTTTTACTTTTTCGATTTGTCTTGCAGATATTTTTTAGAATGACACTTTCATTTTCAAAACCGGTTTCAAAAGTGAAAGCAACTTTCTAAAAAAAATATCAACTGCCAAAATCGAAAAGCAATGTCGAGATGCATCTTAGCTATTCAATGAAAAAAAATGTTGAAATGCAAATGAGATATTAGCAAATAACCTCCCATCGAATTATCATCATATCACGAGCACATTGCCTGACGAAGAGGAGAACCTTAAGAAAATTATGTCATAATCTTCTTCCCCTTGATAATGAATGAGTGTGCGTTTCGAAAGATCTCGGGGAATATCATGTAAACCTAACATTTTGCATAAGTATTTATATTTTACCATCTTTTAAATAAATATACATATATTTTTAATTTTTATATTTTTTGTTTGCTCTTTTTGTTTGGCATTTTCTTTATTAAATGGTGCTAAAAACAGTTGAAAATATAACAAAATTACCATGTGGCTAAAATCATTATCGATAGAACGATGAAGCAGCTGTTTACAAGCTGGCCGTTTGTCACTAAATTTAAATATTAGTATAATCTTCGGTAGAATTTCTGAAATCTGGTAACGCAAAGAATACTATGTAATTTATTGGTGACAATCGGCCCACTGGTGTGCTGCTATTCCATCACTGTAAGTATATAAAATCTTCATAATATAATGTATGTATACAGGGTGAGTCATAAATATCGAAACAATAGGCTATCTCTTTAAATATTGCCCTTAGACCCATACTTCCAACTGCAAAAATTCATTAAAAAAGGTGAAATTTTTGATAAGATAAATTGCGACTCCATGGGGCATCTAGTTGAGAAAATACGAAAATTAAATTTTTATACGGCCCCGGTAGGATAAAAATTCCAGTTAGAAAAACTTTCCTTATTCAGTCCTGAATAAGACACAAAAAGTTGCATCTTCATATCTTCAAAACTCGCAAAGTTATAGCCGTTTAAAAAATTCATCAGGTTTTAAGGGATTAGACACAAATTGAAACGTGCGCAATTCAAAAAACAATGTTACTTTAACAGTTCTAAGAAACGCGCAAAAAATCTCTTTCTTGAGTTAGAATTTTGATGTTTTTCTATTTTTGTGATGGTTAGCCTTATAATTTGTTAAGAAAATCACATCCTAAAATTTCTCATACAATTTATAAAAGTTTCATATGGTTAGTACTGATTTAATTAAAAATCGTAATAACTCGTAACATTATTTATCAGATTTCAGTTTCTTTCCATTTAATTAAAGATGAAAATCTGGTTTTAGTTTTGTTTTTTAATATTAATTTTAAAAATATTAATTTTTTAAAGTAATATAACTTTAAAAAAAATCATATTTTCAAAAGTAAGTATTTTTTCTAATTTGCCGAAACAAAACTAATGTAAAAAATCAAAAATGACGTGTTTTAACTTCTTTTTTTTCTTTAAAAATTCTTACAATTTAATTATTTAAAGACAAGAAATAGTGGGGAAAAAAAATTCATTATGCAGAAAAACAAAGTGTACTGTTTAAATGTCTGTCATTTATTTAAAAGAAGATCGAAATATTTTCTAAGATGCAGATTAAGTCTTTTTTTTTTTAATATAGCTCTGACAACTTCAGGCTTTTTATCATCCTTGAGAGGCTATTAAAAAATTTGTATTCTGGGCCCAGGCCGGGCCAGAACAGAGAGGTTACTTTTTTCTGATGACTCGCCAGGCCGGGCCTAATGTACTTTTAATAAAGAAGGAGACTGCTTCCTTCTTCCTAGGTGTATACAGGACGAAATTTTCAATCCTGGTCTCGACAAAACCCGTATTAAAATCACTGTCTCTGACTGGCTTAATACGTGCATAAAATAAATAAAATTCGGTTCATTCAAATTTTTACAAAAAACATATAGGTTTTAAAATCTGTATTTTACAAAAAAAAAAAAAAAAAAAAAAAAAAAAAGAAAAGAAAAAAAAAGAAAAAGAAGAAAAAAAAATATTTTTTAAAAGATTAGTATATTCAAAGGCTAAAAAATTAAATAAAACCAGTAAAAAAAGTCTGCCTATGACGGAATTCTGTCTTAAACGGAAAATATGTTGATCCATGCAAAATAAATACAATGATACCTGAGGAAAAAAACTCCAATTACACCTCCTAGGGAGGACATCCTTCTATAACGTATTTTTTCTTTCCTATGTGATTCCGTCTTAAAAGGTTCTACTGTATAACATTTTTCAAAGTCTCCAACACATCCCATGCGTTGGAGATTAACGATATTAAAATATAAGTGAAGCATTTATATTTAAATAGATATTCATCGATGAAATATAAATATTACAACCTTTTGCGCTTCTTAAATATTAAAAAAAGTATAAATATAGAAAACGAAAAGCTATAAAAGGAATTTTTGGTCAGAACTCTTCCATACAAAACAATTTTGATCCACACCGAAGTAAAAAACTAGGTAGAAATTTGCGGCTGAACCGGGCTATGATTTAAACTATTTTCCAGACCGGTCCTGGTTGTGATTTTAACATTTTTCCAGGCCGGGCCGAACTCTTTCCCCTATGGGTCGTTTTGGGACCGGACCTAGATATTTCGATCCATACAGACCTCCAGCGCAGACTACCAACATATTTTGAAAACAAGTTTAGTTTAAACTCAACACGCTGCTTTGTTATGTCCAATTGAAAGACATTGCCTTAAATCGACAAATAATAATGGACAATTTACGGATGATCCCTCACTTGCTTTGAAAATTGGCAAAAAACTCTTCGTTTACAGGCATGGTAAAGGGGTGTAAGTCACGAATTTTGGAGAACTTCGGATTTTAATATCTCTGTCATATTTTTAGATATTTAGATGAATTTTTTTGTTGTTGTTCATTTTAGGAATGGATAAGGAATAATTTCCTAATTGGGAATTTTGCCCTACGGGGCAAAATTCGTATAAAAAATTTATTTTCGTATATATATACGTATAAAAATTTTATTTTCGTATTTTTTCAAATAGACCCCCATGGAGTTGCAACTTATTTTATCAGAAATGTCACTTTTTTATGAACTTTTGCAATTAGAAGTATGGGTCTAGGTGCAATATTTAAGGAGATAGCCTATTGTTTCGATATTTATGACTCACCCTGTATGTGTGTGTGCGTTAGAGCAAAGTGGATTTATTGTTGGAAAACACAGAATTCTATACAAATTTGCTTCGCAATATCAAAGCATGATACATTTAAGACAAAAGTTTTTGTAATGCTCTTTGCATCAAAGTAATGATCCAGAAATAGGCAGTTTAGTTGCACGGTTAAAAGACACTATAATGAAATTTGCTGATGAGTGAAGCGTAACCGACGCCGAATCTACTGAAGAAGGGCGTACACCTTTGGATTCGGGAGCCAATCGTTACAGGCTTTTTTATGACCTAGGTGTACCATTATATCGTGTATTGTTCTCCATTTCCCCCCATTCGTTCATTAAATAGAATTATATAACTCCAAATCAATAATTTGTTCCCACCGTTTGAAAGAAAAAATAAAATAAAACATATCTGTAAACGAGTAAGAGTAACAAATGCTAGATTTTTTTTCGTCAAAATATTTTTAAAGGAAAATCTTAATAATTGGAAATAGTGTTTTTATTGTATGATTATCATGGTAACCTGTTCTATACAAATTGAGTAACTCTTAGTGCCTAATTTGACTGTCACTTTGGAATACTGGCTAATAGATTATTTGTAAGCTTTAAAAGTTTGAATTGGCAATAAAAGTTACCCTGCAAAAAAAAAGAAAGAAAAAAAATCTGTAAAGTTACTAAATCTTTTCTAGTTTTCTTTGGCTGTGGATTCCTTTAACTTTTTTATGTAACGGCGACAGCAAAAATCCATGTAACACATGCACGTTTCACTGCAAACCAAAAGATCTGTAAGGCTATTAAGGATATTTTAGGAAACTGGGATGCCTAGAACTTTGTATGCAATTGTAACCCGGATTACAGATAATATTTTAATAGGATTGCTGCAATTTTAGTAGATACTTTTTTAAAGCTGTAGGTTTTTGAAGCTTTGCAAAAGTTAGTTTTCTGGATTTATGACTTTTTTTGCACAGTGTACAAATAATATTTTAGTAAGCGCACAAATTTCTGTAACTTTACACCTGTAAAACCATCTTTTTTTTTTTTTTTTTTTTTTTTTTTCTTTTTAACAGTAAAGTTTGACATATATCTGTCGTCATATGTAAAATTCTGGAACTTTTTTTTTTCAAATGGTATGTTTAAATTTATTTTTAAATTTATTTTTAAATGAAGCAGAATTAGCATATTGCAAATTGTAGATCGTGACTATTTTTTTAGTGTGCTTCATGCATGGTTGAAACTTCTACTCTTTTTTTTTTTTTTTTTTTTTTTTTTTTTTTTTTTACCAGTAATTTTAAATAGAAAACTACATTTTACTTAATCGTATAAATTTAGCAATTGAAGAAGGGTTTCTGTTTAAAAATACTGATAACCAAAAAGTGTAAAAGTTGGCATCATTTATGAGGCATCCTAAAACACTGTCACGAATTACTACCAGATATTGTTCACCATTAATATAAATCCATAGAAATATGAGAACAAACTGATTACATGGGTGTTTTTATACACATTAAAAAAAAATAACTCTAGAAAAATCAATAAATTAAAAGGTAATGATTCCCTAAATTATCAAATACACCCGGAATCAATTAATATCTGAAGTTTACACTAGATTTCCAAGTATTATGCCTTAAAGAATTTTTTTTTAAACTTTATTCTTCATGAAATTAGTTTTTTTTTTTTTTTTGACAAAACAATTCTAAACAATAAATACTCAAAATTAATCACAGAAAAACTTATTGAATTTAAGAATGGAAAGTTTCTTATTGTACTCAATAATCATTGTGATAATTTGAATTATGTCGCATTCACAGTTTTAGAAAATTCAAATACTGATTGCGAAAATGAATGAATATAAAACAGCGTTTGACAATTTGTTTTTTCATACCGAAAATTTTAGTTTATACTTAGGATAAAATCCCCAGTAATTGGCACATTAAGAATTTGTCTTTAAACTTACTTCTATTCTCATTACCAAAAAATGAAATATTTACTTGCAAATATTTTTAAATCAAAGAGTGCATATCTGTGCATCTATTTCGCCCACTGAAAGCAAAAATATTTAAAAACGTATTTTTATAAAAATATATTTATAAAAAGTTGCTGTAATCACCAGTAATTGGCACTTAGACTTTTACACAATTAAAGTAATCCTTTTCAACTGAACAAAACTGTTGTCAATTAAAATTTAAAATATATTATAAATCAGATAATAATAAATTGAAATGCATGCCTTTATTAAGCCAGAGAAGAAGCATTTGCAACAAAAAGGGCTAATTTGATACAAAACCATAATTGTTTCTCTTTCCAAGGCACTATTGTCATCTAGTAGCATAAATCAAAGTTATAATCTTTAAAGTAAATGAGCATATAACTGGTATTTGGTCTTGCATTTTAAAAGACTGGATATAAATCTTATTTTAGGACATTTTTGTAGGATGTGCCAATCACTTGTGCCTGCTAGTTACTGGGGATGTTACCCTAAATTGTTGCTTCATTTGATTCCGATAATATTCCATCGAATCTAGGATGAAGAATTTCTCGATGGGGTGGACTAATTTTGAAAATTTTCAATCATTAAAAATAATATACTCTCACCAATTTTTCATTCTGGAGCAGGGTTCGTTGATTTAAATCAGATTTAGTTAAATCAAGATTTAAATCGCGATTTAAATCAATAATTTTTTAAATCATTGATTTAAATCAATTTTTCTTTTAAATTATTTATAAATAAATTGAAGATGTAAACAAACATAGTAATGGACTTTAATGCAATTTAGTTTTGTAAATACAAATAATTAAACATAATTTCGAAAGATAATGTTTATTCTTTGTCAAAAAGTAAAGTACACTACATGGCCATTGATGAGCGTCCACTTGTGATTTTAGACATTTTGTTAAATATCTAGAAAAATACATGAGGAATTATCCCGAAACTCTTAGTGTATAAATATAAAAGTACAAGTCATACATTTCTGTGAAGATTTTTTTCCCCGAAACTCCATAGGGGAACGTCAACAAATTAAAAACGAATGAATATCTTTTGCATAACCCAGTCAAATCTAATGTAGCAAAAGCTCCCAAACTCTAGATTATGATTAAGTGGCTTATTGTAATAAATTGTGTTCATTTTTATGCGAATAGCATGTATACTCGTAGAGAAATTAAGGTTTTTATAAAAATGGTCCCAAATTTTGCCAAGTTTTTTTGCTTATAATTTGCAGAGTTCTTAATGAATGGTTGTATCCATATATTCATTGATTAGTGTCACTATAGAATACACAATATTGGACGTACTACTATATTTGGATAAAATCCCTCTTGTTTTTGCTTCATTTTGGGAATAACGGATTTTCAACTTATTCTATTGACGATTATTTTCCGAATTTCCAAGCTATGATTTCGCGACTTTCACAAAAGTTGCTCTATACATTTAGCTAACATAATATGCAAATGAAATTTTGATATCGTTGACGTATGCGCAGTGAAAATTTATTTAGTAAACCTACTCATTTTTCATACAATTTTTACTATTTTTTAATTCTGATTACAGGGTATTGTGTACAATATTATTTGTCATATTTTCAGAAAAGAATGTTACTTTATATAAAGAACTCTGCAAATTTTAAGCAAAAAACTTGGTAAAATTTGGGACCATTTTTATAAAAAACTTAATTTCTCTCCGAGTATACATGCTATTCGCATAAAAATGAACACAATTTATTACAATAAGACACTTATTCATAATCTAGAGTTTGAGCGCTTTCGCTACATTAGTTTTGACAGGGTTATCCAAAAGATATTCATTCACTTTTAATTTGTTGATGGTCCCCTATGGAGTTTGGGGAAATACTCTTCACGGAAATGTATGACTTGTACTATTATATTTATACACTAAGAGTTTCGGGATAATTCCTCATGCATTTTTCTAGATATTTAACAAAATGTCTAAAATTGCAAGTGAACGCTCATCAATGGCCATGTAGTGTATAATGTAAAATTTAGAAACAACTTGATTGAAATCATGATTAAAATCATAGTTTAAATTGATTAAAAAAGTCATTGATTTAAATCAGTTTTTATTTCAAATTATTTATAGATTAAATCAAGATGTAAACAAACATAATAATATACTTTAAAATAATTTAATTTTATATAATACAGATAATTAAACATCTTTTAGAAAGGTAAAGCTTAATCTTGTCGAATAATAAAATATAATGTAAAATTTAGAAAAAAAAAACTTTCAAATTTAATTTGAATCAAACTATAAAATAATCTTGCAATAGTAAGATAATCTAAGCAGGAATATATTTATTAGTGGAATATTTACTTGTCAGTATTTGGAAAAACTTCTGGAAGTTGAAGTAAAATAAAATTATATGAAACCAAAATATAGTTGTGCGCTACTTTGGTGATGCCTATGAAAGTTTGAGCAAAATCTGAATCATTCAATGATTTTTTGTTTTAATCTAAAATAATGTATCGTCACCCAGAATGGTGATGGTATAAGGTACCTGTTGCAGTTATCGAAAAAGCTGATACTAAAAAACTTATAGAATTCATGATCAAATAGATTTTTACTGCAATATCTTCATCTGTTTCAGTAGAACAAATATTTTCTGTGTTTGATTTGGTACACTCAAGAATTAGAAATCGACTGATAAAGCTTCTAAACTCATTTTTCAGTACGAGAACTTTAACAAAACAAAAGTTAACATCTTAGTTTGCTTCCAAATTTGTTTAAAATTTTTATGTCTGGCAGTAACTTATTTTTATTTTAACTTAATCACTTAATCATTTTTGACACCTAATTTGCAGCTTCCCATGCATTTTCTAACAAAGATTTTACCCATAGCCTACAAAGTTACCTTTTAATCATTTATATAAATTGTATAATATTGTTAATATATATCGGTAATATAACACGCATGTGTGCATAATATTTTTATTTTATACGTAATTATATATATATATATATATGTATATAACCATTATTTGTATTACGATATATGAACCATTTGAATTTAATAGAAAAATACCATATTGAACATGAGGAAAAAAAATAAAATAAAATGAATATAAATGAAATTTGTAAAACCAAAGCAGAATTATCAAGCCCCAAATACTATGGAACTACAAATGAAGTGTGTGGTTTCCTCTTTGTATTAGCCATGAAAAAGCAAACTTTGGGGCTACCAACACACATAAAACCAAAATTAAATGAAGAAATAACATAAAAAACAAGGCACAACAAAATTACTAAATTGGATAGAAAAATGTAAAAGGGAAAAATAAAATTAATTATCGTACACATGATAATAATAAATTAATAATTAAATTAAAAGCAGAGTAATGTGATATCAGAAAAAATAAACCATACCCATAGTTTACCCTATTAAGATTTAAAACAAAAACATTTAATTTGACTATGCTAAGCTAAACACAATATCTTAATTTAATGTGATATAAGATTTAATAATAGCTAATTAATATATATACTCTATACATTTAGAGAGTGTTATACACTGGCGGAAAAAAAAATCCCAACACCAAGAAAAACTTATTGTAGAGTAATGAAATTTGGACAGTGCATTTGTCTAGTTAAAATGTTTAATTGATTAGATTTTCGAGATCATAGGTTAATTTAAGGTCAATAAAATGCATTTCAAATGTGAAATGCTGTTACATTAAAAGTCGCTATAACCTCCAGAATTTTGAATGCATACTTGCACACGTGCATGCATTGTGTCATACAGGTGCCGAATGTCACTTTGACGTATGGAGTTCCATGCTTATTGTACTTGCTGTGTCAATACTGTGATGGTCAGTGCTGGCTGGGGATGACACCGGAGTTCTCATCCAATGATAGCCCATACGTGCTCAATGGAAGACAGATCTGGTGATCTCGCTGGTCAAGGTAACAGGTCGATACTCTGTAGAGCACGTTGCGTTACAGTAGCGGCATGAGGGCGCGCGTTATCCTCTTGAAAAACGCTCCTTGAATGCTTTTCTTGAATGGCAGCACTACAGGTTGAATTACCGGACTGACTTACAAATTTGCAGTCAATGTGCTTGGGATAAGCCCGAGAGTGCTTCTGGTGTCATAGAAAATTGCTTCTTAGACCATGACTCCAGATTGTAGATCCAGTGTTTTTAAGCCGCAGACAGTTTGATTGCAGGCGTTCCCCTGGCCTCCTTCTGACGCGCATACCGCCATCACTGGCACGAAGGCAGAACAACCTTTTATCAGAAAACACAACAGATCTCCACTCCATCCTCCAGTGAGCTCTGGCTTGACATCATTGGCGTCGCAAGCGGCAATGGCTTAGAGTCAGTGGAATGCATGCCTTGCATCGAGCTGTCCTTGAAGTAACCGATTTCTAACAGTTCGTTGTGTCATTGTGGTACCAACTACGGCTCAAATTTCTGTCGCAGGCACAATACGATGAGCCACAGGCGTACGCCGAATACGACGGTCTTCCGTCTCAGTAGTGCCACGTGGTCACCCGGAACCTGGTCTTCTTGAGGCAATACCATCCCTTGACCATTGCTCCCTAAAATCATGCACAGTGGATACATTCTGTCCAAGTCTTTCTGTAAAATCGCGGAAAGAAAATCCACTTTCTCGTAGCCCTAATTTACGACCTCTTTCCAATTCGGGGAGCTGATGATAATAGCTTCTTCGTCTTCTTAAAGGCATTCATGATCAACCTCAACTCAATTCGTCAAATTTTGAAGAGAAAAAATGCTCACGAACTTTACAGCACTCGTTTAAAGCAAACCTGACTTTAAAATTGTGAGTGGCGCTACTAGCGCCACACTTATGCGCGAAGCCCGAAATTTGAACCAATGTCATCTTTCAGATGTATAAACACGCCTACAAAATTTCGTTTGGCTGACACAAGTCTTTCTTGGTGTTGGGATTTTTTTTTCCGTCAGTGTAGATCTCTCATTTATTAAAAGTTAAATGCAATTTAATAATGTAAATTTATAAAATTATATTAATATAATTGATATAACTATACATTATCCATACATTAGTATAGTTATCCATACATTAGTGGCAATTAAACTTCCGTTAGAATATGTTTTTCATTTTAACAAATGCATTTCCCACTCTCAATTTATATATATATAGTAGTAATATTGTGTAAGATTTAAAGAAATATATTTGATATAAAATAAAAACATCCGATTAAAAAAATCAATTATTTCGAGTTTTATTTAAAAAAAAAAAAAAAAAAAAAAAAAAAAACTACGAATTTTAACTAAATGATATCACATTCCCTTTGATTTTTTGAAATTTATTTCTTATAAAAATGTTTTGAAACTTTGTCTAGTTTCAAGTAATTATAGAAAATTCGATTGAATTTTAGGAAAGAACAATGTTTATTGTACTGAATAACTTTTAATAACAATTTAAATAATTTCGAATTTATTTGTTTTGGAAAATTTAAATAGGATTACAAAAATGAATGAATATTCAGAAGCATCTGACATTCAAACGTAAACAAACTGTATGCCACTAATTCGGAAAATGTGATCGAACATAATTAGTTTGCTATGCTCTCTTCAACTCATTCCGGAGCAACAAACGAACTTTGCCCGAACGGTACTCTATTCTTTTTTGATTTCTGAAATCAGTTTCCTTATCAAATTGTTTCGAAGCAATAAATATTCAAAAGCAAATACATAAAAATTTAATGAATTTTGGAATGGAATAATTCTTACTCTACTTAATAATCATTATGATAATGTAAATTATTCCACACCCACTATTTTGGAAAATTTAAATGCTGATTGCGATAACGAATGAATGAATATTCAACAACGTTTGAGATCCGACCATTCTTCATGGAATTAAGGATGAGAAAATTTGCGATATGTCGGATTTAAGCCTCTAATACACAAAATGTTGTTGATCGTTCACAATTAGTATACCCTCATCAACTCATTCCGGAGCAATAAACGAACTTTGCCCAAACGATATTACATTCCCTTTTGTTTTCCACCCTATTTTCCATATTTATGAGATCAGACCACCGCTCCCCGTTGACCCTTTAACACCTTCTAAAGTTCCGGCTGCCGCAACAATTAGTGGAAATTTAATGAATGTTGCGGATCGCGGGGGAGTTTAGGAACTTGATGCCACTCCACTTAACTTCATGGATCGCTCAACTGTGACTGCCACCCACTAAATGGCTGATGCGGACTGTCATGCGACCTGTGGCATCGTGCAGAAAGAAGAGCCATATCAGAATGTTATGGCTCGTTATGTGCGATCCGGTCATAAATGTGGATTTAGTTCGTTAAGCACAAAGAATTGACGGGTGGGGCATTAAATTAAGAGTTTATTGGCCGTATTTCAAAGGAAAGATTTGTTTCATTCGCTTCTTTTTCTTTAAAGATAGCTTAATAAAAAAATTTGTGGAATTGTTAAAAAATAATTCAACACTAAAATAATTAATAAAATGGAACCGCGTTTAGATTAGCACATATAAATCTCTTGCGTGGAAATTACTCCTGTAATTTTTTATATATATTTATGTATACTATTTTAATTTTTCTTGATTTATTTTATTTATTTATTTCACCAAATCTCGGATTCAGTTACACAATTACGTACATCTATTCTTCTTAGTCACTTTTCATAGATTTGCAAAATTCTCATCGTAATTAGAAGCATTCAAAATTTTATAATTGAATGAAAGCGTATCAAGGTTGTAAGACACCTTTCATTCATTTATTTATTTATATTTATATTTATATTTTATTTATTATTTATTTATTTATTTATTTATTATTTATTTTCAAAAGAAAGATCTTGTTTACAAACTAATAAATAAAAGCTTTACAAATACTTTTAATCTACAAATGAATCATCGGAATTTAGTAATGAAATCAGAATATGTTTCTACAAATATGAAAACAAAATGTATACAGGTCTTCCTATCATTTTACCGACCAAATTCTGCACAGCAATATTCCTCATTTGGAGTACATAAAAAATGCTCAAAGATCTTCTACGATCCATAATTTTCGATAAAATGCAAAATAAAATTATAACGTCACACCCGGTGCCAGAAAGAAAAGAAAAATACTGAAAACAGGAAAGTCGATACTTTCATACGAAGAAAGATGTCCAGCCCACATATTGAAATATGCACCATCGTGCCGTGGTATGATTGACTGCATACGTTGCAACAGCGTCATGTCCACAAAAATGCAACATGAAAATGAGCAACTAATTCATTTTTTGTTGTAACTTCTCAACAGGCCAATTCCTTCCGATAGTCCATTAGACTTCGATATATACTGCGGATGTTTCGCATGTCTTTGTCAGCAAGCATATGCAAATTCTGATGTTCAGAGTTTTTTTCTTTGCGTCGGATATGACATCATACTTTTCTCTTGCATTTTTCTCAGAAACTACGAGTCTTATTCTAGAGGTATGGTGTTTTGGGGCAATTTTTCTGTATTCAAAGCAAGAAATCTTGACTAACTGATGAGACACCCTCTGAATTGGATCGACTTAGGGGGGCGAGGCTTACCCTGAACGACCCACCGGCCGATGAACTGGTGCTGCACGCCAGTCTGAGTTTGTAACTATGTTTTTGAAATGACAGAGTTAAAGCTCTGTTTAATTTTGTTTTCAGTTTAAAATAGTAAAAGTGTTAAAGTTTTGTAAAAGAAAAAAGAAAAATGTTCACTTAATGTTTCCCGGTTAGTGGAATAATAATAATTGATTTATGCTTACATCGATATATTTTAGTCGAGACCTAACTTTGCATTAAAATCGTGGATCCGTTACATTTCTTTTCGCAACTGGGGATTTTAGCTTCAGGCGAGCTACACCTGCAGATCAAAGAGAATCACCTTTCACCACCTTTTAGATTGTACTCAAATCCATCCTCATACTTCAGATGTAGGAAAAAAAACTGACATGTGTTTAAAAGAGATTGCTTTATTATAGGCTTTCGTTGGAAGCGTGGCCTATGTAACTCTTTCTCTAAAGAATAGCAGAGCACATTCCCGCTATAGGATGTTCTGACGCAATAATATCACACCATACTGCGTGAATGAAGAAATCTTTTGAAGTAGTTAATATATCAAGTGAGCTGCTTATTATCTAGTGACAGAGACAGAAGAGCTGTAATGGTGGTAATACGCGAAGCGGCGTGGTGAGATTGATTCACAGTGCTCCATCTAAGTCTAAATTGCGGACGGCGGCGGTGTTAAAAGCTGTTGTTAACATGGATCAGCTAAACACGATCCACAGACATCCAGAACAGTTAAATATAATATTTTTTTTCTTTTTCATTAGCTTTAAATAACCGTAGCTGGCTGACATCTTTGAATAACAATGTATTCGAAATTCAGTCGAACTTGTTCATAACGATTTCGGCTATCACAGAATCTTGTTTTAACTAAGCAAAAAGTGACTGTGTTAACGTATAAAAACATTTCATATTTATTTACTTAGAAGGTGTCACAAATAAAAATTAAATTAAAGAGTTGACATGTTTCGGTTCATTAATAAGAACCGTATTCATAACATATAAAATCAGTAGAAAATTAAATGACACTGGATATAAATATAATTTAAAAATCAAAACAAAACATTGCGCCCGCTATGATCGTGAATATAGCCATTGCCAACGTGGCATATAAATATAATAAATTTTGACCATATATTAAATTTAAAATGTATAAAATTAAAATTAAAAAATAGAAAAACTAAATGACTCTGGATATAAAGGTAATTTAAAACCCCCAAATAATTATATTTATATCCAGTGTCATTTAATTTTTTACTGATTTTATATGTTATGAATACGGTTCTTATTAATGAACCGAAACATGTCAACTCTTTAATTTAATTTTTATTTGTGACACCTTCTAAGTAAATAAATATGAAATGTTTTTATACGTGAATGAAAAAAAAGGTGAAGTGATTTTGTTTTAGTTTTTGAAAAAACGAAAGCTAACAACAGTTTTAACAGTGACTGTGTTAAGTTGATTGGGATTATAAAAGGAATGCTTTAAAATATTAATAATAACAATAATAACAAAATAAATCTTTTACAATATAGTTTAACAGATGATAAAAAAGATTCATCTTTAAGTTAGAAAAAGTTAAGAAATACACTACTTGAATCACATTTTATTTGTCCATAATTACTATTTCCTTTCAAAATTTTAGTTACTCAATCTTAAATTATCTGTTTTTCACCATTTTTTTTTTTTATTCTAAAAATCTTTTGGCTTTCTTTTTCTGAGAGAACCGCACCATTCCTTTTTTCTTACATCTTTAAAATATAATGAGGGCCAGCTTCGATCTGTTACTGGTTCTTCTCTTCGTATCTGCAGGGCAATGGAAACTCTTCCCGGCGGAGCATGCCAAAATATGAGTTTAAGAACAGATTTCATGCCATTAGTTGTCTCAAAAAACTACATCTATAATATCAGGAAGCGAGCGAGGCATCAGAATACTAGAATGCTGAAAGATTTTTATAATATCTTTTATAAAATATAGTTTAAGCTGAAGTAACCACTGAGGTAAATACAGTGAATATCGCATCAAGCTATGATTTGTGGTATATGCTTTACAAGTATAATCGAGTACTAGAAGGAATAAATAAAAGTTCTTTGTTGTTGCTCTTTTATTTCTCGGGAAATCACCAGTGTATTTTAATCAATGGTCAACAGTAATAAACGACAATTGTATAAGTGCTATTTAATGTATCAATTTCAGTGATATACACTGAATAGTTTATCAAATGGCACTAATTACCTTTATAAAATATGCAATGATACGAAAGATTCATTTTAAAACATTATGATAGAATCTTATAGAGTAATATCTGCTTTTATTTACTTCAAATTTCATTATATGTTGCAAATTATCGTAATATACATATATATGTATTACTTGTAAAAAATAAATATAATTTAGTAAAATGGAATTCATGTTATCTATCGTTTTACATAATCAATACATAAAAAAAGAATAATCTTTCAAAAGTGAAATGATTTTTTTATTTTTTTTAACCTGACTCCAAATACTATAAAAATACAAAACGCTTAATATATATCTCCAATCAGCATATTAGGATTTAAGATTTGGAAAATAATGTATAAACATTTCTGTTTTTCAACTCACCCTTCCTCATCTTTTTGATAAAAATAATAGTAATAAACATTCATTGTTAATAATGCCTTCAATATACATAATCTGAGATACGTGACGTTGAAATTGCTCAAATGCATCATATGAATTAAAAAACTGTCATATTCCTGTGCTAGAAACATCAGCAAAATGCTTCTTTTTCTCACGCTGTGTTTCTTAAATTAATACAAAACTTTGGAGAAAAAAATATTGAGTCACGAAATTGTTTTTTCATCGTCTTCATATTATGGTAATTTACCGAGAAAAATTCAGTGTGAGGCAGGTTACGCCTGTTTTTTCTTAATATTAGAGATTCGGGAATAAAGAAAATGTCATGATATATGCTGCTATAAACGGTAGCGCACAAGAGAAATTCTCCCAGCTACCTGCTCGGTAGTTGAACGTTACCGGAATTTAATTGACCCTCCTGTATCTTTCTAGGTTCTTGGCACATCCAGTAATTTTGAAAATTGTTGCCATCACGACTTATGAAATACTTTCGTGATTAGAGTTTTCAGAAGCTTGGTTTTTATTCCTCCTTGGCGGATGCGAAATAATAATTTCATTTCTTGTTCTTCCAAGCGGGTATTTTAAGGATTCCGAAATTCTTTTGAATATTTATTTTATTTCTGAAAATGAATGATTGCAAACGTGGAAACGCCATTATCTAATGGTGGGAATTTATCTGAAAAATCTCTTATTTTGTACAATATTTCGAGAAAATAATTACCATTCAACTCGCATCATACATATTAAAACATGTATTTATAGTGTTGGATAGTTTAATCAAACTATTCTATACATTAAGTTAATTATTTTCCATTAGTTTAAATAGTTTTGCTACATTACTAGTAACGGCGAGAATATTTATTTAGAGATCCTAAGACATCAGTATGTTTTCGAGTTTTAAAACTATAACCCTGATCGAAAGTGGTACCTAAAACATTTTTCAAGATTTTTAATGCAACCAATAATTTAAAAAATTGTTGCCTTCACTTCTGAATAGTTAGCTAGATTATCTTCCTGATTAAATGTTCCAGAAGCGTTTTTATTCTCTTCTATCTTCAATAGAAGAAAGTATTGTAATCGATATTTCCTTCGACTTCCGGTTTTCGACGGATTTCCACATTTTAAGAATCAGAGATTCCAAAAAATATTTTTTTACAAAATGTCTGTCCGTATGTGTGTCTGTGTCTGTATGTCACCATTGTACCATCGAAAAGTAAATGAAAATATGCATAGAATTTAATCAAACTTTTTGTGTATGTTTTTGGCTGCGGCAAGCAGGTTTTCCTTCATATCTGAAGCATTCCGCCAGAAGGGGTGCTGTAACAGCAATTTTTGTGCCATTTTCAATATGCTATCATCGAAAAGTGTAAGAAGTTATGCATAGAATTGAACCAAATTTTTTGTGTATGTGTTTGGCTATGACTAGTAGGACCTCTCTAAATTTGAAAATAAATCCGCCGGAAGGTATGGCTATAATGGCGATGTCTGTGTCGTCATTTTCATTGCTATACCATCAAAAAGTGTATAAAATTATGCATAGAACTGAAATGAATTTTTCGTGTATGCTTATTTTTGAGTATGGCAAGCAGATCCTTTCTGAATTGGAAAAACATCTGCCTATCGTTCTATTATCCATCGACTCATGCAGAGACGGGATTTCGCGTCTTTCTTCTCCGATTATTATTGAACAGCTGATGATA
Organism: Maratus speculifer; assembly: GCA_964019185.1. Classification (NCBI taxonomy): domain Eukaryota; kingdom Metazoa; phylum Arthropoda; class Arachnida; order Araneae; family Salticidae; genus Maratus; species Maratus speculifer. The sequence continues at coordinate 389,967,139 of OZ025292.1, read as the reverse complement.
ACAGAATAAGGAAAAACTATTGATTGTAATAAATATCATGATCCACATTAAGTCGTTTTTATTCCGGTTAATTGATTGAAGCAGAAATTTAATCAAAGTTGGTATAGTATTGAATTAATAATATTAAAGTATTAATACATGTAACTAATTTTTGAAATATTAAAATGTACGTATGGGCTAGACAAAAGTTTTGGGATTGGCACATCTAACTAGTTTTAAATTATTTTTTATTTTAATTCCTGCTTATCAGAAACAAAATTAGTAACCGCCCAAAACAAGTTTTGCGGACCGAAGACGAATTTTGGTCCTTCCTCCAGTTTCGGTCAAAAGCAAAAACAGAGCTACTTCAAACGAAATTTTGTTCCTTTAATATGTGTATCATTACTTGACAAATCATATACAAAAATATTTGGGCGCAAAGACATTTTTACTTATATATATGCGTGAATGTGTGTATTTGTTTTCAATAAAAGCAAAAATATTAGAGGGTATATCAAAATCACTAAATTAAAAAAAATAATAATCAATTCGGACACTTTTGGACTTCGTTTTTTTTTTTTTTTTTTTTTTTTTTCATTCGATATCTATAGCGACCACACTCTGGCTATTTGAGAACCAAAATTTTTTATACTTTCTTCGAAAATGTAATTGTTCGACAAGTGTGGCAGTCAAGAATGCAGATCCTATTGTATATGTTTTTTAATTTTTGCACTATAAATGCTGAAGATATTCGACCTTTTTCTTAATTAAAGTTTTATAAATAAAAATCTAAGGCATTTTTTCAATATTAATTTTACATTTATTCATGCAAAACTACATAAACTTAAAAATACTTAATATTTAACCTTAAAAGAATTATTTAAAATATGCTGAATTAACAGGGTACATCTCATTAAAAAGTAATAAGTTCATTGAAGAATTTGTCAAATGTTAAAAGAGAAGAAATAATATGCAAAATTTATTTCATGTATTTAAAATTGAGAGTAAAAGTTTTTTACTTACCCATCATACGTAGTATAGGGTAAGTCTTGCAATCGTTTTGAAAATCGAAAATTTTTTTTGACGGATTTACACGTTTCGGACACTGGAGATTCCGAAAAACATATTTTTAGAAAAAAAAATTTGCCGTCCGTCCGTCTGTGTGTCTGTCTGTCTGTCTGTCTGTCTGTCTGTCTGTCTGCCTGTCTGTCTGTAACCGCTCTATCTCCCGAACAAATTGAGATAGAGACTTGAAATTTTGTATGTGCTTAGTATGTGAGAATGGAACGAAGCCTATTTAATATCAGTAACCTCGATTATCCGGAACTATTTTTTCCGGACTCTCAAAAAATTCGTTCTGATGAAAGGTATATAAAATTTTTCGAATTTTTTTTATTTTAAGAAATGGACGTAAAAGGCAATAAAATAACACAAATTTTGCGCATAAAACAAAGTCGATCGGATTATTAGTTGTAGAGATATTTCTAATCCTGTTTTCCATATTCTTTGATTTTTCATGACCCTGTATTTCATTCAAATTTCAATTCAAAGCTATCTTTCAATTGGAAATGAGACAATTAGATGCAAGAAACCCTTAGTAAATATGATTAATATTTTTGGAGTTATAAGGATGTTTCTTTTATGCAATTTAGTGCTACTTGAATTGTTTGGCGTTTCATACGATTGGTTCTTGAGAAATTCATTAAAAGAGCATAATTATATGTTAAAAATACTTAAATATACGCTTATATTTTGTTTTGGAATTGTAATGCATTTTATAAATTGTTTACATATGTTATATTTTCATATATTATGTTATGCATATCCATGATGGGTAAGTGTTACGGTGGCCTCCAACGACTAGTTTTCTATTTGTCTCAATTTAAAAATTAATTATTATTTTTTTAATATTTAATCATTTTTATATAAATTAAATAATAAAACCATGCCAGCAAATTTACGTAGTATATGCCACTCGTGTATTTTTATAAAACGCTTTATATTTTATAAGATCACAAATGGAAAGTAAAGTTTCATGATTTAATTGTGATAGTCATATTTTATTTGATGTTTCCATGGAAGAGAGAGTGACGTTAATTAAATTTGCCAAAACTATTATTCCCAATGTCGTAATTAAAAAAAAAAAAAAAAAAAAATCTCGGAACAAAGTAAAACATTCTGAAAAAAAAAAAAAAGTTATTATCATGGACAACAGACAAGCTTTTCGGTTACTTCGAAAAAGTGTTGACTTTTATGGTAGTGACTTTTAAATCAAATTCTAATACCAGATTTGGGAAGCCTAGGAAAACAGTTCCTAGGCTTCTAGTCCTTCCTAAAAAATGTATTATTATTCCTAGTCCTTCTTAAAAAATTTTTATATTGCAAAATGCTTCAGTTAGTTGTATCTCAGACAACACTCTAAAAAAAATGTGTGAATCAGTCATTTCTGCGTACGTATATGTGTAAATTTGTAGAAAAAAAACCGTTTGTCATAAAATTTTTACATCTATCGTTAAGATTTACTTGTATTTATTTGTGTTTATTGGTTTAATAGCAGAGTGTAATTTTTTATCCCTTCAAAAACCCGAACAAGCGTGTAAATGTTAGAAATTTATTGGATTTACCCGAACTCGCATGCTAAAGTAATTTACAAATTTTACATATTATGCAAATATCTGTGTATTTATTTTGTGTATTATTTTTATATTTATTTTATATATTACACCAAAATATTTGGTTACAAAGATATATCCGTAAGAACAGAATGTTACACAAAATTATATACACAAATTTTACAGGGCTATATGTGTTAGAACAGAATATTACATAGGATTATGTGTAACAATATTATGAAGAAATATGTATAGCAATATTATGCAGAAATATGTGTAGCAATACTACATAGAAATACATGCAAGAGCAGAATATATGCTCACCTATGTGACTACTTGATGTGTATAACTTGCAAACTTGGCTTATGTAATAGTATATGAATGGTCAAATTAATGGCTTAAAAAGTCACAGACCGTCAGTTTAAATTCCGTTTCAGTAAATATGGTTTGTTTACTGTAATGTAGATTGAATTTTCTCTTCTTGACGTAGATTTATCTTTCAAAACTTGTGATTGAAATTGATTGGGAAAAAAAAAATACAGAATAATATCAGCATCATGATTTCTGCATTTTTCAAAATTTTATTTTGCAGTATATTTATTCAAATTATACAGACTCTATTCATAAATTACTATTGTAGTATTTTAAATTATTTATTGTATATTGTAAAGACGTCTTTGATCTACATGCAAATTTGTTTTGCGATCATAATAACATTTATCTCAATATTTACATCTAAGATTATGCTATACGTTCACAAAATCCATCTTTTTCGTATCCTGCAGTTATATCTGTTTCATGTGCTCATGTGGAATTTACATCTTAAACTGTACATTTTTGCGTGATCTGATGACAATTTACAAACTTAAGAGCGCCTTATGCGCTCGCTAATACACATAACAATGTGTATTTTGAAATTGACATGCGAGAGCGAATATATGGCAATTTACATGCTTTTTTGCACATATAGACAACCCGTTTTTAATCATCAGTTTACCTGTTTTCATGTGTAAATTTATGCATTTACTTTTTTTTTATTGTGTACAGGGTTCTTACAGGTATTCCAGTTGTCCAGGTTTTCCGGGTCAAATACCAGTATTCTTTGAAGAAAAAAAAATCTAGTTCAAATGCGTGAAATTTCGCGATATTTAAAAAGAAATTTTCTATAAGGATATACTGGTAGCAAAGAATTTCCTGGTCTTTCAATTTCGTACGAACCCTGTGTGTAGAGCAAAATTCAAAATCTGCCCAAAAGCTAAAATAAATTAAGTTTTGATTAAAAAGGAACATTATCTTGAAACAAACACAAAAATTATAAGTTATTTGTAATATTTGTTATAATCTTGCTTTTGAAACATTCTTAAATTTAGACATAACTATCATTAATGGGTACTTTGTCCGATTTAAGAAATAAATGTGACAATAAAACCGAATGAATTGCCTCTTAGCTATGTACAATATCAGAAGAATTTTTTGAACGTCCAAACACTTTTCCTCGACAAAGAAAAAATTGCTGAACAAAACTGGATAAAAGTATTACTGGACAAAATTGACGAATTTTAGATTTATTACATGTGTCTTTTAAGAATGTCCACTTACTTATTTTCTTTGGATTATATGAGAAATGCCATTAAATTAGCCTGCAAACTAACAGAGTTCAATATTTTGTAAGAAAAATAGTTATAAAAAATGGCATAGGATTTCACTGGAAAAATAAACAATATTATAGTACATTGCAAATAATTCAAATGAGATATTAAGTTTGCAACATTATATGTCTCAGAATCGACATTTTCCGCTTTTCAACAAGTCTTCAAGTTATCGCTATTTATTGCGCTCACATAAGTATACAAATTTCTGTGCAATTTTGTGTTCTTAGCACACATATTTCTGCGTACTGTTGTTACACATATTCCAGTGCAATATTGTTTTTTCACACATATAGCTGTGTAAAATTCGTATACATGCTTCTGAGCAATACTTTGTTCTAATGCATATGTCTGTGAAACATGTAAAATACACAAATATTTGTGTACTAAACAACATTTGTAAATTACATTAACACACTAATTTGGGTGAATCCATAAAATTTGTAATATTTACACATGTGTTCAGGTTTTTGAAGGGATGACAAATACAGGTAAATTTTAACAACAAGAGTGTAAATTTTATAAATTTACAGGAAAAGAATGAAAGTATTTTTACATGAAAATTTTTTCAAAACTCGCAAAACTTGTTCTCACTTGAAATTTGAAATTTCTTCGGCTAGAAAAATAACTAAGCCATAATGTTTAAATTATATATGCATAAAAAATAGTTATTTAACGACAGTGATCACGTACTTCTTTGAAATATTACGAAAACATTAATGGTTACGAAGAGGGTTGGAAACCTCTTTATAAAGACATTATTGAATTCCGAGAAGAGGCCAAATATATTATTTTCGAGAAAACAGAATAAATCGAGATAGAGTATTCAAAGGGTCAGGGTATTCCGTGGATAAATTTCTCACATTTCATTATATTACAGTTGTTATTTTCTCATTTTGGGTCACATTCCGTACACGATTTTTATTAATGAACGGTCAATATTGCCGAAAACTCCCCTTCGTGATTGGTTGGTTCAGATAACGTCGGCATTATTCCATATCGCACACTGATAATTTCGGGGTATACGAGGGAGGTCAAATGCTACCGCACTTTCAGAAGCAAACTACCTTCCATGTAAAAAATGAAAATAACAATTTTCTTTTATCAGACATATGCGTGTATTGAAATATGAATTTCTGTTCGTGACGAAAAAGTGCATATTAATAGCCTCGCTTGAAACTTATTAGTGATTAATTATTCAGGATGGTTATAAAACAACTTTCCATGTTTAGAAACATCTGTAACTGAAGCTGATGAACGGAATGTGATTTCGTGTTATATTTAGACTTTTGAGAACGAAAGAAGGAGAATTATACTTTTTTAAAAACAAGAAAGAAATTTAGTTTAAAGTTGCCGATATGAATATTTTGTGTAGTGTCAAATTAAGATAGTTGGATGTGCCAAACCGAAAATCTCATCCATGTTAATACTTCACAATTCTTTATCAGCGGGGCATAATTAGATACAATCTATGCCCATCATAAAGATTCTAAAGATATGAAATTTTGTACGTTAGTTCTTGAGGTATGACTATCACTAAAATCATGTAAATCTTTAAAAATACTGTATAGCAGATACATCTATTGAGTGATTTAAACCAAAACCTAATTAGCAACAAATTATTCCACATCTAACAGAATTTGAAGTTATATGAAATCCATGCATTAGTTTTGGAGAAATAACTATTGCGGAAACTGTGAATAATGCAGCATAGCAGCAGCGATTTACGCCAAAAAGTAATCATCACAAATTTATGTGAGAAACTAACATGAATCTAAAGTTTTATTAATTTCCGAGTAAACTCACAGTCAGACATTCTCTAAAAACAGCCAAATCGTGTTCCCAGAACCATGAATCTAACGAAAACCGAAAGTCAAAAATGTTCACGAATCCTATACTTTCTTCTTGTAAAGATATAGAAAGAATCAAAAATTGGCAAATATTTGTATACCGTACAACCTCAAAATAACGGAGCGCGGTATTTGTACGCTATTTAGAGGTTAAAAATATGCAAATAATATTTGTTTGGGGGATTGAAAAGATATCCGCTATATAGTGATACCCAATGTGCGGAAATGTTCGAAATGGAAACTTTATGATAATACTCGGTTATTACATTTGATTATGGAAATTGTTTTGTGTGTTTCTGACTTCAGCATTTCACTTAACAAGACTTGGGAATAATTCATTTGAGTGACTAACGAACTGTGTCCAGCCTTGCAGTTCAAAAGTGTGGAAAAATCGTTTGATAATTGATTTATAGTTATCTATTTTTTTTGTTGAATTAATCTCTCCATGACTTTAAACATCTAAATATAAAAAAGTAGCCTTATTCGTTTGTCAATTTTAGATATAAATGCCTCCGATAGACAAAGCTATCTTATAACCACTTTATAGTATTCTTTTATCACCAGGATCATCGTAATAAATGGATTTAATGCAATGTAGAGTGAAAAATCTGTAAATAACTTTTCGTTTTCAAATATTTTGTAGGATAGAAGAAAATTGAAAGTCCTTCGTGCTGTTCTTGGGAGGAAAAGGCAGCATTTTTAATCTTTGTTTTTAAGAATTCAGCTAATTTTATACAAATGCGAGAAGGTAAAATGCATAAAATCTAATTATAGACTATTGGGTCATTCCATACAAAATGAGCAAATTAGCTGTGGCTGCCATGTCACAGATTTTAATGAAAATTGGTACAACATGCTTGTTCATGAGTCAATGCAATATAATCGATTTCAGAACAGTTTATTTAAGTATGTAAACTCACGTGAAAAGTTGATACAAAATCGAGCTTTTGTCTACATGCTTGAAATTTCAAGCTTGTTCATTAGCCTTAGGAATGAAAAGACTGTATGATAAATGTATTTTTAGGTAAGAAAGGATGATAAGCAAGATATTAGCGTAATTTAAGATTAGATTTTTTATTCCTTAATAAAAAAATAAAATAAAAAAGGAAAAATTTTAAAATTTTAAATTTTTATGTATACCTTTTTGAATCCTTATTGCTAATAAATAAATAAATAAATAAGGAAAAGATTGACGTGAAAAAGCAATATTTCCATTGCTTTTTTACACAAGAAAGAAATCTTTTATATCTTTTCAAATTATTTAATATTATAGATAAAAGTGTCTATTTTAAATATTCAAACACTACTTCTCACCTTTTTTTCTTTTCATTTCTTTTTTCTTTTTCGCTTCAGGCTTATGTTAAAAGTGATGAAATTTGAAGAATTAATTATCTAGTAATGTTAAATTCTTGTAGATGGCAGCACTATTTTTCAATTGAAATCGTACAATATTTTAAGAAAAGCAAATTTTAAAGAGAAATTTTGCGTGGAATGTAACAAAATTACCTTTTTTGAACCCATTTTTTTTTAAATGTTTTGCATCAAAAGGCAATATTGAAAATTTTCTAGTATATTATGGACTTATTAATCTTTATGTCTATGGAATATTGTTAATGCCGTGCCGGATTGTACCTTTATTTACTTTTTGGACATGCGCAAGAGGAAAAATTATGATTTTGCAATTTTTTTAAAGTTTCTAAATTTTATTGAATTTGAAGGAAATAAATGATAACTTTCAAACTTGGGGAAATCGATCTTTATATGCAATCTACACCAGGCATTAATTTCACACATTTTTTTTAATTCCTTTAATTTTTATACTGTTTCAAATTTTCTCAAAATCCACACTTTTTCAAATTTTACGACTAATTTAAAATTAATCGTGGCATTACCAGATTATTATTATTAAATAAATAGGAAAATAATTTTTCAAAGATTATAATATTATCAGTAAAATATATTTCTGATTAATAATTTTCAAGATATAAAACTTCAAACTTGCACCTTTGGACGATTGCACACATACCATTCTATATCACAAGTTTATTAAATGTCCAAAACTACTAAAATAATTTATTTTTTGTCAAGATATTTTCCAAAGCTCTATTTGAATATGAATTGAGCCCTGTGTATCAAATTTTATTAAAATCGGTGGTTACCATGGGGCCACGACTTTTTTAGTTTTTGCTCATTTTACGTGGAATGACCCTATTCTTAGTTCTCGTCAATACTAAATTTGAAGAGTAACTTTGAACAAATAATTAGCTTTCGCAAAGTTAGTTCCATTTATGGCAACCTATTTCCAGCACTGAGAAACATTTGTGGGAACGTTACTCCGTAAAATTGGTGGCAGCATTGCTGCCTCCAATTTTATAAAGTATTTTAACCGTTAAAACTGGTGTAACATTGTCATGTTACACCAGTAATATATGTTTAAATTACACCACTGCATATGTGAAAACAATTACTCCATGAAATTGGAGGCAGCATTTGCCACCATTTTTACACCAATTGTATGGAGTAACGTTTCCACAAATGTTTTACAGTGAGTAGAGGCGAATAAGGAAGTGATATCAGTCTCTAATGAGTACAGGTAAATATAAAAAAATACATTAATTATTACTTATTCATAAGTATTTAGGTATAGTTAGTTAAAGCCCACTAAGTCTAATCTCAATTCAGATAAGGATAAAAAAGTAAATGGGCATTTTGTTAAAATCCATCACTCCCTCATATTTGGAGATATATATACCCTAATAAATATTCAAATATAGTATTTTAAAATAAAATTATGGAAATTGTCATAATTTCAAAGATGAACACAGACCGGGAGGCGGCTGCACAAGCCATCACCTCATCGAGTTGACGGATGAAAGTACAGGATTACTTAAATCTTGATTCGCTTGTTAAAATGCAATTTATCTGCCAAGTAGCATCTTAGTGGAAAACACCTGCAAATCCAATTTTATGGGTTGACTGATAAGTGTAATATTATGTTTTCCTGCTGCTATTCTACTATGTTTTCAGACCCTTGGGTACAGAAAAACACAATGATATACCTACCTATCAACCACAAAATTCATGCCTGAAGGTATTTTCCACCAGGATATGATTTGGCAGACAAGTTGAATTTTAATATTCGAATGGAATTGTGACTAATCTCGCAATTTCAGCTATTAACTCGATGAAGTGATGATTTGCACAGCTTTATCCCAATCTATAAGGGAAACCGTTCAGTGGTATTTATCACTTCATCATTTAAATGAAATCATTTAGGAAGCTTTTTTATATGTTTATAAAAAAAATTTCGACAAAAAAAATTCTGAGTTCTGTCCTGAACGGCACTTACAGATGAATAATACAAAAACTTTAAATTTTTTCTACAGGAAACATTTTTAGGAAACTACCGTTAAGAATTGTTCTTTCAATTGCTGTTAAGGAAAAAAATAAGCTTTTCTCTTATAACACAATTATCTTTTTTTTTTTTTTTTTTTTTTTTTTAAGTTGTTTAAAGTAGAAAAATAAAATAATGTGGCATAACAAAGTGGATAAACTAAAAAAATTATGCTGGCTTTTTATTTCCTGACAAAGAATCAATTAAATAAGTTGAAACAATAATTCTATTTCTGATAGTAGTGATTATAGCACATATTCTTTGTACATTTCACACTGGGCCATATTTACCATATGGAAAATGTTAAGAAAGGAATGATATATGAAGCGTAATAACTGTTATTACTTTAAATACTTTCAATAATGTTATCTTTCCAAATGCATTCGCTCTTTTTTTATTTATACTAATGATTTTATAAACTCATGCTTGAGAGACGGTGGTCCAAATGTAAGAAACTTCTCATGGAAGCATGAGAAACTCTTTGATTTATAGCTTATCACTTTCCCATTGACTTTTACTAAGCTTTGAGCCTCTTTAAAGATATAAGTAAATATAAAGAGACCGAGATGGCCAATCAAAAACTATCAATTTAAACGTCTCCCACAAATAAATTTGCAGCTCAGATCTCTGCAGCCAAAGCTGTCATTTCACTCGGCTGTAAAATTACTTCGGCAATCACACTCTCCGCAAAAGTATCCTGTCTAAATCATCGCTATTAATTTTCTCTGCATACATCCGTGAAAACAGAGGCAAGCTGAAATAATAGTCCTAGCAATTGAAATTTCGTGTTGCAAAGCGAAACAATGAAGAAAACGACCAATGAAGTTTTTTTACTTCTTTTAATATCGGTAGCAGCCGGCAGCAACACGACCTCTCAACCCCGATTGCCGTGTGGCGCCCCCTGCAGCAGCTAATTTACTGGAACGTTTAAAGCGTCACGAGCAGAATGTGTGGCGTCTTTAAGATTTTAATCTGTTGCGTATAATTGAGAGGGGGACGTCTGGCTATGAATATGAAGTGTTGTCTTTTTTTAATTCGTGGACGTGAAATCAAAAGGATTTCTTTCTAATAATTTGCTTTTAATGCGAGCATTCAGTGGCATTTAAACTCTGAAAAAAAAATTATAATAGTACAAAATAAAAGTAACATAAATCTTCTTGACTTAGATTTCTACGGCTTGCAACTTTGGACTTGTGATAGTAGATTTAAGGTGATAAAATCACAGGTCCCTGTTAAAAAAAATAATAGCAATGTAGAATACTTAATGACACCTTTTTTTCCTTGAAAAATCATTGAATAATTTGTTGCAATTATGTGTATAACTTTTGCATTTTTTAAAAGTAAAATTTTTTGTTCATTCTATCCTGCAGCAAAGAAAACATTCTAAAAAAAAAAAAAAAAAAGCTCAGACTACTTAAAAATTAGTCATCTTGGTTTAATAAATTTATTAAATAAATTAAATAAATATATAAATTAACTACAATTTTTCAACTAACACTACAATAAAAGAGCTTTTAAAAGCTAACTGAAAACTTGTAACAATAAATTATCTTTAATTATAAGTTTTCAGTTGTTTTTTGAGTTGGTGAAATTATTTTCCATGCGTTTGAATTGCTGCAATTTAATACAGTATTCCCAAGTATTATATCTGAGTCGATATAAATTTTATTTTTTGTCGGTATCAGTTCATTTTGTCAAATCTTTTCAAATGCAAGAAAGCATTTTAATATTAGAAAACTAAATAACTTAATAACTTGTAAAAATTTCTTAATGCTTGTCATTGTTGGGAAAGAAAATTCTCAAAAGTTAAAATAAAAGAAAATGAATAAAAAAGACACCGATGACATTGATATTTAGTCTTAGTGTTTTTTTTAATTTGTGAAGTTTTTACCATTCAAAGAAAATAAGAATGAAGAATCCTTTTATACATTTTTAAATTATTTTAGTATTTTCTGAGTGATTTGGACATGTATTATCGTAAAGAGTCCCAAAAAAGAAAACATCATAGAGAAATTTAATCGGGAAGATTTTGATTTATTGGACGAAATTCTTGGTATACATTCTTGATAATAAATAAAAAATCGCTGAAAGTATACCATTATAGCAAAAAATTAAAGACTGATTAACCCTTTCCGGCACGGGCAAAATCTGTAATAAAATGAGAAAATATTGACTGACACCGGAATTCAGAAAAGAAATTTTTAGATATATTTAAATCCTGAATTTAAGCTTTTATTGTAAAAGAAAAATTTCAGTAAAATATTACTGGTACCGTTTGGAAGTTTGGAATTAAAATTAGGTATCCCAGACCGGGCACAGTATGCCGGAAAGGGTTAATGAAAAACTTTTGTTATGACCAAACAAATATAAACTTTATATACTAATAATTTTAGTCCGTTATTTTTTTATGAATTATCAATCTTGAGAATCCCAGAAGAGTTAACTTTGAATAGCCATTATTTGTTACGCGTCAGACTGCTTGATGTAGCCCTTTGACATAAGAAGATATTGAAGCCTCAATAATATAATATTATACAACAACGTCAACATGAATTCTTATTTGCTTCTTACTACAAACGTGCCTGAATTGTGATTAAGTAAAGAATGAACACTGTGATCTTCAACATCTAATATCGGAGGAATCAATAATATTATTATGTGTGTCTACCCGATGTGATGAAATTAGAGTCTTTCATCTCAAAGCTACTTCTGAATGCATGAGTTCTTGAAGAAATTCCGGTATTGCTCTCATTAATCAAATCCTCGCAAATAAACGATGTTGGATCAGAAGGTTGCAAGATGAAGAATGTTCATCACAACATTTTAGTTGGCCGGAATGAGAACCGTTTAAGTTTTCAACCATTTCTTTTGTTTCACTCAAATGACATTGTTGTTCATCGGCACGTATGAAAAAAAACATTATCATCTCTATACGCCCATATACGTTATGGGGCAGCTACGCCTTGCCGAAGAAGCACCCTGGAGTGGGGCGCGTTGACCCGGGCCTGACAGTTACAAAGTGACTGGCAATTAATCTCCGGTAATAGGACAGGACGGCGCTCAGATTTCGCATTAGAAATGAATGCAGTCGATGAAAGACATACTCGGGAAGATTAATTGAACCGCGATATTAGAGATGGGAAGAGGAGGCCCACGGAAAAATAATAAAACCACGGAGGTGTAGGTGGTGACAGAACTTGTGTTACTACACCCACCACGACAAAGATTTATGCCGATTGTTACCTCTTCTGCTTTTCACCCTTTTTTTGTTTCGGGAATGGATTATAATTAACTCGTCAAGAAGCGAAATGGAAAAATTGAGGCAAAATTATTCTTCTTCTCTTTCGGATCAGTGAAATATTATGCAGTTGATTGCGATAAACGTGCGCGTAATGAATTAGGATGTTAAGATATGAAAATGCCGTTCTTTCCAAGCTAACTTGCTTAGTCATGATCTATGAACTTTTGGAGGAAGAAATAATTTCAGAATACTACTGATACAATCGTTTGAAGAATGGCATGAAATATTGGAGACTAGTTTTTAGAATAGTTTCTTTATTTTCGTTTATTTTTCCTTCTCAGCAAGTTAAAGCATTTGTTAATTGACTGCTTTTAGAAACTACAGAAACTTTTTGAACCTGAATATGATTTTGTATTAATTAAGTGTCACAAAATATGTAGACTGTCTGTCTTCAAAATATACGAACGTCACCAGTCGGGTTTCTTTATAGGATCATATTCTAGAAACATTGCGCAAGCAGGGATGTGTGCGATCACCTTTTTTGACTATCACTATTTTAAAACAATAATCTTCGTGAAAAATTTCTTTTGCATACATAGAAATGTACCCACGAAGATTACTATATGTAAAGAGTGGTGAACAAATAAATGATTGCGAAGACGTCTGCTGACATAGGATATATCGTCAGATATTATTACACGTGTTTCAAAACCCACATGGAAAGAAATCTAGTTCAATATGATAAATCGATGAAGAAGGTCATGTGATGCATACAAAACAAGAAATAAGAAAATCAGAACTTTTACGAACCGTTTAATGGTGGCTTAAATGTACAATAACAAATATTTTAGTGGATTGATTCAAGTTTTGGTGTTGCAGTAGCTGGAATCCAAAGATTGTGAAATCTGATTCCAATATTTGAAGCTCTGGTCGGACCATAACTACGAATGATGGAACAACACATTTTGATTAATGCAGTACCAAAAGTTTATTCAAATAACCACAAAAGTTTCATTAGTATAAGTTTAATCTTTTCCTCAATTGTTCTTCTTTCCCACATTTCGTTACAAATTACTATGCTGGAACAATAACCGAATTAGAGATATAATGGCTTTGCATTTACATGCATAAATTTCTGAATCATCCAAGAAATCTAAATAAAGCACTTCAACAAAAAAATTATATCCAATCTAAACTCCTGTGAATTTCAAAAGATTATTATTCATCATCATCAAGTGTGAAATCGACGTTTCAAAGAATGTAATAGCAAGTAACTGTTTGAATTGCATATAAAAAGTTGTCGTTTTTATAACGGTGACTGTTTCCCCTAGAGGTATAAGCCCGGGAGAAAGCATGCCCTCCATAGGGACTTTTTAAATTGAACCTAAGCTATATTTACGCAAGGAAATCCAAGGTTCAACTCCAAACTATTAGGCTGATGGGCACGAAAATTTCCATAATTTCATCTAAATTTCCATTGAAAAATATAAAAATTATGCAAAAGTGTGATACTTGAGATATTAATACAGTAAAGTGACAAAAATATATCTCAATATATTATTAAAATAATAGAAAAAATGTTTTATTTTTATTCCTGGAACCACTTTTTTTTTTTAATTTTCCGGAAAACTCAGTTTTTTAATTAATACTTTTCAAATTAGGGTATAACATGTAAAAAAAAAAAAAAAAAAAAAAAAAAAAACTAGTATCAATGAATTAACCAGCCTATGAAGACACGATTAATAGAAAGTGCCCTGAGCATTAAACTTGCTAGTTGGACACTGGGTATGAACACAACTCCTCCTGTCTGCCAGCTTTGAGAGCAGAACATCTAAGCCACTGATGAGGCACATATAAAAAAAAGAAAATAATTGGTCGTCGGATATTATGTTTCTCATATCTTAAATTGTTTTATCATACCGGTGGAAATAAGATAACGTGAGCTATTCTGAGTTCTCAACGGGGAACCTATTGGAAAAAATCTAACATCATGTGTATCTGTACTTCAATGAGCATTGGATCAAACACATGTGATTTTGATTTCTAAAGAAAAAAAGAAATTCTCCACCGTCGAAAAATGTGCACTACAAATAGAGGCTTCTTAAATTTACACATATGTGACTGAAAAAAAAATTCAGACATTTAAGTGTCTTAATCTGAAAATTAAGACATTATAAATGTCTTAATTTACGACACATGTATATCTGCAAACGTCTTACTGTAATATTTCTTTATATTGTTCTTCGTATATAGATGGATAATTCTTTCCGAAATTAAATAAGCAGCTTGAAGAAAGTTTTTACAATTCCCCAAGTTTTGCAGCATAATTTGTGAAATGAAAAAAAAAAAAAAAAAAAAAAAAATCAAAATGTTGCCAGGAATTCCTCAATTTTAGGAATAAAAAGAATGTAAAGTCATTTAAAATTCGTTTACAGGGATATATAAAACAATTTCATTAAATTATGGTCTATGGTGGAAAAATCATTGTATCATGGAGGTGGGCTACAACATGTTTTCTGTAGTGTATTGAAAAAATAGCAAAATAGTAGTTCATAGAGACGCACAAGAAAATTCTGTTATATTTTGATACATGGTTAAAATGCCCTTCCAATAAATTTTAACGATGTTATACTTACTTCAAACATAATGAAATTAATATGGATTACTTAAGTATACTACAGCATATTTTCTGTAGATCTTAGGGGGTAAGCTTTTATCTTCCTTTTACACACACACGCGCGCAAAATAAACTAGCAAAAGCCATGCTTTGTTTGGATTCGCGAAGCATTATTTTATAAAACAGATATTTGAAAGTACAAATATTTTTTAATATTATTTTTGCATCTTTATTAAACAAAAACGTTATTTTATGTTTTGGCGCATTTTAATTTTTTATTTATGATGTAAGACTGGCATAATAAAATATTTTCGAAGCAAACTTTTATGAAATATTTTTTAATTTTCAACTAAAAGCTCTTTTAAAGATGTTTTTACAATTTCCAGTAACCACTTGTGTTTTTTAAAGTTGTTTGAAATATGTATGTATCCAGTCTTTGTAATTAACATCAAATAATCTTTTATAGCTTTTTTAGAATAATATATTTGAAGAGAGCTTGAAGAAAGTTACTTCGTCAAAATCCTATTTTCTGGAAAAACATTTGAAATCTGCTCTCGTTGATACTATGAATTTTTAACTGTAAAACTTTTTTTTTTTCTAATTTCTTCGTTTTTATACATGTTAGCGTATCAGAATTTTTGATATTGTAGAATTTTTCGTAAGGAAAATTTCCTATTGAATGCTTAATTTTCAAGGATTTTCATTCTCGACAACGTTACGTACGTTTTTAAGCCAACTGGTGTCTATATATCCTCAATATCTATAACTGCTTCATCTAATGTTAAACCTTGGGATTTATGAATTGTAACAGCAAAAGAAGAAGAAATTCTTTCCTTGAGCAATTTATGCTTCCATTTTTCTAGAATTTAATTATTGGGGGAACTTGTACGCACCAATTCTTATAAGTTAAATTATTGTAGTATTCAAATTTATCCATGATTATTCGCGATATCTGGTCTGGTGGCTTGTGATTTTCTTTATTACGTGCAACAAAATCTAAAGTCCCGTTCACTAAATCTTTTTCGGTCCACAAATAAGAACGTAACATTACTTTAGATCCAAATGATAAAGTAAGAAATGGTTAAAGTCAATTTGTCGTTTCTGAATCGGCCAACTGCTTTAGTACATTTATAATCGAGGCAACAACTTCACGCTTCAATTCTTTTAATTTTTCATTTATATAACAAATTTTAACAATTAATTTTATTTGTTTACAATTCTTTTGTAGCCACTTAACAAAAAAAAAAAAAAAAAAAAAAAAAAAAAAAAAAAAACAAGATTGACCTATCAGAAAACTTTCTCACTTAGAAAATAGAAAGCTTTGTAAAAATGCTGAATTCTGATTGTTCAATGTCATTTACTATTCCTCTATTTGCAAATTCCACCAGAATACTGGACATTAGATGAAAACAACGCTTTGATGTTAGCTTATTTAGAGAAAATCTTAGTATTTTTAAATTAATTAATTTTTAGTTTGGAACGTGTGATATTTTTTCTTAAATAAAAATAATAAGTACTAGTAAATAAAATTCGAACTTAGGTCTGAAGGGTAATTAGGTTTATTAAATTTTTTGATGCTCTAAGTCAATGCACTTAATATAATCTTACCACAAACCCTGATGAATTTAATTATACCTACATGAATTTAATAAAACCGGCAAATAGTAGTGCTACCTCCAGTATAATCAAAAGTTGTACCAGAAAACAAAAAAAGTTCAAGTTGAATGTAGATTCTGCCTATGCAGAATTCAGTTTCGCCTCCAATTACCAAAAAAAAAAAAAAAAAACTAATTTTATTTTTACTATGACATTATTTTCACTAACTGAAGTCATCTGTCAGTAAAATCTCAATCTCAGTGTCCATAATGAAAAGAAATATTGAAATGTAATATCGTTATGAGTAAAAATGCGATGTTTTAAATAGTGACGTCATTTTCTCTTCAAATGTTTTTTAAATGTTACTGTTATTAGTAATATGAAAAAGGCGTCGGTAATAATATTGTATTTGATTGATATTGTCATTTTATTATCGAGAGAAGAGCTAAACTAAGTTGCCACCATTTTGCAGAAATATCGTAAAAAAGCATTTAAAATTAAAAATAAAATATAAAAATGGAAATAAATTAAAAAATAGCTAAAATGGGCACAACCACAAATAAATAGCTTTCATTTAAAAAAATAATTCGCGTTTGAAATGAAATAGACGCCCTCTCGCGGACAAAGTCGAACTAAAAGAAATAGAACTGATACCATGAGCATCTTCCGCTGAAATCAGTGTTTAAAAGGCCGATAAATAAATAAACAGTTCTATAACGAATGCAACGTTGGGTTCTTTGTATTAAAATTATCAAAAATCAAAATTTTATACACAAAGTTTAGATCTATAATATAAAAAAGTACATTTGACTTACTCATGGCAAAATAACATGACCACAACACAATGCTTGCATGATTCGCTTGACCCAGCTTTGCAAGAGCAAGAAATTTTTTTTATTTTCAAATTTTTGTTTTCCTTTACTAGCAAACCTGAAATAATATGGGGATTTCCTTTTGTTTGGCTTGTTTGTAAACACGAGCCTACAATCTCTATTTCTTCTTCTTTGCATTCTTTAATGCCGCACATTACTAATCTCTTTGAATCAATAATTGCTTCAGCTTCTCTAAAGCAATTACTAGATTTTCCAGCATCTTAGAAATTCTAAAATTGTCGATATTTGTAATTTATCTCCCATAATTAAATAAAAAAGATAAAAAAACTGCACTTTAACTAGCTCTTTAAACTGGTTCTATGCTACAGTGCTACAGCATGGAACGTAAACAAACAAACGTAAACAAACGATTATCAGGTCTATAACAACGCCATCTTTCGGTCATTACAAACGCGAATTATCAAAATCGGTTAAGTAGAAAGTTTAGGGCTGATGACACAACATTTTTAGCTTGTCTGAAAGAAATAGCATCGGAGGCTAAAAAAAAAAAATCCACAATACAATTTTTTTTAAATGTTTAAGTGTCATCTGTTCAAACGATTTTGCTGAATAATGAAAACATATTTTATTTATTAAATTAATCATGATTCTATCTATTATTACTTACTCCATGGTTTATGTTTTTTTTTCTGAAAATATACGCGTTTCATTTTTTATTTATTTGCTAAAATGCGTCCGTATTGGAAATGCATGTAAAATAAATTAATTAAAATAATAATTTTTTTAACGTTTTACTGTAAAAAAATTATATTCTGCAAATCTACAGATCATAATTTATTTTTGTGTTTAATTTGAAGTTAAAATATTGAATAGTTTTTTTGTAAAGTGTACGACAAAGTGTAATTTGAGTGGCCTAGTAGAGGATTCGCTTCGCTCATCCTAATAAATAAATAAATAAAAATAAAAAAATAATAAATAATAATAATTTAAATACCAGAACAGGCTGTTGCTGGAAATATGTTTTCAGATGTGATACGTGTAAACTTAACTAATTTTTTTTTTTTTTTTTTTGTCTATTTTAAAACGTGGTGTGTATAAATTCTATAAATCATGCACAGTGCTGCAGGAAATAATTCTAAAAATACATTATTGAAAGCAATTTCAGAAAATTAATTAATTACAACATTATGTGTTTTTTATTTTTTTTTTTTAGCTATCACATTTCGTTGCATTAAAATATTGAAATTTCTCAACAATTTCATAATCCAAGCTGAACGTAAGATTTTTCGTTCTTGTTTCTTAATTTAGTTATTTTTCTTTACAAAGTAATTTAATTATATGTCAAAAAGGTACTCCAATATATATTATTTAATGAAATATTTATAGATAAATAGTTCAAAGAGAGTATCGAGTCTCCCTTATGTTTCAATCAATGTACTGATAAACAGGGCTGCGGAGTCGGGAAAAATGGCTGACACCGACTCCGACTCCTGAATTTTAACGACTCCAACTCTGACTCAAGGTTGGCTAATATACTAGTGTTGTTGTTGATTAAAATTATGAGGGGACACAAGGAAAATAAAGTGAACATTTTACTGCTTCGATATTAATTCAATTGCTATAGTTTTGAAAGAAAAAAGAAAAAAAATCCGTTTTAGTAATTTTTTTTAAAAATTTTACATCCACAAACCCGAAAAATCCAACTATCCTTGAAAACGGGAAATCTTTACAATTTAGATGTTAATTGGTGTCCTCCAGAGCAGAAAAATTCCGATTAAAAGGAAAAAAAAGATGAAAGTTTTACTAATTTGGAAATAATTACTTTTATAATTTAAAATTACATATAATTGGCTTAATTTCACTTAAAACTGTCTAACCAAAAAAAAAAAAAAAAAAGGCCGGAGTTGAAGTTGGAATCTGCTTGTGTTTTAGAGGCATCGAAACCGACTCTTTTGCTCAAAAATGAGTCCGACTCCGACACTGCAGCCCTATGATAACCCCAGTTTAACTTATCGGAAACACGACTGAGACATTACGCTCACTCACATTAAGTTTACTGTAACATTTTATACTTATTTATTATATGCAATTAAATTTTATCCATATATTTTAGTTCATATGTCTAATAATACTGTGCAAGAACTTCACACAAGTTAGAAGTGTCTAAGTTTTTTAGCTCTCCGAAAAATTGTACTTTTCAACTAAAAACACTATTAGCTCCTAAAGCACTCGAGTTGTTTCGACCAAAATATTTTTGGAAGTGTAAATAAAAGATCATGTGTGGCAGGCGGTTTTAAAATATTTTAATTAGTTGTAGAAAAAAAAAAACATTTAAAAAATGGAAATTTTCTAAAATATTGCCATTGCGCTAAGATAAAAAGTTTCAGTTCTCTGCTCTATGTCTTGAACATAATCCAGTAAATATGGATTCCAAATTTCATCGAAATCAGACGAGTAGTTTCGGAGGAAGCGGCTCTTAAATCTAGCATATTTCCCGTAAGTTTTGTCTTCCTTTAACATCTATTTAAAATCTGCTTAGAAATACTTCTTACCAATCTGTTTTTAAAGCATGCTGTTTTTTGCTTTTGAAAAACTACGGTCATTTAAAACAATATATTTCATTTTGAACAACCTTTTGTCAGCTAGAACAGGAAAACTTATCGTTTTCTATGAAACGTAAGGAACAAAAAACACTTGGCCTTTCGTTCCGCAATTTTTTTTTAATCCCTCTTTATTGGCTGATACCCTTTCGGGATTCTTTAAAGGAGGGACATTCCATCTGAAAGTAGTTTTCATAAATAAATTACATTTGAAAAAACTTGCTCTCTATTTCACGGTTATTTCTTGAAAAAGCTGCGCATAATATGCAATTCCTTGAACTGTCGTTTATCTTCCGCATGAGAGTGAAATGTGTGAAATCCGTAAAATATCTTTCACTACCAGATCTAGAGGCATGCGAAACTTAAAAAGAATTTGTTTATTCAGTTTATATTCGATAGGATCAGGAACTGCGAAGTCGTGTGCCAGGAGCTCAACTGATATACATGTTTTGGTAAAATATTCTTCGATTTATTTAAGGAAATATGTTCAAAAATTAAATAGGATGTAGAAAAACTATGAAAAAAAATAATGGCAATTTTTTTTTTTTGGTTCAGTTGTTTTGGGTAAATAAATCATAAAACAAATGTAGGTGGTTGGTTCAATTCTATTCGACAGACTCTCTGATTTTAAAATTCAAAAATTTGTAAATGGCGACAGATCTTTAAAAAAAATGCAGGAGGGTTATATAAGATGTCAATTTTTTTAATACAATTTCTTATTTTAGTTCCAAATAATAGCGATAAATGGCGCTGGTATCAATGGGTGGTCAGTCGATAGTAGTACGATGGTAGCAATCACACAGCATCGATGCGAAGAAAGGAATTTCAACATTAAGAGTAGGCCTCATTCGCCTCTCTTTTACTTAGAAATCCACTCCATATATTAATCTTCCTTCTTTGATTTCGGTTCCGGCCTCGATTGAGCGTGTATTTTTTTCCCTGCGTCATGAAATGTTCTATATGGAACTGAATCAAGAATGTCAGTAAAAAAATTCCTGGTATCTTACATAACCTTCCTGTAAGAAAGAAAAAAAATAAATTGCCACTATTTGCTATTAAACTTTAAAATCTATGAATTTTTTGGTAGATACCGATAGTATGCTGCAATCATAAGAAGAACTATTGCTGTAAGAAAACCCACTAACATTAAACTTATTACTGAAAATCGTAGATTTAAAAAAAAAAAAAAAAAAAAAAAAAAAAAAAAAAAAAAAATACGAGTTGGGATTAAAGTTTAAATTGTTTCCCGAACACGACCGGATTTAGAGATAACAGACAACACATTGCCTGAAAATCAAATAAATAAAAAGAAACAAACAAACAAAAGCTAATGGTAAGTTTTGTTAAAGTATTTATTGCTGCGAATTTGAATAAAAATATTCCTTAAAATTACTTGTGTTAAAAATGCTGATATCTAAGTTCTCGCCACAATTTGTTGTATTCTGTTTTTGGATTGTTTTACAGAGTAACTTATGCTCGCATTCATAATCTACCTCAACCTAGAACACTTCAGTCAAGCGCTTAAGGGAAATTCATGATAACAATTGATTGGACATTAAGAAGGAGACGTCCAAACAGGATTAAAGGTGAATATCGGTTGAGCGTTTGGCCGAGGTTTTCGGTATCACTCAGAGTCCAAGTAATTGGTGAATACGAATGTTACAGTTTCCTGTTTATAAGGATCTCTAAATTTTGTTGATATTGAAATTACACATTCTACCTAATACAGACATGCCAACCTCCGGCTTTTTGAAAATGAAACAATTATACTTCTAACCAGAAATTTATTGAGTCAACGGAATTAAGTAGATTTCAAATCACCCTCTGAGTCAGTTCTAGACCTATCTAATTAAATAAATTTTCTGGTTTCGATACGTTTTCATGATTTAAAAAAAAGCCGGAGGTTGGCAACTCTGCTAATATGAAAAATCTCGTTTTGGGTTCGTGTGTGAGCACGCAATAATCAAGTACGGCGTTGCTAATATTGTAAACAGAGCTGATACTAAGGGAGGGCAGAGGAGACCAGAACGAAGGGAGTCAAGTGAAGATTTCGTTTAGCACAGTATTGTTAAATTCGCCTTGTCTGGCGTATGCCAAAGTACGGAAGAATCTAAGAATGATATGGCATAAAGATCATATATGAAGTGGAACTTTTTTCGATTCCATTTTCAAGATTTCAATGAATCAATATTTGACAAAGCAGATTACGTATTTCAGCAATTCATATTTTATAATTACATGTTTTAAGTTATAAAATATTTTGGCTACTAGAGAAATAAGTAAAATTCTCCTGTGAATGTATATTGCGTATTAGAGGGGTGGCGCTGAAAAGGGTGCAAAAAAGGTTACTTTCGACTCTGATTGTAAAAAGTATACTTTCACAGAAAATATTTTGCAGTTTTTCATGAATTAGGAATTAGCTACTGGCAATTAGCTGAAGGGTTATACAGTGTATCAGTATAATTGAGGAATTAAGCAACGATAAAAGAGAAACCCAGATTATCTTAAATTTTACTGATAATATCGAATGAAAATAGGGAGTGGTACAATTCCGTAATGCCTAAACACAAGCCAACATCTTGAAAAGAAATGTCAGGTGGCGATCATATCCACCATAAATTAAAATTTGCAGATCTGTTCATCTTGGACTTTTTAAGCTCATTGCCTGTACAAAGCACAGTAAAGATATAAAAACATTTGTTTTATTTATAATGTAAAGGAGTCCAGAACACAAAAATTTTCAAATTTTCTAAAGAAAGTTTTTATTGCATTAAAAATGTTTATGTAGGGGGAACTGGGGTACATTGATACAGTTTTTTTCTAAGATTTTTTTTGGTGTGAAGAAAGTAGAAAATTCAAGTTTTTTTTCCATGAGGTGACAGCAAAACTTGTGTAGTATGTTATAAAAATGTACAATCGTTGTTTTATATAGTATTTTTGCATGTAATTTTAAAAAAATCAAAAAAAGTCATTTGTATCAATGTGCCCCATCCCCGGGGCAGATTGATACGTTTGAGAAAGATGACGACAAAATAATACCAATGCATATTTTTCATAGAAAATGAGTTAGAAAACCATTTTATATTTATTTATAAAAATTCAAATCACCCACAATTTATTTTTAAGCAATATTAAAGCAATCAAAATTAAATATATTATGACCTGATGTTCTGGCTGTTTCTTGTCTGATTGTTGGCTGAGGTAACTTTGTCATATCTAGCACTTCAACCCCAGCATTATCTTCTTTCTTATGAAAGATGAAAAAATTACCAGTTTTTCTGTTTATAAATAGGTTTATAAACAGAAAATTAAGGATAATTATGTGAAAAATTCTGTTTATAATATAAGTATCATTTTCTGTTCTGCAGTTTGTTTCTCTTACTTAACATTTCTCATGTCGAAAATACTTTTTTCTCTGGAGAATCGATATAAATTCGAGATTTACCAGAATGACGTCATTTTCTTTTATTAGTTCTACTAGCACTAGATGCTGGGTAAGTTCCTACGTCTTCTGTTTTCAAAAATACTATAAAATGTTCTAATATAAAGAAATTAGAGCTATTTCACTTCAATAAAAACTAATATTAGAAATTTTTCGCAAAAAAAAAAGTTGGATTAAGGAGTGTATGGTAAAAAAAATAATAAAAGGTAATGAAAAAATGAACTATTAAAGGATTTAGGCTGTATCAATGTGCCCCGTCATAGACTGTATCAATGTGCCCCATACAGCGATTTTGAATAAAATGAGTCTCAAATCCAACACTTCACAATATATCTAACATTAAATAATGAGGAACTGATAAAGAGTATCTGTACTTGCCAGGGAGAGTATTCATTTTGGTTGAAAATACTGGAACAGTTGTATAATAGCATTTCAATTGTACAACTCAAATTTACTTTTGAACAACAAAAACAATAAATCACCCGTCCCATTTCATCAAACTACTGAATCATTCCAAGATTTTCTGTATGTAGTTGAATACACTAGCATCACCTTTTGGAGCTGTTGTGAAACTTCCTGTAATGACCCTTTGAGCGGTAGAGGGGGTGTATCAATGTGCCCCATGTATCAATGTACCCCAGTTCCCCCTATTTTTTTTTAATGTTTAAAATGACGTTCAAATCACGCTTCTATCTTAAAAAATAGAAGAGGAGATATTACTTTTTTTCGTTTCGGTTTGTATTAAAAATCAAACTTTCAAGCATTGGTTGTCATGAAATGACTTCTTGTAAAAATGTGTTTTTCTTCATGATGCGTTTTTTCACAATCTCTCGGATTTAAATTGTTATAACTCAAGAATCGTGAAAGATAAATGCTTCGAACTTAGAACGTGTCTTACTTTATTGTTTCACTTTCATTTTGATTCAGGAAAGTTAAAAAAAAATTATTACATTTGAAAATATGATTTTTTAAAGTAAAAGTTACCTAATTTTTTTTTCAAATTTTTACTTTAAATATTTTTTTATTCTTTTAAAAATTAATATTTTAAAAAATGCCGAGTCAAAATTAAAATTTAGATATTTTTGTTTATTTAAATGTAAAAAAAAAAAAAAAAAAAAAAAAAAAAAAAAAAAAAAAAGAAAGAAAGAAAGAAACTCTGCTTATAATATTTTGAGTTATATCGGTTTTATATTACACCACTTATTTAATAAATTTAAAATTTTTTAAGTTTAAAAAATTATGAGTTTTATCATGTGATTTTGTTTACAAGAAATATGGTTAACCATTACAAAAAAATTCAAAATTTTAACTCAATAAATAAATAAATATATATATATATATATTTAAATGTGCCTCAGACTTCCGAAGAAAAAAGTTGGGTTACAACAGAAAAACATATTTATTTAAAAGGTGCAAATGACGATTATTTAGGAAAAAATAGATAAATTGGTACGGTGTAAATATGTATAATTTTTTTCAGTGTGGTACTGCATCAATTCCATTTAAAATTTAAAACTTCCATTTCTTCCGTAAGTTTCTTTTAAAATACATAACCTTTATTTAAAATAAATACATTTAAAAAACATATATGACATACATTTAAAATACATGCCTATCACTCATTTAACTTTTTGTTAAAATAAATAAAATATTACTCATTTCATTTAAAAAACAAAATAAAAAAAATAACAGTATGAAACAATGCCATAAACCAAAATATTTTATTTCAATATCAAAGCACTGCTTCTAATTTATACGTATAAAAAATAAAATTCCTACTAGGAAGAGGGAAAAAATGCAATTGGCATGATTTATGCCCAGCTAACATAAAAGGACAGCAAGTTTATTTACCGTATTTACTCGTGTATAAGGCGCACTTTTTCCCCAAAAAATTAGGGCAAAACTCCTAGGTGCGCCTTATACATGGAATAATTTTTTCTGTTGGATGCAGTCGAACAATATACATATGAAACAAGAAATTATTCAAAAAAGATATTAAAACTCGGAAAATGTTACTTAATTGAAGTATTACTGCATATTTATTTCATTTCTTGCAGTTTTTTATACAGCAGAACTAATGACATTATCTAAACGCTAATTAGCAATTCTCTTTACCGTCGCTTATTCCTATTTTCCGTCATTCTCTTACAGCCCGAAGTCTAAAAATGCATTTTCGTCTTGTTTTTTGGACTGGTGTAATATTTGTTTCGACTTTTTTTTTTTTTTTTTTTTTTTTTTTTTTTTTTTACTGAAATTCATTTGCGATTCTTCATTAGCGTATCAAATTTATGGTGCGCCTTGTATACGAGATTTTAAGAAATCACCATTTTTACTTTTAAGGTAGGGGTGCGCCTTATACACACGTGCGCCCTATACACGAGTAAATACGGTATATCTTTTTATTAATTTATAAGCTTTTTATAAAATAACTTAATATGAAACTTTTAATATAAAATTTTCATATTAAAACAATATACTATTACTACATTCCTCAAATACAATTAAAGAATATAATATTCTTTTTATATATAATTCATCATGAAGTTGATTTTCCTCGATCTTACCTTTTTTAATTAAAATTGTTATCTTCTAACAATCGATATAAAATCTTGACCTAAATAATCTTTATCTCAATTTTCAATTTCAGTTTTCATTGCGCAGTCATGACTTCGTTAGAAGAAAAAAAAAATCTGATCTCAGTTACAGATAGAAAGATATCTCGTTAGTATGTTTCAAAAGCTATCATAGAAATAGAAATATTGTTTTCCGTAAGGCAACGCTAACAATTACAATGGTCTGTAAATCATCTAAACATATTCGGTGTGGTATGTAGGATGAAAAAAAAAAAAAAAAAAAAAAACGTTTTCGTATAACATTCATTACAACATACACAGACATACATTTTAGTTTACTTCAATTGTGCATTTAATTATGTACTGTAATTATAAAATGTAAATTGCATTTTTTTAAAATGCAGAATTATGGTGAAATGACAATTGCAAAGTTAATTATTGTTATTATTATTTTTTTTTATATATAACTTTGATTGAAGTTCAAATTTAATATATTTTCCAGCTATTTACTCGACAAATTTTTGTTAGAGTTTTAAATTTAAAACTACTTGACAAAAAGTTAGTTACTCTAATGAAAATTTTAAAAACATAATTTATTTTATTTTTATTTTTCATTCTCACTGAAATAAAAGTTTTGTAATGATAGAAAAAAACTGACAGTGAAATTTTGATGTATCTCCACGTATTAAGGTTTGCTAAATGTGCTTTTAATATTTTTGAAAAGATTCTTTATGCATGAAGTTTGTGAGAATGTGTTTGTGTTTCTAGATTCTTTTAAAACGGGCTGACTTACATTGCATCTTGTTATCCACTTACCGTTTGTTTTCCATTATTAATATGGGGCGAGAAACGTTTGAATGATTATAAACTTACAAAATCGTTAAAAATGGTAAGTTGTTCAGTAGAAAATTGTTCTAACTTACAATTTTCAATCAGACCTACAATCCAACCTACAAACAGATAATGTTAAGGGTATTTTGATTCCATATAATTTACATGGGTTGAAATAAATTGTCTATAAATGATCAGAAGAATAGATCTAGATTGGATGGCGATGGGATATTGATTTGGACGATGGGTGAGTTCATTTAATGTTTTTAAAAAGTAAATAAAAAAGAGTTTTTTTTTTCTTTTTAATAAAAATTAAAGATAATAGAGGTAGAAATATTAGGATAATGATTTTTACGATTTTTATGTTTTCATGATTTTTTATTTCATCAGCAAAAAATGGGATTAGGTGCCAAATTTTATTATTATTATTATTAAATTTGTCGAAAAAGGGGAGGGGCTTGATTTAACATTCATTATTTATATATTGTTACCATAAACTTACTAATAGAGCAAGGGAAAAAATATAAACAAAAGCGTTTTGTTTAACTATTTTTATAATGCTCAGTTCAGAGAAGGCGGGCAAAATTGATGATTTTGGAAAAAAAAAAAAAAAAAAAAAAGAGATTTAAATAATCCATTATTTATTGCTACAATAAAGTAATAAATGTGCAGAGAAGTAAAAAATAAAAAAGTTTTACTAGGGACATTGTAGACTTCATGGGATAAGAAGATTGCACCTGTAGATTATAGCCAAACACAGAATCTCAATTTTTCTAACCAAACCTTAAATTCATAACTGATTGTACGCATTACATAGATTTTCGGATAAACTGGCTAATATGTTTGATATTTAAACTCTTACTAAATCGTTTTGAGACCAAAAGTAACCATTAGTATAATTGTACAGGAAAATAAGGAAGAAAATATCTCTGATAATTGCCTGTAAATAACGCAAATCGATAAATATAGCACAAAAAATACTTTTAAGATTTAAATGCCATCATCAAAAAAGTTTTTAAACACTCGAATGTAAAAATTTTACCACATACATAATGGAAAAATTTTCTGCCATAAATTTTTTTCGAAAGTGTGGTATTTTATAAAATGTTCGGATGTGGATTCCCTCAAGATTTTTCAAATTGTTAAATTTTACTTCGCCAATTACATAGGTTGACTAAATTAGGAAATTGTTTTTATGTCATAAAACTAGACATTGAAAAAACATAAAAAAAATTATCGTTAATACATATTTTTTTAATCTTAACTAATAAATATATGGCTAATTTTTTATGGTTGAAAACGTGTTAGTTTTACATCATATAACTTCTTTTTTATGAAATTTCTTTGAATTCTTCGAAGCAATTTTAATTTTTGAAACTGAATTAACATTACCTGATAAGACCAAAAATTTTTATACACATATTTTAGTTTTTCGATGCGAATTAACTTCATGGATAATTAAATATCTCACTTTATTTCATATTTTTCATATTTTTAATTTTTATAATAATTAAAATGTCATTTTTATTAGCGTATGAAGAATGATAAAAAAAAAAAAAAAAAAAAAAAAAGAAGAAAAAAGAAAGATAGATCTAAAAAAAAAAGCCTTTTCTTATATCGCGTGCCTTCTTGCATTGGTCATTCGGATGCATATATATTTTTTTCAAAACATAGCAAATTCCATTTTAAATGAATATTCTAAATAATGCATTATTTTATTAGAATAATTGTTTAGAGTTATATCAGTAATAATATTTAAATGTGAGTATAAATTAATATTTTGGAGACAAATGCCATAACTATTATTTTGTATTTTATCACATTTCTTAATTTTTAAATAACATCTGTTATATTGCACATTCAAATTTATCTACGGTCTTTTCTTCATGTCTCATGGCATGCGAGATGTAATGAAGGCGTACTGTACTTACAAAAATTTCACATTATGAAAAATGAATTTTATTTCAATTTAATTCAGTTAATCCTGTTGCTCTTTCGAGGCTTTATTTGATCCGAAACATTTTCATTTTAATATTTTTTTTTTTTAATTTTTCTTAAGAAAGGTGTTATAATAAAAATAAAATACATTGACATGTTTCGGAACCGTCACACAGTGGGGCAAAATCCGGAAAAGCTGGCCAAAATATGTAAATGTTATTCGAATTGCACGAAAATTTGCATACAGGTGTTTTTGAGGATGCTAAGTAAGAATACAAAATTAAAATTAAAAAAATGGCGGATACAATATGGTGGAACAAAAACTACAATGTCTCGAAAGTTATTTCATTTGTATGAAATTTCGTAAACTTGTCAGGGTGCTAATTAGGATTCAAAAGTTAAACTTTAAAAATAAATAAATAAATAAAATGAGAGATTAAAGGTAAAAACAATTTGATTTAAATAAAATTTAAAATTTCGAGGCTAAACTTAAAAAGGAATTTTCAAGGAACCAAGAGACATTTAATCGAAATTTAAGTACATTAAAGGAAAGTAAAATACTAGACTATTTTTTTTTATATTATTAAAATAAAAAGAAAATATATTCCAGAAATTCACCTTTAAAATCAATTGTAGTATAATAAAAAGATTCTTCAGACGTCAAGGTGTCGAAATAGCAGAGCTTGTTTGCAGTATTAGAAGATCCTGTGACTCTTAGGATCAATTATTTTTAATTTCTTCTACAATAATTTACCTAAACTTGAAATGAAATAATCTGATGACATTAAAAGACATAAAAATACCTTTCATTTTCTTGCGCTACTGCATGTTTGCGATAAATCTTCTCGATGCCTTTTGATCAGTTTGTTGCATGAATCTTGAGTAACTTATGGCATTTGGCAAATTGGCAGTAATGAAGATAATGTTATTTCTTTGTCATTAATAAATAGTTTGTGCACTGAAGTAGGCATATAGAACCAGGAATTTAGTTTAAATCTACGAGCTGTTTGTTAGGAAAAATCTTCGAAATTGATCAAATAAATGACATGGATACAATAAATTACTTATGACATAGAATCGTTTTATCAAATCTTCGTATACGCTCGCTATAGAAGCACAAATAGTTGTGTTTTCAAAGAATCGTTGAATTGTATTGCCATCATTTGTGCTTCCAAATCTGAGATTTGGTTTCTTGACAAGAAGTCTTAATTGTAAACGAAATATTTTTTGCATATTTTATTTTGCAATTTCAGTGTTCTTCTTTTCATGCAGAGTACGAGCTTTCCATTTTGTCTATCCAGTTTGTCTGCGAGGTGTAAGCCCTCTCTAAGCATCTTAGCATGTAACTTAAATATTCTGAATTCTAAATTATCTCTATCCTTTTCTAATTAAAATGTCATATCGGTAAGAAGATGTTTTGATGGTGTCTGACATAGGTAGCAACGTCGAGTATTACACTAATTCGTTATTAACGGCTATTTCTTCTGTATCAATGATTGTATTAAAAGAAATAAGTTAATTCTCCTGTGTTTAATACAATATTCATTGACAGTAGCTCCCGTATTTATTGAAAAAAAAAAATGGATCTTGATTGGCCCGATAGTGAAACGAAGATCTCGAAATTTTCAAATTAACGATTCATGAATTATTCGCAATATTTATGTATTCTAGTAGCATGGGAGAAGTGAAAAATATATTAGAACCTCCTACCATCTTCATAGCTAAATATTTGTTTAAATGTACTTAGAATAGATGTGTCATCACATCCTCACTTGTAAACCAAATCCAAATTGCTAATGTAGGCGAAAGTCATATTCATAATGATTTTCACTCGCATTAATGACATACTCTCAGTAGTTTTTATCAGCAAATATAGCCATTGACAAAATAATTCTTCTAATTATAATAGAACAAACAAAATTACTACCGGATATTACTTATTCTACCGGATCAGTAATAGAGAATAATTTTCATTTTTTCATTACTAACCTTACTTATCAAATTAATGTAATCTTATGATTATAGTATTTATTTACAATATAATAGGAAATAAACTATTATAAAATTGAATAATTCAAAAATTTGAAAAATATTTATCAGCTAAATTATGTGAAAAGTAGTCAATTTCAAAATTTTTGAGGCGGCCGAAAAAGCGGCATTTTTACTTGCGGTTACTAAAATATGCGTGAAATGCAGAAAGGCAGTTTTAGGCAGCTGATTTTTTATGAATCACTAGACAATAGCCCAAGTTATTATTTCCATTAAATTTCGTTGCGGAACACTGTGGAACATTTAAACTTTTTTATGTTTAAAAGCAAAAAAAATAAAAAAAAATTCTAAAATTTTTTATCAAAAATGACAATGAATTTATTAATTTTTACGTGCTTAATATAAATTTTGTAATGCATGCAAATAAAGTACATACTATCATAGTGTGAATCCATTTCAAATCATTAAAATCGGATAATATTATAAAATATAGCACGCGTTTAGAGGAACTGTTGTTTTGCTGTTTTTGTTCGCTCTAAATGATATTCCTTCAAGCATCATTTTTGAAATGATGCTGCTTGTAAGGGCAAAGCAAAAATCTTTTTTTAAATACAGATTCTAACTCTCCAAACATTATTCTAGCCAACTGTACAATCGAAATTCCCTAAATCGTAACTTCATTTTTCGACTTTTGGCCAGCTTTTTGGGTTTTTGCCCCACTGTGCGTCATCCGAAACATGTCAATGTATTTTATTTTTATTATAACACCTTTCTTAAGTAAAATTAAAATTTTTATTAAAATGCTTATATAAAAACCGAAACATTTTCACCTGCTCATGAAGCACAACATAGAAATATGTGCTAGATATTCTTTATTTTTGCTAGTGAAAATGATATGCGATTGTTCTAATAGTACAACAGCTGACCGCACTAAAATCTAAGGTATCAAGAAAAAAAAAAAAAATCTTTATTTTATGGGAGAATAGAAATGAGAGAATCTAATGATTCTTGTTTGCCGGAAGTGAAGTGGTACATAACCCAAAAATGAATGCCACCTGTGGCATAGTTAACTTGTAGGTTTATCATTCTGTTTTTCTGCTCCCAGTTCTCCATGTTTCCATTATAGGACAAACACAACAATAAACCTACGAGTCGACCACGGGTGGTATTAATTTTTGGCTTATGCATTATTTCACTCCCGGCAGACATAGATCGTTAGATTCTCCTATTTCTATTCTTCCATAAAATAAAGTTTTATTTCTTTGTGCTTGATATCTTAGATTTTTGAGCTGTCGGCTCTTGGAGTATGAGGATTTTCTTTATATATCCTTTTATATTATAAAGAAAGAATAGATTAACGGCATGGAAGATAAATAATACGTTAAAAATCATGAAAAGAAAGAGGAAAAGTTAAATATTAAAAGAATTTGGAAATAATTATTTTGGAATAAGATGGAAAATTTTTATTATCACATACATATATTTAAAAAAAAAAACTGTTAAAATTTTTTAAAAACCCCAGGAAATTACTATTTCAGTCATCAAAACTTTATTTAGCCTATCTTCTTCATCCCTTCAAGGCTTATTCTCATTTGCATACACACTTCATTCCATATTCCTTGTAGCAAATCATCAAATCCAATAACTTTATAGTCCTTATTTGCAATGAAAATCTTGCGGAGGTGCGCCGGTCAATTTCGAGGTGTTAAATGGTTTATCTTTTCTGGCCATCTTCAGATCTTGACTTCAGATAATATCACACAAACCGCATCAATACCCATTACACCTGTGACGTGTAATAGTGCTTATGCGTGCCTCTACTAACGCTTTCTACTAGGCCTCTTATTATTGAAAGGCGCGGCCTTATGCAGCATGTCAGATGTAAACTGAATGGCGGAGGTTTGAAATAACCAACCGTTTTAATTCCATTGAGTTAATGTTGTGAGGAGTTGTTTTAAAGGCAGCACATAATGTACCTGGAATGCTTTGATGCTTATCGTTTTTGTCAGGTACTGTTTGTTATATTATAAAAAAGTAAAACATAGTTTTATAATCTTTTTCAGTTTTGTATACACGAGATTTTTATCTGGCATACTTATAAAAGAAGGAACAGAATTAGCAAATTATAGCTGACGTAATCACATTAAAATGTGCTTAATTTTTATTTATAGTTTTATTGTATGAGAATATGTATTGTTTTGAGGTGAAATTGCTGGAAAAATTTATTGCCTTGAAAAGGATTTTCATAAATAAAAATGTTCTTACATCATTGTAAAAATTGCATGTTATTATTTAAGTATGCTTTCTTCCCATGAGAATTTAAAAAATAAAATCTTAAATTTATAATCACAATTTTATAGTGTTTTTGAGCGTAAAGGCTTTTTTTTTAAAAAGTTTTACATGACTTACTCATAAACGAACAGTCATCATTACTAAATTATTGGTGACATATTCGTATATAAAATTAGTTTAATTTATATTTAATTTTCATTAAATGAGAATAGTTTGTATAATGAAAGTTTTTTGAGAAATTTGTTATTTTGAATCCTTTTTTCATGTACAATCGCGATCTTAAATCATTTTAAAAATTACAATAAAGTAAGAACGCTATGTGTACTAAAATGTCTTTTAAATTGCTATTTTTCATAAAGTTACAAGCAAAATTTCTGATTTCGTATTTATCTAAAATTGTAACTACATTTAAACATAATTCAGCTTTCTTGTCTTGATTTTTTTATACACACATTAGGACATTTTTGTTGTTATTACTGCATTAAATGTGCAACATTAAGTTTTTAAAATTTGAATTTTAATACTTTAATATTTAAATTTGATTATTTTAACACTCTACAGAGTATTTTTTCCAGATAACAACTAAACTGTCGTCACTAAAAAAAAAAAAAAAAAAAAATAATAATAATAATAATAATAATAATAATAATAATAGAATATTTTAAACTTCTAAATATAGCTTATTCTATCTAAATTTTTACACCGTCGTGTAGGGGGATAAAACTTTTAAATAAAATTTGTTTGAAAACTGCATTCCAATTTACTTTTGAGGCATTATATTTTCAGTTTTTAATGCTTCTTCTGTAATGGTGGCAACTGAAATTTCCATTTCTGTAGAAAGTAAGTAAAAAATAGATTACTATATCGTTTTGCTGCCGTTTTGAAAGAAAATGTAATTAAATACGTGTTATGTCAAAAATATCGTCTGCCATTGAAATGCCTTAAAAAAATATTTGGGCGTCTTATTTTCTTCACATTTACATAATTCCTGCCAAAAAACTGAAATAATGCAAGCTTTTTAATTTGTGTGCAATTGATGGATTAAAATGAATGATTTCTGATAAAATCTGGGAGCTATTTATTATTAACTACATTTACTTTTTAGCATCCGTATTAATGTTACAAACAAATGAAGGCATATATGAATTATTAGATTTTTTTTCTCGTTTTTACGACATCGTTTATTGCTGGATTTGTGTTTCATTCCTCAATAATAGATATCATATGAACACTTTTCAATAAATATTATTTATAGATTTGTCTTTTCTATTTATTAAAGAAGGGACCATAAATGTAGGATTTTCCAGCGTATGCATCAAATGGCGCTGTTATATATAAAATAAAAGCGTATAAAATAGCTTAAAATTGAAATGTTTTATCTATAAAACTGAATTGTTTTATCTATATTTATATATATTTATTTATTTTTCAATGAAGGAGAAGCTAAATTTTGAGAAAGCAGAATTCCTGTTTTCTACTAAATATACTTTCCATTCAGGCTACTACACAATTATCATCTTCGTCTATTATTTTGAACTTTATATTAAACTATTATTTATACATAATTATTTTTTTCGGGACAAGATTCGCTTGTACATAACGTACAACTCTAAATTAAAAATATTTCGTTCAAAAACAATGTGTTTCTAGCCACATAAACATGATATAACTAATTTTAGGAAAGGGGAGGGATCTATGTTTATATAAATATAAATGACATAGAGTACAAATATTGAATATCTTTTTGTGACCGTAAGGAATTTTTAATGTCATTACGAAAATGGATTCAATTCGATTTGAAAAGGAAATAGAATTTCCCTGTGGGTATAAAGAAAACGAAAAAAAAAAAAAAAAAAAAAAAAAAAACATTTTTTTAATAAAGCATTTTTTTTTTCAAATGACATAAACTCGCCTGTCTAAATATTTGCTTGTAAATGAAAATTGCTGATCTATGTCTTCAACTTAGTGGAAATCGCTTTTGATATTTTGCACCACTCTCGAAGTAGGAGGAGCTTCTGATCTGAAAGGTGAAATCCCAACGAAAGGTACGAATAGTAGAATTCTAATGTAATTTTCATTAAGTTGGATTGACCAGCAGAAATGGCAGCGGTTGGTTGGTTGTATAAGGTTGTATGGCGCAAGGTCCCTTTAAGGACATGCTTCGCCAAGACCAAGATGAGGATTACAATAAAGTTTAAATGTAATGTATAAAATGTAGAAGTCACATTAAAGACTGTCATAAGTTAAATGGAAAAGCAATGCAATGACATGCGAAATTAAAAGATAATTAAAACCAGACACCAAGATTAAAAGAGAAAATATAAACTAGCTAAAATCTATGATGAATCAGGTAAAAGGACAAAAACACGAAATTATAATCAGTCAAATACTACATAAAAAACCTAATATAATTAAAACACAGAACAATAAAAACAATTTATGGTCAATTATTAGGCACATATTCCTCCAACATTGTATTTTCATCAGAATCAGAGTCATTGTAATTCTCTGATTCCCTTAACTATTTAACATACTGCTAAAGTGACACATGGGCTAAGAGAGGAATTTTTATTTTTTTACCCCACAGTTTTCCACAGTGGAAAAGCAGGAGCTGTGGTTTTCTTATTTTCTGTTTGCGTAAAGGATTTTAATTTTGAATGAGTATTAGACTGCTGTGACCGTTTTGGATTTGTAATAGCTTTGGTCCCATTTTTTTAATTCGGGGTTTTTTGACTCATTTACACAATTTGACTAAAAATGTTTTTTCTTTTTCGTTTTCTTTTCTTTCTTTCTTTCTTTTTTTTTTTCTTCTGGAACGTTTAATACAGGAACGGTTCAGGGAGTAATGACTCCACATACTGCACGAGGACGAAGACCAAACTAGTTTTCAGTGTCTTGCAAGCGGTAATATCGATGATTAATTAAAATTGCATCGTAAGTTGCTTCAGGAAGAGTTCTGTGGCATTATAGAGTTCTATAACGTAGTACTATGGCATTTTTCTCTAAATCCAAGATCGCCAGTCTGATCCCAGGAAAGGAATTTCAATAGACGGAAGCTTTTTATTTTTCAATATTTATTTAAGTTATAAATTTTTTTATTTTAAACAAATTATTGACAAATTTAAAACGGGAGTTGTTGTCAAATTTAAAACAGCAGTTATTGATGTTATTGTTTATGTCATTTGCTTTAGAGATTTCTAAGAAATAATTTATTCAAATCCGTTCATGGTTTGCGTATAATTTGACTTATTTATATAATTCAATAATTTTTATTCATCATTTTTGGACATTAAAATACAATTTTGAAATATTTGTCTGCACAACTGGAGCTAATTGAACACATTTACAAAGGTTCGAACATTAATTCAAGTGAACATTGGTTTTTGGAAGCTGAAATGACAGAATCTCCAGAGTGATATTGTAAAAGCATGGTCCAGTTGTCCCGTGTAATCTTAAAGATATCAATCGATTTAATTGTTGGCAATTTTAAGCGAATTCTTTTTCAGCACTATTCATATTGCTTTAATATATTTTTTTTCATGTCCTACTTAGACAAACGAGAAAAATAAATGAAAAAATAAAAGAAATTAGCGAAAAGATTAAAAATGAATATATTTTTTCATTTTTAAATTCTGATAATGACGAGGAAAAACCCCTTGCTGACTCGTCCTACAGCGGAAGTAGAAATGAAGGTAGGTAATAATTTTAGCTACAAAAACTAAATCAACATTAGAAATAAATTCAGTTTAAAAATTTATCTGTCCGCTTTCGACGAGTTTTTAATTTTGTTTTTCATTAAGAGATTGATTTATAAGAATCATGTTAATACGATAATTTTTCTTCAACCCCTATTTTTGTTTAACTAGTTAATTTTTTTTTTCTTTTCTTTTTTTTCTTTTTTCTTTTTTCTTTTTTTTCTTTCTTTTTTCTTTTTTTTTCTGTCAAAGCAAAACCCTATCAAAATCCTATTCTACCTTGGCCATATCAAAAGCTTAACAGTATAAAAGTTATAGATAATATAAGAAGATTTATAGTAAATCAAAGTGAATTTGATAAATTCGGAAATGTCGAAATTATATATTTTTTTTCTCCCTCCCTATTTTTTCCATCCTTTGAGACCATTTTTATTTTCGTCTAAAACTTGTGATGCATAAATATTCGGCTCCATTTCTAGAAGTAATAACAAACTTATTTGATATGTAATATAATTTAATAAATAAACAAACAAAAAACATGTTTCTTTTTCAGTTTTCACAAAATGCCACACTTTTTTCACCTCCTTAAATAGATTATGTACATTAACAAATTTGACAGAGATTTTCAGCCCCCTGATTTTATGTATCAGTTTGGAAGAGATTTGTACAGCATTATGAAAGTTATCGTGTTGATAAAAAAGTGATATATATATATATATATAAAGAGAGTGATAGATAAAAAGATTTTTGTACTGGGGGTGGTTTGGGGTTCTAGGGGTCATGACTGATGTAAATCTGTAAAACAATTACAGAAATTCCTAAATGGGGCTGATTGCAATAGGTAGTATTTTTATGAAATCTATCTGAAATGTTCATTTATATCGTCTGAAGACACTTTTTATGTCATCCAAAATAAGAAGTTAA
Source organism: Maratus speculifer (assembly GCA_964019185.1). NCBI lineage: Eukaryota > Metazoa > Arthropoda > Arachnida > Araneae > Salticidae > Maratus > Maratus speculifer. The sequence continues at coordinate 389,929,084 of OZ025292.1, read as the reverse complement.
GTATCAGTTTGATTATTTCTGCCTACAGACTAATACTTCTTTAAACGATAATACTTGTTGATAACTTCTTCATGAAATGACTTCACATAAGGGAAGTAACATGGAAATATATTTAAATTCCGTTTCTTTCTCATGTGTTTAATTCATAACAACAAAAAAATTGAATTTTGCGCCATTAAAATTTGCGTAGAAAGATATCTGAATAATTCTGAAAAATTATTTTTTGTTTGTCATCAAACAGACCATTCGTCATCCAACGAGCCGAATCATAGTTGAAAGTTTTATAGATAAAGAAAAGAATTCCTGTTTTGGAAGTCCATTAAATATTATTTGCATATATTTCAGAGTAGAATGGAAAAAAGTAAATGCAGAAATAAAATGACTGCAGTTTCCGTTTCATAAAAGTCAGTGATCACTAGATGATTAAAGAACGGAGTATAATATCATCAAATTTTCATCGTTTACGTTTGTTTTGCCGACACATTTGATGCTTACAAAGGTCTTGTAAATATCAGAGGGGTTATTTTTACTAGTAATGAAAGGATTGGCATTTTAATCGAAAGGAGTGGCTGCATGTCAGGTAAAAGACAGAACACCCTCTTAAAATACAAAATAATAAAAAGATGGATTTCAAAGTGTTTTGTATCTAAAAAAACATGTCTGATGGTATCGTCTGATATACAACTGACAGTGAAAGGAAACCTCACAACTCCCACAATCTTCCAAAGTATTTTCTTAAGATCTTTATCTCTTTGTGTTGAAGGTGTGAAAATTGGAGGTGTGCAATTCATTATTCATGCTGTCTTCATCCAAGCTTATGAAATGATAGCACATCAGGCGAAAATTGATTTTTACTTCTAAATTGAATTTTCGCTGTTTTAGTTAATTGAAAATTAGTTTGTGATGACGATATTTTGTATACAAATGTATATTTTCAGCTGCTATAATTATAAGATACCGTATTTACTCGTGTATAGGGCGCACGCATGTATAAGGCGCACCCCCTACTTTACAAGTAAAAATGGCGATTTCTTAAAATCTCGTATATAACGCGCATTATAAATTTGATACGCTAATGAAGAATGACCAAATGAATTTCAATAAAAAAAAAGAAGTCGAAACGAACATTACACCAGACCAGAAAATTAGATGAAAATGCATTTTTAGACTTCGGGTAGTAAGAGAATGATGGGAAATAGGAATGAGTGACGGTAAAGAGAATTGCTAATTAGCATTTAGATAATGCCATTATCTCTGTTGTATAAAAAACTGCAAGGAATGAAATAAATATGCAGTAATACTTCAATTAAGTAACATTTTCCGAGTTTTAATATCTTCTTTGAATAATTTCTTGTTTCATATGTATATCGTTCGACTGCATCCAACAGTAAAAAATTATTCCGTGTATAAGGTGCACCTAGGAATTTTGCCCTAATTTTTTGGAAAAAAAAGTGCGCCTTATACACGAGTAAATACGCTAATTAATGTATCACTGAGGGAATAATGTTGATAATTCATGGCGCTGGACGAAATTTTTTTTTTACTTGGGCACATTATGCCATTGCGACGCTGTAAACAAAGCGGTTTTAGCATGTGTATATTCATGTATTTTCTTTATAAATATCAGCATAGAAAATAATTTTTTTGAAATTTAAAACCCATATGCTTTAGTTTGTAGTTAACCTTTTACAGGCCAATGTTCCCAATTGGGAACATAAGTTAAAAAAATTATTACAAATTAAATTTAATCAAACTTGACTCAAAAAAATTAGCCGAAAGAGTAAAAAGAACCCTTGATTTTTTAAAATAGAAGTTACATTCCTATCGTTAATGAGGAAATGTACAGAAAATCATAAAAAATGATCAATGCCCACTATAAAATAATCAGTCATAAGAATGATTTTTTGAAACAGATTTTTTGAATTAGATAACAAGATTTTTTTAAACAGAGGTTATATTCCTATCATTTATGGGGAAATGTGCGGAAAATAATGAAAATGAAAAATGAACACTGGAAAATGACCACCGGAAGTAACCAATGTTCCCAATTGGGAACATTCTGAAAATTACATATAAAAAAATTTGCATCATATTAAATGACTAATATCCCTTAACTAAAGCATAAGAAGGCATAATATGCAAAAAAATAATGTAAAATATGCCTGGATCTGAATTTGGCCTGTAAAAGGTTAACGCAAAAAATATTTTCTGCATACAAAATTTCATTTAGTATGGCTTTTTCATTTTTACTTTTCTCTGTTCTGAATCTTTATGACTTTAAGAGGCCACTGGAGTCAAGCAAAAAGCCCCGGATGATAATGTTAAGTTTATGGGGGCGTTATTTTGAAATAATTTGCTCAAATTTCAATATTTTTGCATATTTTTATTTTACTTTTTATTTTATTTTTTCATAGGTTAGCTGAGGATGACCTACAACGGACTAGTTTTTACTTTTTTAATTTTGGTTGCATATTTTTTTAATATTATGATAGTTTCAACTTCAGAACTGGTTTTAGTCGGTTCCGAAAGTTAAAATAATTAAAAAAACAATAAAATTGCAACATTTATAATACACAACTATAAACATTGCAACAATTATAATGAATTTAAGTTAGGAGTTCAAAATTTTAAATTCATAAACTACTTGACCAAATTATTTTCAATTTAATATCCTAAGTTAAAATTCACTTAAAGAGCTGAAAACACTATCGAAATTAAGGGCTTGTATTGAAAATTTCAGAGAATGGCACTATTTCATATTGAAAAAGATTTTTAAATCTTTTATTATTTGTTTGTCTAACATAAATTTAAAGATATAATTTTTAATTAAATGGCTATTTCAGTTCTTATTATTATTTATGTTTCTGTAACAAACGGTTTTTTAAATGTAACATTTAGCAATAAGCCTTCTCACTTATTTTTCCAAGGTATTTTCGAAATTTAAAATACTTTCATAAAAAAAAGAAAAAAGAAAAACTGGAATTATAATTGAAAAAGTAACAGATGGCCTTTATTCAAAAATGGACCTAAACTAGATCCAATGCAATAAATAAATAAGTGTATTGAAATGCAAACGAGATATTTTAAAAGAACTCTTCCATAGGTTTAACATTAGTTTGCGAGTGTATTCGGATGACCTAAGTAGCCTCATAAGCGATATTTCTGCTGCAATTTAATGATATTAACCCACAGCTAATATTGATATCGAATGCATGGTTAAAAATATAAAAATATACAGGGTGATTATAAAAATAACTATCCCAACGTTTGGGTCCCTAACTATCATACCATTCACAGAACCTGAATGAAATTTTGGCAAAAGGTATTTTGAGGTATGCACTCAAGAATGATATGAAAAACAATAGTGCCTCTTAACCAGTTACAGTTACAGTGAAAAAAATTCGAAAAAATCAAATAGCAACACCCAGTTTTTTTGTAATGGAATGTGATCTCCATAGTGAAAAACCTTATGTAGCGTTGGAACGGCAACTGTAACATGAAAATCCCCGGCGATAGATAGGATAAAAGTGAGGACAAGCAATAAGGACAGAGAAGCACCATAAAATAAAGCATTTTATTGTGTTTCACAAAATTTCCACGTGACATCCTTCACACACGATGAGACTTTGCATGCGGCAGATGGTGGATAGCAATACAGCACATACCATGGCAATAGGAATCTCCTAAATCGCAGTTCTGATGGCATCTTCCAAATCAGATTCAGTTTAAGGACGAAACTGATAAACTTTGGATTTCAAATATCCCCCACAGCCAGAAATTCATTGTTGTCAGATCAGGAGACCTTGGTGGCGACGGAAACGGAAAATGACGGGAGATAACTCTGTCACTAAACTATTGACTTAAGACACGTTTGACTGAAGACCCGACTTGTGGAGGAGCGCCATCTTGCATCCACACAACTTCAGATATAGCATTTTGCCGTTGCAATGCGGGAATCGCGTAATGAGTTAATATGTCCAGATAGCGAGCACTCGTTACTATACACGTTTGTAGATCACCGGCAGTAACCTCTTCAAAAAAGTAAGTGCCGAGTACGAACGTATTCGTTATACCACACCACACAATCACTTTTTCCTCGTGTAATAGACGTGCAATCACATCATGTGGATTATTCTCTACCCAATGCACACGATTTTTCGAATTCACGTTACGAGTTAACAGATGAGGCATATAGAAATGCGCCTCATCTGTCCACAGAATGCGGTAAAAGCCCTCTGCTCTCTCCATCGGATAAGCAATTGGTTTGCAAAATCCAGCCGTAATTGATATTCTTCCGCTTCCAACATCTGGACACGCTGGAATAGATACAGAAACATGTTTAGAACAGAGCGCAGAATCTTGCGTACAGTTGAATTCGGCAGATTCAGAACACGTGAAACACCGCGTGCAGTTGCGGGACGAACTGTGCTTATCGTTTGATGGAATTCTGCAACAGCTTCCACAGGAACGGAAGGTCATCCAGACCGAGGTCGATCGCATGTGAATCAAGTCCCGTACAGCTCCGACAGTGCACGGGCCTCGCCGTAATCTATGGTTGCGGCGGTAAAGACGTAATGTCTCTGCGGCATTTTGTCTATTCAAGTAATAAATCTTTACGTTTCCCCAACGTTCTTTTCCTGAAAGCGGCATCTTTTTCGTAATGGCAGAAATCAACATACGCGGCTCGCATTTCGCAGTGCCTTTTCTTTCACCAAGCGTGACGACGTCAGGCAAGACTGTGTCTTACGCAGAACCCGAAATTTGCGTTTCTTGGTTTCTTCTTTAGTTTTGTGGAGAACTAATCAGGTTGGGATATCAGCGGAAGAAATGGTGTGACGTGCGACATAAATGAAACGAACATTAATGCTCTGTTGCACGGCAAAGTTCTTTTTACATTTACCTTGCCTAGCTCTTGTGATTTTCATGCTACAGTTGCCATTCGAACGCTATTTAGGGTTTTTCAGAATGGAGATCACATTCCAATACAAAAAACTGCGTGTTGCCATTTGATGTTTTTCGAAATTTTCTCACTGTAACCGTAACTGTTTGAGTGAAACTGTTGTTTCGCATATCATTCTTGAGCGCTTATCTCTAAATATCTTTTGTCAAAATTTCATTCAGTTTCTGTGAATAATGACAGTTAGGGGCCCAAATGTCGGGATAGCTTTTTTATAATCACCCTGTACATTGTGGCATATGTTTAAATGTATTAATATTTATAATTCGATTAGTTGAGTTTCGTAGCCTAACCAGAGACTGGCATCTAGTGACACAGAAATGAGTTTCTAAAAGTACTGTTGGCCAGAAAGTAGATTTGAAGTACTTTATATTTTTTTACTCACTAAAATGGTTCAAAGAGATGAAGAGAGTGTTATTTGAGAGGAGGTGAATTTTTTTAAATTACTCAAAATAAATAAATAAACAAATTTAAGGAGCAGTTTTCATATTGAAATGGTAACAAATGAAAAAAAATGTACTGTATTATCTGAAATTAATATTATATTTTGTTTCTAGAATAAAGTTTAATTTCAGGTAATGACTTTGAATTCATTTTGGTAAAAAAGTTTAGGCTTTATAAAATATCAAAATTTAATGCATTAATACAAAATATTTTTTTAAATAATTTAAAAATAATTCCAAGCTGATTGTTGATATTAAATATCCCCCCCCCAAAAAAAAAAATGTTGTTGAAAATTGACACACGAGACATTGATTTAAAATCTCCTTTTTGCCCCCCCCCCCCTTTTTTTAAATCGTGTTTTCTCTATCCATTTATTTTATTGGTAAAGGTGTTATGAAAAAAAAACGCTGCAGTCTGTCAAAAAAATTATATGTATATATATATATAAACTAATCTTTCTTTGTATGTATGGTATTGTAAAATCTTGGGAAAGTTCTGAAACTTTCACACTCATACATAAAATAAATCTCAAAATTATTTGATGCCTGGTATTGCCAGTGATTTCTTAGTAATTCCTGAATATTTAAAATGTATTTATAATTTCTAGTAGTGACACAGTGATAATATTTGTTATGTTTTTATAAAGGTTTGATGGAGTTATATATATATAATCATTAATTGTATTACAATATGAATATATATATAAATATTTTTTGAGACTGACTTTTAAGAAACTTACGCACCAGAATAAATTGGGTGCCTCACAATCCATTAATTATGGTATTAACGCAAATTTCGGCACAGTTAAAATAAATTGGATATTTATTTTCTCATGTAGGTGTTTTGTTTTTAGAAACTTAATCTGGAACACCTTAAAGGTGTAACTCGATTACCTGCTGTGAAAATGCATAAGACAAAAATTTCAAAGCGACCGCAAAAGTATGATTCAGTAGTCACTTGCGGTTATGACATACGGACGTGTTTGAATTTATGATCGCAGGTAAAAACAAATCCAACGTAAAATATAATAAAAATACTGGTTTAACAATTGAAATCTGAAAAATTTAATCATAATTATTTCAATGTTTTTGGAACTTATATTTAAATATTTTCATCTCAATTCATATTAACCCAATGTCTTTTAAATACCACATGTACCAGGTGGCCTTAATTGAAGTGAACGAGTTTAAAAACTGCTCTATCAAAAAAAAAAAAAAAAAATGTTGTTGGAGAGCAGAAAAAGTTAAATTACAATTCAAATGATATTGTTAGGACATGAATTGGAAATTTGATATTGCTGTTTGTTTTGAAATATACTTTGAACTTTGAATGGACAGTGCTTTGAGGCCTATAGCTGCTACGGCTGTCGCCTCGACTGATCCAGAATACACAAAAACAAATACGGAACACTTTATTATTACAGAAAATCCATTACATACATTTATTACACATCAAAGGAACAACACAGACGTCAGACACCCGCATGCCGCTAGCCAGACTCGAACCGGGAAGCAGCGGTGTGGGAGCAGCTGCCGCTACCAACCACGCCACTGGATCGGCTTTGAAATATAAATGCTCCCACAGAACATTTTATAATAAGTTCGAAATTTAAAAGTGTGCAGGATCAAAAAACGTTTTAAAATTTCAATTTTTGTGATTTCGTTTGGCATGTTGACTTTGTAAAGTTCTCATTACGTTTTTTTTTTTTTGTAAAAAAAATATGTGCTCTTTTGTAAGTTGTTCTACATTCTGGGATTAACTGTAAATATTTACAAATGCAAAACAATAAAAAAAAAGTTATCTTAAACTAATTATTAAATCAACTATAGGTCTATAATTTATTTCGACTCTATCAGGTTTTTCTAAATTTTTATCTTTCATAAAAATTAAATAACGTATAGATTGTAGGAGAGTGATACTTTGAGAAGAGAAGTTGGCCTTGATTGCTTTTAAATGATTAATTACTCTAAGAAAAGAATATTATTAAACAAAATGCATACATATTGTGTTTGCTCTCTGCTTTCAAAAGTTCTACGAGAACTCATTTCAATTTGAGTGAATAGACTATTTAAATTATATTTAATTGTTTAAAAAATAACTTTTAGTGGAAAAGTGAAAAAGTAATAAAAGTAAAGAACAAGTAATATAAAAAAAAATTAAAGTGAATTCCTACTAGGATAACAACATTTTTTTAGTTACTTTTTATTAAATAATTACAATTAATATAAATACGTGTATACATATCATAGAATCACAATATTAAGTGACAAATAGAAAGCTAATTTCCTTGCAATTTTCCACTTCCCTTTTAATTAAGATTAATTAATTAATTCATATTTGAAAAAAATGTATTAACATTAAGTGACATCCAGTTGAATAAAAAGTATTTTATCAACGATTGAAAATTTTAAGCTGATAACAATTGAAACAAGATAGACAAATATATATATAGGGTGAGTGTAAACTAATAGTAGGAATTGAAAAAGGGATGAAAGTTGTAGCTAAAAATGGTGGGATATCAAATTTATATTGTGGTATTTATTTAACACTTTTCCTTAAAGAATTTACCATTTATAAATACGTAACGTGCCTACGTAATGTGTAGATAGAAATACTTTTATCCTGTACTAAATACAACATAAAGTATTTCTGAATTTTTAAGTAAGTATGATTGGCTTGGCGGCCATCTTTCATATTTTACTGAACATTTCTAAGCACCCAAGATCGCAAGGGAAAAGCGTAATATGTCAGCATTTTGAAAATTTTCGATCTTCTGATTTTTACTGCTGACGATAAATTGAGAAAGGCTTTTATTGCGAGGTGAAAAAAAGATTTTCACTGTTTATAATAGATTGATTACTTTAAAAATTGAGTCAGGAATGAATTCTGAAGATACATCACTACACACACTACACTAAGCCACAAATTTCGATAAAACCATAAAACATTTGCATAGTATCGATGTCGATATACGGATTTTAAATACGAAGAGATAAATAAAGACGTATTTTGGGAAAAAAAGAATTGCTTTTCACTGCTTTTAAATGATTAATTACTTTAAAAAATAAATTATAAGATGAATCTTTAAGATAATTCACCATTATTTTTAGATATTTTCTCAGAATACAAGTCCGTAAAGGAAAATTTTTTATAATATCTGTTCGAAGTAACAATTTCGAACTTTAGATTTTAACTACGAATTTTACTTAGAAATTAGGCAAAATGTAGAAAAAAATATCATCAAGCATGTCATAAATAATTTAACATAAAAAAAAACACGTTATAATATATTTAGTACAAGAGAAAAGAATTTCTATCAACGTACACGGGCACTTGACTTACAAATGTTAACATTTTTAATGGAAAATGTTAAACACGTACAATAATATAAACTGGGAAATTTGATATCACACTTCTTTTTTAGCAACAACTTTCATTCTTCTTTTTAACTTAGTTTTTTTTAATGAAAAATTGGTTTTTTGTAGATATATTCTCTTACTAGATACAAACTAAACAAGTTGAAATATTTAACAAGCAAGAAAAATCATGCCTTAAGTATAGATTATGAAGCACTTTCCAACACTTTCTGAAATCATTAACAAGACTTCGTTATCTAGAGAAAAAAGGTGTTACTGTCCATAGCGAAACATCTATCTATTCCAATACTTTTGAACAGCCATGTATTTGATATGTCGGTTGATATATGTATATACTATATAATTGAAATCGTCTGTCCTCCCTCTGAAGAAGAACAGACTGTTTTTTCTTGCCTGTATTTTGTTTATTGTTTTTTAGTTCTTTATCGTTAATTGTTTACCTTTTTGACATACACTATATGCTTGAAATTTTGAATTTTCATTGCATAATGTGAAATATAACTTGTAGCATTGTGAAATATATATGAGCTGCTTAAGCGTCAATGGTGCTGCAATTTTTCATGATGAATTGATACTATATAATTGAGTAAATTTAGTCTTGCAAGAAAACGCTTATCTAGTTAAAAATTTTCTTTGAGCAATTTATACTAATACATGGAAACATATTTGAATACTTTTGTTCAGTCCTTTGGTTTATCTAGTACCTTTGTTATATGAAAGCATTTTGCTAAAATTTACTTCCTATAAAAATACTCTTTAAACTACTTTAATCACGTTTCCAGAAATTACCATCCACAGTCGACTCTATATCCAGTTCTTTGCATGACCCTGTATACCCTTTTATCTATATTCTACAAACATTTCTTAGTAAACTGTATGCATTTCAACATAAAAATGCATCACTTATTTAAAAACCACACTTAATTAAATTACGCTTATATTCAATGACCATTCCGAGCTCTTTTGTGCACCCTGTATATCTAAATTGTGTAACTATTAGCATTTATATACACCATGTAATGTACATTTAATTAGTGAAAGTTAAAAGCGCAGATCATAATTGAAAATGCATTTTATCCATTCAACAGGTAACATCTATAATATAAAGTACTTCGGATAGAATACACTGTTTGAAATATTTTGTATACCCCTGTAAACACTATGCACTTCGTATTATGCGTAAAATAACTCATATTAAGCCTCAGCTTGATTTGCAATTTGATTACACATGAAGTCGTTTATCATAATTAAAATACTTCGCAAACAATTTCCCCCTTCATCATTATGTAATGGAATTCTTTTGTGTGGCACTATAAACGAATAATAACTATTCTTTTCACTGCATACGTTACATAATACATATTTTAGTGCAATTTGTTGATGCATATAAATTTGAATTTGTTTGATTGGGTGTAACATCTTTATAATTCATTTGAAACGATTTTTCCCCATAGGCCGTAATATAACGGAAAACTTTTGACTGACCCAGTAAATAAACTAATAATGCTAGAAACTTCATTTTCAATAGGGTTTGTGCTAGGGCAAACGTCAATAATGTTCAAAAATTTCATGGCAATGCAGGCATATTTACGCGGATAGACGGGCAGACAAACCGAAATCATAAGCACTTTTCAACTTTGTTGGAAAGAACTAAAAAAGGTTTGATATTTATTCATATTATAATATGCGGAAATAAATTCTGTAATTCAAATAATAATTTAAAAAAAAAATAAGACAAATGATAGTGCGTAGAAAACAGAAAAAAAGAATTTCTTACAAACTAAATTTTGAATATTTTTATTATTATTATTAAAATGATAGGTAAGCACTATTGTGAAAGAATGCAGTCATCTTTTCTGAAAATATACTAATAAAACATTTTTATTCATTTCTAACTATGTGCTTTTATTTCAAATAAATCAAACATCTTTAAGCGCAAACTATCGGTAAAATTTAAAACTAGTAATTTTTATCTCATATCTCGTTTCCGCATACTGTATAGTGCATAAATAACAAAACGTTAAAAATTTACAAGTAGTTGAACTTATTGAGCACTTTAATTACGGCTCACCCAAAGTCAGTAACAGGTTTCACAGACAAAATGTTACTGGCATAAAAGAAGCAGGGATGTCAAATTTAAAATTTCGATTCTTAACAATTCCACAGAAATCGCATTTAGAATATCTTTAGCACACTTTTCGCCCGTTTTATTTTTTTAATTTTTCAATTTTTTTAAAAACCGTACTTAGAGAGGATTTACATTTTAAAAATAACTACAATGAAAAATGTTGTATTTGTAGCCTTTCAGAAACACAAAATCGATATTTAGCATTTTTTGCTACTGCACCCGCATTGCTTTCAAACACTAATTTTTTCTGTCTGCGTTCATAAATATATAATTATTTCGGATACAAATATCAAAATTTATATTTCATATATAAAAATTGTTAAAATGGATACAAATCGTAATTTGTTTCGGATGATTAATACTAACGCCACAGAATATTCAATGTGAAAAGAAAACTGTACGTCTTTTACAATTCCTAAAATTCTAAACCGAATAATTTCCAGTTTTACATTTAAAGTTAAAACTGGCTCTCGATTCAAAATATGAAATAAATAATGCTTTAATATTAAAAGTTTCAAGTCCTTTTACTACTTCAATATGAAGACAACTCCCTAAATCTCATTTCTTAAAATTTTAAGTAAGATTCATTTTCCAGTTGAATTACTATTTTCATTTACTATAGCGGACTCTCCTCACTCCCCCCCCCCCCCAACCTACTTTTTCCGGCGCGGCTTTAACCGGGGCCTTAATAATAGTCTTAAGCATGCCTAAAACAAATGTTGAACGATTTTATATTTTTTAACAATATCTCAAGCGATTTTATATTTTAAACATACAATTTAAACAATTTTATATTTTTAAAAGAGAAGTAAAAGAGGCTTGCATAAAGCATTATTCCATTTCTTTTTTAGCACTTTACAACAAAGTTGAAAAGTGCTTATGCATTCAGTTTGTTTGTCCGTCTGTCCGCCTGTTCGCGCTCTAACTCTTGTAAATACACCCGGATTGCCTTAAACTTTTTTGGACGTTATTGATACCATAGCACGAATCCTATTAAAAATGAAGTTTCTACCTTGATTAGTTTATTTACAGGGACGGTCAAAAGTTTTCCGTTACATTACAGCTTATAAAGAAAAATCGTTTCAAATGAATTTTAAAGATGTTTTAGACCCTGTTAAACATATTAAAATTTATATGATTTACGAGGTGCACTAAAATATGCATTCTATAAAATATGCGGTGAAAAAATAGCTACTATTCATTTACAGGGGCACACAAAAGAATTCCATTACATAATGGTAAATGTGGGAATTGGGTGCAATATATCTTAATTACATTAAACTATTTTACGTATAATGAAATTGTTATATGTCGGTGAGGCTTAATATAAATTATACATTACAGTCATGCATAATATGAAGTACATAGCATTTACAGGGACACACTAAAGGTTTCAAGCAGTATATCCTTTCCGAAGTACTATATTATGTATCCGATGATGGCTGGTGGATTTATGAAATGCATTTTAATTACGATATGCTTTTTTAAGTTTCACTAAATCTATGCATATTATATCCTTTCCGACTAATCTTTCAATTATATATATACGATATGCTTTTTTAAGTTTCACTAAATCTATGCATATTATATGGTGTGTATAAATGCTATAGTTGATATACAAGACTAACCAAAAAAGCTCGCAAACGTTACTGAATATGAGCGTAAATTACTCAAAGGTGTTTTTAAATAAGCTATGCATTTTTACGCTTGATTGCAATCAGTTTACTAAGAAATAATTGCAGAATGTAAATAAAATTACATATAGGGCCACGCAAAGTATTGGATGCATGGACGCCTATGAATAATAATTTCCGAGAATGTGATTTCAGTAATTTTAAGAGTGTTTTAGTTTAAAATAAATTTTAGCTTATACGGACGTGTAATAAAGGTACAAAGTAAACTGCAGGGTTGAACAAAAGTATTCAAGTATGTTTCTATCTATTAGTATGAATTACTCAAAGAGAAATTTCAACCTGCTAGGCATGTTCTTGCTAAACTAAATCTTTCAATTATATAGTATTATATATCAACCAACAGATCAAATACAGGACAGTTCAAAAGTATTCGAATACATATTTGGCTAGATACAGTAGCCTTATTTCCCTAAGTAACGAAGTTTTGTTAAAAATTTCATGAAGTGTTGGAGAGTGCTTCATAATCTATGCTTAACGCATGATTTTTTTTACTTGTTTCTTTTTTTATGGACTACCCTGAATACATCCAAATTTTAAATAATTATATATTTTTCTTGTTATCTGATGGCTTTGAAAATTTTATGAATTTATAACGTTTCCTAACCCTGTGTTTAATTTTCTTATAAAATGTTGATATTTAGAGGCAAAATACCTTCAAATCAGGGGCAAAGCTATGTGTAAGCAAAATTGTATGAGTGTGTGTGAGGGGAGGAAGGGAGTCTTTCTGGACGAGAACATAAGCGTTCGGAAAGCCGAATGGTGTCAGTGCATATTATTATTATTTATTATTTTTATTGTTGTTTACACACATATCACGTTATTCCTTACTCTGTATTGAGTTCTTAATATACTGATTTTAACTTTAACTTTTAGGAAGTAAGTAAGAATCTTTAATTCTTATATTTAAAAACTTTAAAGTGTTGAATATTTTTTAGGCTGTTTCTTGCTCATAATCAAACATTCCATTTTGCATGTATTTTATTTTTACAATTTAAAACAAAGCATTTGATGTTATTAACTTTTTAAAGTTATTTATTTCCACAGTTTGGAATCCATAGAAAAATGGCGAATTTTATTTACTGTAATGCTGTTAATAAGTAAAAAGACTTCCGAATCTTTAGTTTGAATTTTCGCTTCAAATATTTGTTACACCATGTTGCGTAAGTGGGTCATTTTCTCTTAACAGAATAATTTAACAGCATCATATATTTAAAAAAAGTAATGTATCTTTTTCTTTAAATCCGGTTTTATTGTACTTAAGAACTACCTATAAGTAATAAAATACTATCAGCAAAAATCCTTCCCTATCTTACACTAAGGAAGATTTGAAGTTTCAAGTAGGAAGAGCAGTGGTAAAGATGGCCAGGAGAATGACACTTACGCAAAGAAATAGCAATATGAAGCCTAACATAACACTATGAGAGATTAAAAGGTCTGTTTTATTTAACTTTGAAATAATTACATATAAACAGCATGATAATAATTAGCTCCAAAAAGTTTTACAACTGGATCTTTTCATCTCTCATACATTTGTAAGGAATCTCTAATGATACTAAAAGATATTTCTTTTGAAAGTAATTTAAGACTCAACTAGTATGAGGATTCTCTAGACAAAAGATCAACCCTTTTGATACAGTATATTTTGCGTTTAGCATGTGTTATTTGTCTTTCGTTGCTTGAAAATCTACTCAGAGGTTCTTGTATCTGTAATTATTACTGTCTTTTTTGTTGTTCTGCGCATTTTTCGAGCATTTTTTGTAAGACATATGATCAATATGAAGACTTTGGGATACTCTTTGAAATAAGCATACGCTTGAATCTATGTGTTCATTTATGAATCTCCTTTCATTGTAACAATTTTAAGTTGGATCGTGCGTTTATTTATGAATCTCTTTTCGCGATAATAATTTTAAGTTAAAACATGTGAATTTATTTACGAATCTGCTTTCATTGTACCAATTTTAAGTTAGAACACGTGTATTATTTATGAATCTTCTTTCATTATAACTATTTTTCTAACATTACTATAAAACATCTTCGGAAAGCAAAACACTTCAAACGTGTAACAAAAGAGATTTAATTTTCTTTTGCGTATGACTAATTAAATATTCTGATACAAGAGGATTATAAAATGTTACTAGATTGTTATCTAACTGTGACCATGCAATACAAGTACAAAATTAGAGGGCGGAGAATATTTCATGAGTTGTCTTTCGATTGGTGAACATGAGTCACGGGCTTTTGCGTGACTTCAACGTATTTTTTACGAGAAAGTGGTGATTTTTATTTGTTTACACATGATATTATAGTGTATTGTAGTCGTGTAAGGAAATACGGAAGAAAGGTAAAAATAAGCTCGACAAAACACGAAACTACATTATTTAAATATAGTTATCGCACTAAAGAAATTATTGAGTCATTAATTTGTTTTTCTTGGTGAAGAACACGTAGGAAGAATGTTTTATGAATAATATTGTAACATAAATTGTTCCAATAATGAATATATTTTTGTTTTCATTTTTTAATAGAATAAGGTTGAGTTATTAATTTCACTAAGAAAATAAGAGCAAAAACACTATTACTTCTCAAAGCACAGGTTTGGTACAATTTTGCTTTTTGTTCTGGTTATTGTTCCTCTTGTAAATTAATTTTTACATATATCTTGCGTGCAGGATGGAAGGTTCGAATAGTAAGCCCAAACTAACTACGATGTTTTTTCTCTTATATGTAATAAGTATTTTGTACGTGCGTTATGGATAAATTTCTGTATTTACTTAAATTGCAATAATCCTACTTTGTTGATATTTTTATACTTAATTTTATTGTAATTTCCTTAAAGTAGTGAACTGCACGAAGAATGATTAATTGTGCATTAAATTCTAAATTACGGGAGCATTATGAAAAATACATTAGATATTTCATAATATTTAAACAGTAATAAAAAAAATTTTCTATAGCTTTAGTTTGAAAAACACCTTTGATACTCAAGATAAAATTAAATTAAAAGGATTACGTGTAGCAGTTTTAATTGCATTAATTGCATTAATTGCACCATTCGTTGAAAAAATAGATGATGTTAAAAGGTAAATGAAAAATAAAATTCAAAAGATAGCATTTTTCAACATAACGTTTCAATAGAAAGAGCTTCAGATGTCATGTGGTTCTAAAAAAAAAAAAAAAAAAAAAAAAAAAAAAAAAAAATGCTGTATTTTTTTATTTAACATTTTAGGGTTTCAATATTAGCTCACACATTCTCATTTTTTAATATGTACTCTTGTAGGACAAAATGAAAATAAGAAATCTTGTTTCCCTTGCATACCCCACTACCATGATGGCTTAACTTATGCATATTTTTTAACCTGAATCATTTCCAACTTTATATTCTAAATAATACATGGTGTAAAATTTATATTACACTTAATTTCTACCCAAATTAAAGGAATTCTGTGATTAATTTAAATGCACACATTTAATATATTTAGTCTATCTTTTTTGCACATGTGTAATCGTTAAACAAATTATTTTTCCCATATAAACATTTTTACTTTTATGCAATTTTTTCACAATGTGTCGACTGGATTTTTTGGGTATAGAGAGCCACAGAGTCCTTAAAATTTTGGGATTCTACAACTATAGTTTATAGGCGTTTTCCACCAATATATGACTTGGCAGACTAGTTGCATTTTAATATGCAAATCGGGTTTAAAGTAATCCTGGAATCTCAACCGTCAATTTGATGAGGTAATGGTTTGTATCCCGGCCATATCCCGGTCTAGCACTCATAAATATAGTCAGATTGTCTTGAA
The DNA here is from genome assembly GCA_964019185.1 of Maratus speculifer. Lineage (NCBI taxonomy): Eukaryota > Metazoa > Arthropoda > Arachnida > Araneae > Salticidae > Maratus > Maratus speculifer. Next base: position 389,912,678 of record OZ025292.1, on the reverse strand, counting down.
ATTGATGTATGTTATATAGGGGCTTAGTATAACATATATATATATTGAAGATGAAGTTTGTTCCTCTTACAGGGGCACTCAAAAGAATTCCGTTATATTACGACCTATGGGGAAAATCGGCTGTGTTGCATTTTAATGATATTAACTAATTTTAAACAAGCTCAAAATTTACATATTTATCACTGGAATGTATACTACACATATTTACTACTTATTATAAAATATGATGTACATGTGATTTATCATTTATTTACAAAGACACAGAAGTGTATTTTGCTGCAGTAAGTGCGTTTACAGTTGCGGTACACGTTTTAACATTTAACTAACTTTTTGTAGATTACTTAGTGTGTGTAAATTATATATAGATCCTAAACAGGGTTTCACAAAAGAGCCGAAACAAATTTTCCTTTATTGAAGGAAATTTCTTATGAAAAATTTTGAACTGTATAATGCGTTTAATAGAACTAACTTTTATCCTTCGATGCAGTATACATACAATCTATAGATAATATATAGGGTTTCAGAAAAACATTTGGATATTTTTCCGACTGTTGATTATATTTGCACAAATTGAGTTTTTTATGCATTATCCATTTTCTAAATTATTTATTTATAGATTTTTCGCTTGTAATAACCTGTGAAGTTTTGTTACAATATTCTTACTGTATTGGAAAGATAAAGGATAGGAAAGTGGAGACAATAGGAAAGTGTTTTTGTAATCTATGGTAGAGGCATCATTTTTCGTTAAGTTTTGATAGCAAATTATGAACAAAATACTTTCCAATTAATGATAGATCATTAGACAACATGCTACTTACCTGCTATTAGCTGATATCTCGCTTAGTACCACGATTCTGATTAAAATAACTATCAGTACACCTCGTAAATTAGCCCTAATCTTATCGGGACTTAGTTCCTTGTCTTTGCGTGTCTGGTCCTCTTAAACTTCCGCAAAATAGGTTTACGATGATCTTACACCATAATTTATGGGTGCATAAACTTTTAATATAAAGCTTTCAACTTGTTCCTTTCTCTGCCATTCTGTGTGATTTAGGAATCATTGAAACATACTTAGGCCATTTATGTTGCACGGGCATGGAAGATCTTTTGTGTGGGCTATTACAATAATGTGATACTTTAAATGCATGGGTGCACGGAGGTTCAAAGGTTTAAATATGCATTTTTCCAGGAGATGGAAGGATTGCCATCTTACTCCCCATGTTGTTTTCTGTTATCTACGATTTCTGGAGAGATTGTAGACATTGACAAGGTTGGGATGTACGGGGCTTTCGCATTTGATGCAGTTTCGAACATTATTTCATGAGTAAACTTCCTCTTTGAAAGAAAAGGAAAATACTTTTTCCTTGAATAAATTTTCAATATTTCCGTTGCAGTTTCTAGGATATTTCATTTAAATGACGGAAGTGTTGTTGGAAACAAACTTATGTTGTTCTTGCATAATTTATTATTATATTATTATTAACTATTTGGGAAAAGGCTCTTGCTTTCGATCTATAGGTTATGTGAGACATATCTGAATCCTTGTGATGTTCGGATTTCATTCGTTTTCTGATTGGTCCATGTTTAATGTCCAGAAACGGGATACTTCTGTTGCTACAATGGCAAAAAAAGTATTATAAACTACAATACTAGTAATAATAATAATAACTCAAACAAATTAGGATACAGCTTTCAAATAAATTGCATTTAAAAGCACATTTTATCCCTATATGATGGTGTAAAAATTAAAAATATGCGATTTTTACAAGTTTAAAAATTAACAATACCGAAAATCTTAAAACTGAAATTTCATTTAAAATTTATTTATTATTGGTCCAGGAATATTAATGTTTAATTCATGGCGTACGTAATATATGACTGTTATTACATAAGCCCCGATTTGATCATCATAAAAATGACGTTTATTATTTTTAATTTTTTTTGTAATATAAAATTTATTTATCTGTCTAAAATTTTAGTCTTTGAAAATGTCGTTTTCCAAATGGTCATTATAATTTGTTAAATTATGTATATATTTTTTATTATTATTAATGTTCAAATATCTTTAGATATTTGTCTCCAAATTAAATATATTATTTGAAAAATGCGCCAGAAAAAACAATAATAACTATAATAAAGATTCCCTGAAAATAATGACATGGAATAGAAATTAGTATTAATATAAAGGAAAATACCTAAGTAATCTAAAAATCTAATTAAGTAAATAAAAAAAGTAAGCAAATCTAATTAACGGGTGTCAAATAATTCGTCACAAATAATTAATGCTAATTGAAAGGTAATAGTTTTCACGGTATCATTCGCGATATCTTTCAGAAGTAATGTCTTTTCTCACAAGTTGATGATAATAACCTAGATCATTTTGACCAATTAACCAAATTCCATTTGACATTTACTTGTGAGCTACATGCATATTTATCTAAAAAAAATAATAAACAAAAAATACAGAAAGAATAACAATTATTCCAGATGAAAATGTTCGTTTAAGAATATGATGTAAAATAAGCGACCGATTGTATAAGGGCTTTTTTCGAAAGTCATAACTTTTAACGAAAAGCTTTCCAAGCAGTCAAAATTTGTTTGATAAAAAGATGCAAACATGAAAAAAAAATAGCATTTTTGATACATTCAAACAAACGTTTTTTAGATGCTAATAATGATTCTTAAAATGGAATGGCAGCAGACTTAACATGTTTATAAATTGATTCAGGCATCCATAATATGTATACATATTTTTAAATCTTTACTATAACAAAAAATCACTTCGAGAATATAAACTTTAAAAAAATGAAGATTTGAAAATTGAAAAGACAAAAGTTTTAACTAAGTTATTCTATTACTTAACTTGATTCAAGTCCAAAAAATATAAAGTTAATGTGTTATTTCAATATATGTGTATGTGTGTAAACAGTTAAAAAAGGTGGCGGAAGTTTAAATTACACTTTAATGAATCCGTTCAGGTAATAACAAAATAACTTAACCTCCTCAATCCTCAGACAAATTTTACGTAGCTCTACAAAAACCTGTTTAAAATTATTATAAAACATCCCTAAAGATACATCAATCGATATATCGAGGCTTCTAATATGCACACAATTTATTTAAAATGTCTAGGTGTGATTTTATCAATTTTAGAAGCATTTAAATTAATTAAAGGGCAGTTTTTAGTGTCACCTCCCGGCGACATCAGGACTGAAGGGTTTGAATAGGTCTCTAACCTTTAATGTCAATGTATTATTAAGATAATAATAATAATAACCTCCCTAGAAACGTCCTTTCGAAAGATATAGTTCGATCGTATAAAACGATCTTTCAATAATGACATAATGAAATTATCAGTAATATACTTCAGGCGCGGAAGGGGGGGGAGGGGGAATCAAAGTGAGCTCAATATTAATGGTTGTCAAGTAATTAGTCGCAAACAAATAATAATAATTAAAAGGAAATAATTTTTCGTCCAAACATTCATGATATCTGTCAGGGGTAATTTCTCTTTTCTCGCTGCTTGATGAAAATAACCTGGATCAATTTGACAACCAACGAGAATCCAATTTGACATGTGGCTGTGAGCGACACGGATATTTATTTGAAAAAATAAATAAATAAATAATATCTAATGAAATGCCTATCCAAAAGTAAGGAGTAAAATAAACGTTCGAACGTATACGGGTTTTTTAGAAAATCATAACTTGTAATTAAAAGTTCTCCAAACAGACAAAACCTGTTCGAAAAGGGGAGGGGGGAATCTGGGTGTATCCCCCCCCTTCACCTCACCCCTTCTGTATCATGCTTCAGAATTGAGTAAGCGAGGCCAATGTGTTATTCGTCACGACATTTATTTTCTAACTGTCCACACGATTTCAAACAGGAAAAAAAATCTTAAAGATGATTTATATAGAAAACTAACGTTTAGACACGGACATTTTCGGTGAAGTAATTTAGAAAATATTGTTAAAAAAAGGCAAAGTAAATTGTATTTTTCTTCTTGTTTCAGTTGCTTCACTTATCTCAAAAATGTTTAATTATATAATAACTTATTCTTCCTTTCAAATATCCTTTCCTTGAAGGGAAGATATTTAATAACTTATTCTTCCTTTTTGCAATGCACATACATTTACCGTCTGAATTTAAAAAAAAAAAACTATTAAAAGGTTGAATAATATGAACCAAGACAGACTTGAATACACTTTTAAAAATAAATAAAATTTATATATAAAGCATTAAAATACTAAAAATCCTTAAATGTTTTATATCTAAAGAATATTTAGTCTTTTATTAAAAATAATAACTAACTGTAACTGTCTTGATTTGTTCCAATATTTGTTATGCAATGAATATTTATTTGTACTAATGAGGCTTAGCGAGTAGCTTGGCGAATCTTCTTTAATCTTTCTAATTTTAAATGTTTTTTAGTGTCTTAATTTTTTGTATATAAATTTTATTTATTTTTAAAGGTGTATTCAAGTCTGTCTTAGTTTATATTATTCAACCTTTTAATTATTCTTCCTTTCAAATACCCTTTCTTTGAAGGAAATATATGAAAAACAATTCACAGCATCTATTTTTATATTATGCTGTTTGAATGATATAAAGACTAGAAAAAATATTTTTTTAAATATCCTTTGAAATTTTATTTCAAAGTTTTGTATTTTATTCTTAATGAATATAAGTTATGTTTGCAATTTAAAGCTCCTTTCATTGTCGGCGAAGAGACTCGTGAGCCAATACTAAACTTTAGGGGAAGTTATTTTTTATTATCCTGTTTGTATTTAGAATTTTTTTTTAGTATTTTATTTATTTATTTATTTATTGCATTGGATACTAACAATGAAGGTCTCCATACTGGGCATACTCAGAATTTTTTGAAAAAAAAAAAAAAATACTAATTAAAGTACTTATGTTTATAATAAAGGATCAGTCAAAATTTGCGGCGGAATCACATTAGAAAGTATGTAAAAAATTAAAATAGTTTCGAATATTTGGCGTGAAAAGACGAAAGAGTCACTCGATTTGGCGAGCAGCTCTTTTCCTCGCCAACAGCAAACGATTATTATGCAACTCAAACTTGTTAGATATTTAGAATGCGTGTAAATCGTATTTAATGAATTTAAACATAAACAATGAGACTTTAACATATTATATACATATGTATACATATTATATTGCATATATATATTACTTGTTGAAGTAGCTATTTAAATAATCACTGGAAAAAATGGTTTCATAGATTAAAAAAATCATTTGAGAAAAATTATCTTCATAAATTTAAGCGTATTCAAAAATAAAAGCCACATGTTTCCATAGCAACAAAATCTAATCGACAATTCTCAATTGGACTTTGAGCAGAAAACAAATTTAATTAATCTAAATTATGAATTTCGTTTTAAATCTCAAATTTTGATGATTAAATTTGAATATAAATACATATAAATATCGATATAACAAAATTATACTTAAAACAAATTAAAACTTATAAAACTAAAGTTATTTAAATTAAATTTATCAAAACAAGTTCAACATGAAACTTTTTTCTTGAAGTGTATTTGACATAAAGTATTTTTTTGAAATTACATTCCTTCGCCAACCAGCGATAAATCGCCAAATAACGAAATTTTCCTTATTTTTTTACTGATACAGAATGGAGGTTCCGCCGAAAATTTTTTTATAAACGTATTTATCCACACGAGAAGAACATTCTGTATTTTTTTCAGATTTTTCGGGGTATGCCCGTATGGAGACCTTCCTTGTAAGGTCAATCTCTATATCGTTTTTTTTTTTTTTTTCCTTTTGTATTTTGGTTGCAGATATTTTTTAGAATGATTTTTTCATTTTCAGAATTGTTTCCGAAATTGGAAGTAACTTTATAAAAAACATCTGCAACCAAAATAGGAAAAGTTACAAAGGAGCAAAGTAGAGATAGACACCAGCTTTCCAATGAATATATACATTTAAAAAATGTGGAAATGCAAACTAGATATTAGAAAATAATCTCCCTCTAGGTTTAGAATTTGCTCGCGAGTGTCTTCGCTTGCAGTGACAAGAGTCTTAACACTAGAACCGCTATTAGGGGTCAAAATGACCCCTACCAGAATGATAATAGTCGATTCGAATCAGAATTTTCTTCATAAGATATGCTAAATACATGCAGTACAAAAATAGACTAATTAAATAAGTTAAATAGTTTAAAAATAAAATTCTGGTGCGAAACACTGTTTATAAAATTTTAGTAAAATACCCGGCTGTTTTAGTGTTAAACATGTATTTCAGATATGACAAAAAGCATACTCTAATTAATAAACGGTCATGGTCATCTGGAATTTACCTAATTTTTGATTTATCATCAATATTATCTTTTTGCAAAAATGAAGTATTACATCTAACACTCGATTCATACTTTTTTCCTTCAAAACAAAATTGAGTAATTTGAATAGTGAGGCTACTAAATAAATAAAATATATTATAATGTCTTATTTAATACATCTGGATACTCTGGATGAAATCTGGGTGAATCAAGGCACACCAGTGTTTAAAGGCATGTTACATGAGGGAATATATAGTATTTATAGAAATGATCAGTGCTATAAAGATAAGGCAGACCTAACAATAGCTACGATTTTTGATTTAAAATATTCCCAAATTTTATTTGCAATTAATTGCCTTTAACGGTTAACTTGGATAGTCCCAAAACAATTTTGTGATCAGTGGGGTTGTGAACGTGACCTAAAGAATAAATATATATACTAAATTACATAAATAATTAAAACTATAAAGATTTTCGGTATGAATTTTTAGAAATAATCTCTGCTAATGGTTGGTGTTAGTTAAAATTTTAATCCTCCAAATTAAAATCCATTACCACAAAATTGATGTTAAACTTAAACAAATAAATATTCAAAGTAAAACCCAATAAAAGTTTTACAATTAATTACAATTAATAAAACATTTACGTACAATTTTGCGTGCATATTTAAAATTAGGGCATTTACTTAAATTAATTAATTCTCAGTAAATCATTTACATACAAAAACATCCATAATTTAATGTTAATTAAATACATAAAAACAATCATTTGGTGCCTTTCAATTACAATTTGAATTACAAGAAGTATAATACACAGATATTTATTCTTAAGTTACATCATTTACTATTCCTGTCTCCTCCTCCCCCCGCACACAGTATGTCTTGTTATGTTACCTCTATTAAACGAAGAGTCTATTTAATGACTTCCTTAAATACAGATCCGATTTTAGAATTTTAACTTTTATAATAAATAATATATAGATAAGAAATCGATGAATAATTTAGTTCAGTATGGATTATAAGTTCATTATAAACAATTGGATGCAACTGTCTAAATTTCTAAAAAAAAAAAAAAAAAAAAAAAAAAAAAAAAAAAATACATTGAATGAAGACTGATGGTGTGAGGCATGTCAAAGACAGACTTAAGTTACACAATTACATTTTTAATATTATACGATACAAAACGTTTCACTGAACTTCGCTTAAAAAGCGTAAAATAAAGGGGTCAGAATACAAACATATGAAGATCTTTAGGCGAAATCCATTCCTGTAAAATTCGAATATCTACAATCCTGCATAATAATCATTCGCTCAACTCACTTTATTTTATGTTTGGCTTTTTCGGATCTTCTATATTACAAATGCATTTTCAACGGCAGTATTCTTTATCTAAAATGTAAGTATTTTAAGCATTAAAAGTCATTAAAGTAATTCTGTGACAGAATTCATAAAATTGGAGTGTTGAAACTGTAATTAATATTTTACATTGTGCACAATCAAGTTAATCTTTAACTGATGTAATAGAAGTTTATCATAAAAACTCGTGTGAAACAATCTGTCAGACCACTCCATTGAAAGATGAATAAAAGGTGCGATTAACTGATAGGATGGTGTTTTTGTACTAAACTTGCCGAACAGGAACAGGACTATCACAATTAAAATTCAACTATTCAAAAATCTCTTATGATAATTCTAAAATTCCAAACATAACAATATTTCCGTGGTGTTTGTAGTTAAACTGAAAATTATAAGTTAAACAATGAAATTCTGAAAAAAAAAGGCAACGTTCTGTGAGAGCAGTAATATCAATTAAAGGTTAAATAGAAGAGGATAAATTTTTTAAATTTGGAGAAATTATACGGAAAAAAAATTTGTAGAATTTATGAGATTTTTTAAGATACGTATCATGATGAGATTAGAATCCTGTACGGTTTGGTTAAAACACGGCCTGATTTCCAAAAATCTGCTGAAAGTCAATCATGTGAACCTGAACTAAACTCAATATATAATGATTCCTATTTTATTACAATTATGTAAAAAATGTCTACAATTATACTCCTAATTTATTTATTTATTTTAATGAAAATGTACATATATAATTCATCATACTCAAATATATAATTATTTCAAGTAATATCAATTAAAGGTTAAATAGAAGAGAATAAAAATTTTAAATTTGGAGAAATTATACGGAAAAAAAATTGTAGAATTTATGAGATTTTTTAAGATACTTATCATGATGAGATTAGAATCCTGTACGGTTTGGTTAAAATACGGCCTGATTTCCAAAAATCTGCTGAAAGTCAATAAGGATGTGAACCTGAACTAAACTCAATATATAACATAATGATTCCTATTTTATTACATATATGTAAAAAATGTCTACAATTATACTCCTAATTTATTTATTTATTTTAATGAAAATGTACATATATAATTCATCATACTCAAATATATAATTATTTCAAGTAATATCAATTAAAGGTTAAATAGAAGAGGATAAAAATTTTAAATTTGGAGAAATTATACGGAAAAAAAATTTGTAGAATTTATGAGATTTTTTAAGATACTTATCATGATGAGATTAGAATCCTGTACGGTTTGGTTAAAATACGGCCTGATTTCCAAAAATCTGCTGAAAGTCAATAAGGATGTGAACCTGAACTAAACTCAATATATAACATAATGATTCCTATTTTATTACATATATGTAAAAAATGTCTACAATTATACTCCTAATTTATTTATTTATTTTAATGAAAATGTACATATATAATTCATCATACTCAAATATATAATTATTTCAAGTAATATCAATTAAAGGTTAAATAGAAGAGAATAAAAATTTTAAATTTGGAGAAATTATACGGAAAAAAAATTGTAGAATTTATGAGATTTTTTAAGATGCTTATCATGATGAGATTAGAATCCTGTACGGTTTGGTTAAAATACGGCCTGATTTCCAAAAATCTGCTGAAAGTCAATAAGGATGTGAACCTGAACTAAACTCAATATATAACATAATGATTCCTATTTTATTACATATATGTAAAAAATGTCTACAATTATACTCCTAATTTATTTATTTATTTTAATGAAAATGTACATATATAATTCATCATACTCAAATATATAATTATTTCAAGTAATATCAATTAAAGGTTAAATAGAAGAGGATAAAAATTTTAAATTTGGAGAAATTATACGGAAAAAAAATTTGTAGAATTTATGAGATTTTTTAAGATACTTATCATGATGAGTTTAGAATCCTGTACGGTTTGGTTAAAATACGGCCTGATTTCCAAAAATCTGCTGAAAGTCAATAAGGATGTGAACCTGAACTAAACTCAATATATAACATAATGATTCCTATTTTATTACATATATGTAAAAAATGTCTACAATTATACTCCTAATTTATTTATTTATTTTAATGAAAATGTACATATATAATTCATCATACTCAAATATATAATTATTTCAAGTAATATCAATTAAAGGTTAAATAGAAGAGAATAAAAATTTTAAATTTGGAGAAATTATACGGAAAAAAATTGTAGAATTTATGAGATTTTTTAAGATGCTTATCATGATGAAATTAGAATCCTGTACGGTTTGGTTAAAATACGGCCTGATTTCCAAAAATCTGCTGAAAGTCAATAAGGATGTGAACCTGAACTAAACTCAATATATAACATAATGATTCCTATTTTATTACATATATGTAAAAAATGTCTACAATTATACTCCTAATTTATTTATTTATTTTAATGAAAATGTACATATATAATTCATCACACTCAAATATATAATTATTTCAAGTAATATCAATTAAAGGTTAAATAGAAGAGGATAAAAATTTTAAATTTGGAGAAATTATACGGAAAAAAAATTTGTAGAATTTATGAGATTTTTTAAGATACTTATCATGATGAGATTAGAATCCTGTACGGTTTGGTTAAAATACGGCCTGATTTCCAAAAATTTGCTGAAAGTCTATCAGGATGTGAACCTGAACTAAACTCAATATATAACATAATGATTCCTATTTTATTACAATTATGTAAAAAATGTCTACAATTATACTCCTAATTTATTTATTTATTTTAATGAAAATGTACATATATAATTCATCATACTCAAATATATAATTATTTCAAGTATTATCAATTAAAGGTTAAATAGAAGAGAATAAAAATTTTAAATTTGGAGAAATTATACGGAAAAAAAAAATTTGTAGAATTTATGAGATTTTTTAAGATACTTATCATGATGAGATTAGAATCCTGTACGGTTTGGTTAAAATACGGCCTGATTTCCAAAAATCTGCTGAAAGTCAATCAGGATGTGAGCCTGAACTAAACTCAATATATAACATAATGATTCCTATTTTATTACAATTATGTAAAAAATGTCTACAATTATACTCCTAATTTATTTATTTATTTTAATGAAAATGTACATATATAATTCATCATACTCAAATGTATAATTATTTCAAGTAATATCAATTAAAGATTAAATAGAAGAGGATAAAATTTTTAAATTTGGAGAAATTATACGGAAAAAAATTGTAGAATTTATGAGATTTTTTAAGATACTTATCATGATGAGATTAGAATCCTGTACGGTTTGGTTAAAATACGGCCTGATTTCCAAAAATCTGCTGAAAGTCAATCAGGATGTGAACCTGAACTAAACTCAATATATAACATAATGATTCCTATTTTATTACAATTATGTAAAAAATGTCTACAATTATACTCCTAATTTATTTATTTACTAGCGGCCTTCGCCCGCTACGCTGGTCGGTTTATCTAAAGAAATCTTGAAGAAGTAGTTAGATAAGGTTCAGACATACATTAAAAAAAGAAAAAAGCAAGTCGATCATTCAAAAAACGTTGGGAAATATCAAATATTTACTGTAATTTTTTAAGAAAAACAAAGTTTCGAAAAAAAAAATTAAATCGAAAAAAAAATTACACTGACATATTAATGCAAGGAAATTTTCCCAGAGAGAAAATTCGCCTTGAATACAATATTTCAAATTCTTTTAATTGCTTATAGGCGTTAATGCCAACATAGTGAAAAAAAATTCCATGCTGGGAATCGAACCCGGGCCATCAGTATGGCGCACTGACGTTCTACCGACTAAACCACATGGAACGACAGCCAGCTTGAAACTTTCTCATACTTAAGTAGACTGGCGAAAACATAACGATAGCGCGTTTTAAAATCGCACAGTGACATCTATTGGATTTTATATGTACTAAAAAACGTTATGTACTAAAAAACGTGAGCAGCGCACCTAATAGTTTCTTTTGTTTCTTTTTGTTACTTTTTTGTCTGTTGTCCGATTTTGATGAAACAAAGCCTATACACTGCCCGGGAGTGTGCATTCTTCATTAGTGAAAACCGCATAAAAATCCATTCAGTAGTTACGAAGATAACCTCGAACAAACAGACACACAGACAGACAGACAGACAGACAGACAAAAAATTCAAAAATTTTTTTTTTGTGTTTCATTGGTTTTCTTTTATCGCCCTGACTCCATTTTTGTCAATTATCTTCAATGTACAGACACACCGGGTCCTACTGTTTTATTATATGTATAGATTTTAATGAAAATGTACATATATAATTCATCATACTCAAATATATAATTATTTCAATTAAGAAACATTCGTAAATTTCTTTTGAAATATCTAGTCAACCCAGACACGATCCGTAAGTATCAAAGCTTAATCCGAACATGAAACATTTAAAATAAACTTGATCTGACCTGACTCAGCCTACGGTTCGGGCCGGGTCGGGCTCTGATAAAATCGGATTTCGTGACCCAATGCAGGACATAAGATGAGATTTTTAAAAAAGTTCATTACACTTAAATTGACTTGACAATATCTAATATAAATCATACAGTTATACAATAAAAACCCCTTTAACACTTTGCTGAATTATGAATTCATGATTTTTTTTTCTAAAGTATTTTTTGTGAATTTTTTAAAATACATTAGTAGATTTACATAATCATTTAATAAAATTTAGAAGGATTTTAGAAGGATTGAAGGATTAAGAAGGATTAATTAAATTTGAAAAATTAATATGGAAAATTTTCCGTAAATTAAAAAAAAACCCCGAAAAATAAGGAAATATTTCTGGAATATACCAAAATTTTTCGTTAAAAACCCGTAAATTGTACCAGTACAGTTTCCGTAAAAACCTTTTTTTTCCGCAAAAAATTCTATACATAAATAGGAGCGGACCTCCAGAATGATGGTTGCCCCAAGCCTCCTTCCCATAGCATTAATCGGGACCTCAATGTATTAAATAAATTTTATAATAAATTATTTTGATGGCATTTATAAATACCCCGTAGATAATGGGCTCATGATCATTACGTTCTATTTAGGAAGTGAGTTATTATTTAAGTAACAAATTAGTACTCATTTGATTAGTATACTATATCAAATGAATTTCAAATAAATAAGCACATGCATCCTTATTTGATGGCGTACATAAAATAGAAATATTTTTAAAAATATTGTTATTAGTAAGTGTTATAAATATCTGATGATCAACAAAACAAATTGGCATTTCACTTTACTATAATTTAATTAATTTATTCTATTCTACTTTAATTTATAAAATAATTTTAGAGCTAACATTTATATTCATTTATTTATTTTCGCATGCTTGTATAATACTAAAATGAATAAATAAAGTAGAACGAATCTTTTTCTGCTTCTGTTAAACCTGTTCTTAGTTCTATGAATTACAGAACCAAATCTTAAAAAAAAGAGAGAGAGAGCTTATCTTATGCAAATAACTAAAAAAAAAATTAAAGCACCAAAGAGATGTGGTGAAATCACATATAATTTTTACTTTTTTTTATTTTCTATGACTTGATTGTACATGACAGCCTGTCAATTACATTTTCACGCGCACGGATGGAAAAGACATGTCTTATCTCTCTTTTCAATATGTTCTACTTATTTGCGTAACATTTTCATTTTTTACTTTTAATAAAGTATGTGTAAATCTCCAATCTCTTCGAAAAATCATTATAGTATTGAAAATGAAAAATTTCCTATCACATTCAGCTTACGATAATGGTTGCTCAAACATGTGTATAATTTTTTTTTTTTTTTTTGAGAATGATTAACTTTTTTCTTGAGACTACTGAAGCGATTTTAATGTACCCCCCCTAAAATTTAAAAAAAACTAATCTATAAATTGATTGAACGGAAAAATAAAATAAAAATGAGATAGCTGCGCGATATTTGTATAAGAAAATTCCATGTAGTAAAGGTGAAATTAATAAATCTTTTTCTGAAGAACTATTGAAACTATTTCAATACTTCTTTTTGAAAGTTTCGGCAATGCCTAAAATATAACTTGATTATTCTGCGAATAAATAAATAAGTAAATAATGAAATATGCAATTTTATACTAAGGAAAAAAATCTACTCTTTTAAATTTAACGTAACTATTGTATTTTTCATTTTTACTTTTTGCCTACTGATTAAGGTATGTGCCTACCTTCGGGGCACTTTTTTTGAAATATGTAAAATTTTAATGAAACACACATGTTTTTAGATAAAATGGGACATAAAACTGTTAATTTAAACAAAATTTCAACAACATTTTCATTAATTTTGGAAATTTAGGTGATTTTTAGCAAAATTTTAGTGAAAATTTGCACTTACGCCAAACCTCCTTTAACAAATTCTAATGAATATTGTGCAATGATTTTCATACAGTACATGAATAACACATTTATCTGTGTTATGAACCAAAAGATTTTCAGTGCCACTAAAAGTTATTGAAATATTCCAACTTTTGTGCGAAAACTCAAAAATTTCTTTAAAACGATCACTTTTTCAAAGGAAAAAAATTAATAAAAAAATTAAATAAATACACAGAGCTTAGCTTCTGGTTCATAACACAGATAGGAATGTTTAAAACATTTTTGCAAAATTTCAAGTGAAAATCTTAAAAACATTTTGAGAAATGACAATTATCGCAAAGGAAAATCACGAAAAACAAAGTTTCTCAGAAAACGGCTTTAAAGATTTTAATGCACAGCAGAAAATTTTTTACCCTCTCTAGACTTTTAAAACTCACTGCATTTGTAGGTCAATTCATCTTTAGCTTTATTCTTAACTAATTTTGCCTTTTTTTTTGCTTTTCAGATTTTTCTGAATTATTTTTGTTGAAGGCAGTGACCGACAAAATTTTGGAGCAAAATTGCATTTACGTTAAACCCCTTGTAACAAATTCTACTAAATATATTAAAAGAATTTTGATACAGTACATAATTAACATGTTTATCTGTGTTATGAACCAAAAGGTTTGGAATACCACTAAAAGTTATTGAAATATTCCAAACTTTGTAAGAAGCTTTTTTTTTTTTTTTTTTTTAATTAACTTTTCAAGGAAAAAATTAATTAAAAATTCAAATATATACACAGAGTTTAGAATTTAGTTCATAACACAGCTAGGAATGAATAAAACATTTTGGAAAAATTTCAAGTCAATAACATAAAAACATTTTGAAAAATTACATTTATCGCAAAGGAAAATAACGAAAAATAAAATTTCTCAGAAAATAAGATTAAAAATTTTAACGCAGAACAAAAATGTTTGTACTTACTTTAGAAGTTTAAAACTCTCCATATTTATAAGTCAATCCCTCTTTTTCTTCGTTCTTAACTAATCTTGCCTTTTTTCTGGCTTTTTGTTTCTTTCTAAATAGTTTTGTTGAAGGCAAAGACTGTCGCTTCGATTTCTGTATTCTCTCTATATCAAATCCCATGTAGTTTCTCAATGTTTGTGGGTTAACTTCCACTCCTAGCAGCTTAAATACAGGTATTAATCCCAAATATCCAGAATTAAACAATAAGACTGCAATGTGGGTCCCTAAAAACAATGTTTTTTGCTCAACAAATGTTTCTTTCGGCAAAACACTCCATAACACATTGTTGAAACACTCATTATTATTTTGTGTCATTCCATGTAAGCATTTTTTCAACAAATTTTTATCACACAGTTCGAGGTAAGAAGGTTTTACAGTCTTTATAACAGAATCTGGGAGACCCGGTGAGTTTTCTGTAAACTTTTTCCCCTCGTGTAATGCTTTTTTATACTTGCACCAACTGTCTGGTCCTTCTGGACATTGTCCATGCATGGGCTTTTTGTTGCTAGAGCAACAATGAAAAAAAGCAGCTATAACAGCAGACTGCATATTTTCTAGGTTGCCAACATTGCTGCGGATAGCAATCCCATAGTAGTTTTGTAATTTATCAATAAATTTATCCGTCAATTTACCTTTTCCACCAAGTCCCTTAGTATTTTTTTTTAATTTTCTCAGCCGTGACCCTACTGTTTTTTGTATATGACCTATACATTCCAATTTTGTGACTGTATTGTCTCCATAAATATCTTTTACTTTCGTAAAAGCCTTGGAATCACCATCTCCATAGTATTCGGTATATTGGAGATCCCGTTTCCTCACAGATCTTTCAAAAATCCTATATGCCCCAATTGTTTCCATATTTCCTGAGGATCCTTTATAATTTGAACACAAATGATCACTTTTTGTTGAATTTGTCTCACACATTCTGCAATATTGTGTCATCGCCTCAATATCTACAATTTTACCTGTGTCAACAGAAATAGCTGAGACACAGCCATTTAGTGACATATAGCCTCTTCGTTGCCATGTTCCATCTACTGACACACCACAAGTTTTGCCTTTTTTTAACTTTTTTACTTCTTCGGAAGCTGTTTTCATATTTTCTTCAGAAGCAACTTGTACTGCTTGCAACACCTTCAGTTCATGCTGTCTGAATGTGCTTTTTGAAATATATGGCAAATTCAAAATGAAGAACAACTTTTTGCCAGCTGAATACCCTTTTCCAATTAGCCTCATTCCAAAGGTGAATAAAGTGTTGATGGAGCTTTTTTTTTCTTCTTTCGGGGTTGATGTAAATCCAGTAATAAAACCACAGTCACAAGTTAAACTGAAGTTGGAGCAAAGTCCTTCTTTGGAATCTTCACTCAGTTTCAGTCCTGTTGTAAAACAATTTGGGCAGCAAAGGACAGAGAAAATGCTGATCAAGGTTTCTAAATTTATAATCCTATTACCTTTTAATGATTGGACTTCAGCATCTTTGACATCAAAACTGTCGAAAATCTTCAGTTTCGATGAGCTTGCAGTTTCATTTTCGGGTAATGCAGTATTTTCTTTCCGAGTAGTAGTGTGCTGATTTCCGTGAAACGTACGCTTTTTTGCTTTCTTAGACCGAGCTTTCGGCATATTTGAGAAGAATTTATAATAAGAACTCAATAAAATAAACCTCAAAATAATATAAAAAGCAGGAATTAAGAAATAAAAATCACTGAAAATGATAGCACGCTGTAGCAAAAAAGATGTAAACAACGATCTCGAGGTTACACCGTTGCCGTTCTGTAACTCAAAAATAAGTGAAAAATCTGTTGCCAAATACAAATAAACTAGTAAAAAACAAATACAGGAAACTTTACTGCATATTTAAAAAAAGATTTCTAGTTTTAAGTTGTGTAAAAGTGCTAAAATAATAGCTCAAATTCATTGTTTACATTTTTACAGCTCTTTAAACGCTCACTTCCTGTCTCCGAAATTCCACTTCCGGTTTACTATTTGCGCAATAACTTCGCTTCTAATTATCGTAGAAACAAAAATAAAACAGTTTTGGAATCTTGAATGTATAGACAATAAAATAAGCTAATAAAAAAAAATTGGAAAATTTTCAGAAAAATCACGATTTTGAGGCAGGCACATACCTTAACTTCTAAAACAGCTACTGCCAGAACTGTTCAAAAAAGGTATTTAAATCAATGTAGAAGTTCTTGGGAAAAAAAAAAAAAAAGCACATTTATGTCAGATTTTTTTGCGTTATGACATTAGATATTTTAATGGCAGTAAGGTTAACAAATTTAAAATTACCGCCTATAATTTCAGGAAGATTGCTTATTTTTTAACCTTTGAAGAGGCTTGCTGTTTTGTCTTATGATTAGACTCTTATGATTAAAGTAGAAGTCAGTCACCGATGACTGACACTGTACTTTCCGATTGGGCCGCATAAATCACCAACGACTGACAGTTTTAAATATAGTATAAAACTTTAAAAAAAAAAAAAAAAAAAAAAAAAAAAAAAAACTATAACGTTTTAAGTAATTACTGAAAATTTATTTAAAATTTACTTAACTTTTATTTATTACAGGATTATATTTTCTTAATAATTACTTAAAACAATATAATTTTTTTTCAGTTTTAAATCATATTTTACACTGTTAGTCACCAGTGACTGACGCGACCTAATTAGAAAACTCTTTGTCAGTCACCGTGAACTCAACGTCATTCAAATTTTTAATGGTGTTAGAACTACTAATAATAAATAAGTAATTCAATACTTCAAGTTAGAAAAAATTACCTGAACACAGAGAGACATTTTTAATATATATAACCAAATCCGACCAATCAGACTTGGGACTCCAGATATCTTTGAAATTTGAATCCAAAATCACGTGATAAAATTAATGCCTAAAAAAGTTTTAAGGCTCCTAAAATTTTTCGCTCAAATGTTATCGTAGGGTTTTCGGAATGAATTTTCCATCAGTAAGCCTTAATTCAGTAAGCCTTATTGTTTTATTTTATTTATTTAGTTGTATAGGATAACATGCTTTTTCTTTTTGAGCTTGGAAAATAGTTTTGAAACACATATTTCATTTTATTTTAAGTGTAAAAATCTTATTCATAATTCGTCACCTTCAATAAAATTTTCACACTTGAAATATATAAAGTAAAGTAAAAAATCTGCAGTAACGGGACCCGAAGCTATCTATACTGATAAAAGAACAAATCCCTCTGACTGTCTGTGTGTGTCTCCGATGACTAGCAAAATATACGGCACGTATGAGGCTCAATTTTTTTTGTGATGTTAGTCCAAGGTCTCTCCTTCTGTACCTAAAACTCAGGATTTTAATTTTTTTGAGTAGCTTTCAAGATATTAATTGCGAAGCACAACTCACTCCCATCAAAAAGTGAATTCTTTTATGCTCGCGATGTACGCATGTGCAAGGTTTTTTTCGATCAAACGAGAAAGCTTGCACATGCATACAAACACATTTATGCACTGAAAGGAAAGAAAGAACATTTTTCCGAGTTCATTTCTATTTATGGATCATTTTGTTTAAATCCAAATCAATAAAATCGTTCGACACAGGTAAACTTGAAAGACAGATTTCAAAAGATCGTATTTTTAGGACTCAAATGCTGTAACAATTCTAAAAAAATGTTGCAGTTAACCCTTTGAAAGAAAAAATCAGAAAAAGTTGTTTTTCCGAAAAACGTTTTTCTCCCTTGTGTCAACACTCCTTCTGGGCACAATTTTAGAAAAAATAAACAAACCAGAAATATGCTCTAAAGTCGAACCTTTCTATTATTCGATGATGTAATTGATTTTTAAAAATATGGATTTCAACCCTTTCATACACTCGCGAAATACACGCTTTAATGCACTCGCGAAAGAAAGCCACTTTGCGGCTCATGGACAGAATATTTTTTCTACGCTAAAAGTATCTAAATGTACATACTTCAACACAATCTTTTAAAAGCATCTCAGTAGGTCAGATTTACATCCTACAAAAATTTCAAAACTTTCGGACGGATATAAATATTTTTTACAAAATAAAATGAGCGAAAAATTTGACGAAATCAATAAAAACCAGATTTTTTCATAGCGATTTTGCCCCTTTTTTGCTAAACAGCCATCGTTGTCCCGCCTGGTGGCTGATGACTTTCCCCAACTTGGTTGGTTAATAAGAAATTGCTGACTCAGTTCATTGGCAACAGCCTGGAGTGCTGGGTTCCGGGTTCGATTACTGAGTCTGGCTGATTTTTCACTGCAGTTGGATTTATTGTATGTATGTCTGTATATTATTTGTATACACATTTTTGATTTTAATATAAGCGTTATTTGTACGTACATAAGTGTTTTAAAGTATGTTAGTTATTACTGCAATGAAAATCATTCGTTGCACTCAGAAGTTAAAGTTAATACAATAGCGTAACGCACTCTCGATTCGAGTTGCAAATACTTGCATTCGGCATTATATTTTTTTGTAATAGAATTACGTCATGAAGGTCGCCTTTCAATGATGCTGCTTCTCCTTGTTCTTGAATCCGCAAATAGCAGTCAACGCCCGTAATTCATTTTACTTGCCGTCACTAACACAATAACATTTTCTTCAAGATAGCGTAGAATTTATAATGCGCATTATTTTGCCGGGTTTTGAACCTCTTCCTTCACATACAATGCAAATAATTAACAAAAAAGTGGCTTATTTTATTTTTCATTTATTGAATAGCATAATGACTTTCTGAATTTTACATTGTGATATAGCGTTAACATGACTTTTGAAAGAACTTTGATACGAAATTCTTTTTAGATTATATTTATTTATTTTAATAACATATGTAACAGTAACGGGAGGCAGGGGAGAGACATCGCCCCTTCCTAGATTTTGAGATTTAATTAACTAAATGTTCTCCATGATGATTTAGGAAGGAAAAAAAAAAAGAAAATTTATTCAATCTAAGGGATTTAAGATAATTAAACATAAAAAGAAAAAGACCAGAAAATTTTCATCGTATGCACCTGGACCTCCTCGATCAAGACAATGTTTAATTATTCAGACATAAAATAAATGTATGTTACAACGCTCTTTGAATTGTCGAAACAAGTGGTTTTAAATATCACTTATGTAAGAAGTATAGCACTTTTTTGCTGTTGTAACAGATGGAAATAAATCCAAGTTTGAATAAAAAAATATTTCAAGGCATCTGAATTGGTTTTATAAACATTATATTAAAAATTTAAGAATGTGCTTTTTACCTTAACCCCTTGGAAACGAGCGACCGGTAACATTTCCCTTAAGGTGCTCAGAATCCTTCGATTTTCTGCCCAGTTATTTTTTATTGCAAAGTTTATCTTATTTAATCAGAGTATTTTTGAGATTCAATAACAGAACATTTTCTGATTTGAAAAGCTGGTGATAAAAGACTAAAATAATAAGCAAAAGGCTCTCGTAGCGAAGGGGTTAAGCTAAAAGCAAAAATAAGGGTAGGAAAACAATTGTTTACCTCTGAAGATTAAAAAGAAATATCTTCTGTGATTTCTAATTCTCTGATTAACTCTCTCGTAATCAAATTATTATAAAAGTTGAGAAAAAAAATCTTTTTTACTTTTAATACTTCTAAAATATTACTATAAATCATGTACAAAAACTTTTTGGTAATGTTTCTAATCTATTTTTCTTTGTTCCAGCCTAAAGCACGATGCCCAAAACTTTTCCACATTTTTCAGGGACTTTGTTACGTTTATAATTAATTTTAAAGCACGCACATATTAAAGGTAGGTTAAAGAATATTAAAACATTTTTTACCTCGCAAAAAAAATCAAGCAACTCAAAAAAATAAAGCAGCTCAAAAAATTAGTTCATTTCTCTTCTTAAACAATAAAGTAACAATTGTAAATAGTGCTTGAAATCATCTAGTACTGCCATCTAAGTACGATTAATGCAATTATTTAGAAGCCTCTTTTGTATTCTAAAAATTTAATAGCACTACTAAACGATAAAAAATGCGTCTTTTTTTCTTTCAAATTTTGCAATTCGAAGAGCCTCATATGAAGCTCAGGGTGACAAGAGGGTTAAGAATGCAGATGTGCAAAAAATTATTTTTCATTTATTTATTTTTGATACTAAATAAATGTAATTAAATTTCTTATAAATTAAATCTGGAATGTTTAGATAAGATTTTAACATTTACAAAATATAAAACACAGTACAATATATTGGGTATACAGCTTTCTGAAACATATCAAAATATCGGAATAAAATTTAGATTGGTTCAAAATATTAGACTAATTTATTTTACGCAGAAGTATTGCCTTGTAAATATGAAGTATAAGGTAGTTAATATTTTGTACCGTTCCCTTTAGCTTCCATAACAGCATCGATCTTGCATTTTCTATACAGCGTGTTTACAAATATTTCTATCACTATTTTCGCAAATATATTTTATACATGACACTAACTCAATTTTACTTGAAGGAGGATTTTCTTGGAATTTTTTCTTCGTTATACATCATAAGTTTCCGATGTGATTAAGATCTGATGAGTTTGGTAGTCAAGGAAGTACCTTAATATTGCTTTGGCGGAACGAATTCTTAGATGACACCGAGGTATGCGGTGACGCTAAATCTTGTTGAAAGATGAATTCATCTTCAAATAAATCTTCTGATGATGGAATCATGTAATATTCCAAAATTTCTTGATATATCTGAGAGTTAACCTTTTCGTGGACGATGCAAACTTTCCAGGTCCTTCTGCACTCATGCAACTCTAAACCATAACACTTGCAACAAATTTTATGGAAACATTTAAGGCATTCTTTATCAAATGCTTCTTACTTCATTCTCCAAACTCGAATACCTTGATTACCATATGAAACACAAAATACACTTTCATCACCAAACATCCTATTTTTCTAATCTTCTTCATTCCATAAACATCTCGATTTACACCAATTCAATCTTATACGCTTTTGTATAAGAGCAGTCATGAGAGCTTTTGTTTTCGATACACGAGATTCAGACTTACATTTATGGAGACGTCTTAATGTTGTCGATATAGAAACTTCAAATCCTTCTTCTTTCCATTTTCGGTACAAGAATCACACACTTTTAAAATGGTTTTTATTCCTGTCATCTCTAGCAGAAGCTTTTGGTTTTCAGCCGCCATTTCGGTGATTATTTTGAAATTTTCCATTTTTTGAATATTGTGTTAATATTTTATTAACACTTGATTGCGAACAATGTAAATAATTTGCCATATAACATTGATTTTTACCGTGCCAATACAAATCAACCATATGAAGTTTAATAGATTCAAGAATATAACTCACAGGCCCATTTTAAGAAAAAAAGCAAACTAATTGCAAAAAGAATACTGATTTTAAATAAAATCATCTGAATTTAATGAATGATGCCACCAGTTATGAATTGGTGATAATTAAAGGAGAATGAATGTGAAATATTCTAATATTTTGAATCACTTGAATAAATATTCTAATATTTTGACTTTTCAAAATATTTTTTTAGTTAATCTTTTCAAAAATGATATTAATTTTAAGATAAGAAATAAGTTTAATCAACAATAATTTATCAATAAAAATATTGTTGCATATTTGCATTAAAAGACATTACATTACAAAACAATATTTTCAATTTGTAAAAAAAAAAAAAAAAAAAAAGTAATTATTCTAACATTTTGAATTTGAGCTGTATATGAGCTCCACAATTATCGCGTTACAAATAAACCAAAATTTTACGTAATTAGTAATTAGCATGTTAAAGTTTTCGTTGTTCATATATTTTATACAATTTGCATAACTATTAAAGCATTTCATGCACGAAAAAGGTAAAGAATTTTTCATATCTTAATTAGCACTCTATTAGGTTGCTTTATTATTCGATATTTATTCTCATATTAAGCAATTTACCTTCAAGATTGAAATTAACATAAAGCTATGTGCACGCACTTTTATATTTAAAGAAAAACGTTTTGTTTAACTATGCTGAAACAAAATGGGTGAATTATATCCCTTCTAAATTAGGACATTTATGATGAGACTTAACATATGTTTTTGGAATGATCTATCAGGAACTAGGTTTAACTTCTTTATGCACTATTTCATTCTAGAACGTTTAATTAAAAGATTTTAAAATTAAGCGACTTAACGACGCTATTCTGAACTGGACGACCGTGTTACATTTATACAGTTTATCTTGTGTAGGGAAAAAATCTAAATGATTGCTATAAATGCAATTCAAATTAGTAAAAAGAGTGGGGGGATAAATATACCACTTTAATTCGTGCAAAGCTCTTTACAATTGCATATGCACTCTAAAACAGAAAGAAAAAAAAATCCGTAGATTGAATATTAGGTAGATTTCGTATGAAATACTACCTATTGCATTGTCTCCCATGTTGGAATTTCTGAAAAATTTTTGCGGATCTACACGAATCATGACTCCTAGACCCCAAAAACACCATCAGTAAAAAAGTTTATCTATCTATCTATCTATCTATCTATCTATCTATCGGTGTATATCACTTTCTTCTAGACACGATAACTTCCATAATTATGCTCAGATCTTCTTCAAACTTTTACATAAAATCAAGGAGCCTAAAATCTCGGTCGAGTTCGTTAATGGGCAAAATCGGACCAAGGGGGTGGAAATAGGGAGGATTTTTGTGAAAACAGAAAAAACGCGATAACTTCTTAATTAAAATAGATATCGAATCAGTTTAAAGTTTATATTACTTCTAAGAAATGGGCAAAAAGTTTATGCATGACAGATTTTTGATAAAGTTAAAAATGGGCTCAAGGGGCGAAAAAAACATGGTTTTTGGGAGAAAAAAATTCATAACTTCGTCAATTCTCAAGATATTAAATCCAACTAAATTTTATATAAATGTACTCAATATTATCTAAAACTTTTGTATTTACAAGTTTTTGATAGGACCAATTTTTACCGAGGAAAAAATTAAAAACGAAAAGAAAAAGGGGGGAGGAAAAAGAAAAAAACCCATAACTTACTCAATTCTTAAGCAATCAAATCTAATTAAATTTATTTTACATCTTCACAATAAGATCTACAACTTTTATATTGACAAGTTTTTCATAGAACCCATTCTTATAGCAAAAATAAATTAAACAAAAATAGGAGTTGGAGTAAAAACCTTAAATCCAAACTGCTTATATTCTGACTCATTTTAAAATTCATTTGATTTTAAACGCATCCAAATGACAGATCCTCTTATTTAGAAACTATATAATGCGACGTTTTGGCCAATTTTTTGATAAAGGCAGAATATATTTTTAAAAAGGCTGCCAAAAAAGGTATTTTGAACAGATTTCCCGAAATTATCGTCATTAAAAATTGATTAAGTATAACAAATTGCGTTTTTTCTGAGTCATTTTTAAATTCATTTTTGTTCTCAAACCCATCCAATTTACAGGTCCTATTATTTAGGAACTATATAATGCGACGTATTGGCCAGTTTTTTGATAAAGGCAGAATATATTTTTTAAAAGGCTGCCAAATAGGGTATTTTGAACAGAATTTCACGAAATTATCATGATTGAAATTTGAGGAAATTAAAAAAATTGCGTTTTTACCGAGTCATTTTTAAATCTTTTTTTGTTCTCAAACGCATCCAATTTACAGGTTCTCTTACTTAGGAACTATATTATGTGACGGAGTGGGCAGTTTTTTGATAAAGGCAGAATATATTTCAAAAAAAGGCTGCCAAAATGGGCACTTCGCACAAAATTTCCCAAAGCGACCATGATTAATGAACTGTGGGTATTCAAATAACAAATTGTTTATTTTATGACTCATTTTTAAATCCAATTTTGCTCTGAAACGCATTCAAATGACAGTTTTTTGTTACTTAGGAACTATATAATGTGCGTATTCTTTGATTTTTTGATAAAGGGTGAATATACATATTTTTAAAAGCTGTCAAAGTAAGCACTTCGCAAAAAAATTTCCCAAAGTGATCATGATAAAAGAATTGAGGTTGTATTCAAATAACAATTTTTTTATTTTATGACTCATTTTTAAATTCAATTTTGCTCTCAAACGCATTCAATTGACAGTTTTTCGTTATTTAGGAACTGTGTAATGTGCCGTATTGGTCAGGTTTTTGATAAAGGCTAAATATATATTTAAAAAAATCTGTCAAAGTGGGCACTTCGTACAAAATTTCTCAAAGCAATCTTGATTAAAGAATTGTGGATGTATTAAAATAATAAATTGGTTATTTTATTACTCATTTTTAAATTCAATTTTGCTGTCAAACGAATTTAATTAACAGTTTTTTGTTATTTAGGAACTATATAATGAGCATATTGGTCAATTTTTTTAATAAAGTAAGAATATAATTCAAAATATGTTGCCAAAATGGGCATTTGAGTAGAATTTCGTTTAAGAGGATTTCGATAAAACCAGTTCTTACAGAAAAATGAAATTAAAAAATTTTTAAAAGCGGTTGAATAAAGTAGTTAAACTGGGTTTATCTCTAATCATTTAATTTTTTTTTTTTTTTTTTTTTTTTTTTTTGAGATGAAAACTTTTCGAAATCTACCTCCACCTATAGGCCATGCCGAAAGGGATTTTTTTTTCTTTTACTTTTTTTACGCTAAAACGTAAAAAATTTTCGGCTTGATTTCTTTATTTTCTCCCAAAATACAGGAAATTCATCAAGCTGACGTAAAAATTGCCTGAAATCCTCCAACATAAAGCTGCATTTTCAAATAAATCACGTGTTTGTTCCGCCTGTTGCATTTTCGTATTAGAAAGGGGGACTTTTGCATGTCTTTTCCTTTTAAAACAAGACAAAATCGTGAGACTAAGCTCAAATTTTCTTCAAATTTTTTCAGGCATTAGAAAAATCTTCCCGAATAACAGGACTTTTCTGGCAACTTCTTGTCTCCTTTTTTGAGTTTTTGAGAATGTCGTTTATTTTGTTTTAATTGTTTGTTTATTTGAAAAATGTTCAATAACAACATCATAATTTATTATTTAATAACGAACTTCTTCTGTTTTGTCAGTCGGTTTTTCTCGGAAATCTAATGATCCATGTCTGCCGGAAGTGAAGTGGTGCATAAGCCAAAAATTAATACCACTAGTGGCTCACTCATAGGTCTATCATTGTGTTTGCCGTACAATCAAAAGTATGAAAATACGAAAAACTGGGTGCAGGAAAACATAATGCCAAGTTTACGAGTCAACCAATAGTGGTGTTAATTTTTGGCTTATGCACCACTTCACTTCCAGCAGACTTT
Source organism: Maratus speculifer (assembly GCA_964019185.1). Lineage (NCBI taxonomy): Eukaryota > Metazoa > Arthropoda > Arachnida > Araneae > Salticidae > Maratus > Maratus speculifer. Next base: position 389,886,396 of record OZ025292.1, on the reverse strand, counting down.
GATGATTAGATTTCCCTATTACTTTTCTTCCATAATATAAAGAATTTTTTCTTGTGCTCGATGACTTAGGGTTTTCTGCGCTCGGCTCTTGGACTATAACAAGAACAAACAAATGACAAAACTAATTGTATAATATTAACATAGTCTCTTAATATAATCTCTTGATTCCGTTTAACGTGTGTTAAAAGAGAGAAGAGAGCATTAAAAATCACTCGAATAACTGATTATTATAAAGCTTATATATATTTAAAATGTACTCTATTTGTAGAATATGTATAGAATATAACAAACTACTTTATGAAATATATGTGCACTCAGCTAAGACACTTTTGGAAGCAGCAATGAGTTTCTCTCTCTCTCTCTGTACTCTCTTAAAAAGTCAGCCACAAAATAGCTCAAGTTGAGCTGAAATCCACTCATCTCAATGTTGAAAGGCAGCTTCTCAAAAAAGAGTTGAAATAACTCGAGTTTTAACCAATTTAAATGAAGTTGAGCTATTTAAATAACCAATTTAGACCAAGAAGATTTAATCGCTTGAAAAACAACTCTTTTATGATCGAAAAAATTACAGCTCTTTCATGAGAAGCCAAATCAGCTCTTTCGTTTTAAGGACTCTCAAAATGATGCTGCGTTTCCCCTATAGATTTAAAGATTAATCGGACCCTGAGTACAGATTTTAACTTGAGTTATCTTCTTTTAAACGTGATTAATGCCTTCATTGGTTTTAATTACATTTCTTAGTATTTTTTTTTTCGACAAGATTTTAAGATAACTTTTATATGTTAGAGTTATGTTGTATTTTAACTCCTTTTTCATTGATATAAAATATGTTCATAAAGAGGCTTTCTGTTAATTAAATCCTATTGTTCATTAAATCCTATTCTACGAGCCAAAAAGCCAACCGTTAAGTTAAAATTTCTTTTCATTTTCTTATCATAACATTTACCATAATTTTGCTCTTTCTTTTCAGTTAAGTATTGTCTAAAATTCTCGAACCACACAGATTGTATAATAAAGCATGATTTGTATCACAATTGCTATATTTTTCAATGCAGATTTCATGCAGTCAAGCAATTAAGAAATTATATGGATTTAAATTATTGATCTAGTAAAGTTAAATTAAGTTTTTTAACACTTTTCAAACACAGTTGAAATGTATTTATAAATTCGGTTTCTCCGTTTGTCTGTCTGTCGTGCTCTAACTCTCTTAAACATAGTTCGATTGCCATGAAATGGATATAGTAGTATATTATTGGGTATCGCTATGGCGGAAAATATAAAAATTGTTTAATTGTGAAGAAAATTTGTTCATTGAAGTGCATTTTAATGATATTACACTATTTTAAACATATCGAAGCTGTTATTTATCCCTAATGTGTACTACAAGGTTCTTACTAAGAAGCATAGTGAGTATAGAATTTATCGTTTATATACAAGCACACCCAAAAGGAATTTGACTACAAAAAAAGTGAACAATAATTAAATTATCGAAGCCTACAAACAATAATTGCTGGAAGTGCGTTTCCAGTTTCAATATGCACTTATAAATTTAACGTTTTCTTCCCTTCAAAATGTTATTTGGTATGTATAAATTCTGTAAATCATTTACAGGGCTGCACAAAAAAATTTCAACAATATCCATTTATTGACGGAAATTGCTGAATAGAAATTTTCAATTATTCTACACATTTAAGGTAGTAAGGGACACAAAAATTTTCAAATTTTCTAAAAAACACTTATTGCATTAAAAATGTATGCTTAAAATACATTTAAATCATGTTTCTAACTTAAATAAAAGAGAAAATATTGATATTTTTGTTTTCGTTTGTTTTCAAAATATAGCTTTCAAGCAACTATTGTCTTGAAAACGACTTCTTGGGAAAATGCGTTTTTCTTCGTGATATGTATTTTCACCATTTCTCGTATTTAAATTGTTGTAATTCAAGGACTGATAAAGATAAATGCTTCAAACTTGGAACGTTGTTTTTTCAATTGTTTTACTTTAATTCTGATTCAGTAAATTTGAACAAAAATATTTACTTTTGAAAACATAATTTCATGATTTTTTTTTTTTTAGTTATATCAATTTTTGTATTTTTTTCTTTAAATATTTTAAATGTTTCTAAAAATTAATATTTTTACAAATTCTGAATTAAAAATAAAATTTATATATTTCTGCTTATTTAAATGAAATATTTGAAATTCTACAAAAAACATTTCGAGTTATGGTGATTTTAAAGTATCCCAGTCTCTTAATAAATTTTTTATGAAATTAAAAAAAATTATAAAAAGTTTTATTGATTGAATTTGTTTAAAAATGATATGGTTAACCATCACCAAATAATTCAAAATTTCAACTCAATAAATAAAAATTATTCTTTGTCCCGGACCCCCGTAAATGAACTAACTTTTACCATATCACGTATTATGCTAAATCAATGCATAAGTCAATATCATATCAATAGATCATATACAGTGCTGCGCAAAAAGAAAAAAAAATGTATGTTTTCCTGAATATTCATGGTAATAGGAAAATTTTTGTTTTCAAATGCATTATGCACTTTTCAACTTGTTCATTTAGATATTTTTTCCCTAAAATACTGTAACTTTTGCTACTGTATTTTGAAAGTGTTGGAAAGTGTTACATAATCTATATTAGACGGCCGATTTTTCATTCTTGTTTTTAGCTGCAAAATAAGCTACAATACGGATAATTTTCAAAGCCTAATTTAAAAACTACTTGGCTGAAGAAAATGAAATCTTCAATTCGCATATTTTAAGTTTCTAGAAATCGATTTATGCAAGAATTTTTATACATTTCTAGGCATGCTTTTTTTAAAAATATTATTTACAAAATATGTAAATTGAAAAATTAATGTTCGATAAAATTGACAATATTTAATATGAATATTAAAAATTACGAGTCCACATAACTGACTTACGTGAATATTCTCCTGCAAATTTACATCTACTTATGACTTAAAATGAATAAAAATTAACTTTATTTATTTCTTAAATCAATGTCTAAAAGAGTAAGGATGTGTAATAATCATTTAAATTTCTATACAATTATGTTTAATATTTATTATTATTATTATTTTTAAAAAAGCTTTTCAATTTTTGGTGTTTTTTGACATTTTTATGGTATTATCTAAGAAATTCAACCATATTAAAGGAATTTTAAGCTTTCAAAATATATAATTACCAAAATTGTAATGTATCTTTTTATTAAAAATGCACTTTGTATGTTTTTAATAAGTTATTTCTAAGTAAATGTTTTTTTTTTTTCAGGTATTTTGCACTCACATTTATTCAAAATGTTACCGAAAGTTTCAAGTAAGCTAATCTAATTTTATACTAATTTTATCTTTTGTCATGTTTTATATCACATCGTTCATCGACATTCACCTGCCAGTAAACGCGGTTTTGTCAAATCAAATTTCAAGATAATTGGAAAAATGAATGTTGTCCACCTTGATTATCGAAACGTCCCAATGTGCTTCGTGTGTCTGTGTTTTTTTTTCTTGTTTTTGTATAACTTACGTAAATGTTCTCCGATTATGATGGTATTGTTTTGTCTGAAAGTGCCAGATACCATGACAGTTCCATTTAAATTGAGTGAGAATCTGATAATTTGAACAAATTTGTTTTTACTATAAAACTTTAAATCTTAAAGCATTAACTCAAAACGAGATTGCCATAATTTCCGTATAGATGACCGATATATTTTTTAACATATTTATTTAGAAATTCAGCAAAAATAGGGTTTCATTACATACATGATTGTGTTTACACAGCAATTCACAGTTTTTAAATGTTTTAAATAAATAAAAGTTTTTAAAATATTTCATTTTCAACTATTTTCATTACGTGGCGTGGCTTTATGTGTTTAAAGAGATAATTGCTACTTAGTAATTTTCCTCCATTTTTCTTTAGTATTTATGTTGGATAATCCAAAAATCAATGTTTCAATCATCAAAAAGTTTTATGTTGCCAAGAAAAGAAAAAAAAAATCAAAATTGAAATTGTTTATCTTCGTATAAAACTTCTCCTATAAATATTCTAAATAAGCCGGTACACTCGGCTTATTTTAAAAACTATACTTTTTATGGTGGAAGGATTTTTTTGCTAGTGCGAGGTAGGGGAGAAGGGGGCACGTTTGAACTGGGGGCACCAAACTCTCTAAATATTTTCCTTCAAATAAATTATTAAAAAAAAATGTATATGGCAATATATTACTGCTGCTTCAAGTTAATAATTGTACAAAGCTGCGCCATTTTGTAAGAACAGTACTGTCTAAACAAGATATGTATTTTTCTCTCTCTTGAATCTAAACTTAAGAAAATGAAGTTGTAAGATTTTTGTTTACAAACTTTTATCCCTAAAATTTTAATTTATTGTTCAATGCTTAAACAAAGATGTTAGCTTTAGCTTTGTTCTATTCAAATTCTTCTGCCGAATTGAGTAAACCGTTGTAATGTTGAACTCCATGTGATGGGGCGCCATTGAACAAAAAAGTTGGGGCACCATTGAACAAAAAAGTTGCGGCACCACTGAACAGCGAAAAAACACCGAATAAACTGGTGATAAATAGTAATTGAAATAATTTAAAGAGAACACTTAAAACTATGAAGTAATGAGTTGTTAATGTATCTAAATATTATTATTTCTGAATTTTTCTATGTGAAAAGAGGTTAATTAAGAATGTCAAAGAACATGGACTTATACTGCTAACGATTCCCCTTATTGCGCACATAGGTTCCAACCTCTGCATGTAATCAATGATTGGAAATTTTCATTTTAATTCCTTTAATGGACAATTGCAAATCCAAGATACAAAATAATGATTCATGATAAAACAGGTTTCCAAAAATTATTTCTGGTTTCATTAACTGGTAAAACGGAATTTTATATCAGGTCCCTTAAAAAAAATAGCGAATGAAAAATTTTAATTTTCCAGAAGCATCAGGTATCACATTGGTGTATTTCAAGGATATTGTAAAAAAATTTTCAGAACCAAATACAACTGGAGGGACACTTTGTGTTTTATCAACAATGAGTTTTGACATTAACTTTGATAGATTTAAGTTTGATTAAATAACAAAAAAATTAGCAATTTCAACAAAATGCAGTTATTTAATTTTATTCAGATTATTTTATATTTCTGTAATATATGCAACTTTTTATAAAAACTCTCAATATTTCCATATTTTATTCATATGTTCAAAGGTGCCCCTTGCTTGTTCAAAAGTACCCCTGCATGGGACAGGTTTGAACAAAAAACTTTCAACTTTTTAAATCTTCACACCTTATTTCATTTCTTTGGAAAATGTTTAATTTATGGTTCATATGATGAAGAAATGCGTTGTTTTTATTATGTAATATTTAAAACTCAATAAATATAATTCAAGTAAGAAATATATTGATTTTCTGAAAAAATGTTCGAAGGTGCTTCCCTCTTCCCTATAGAAAAGCAGCTGGAAATTTTTTAAATTTAATATAAAATCAAGTATCAATTTAATTTAAATGCTTTAAGTGATAAATTAAACATAACATAAAAAGATTATAGTTTGACATGTTTCATTGCTCTAACGGCAACATTTTCAAAACAAATAAATGATAAAAAGAAATTTCTCGAAATAAACAGAAAAACATAAATCACGTGAACATGAACATATAAAAATAAAACTGGAAATAAAAATGAATAAAAATAATTGTGAGCGTGAAATATTACAAATTATTGTCTTAAAAACCTTTGAAGTATTTCCTTCCATATTTTAGGTAGCTCCATGAAGGCAAATTCATTGCAAACATTGTCTTTACGTATGAAGATTTCTATGACTCTCTTATGATTGATGGAAAATATGATCTAGAAGGGTATATTATTCTGCTATTTTTAAAATCTATTTGTAATGGTTTCAAATCAATGGGTTCAATTTCTATTTTATTCATTTTTATTTCCAGTTTTATTTTTTATATGCTCAGGTTCCCGTGATTTATGTTTTTCTGTTTATTTCGAGAATTTTTTTTTATCATTTATATGTTTTTGAAAATGTTGCCATAAGAGCAATGAAACATGTCAGACAATAATCTTTTTATGTTATTTTTAATTTATCACTTGAAGCATTTAAATTAAATTGATATTTTAAAGTGATGTTTATATTATATGTAAAATCAAGTAATTGAAGTCGTATTTTTTAATTAAAAAGTTTATTATAAAAATGGCAATAATACATACATTTTCCGTGCCAGTTTAAATTTAAGTTCAGAATTTTGCAATTCATTAATTATTTTATGTAAATCAGCTGATTTATTATTAATAGTATATAAACGTTTATATGCATTTTTATTAACTATATATACATTTTTTAGTAGCCAGAATTTTATTTTCTTCTACTACATTGATTTAAGCTTAATGCAGTGCTACTCAATACGCGAGGTCCGCTGGTGGCATGCTGCCCTCTTGTCCATTTCTTGCGTCCCTGCAAATGAATACAGATTTTTGGATTTTATATTATATAAACTTTTGGAACTTATCTGTGAAAAATTTTCGAGATTTAACATCTTGTGCAAAACAATTTCGAGCCTGTTTAGTTTAATATATTTATGTGAGATACCATTTAAGAAAATGAAAATGAAAAATAAATAAATAAATACTTTTCCTTAGATAAGCGAAAATCTTTTCAGAAATTGATAAAAATTATAGAAAGGTTGTCGGATTTCGACCATCTGCCTCCATAATTGAATAAACCGCAAAATTTATGTACAGTTACTTAAATATTTTTAATAATTGCAATTAATTTTAAACTGTTAATTTTAATTAAAATTAATAATTATGAATCAATATTTAGTATAATTAGTAAATCGTAATATGATATACCGACACATTTCTGCAAAAACGTAATGCAAACACGTGTCTGCAAAATCTGTTATAGAAAGTTGATCGAAAGGCAATTGATTAACTTTCCAGCAGACTTTGCTTCGAACAGATACATTTTAACCCATTAGTGCATAGCGTCCCATTTTTGGGACAGTTTTAAAAAATTCAAGTAAACGCATTTCACACCAGTAAAAAAGGAGTATAAATAAATATTTTCTTTCTCGAGACATAGTCCTCGATAAATTAAAATAAAAGTTATTCTTGCTTGAAAAGATTTGGGAAAATGCAAAATTTGAATTTTAACGAAGAAAATAATTCAGGCAGTACTGGGTTAATGAGAACCACTGGTACGAGAGTATTAAGTAGAGGCACTAAACCCGTGTCCCGCGAGCCACGGATGGTCCACTAAGAGCATTTCAGTGGCATTTACCATATCATTTCTAGCATAAGAAGCAAAAGTTTTCCACAACATCGAGAAATAATATCTAAACGATATGTTAGAGTATATCCTTTTTTAAATTTGTCGAAGAAAAAATGCAAATGACCATTCGGCGTACATAATTTTCCTTCGCATCATTACAAAATATCTTCGAAATAAATTTGATCTTTTTGTATTGTAAAAACGTGGATACTGCGAGGCTGAAGCCGCGTTTTGATAAGTAGTTTCTGATCGCAAATTTCTTCTGTATGAACATGATACTGTAGTAAATACAGTGTTGTTTAATGTATGAATTATTTCTAACAGAGATAATTGCATAGAATTTCTGGTGATCCCATAAAAAATAGAAGTAGAAATAAAAATAAAATATACATATATTTTGAAACCGAGAATAAATTGAGAATCTCTGCAACTACGGAGTGACTAACGGGTGTCCCAAAAATGACTGATGAATTTTAAAATTCAATAGCTTGCAAACGGTAACAGCTATTTAAAATTTTTTTGCAGTAGGGTTATGTATAAAGTCAGGAGTTTTTTTACCGTAATTATTTATTTTAGTTCGAATTTCAAAATATAGGTGGCGCTGACGGCGATTGAAGGCCAGTTGATCAGTGCTGAGTGAAGCGTCGACCTGGCCTTCAATCGCCGTCTGCGCCACCTATTGTTCGAAATTCGAAATAAAATAAAAAATTACGAAAAAAAAAAAAAAAACTCCTGACATTATACATAACCCTCCTGCAAAATTTTTTTAAATAGCTGTCACCGTTTGCAAGTTATTGAATTTTAAAATCCATCAGTCATTTTTGGGACACCCGGTATATACAACCCATCTTGTATCGTAACCTAGGAATGTATGCGTTTCTTACCTTTGCTATTTAACGACTTATGTGTTGACCATGGAACTTTAAGACTTTTTTAACGTGGCCTACCAAAGTGAAAGGTTGGAGATCAATATTCTAAATATTTAGATATGACTTATGTTTCCAATATGACTTATTGGAAATAATAAGTCATGGTTTAAAGAGATACAGACGATGTATGTCTTAAAACAAAATGTTTCTCAAACGAGTGTTGTGAAGATTTCCAATTTTTATACTAAAATGAGATGTGCTTTGCTGGCCAGCTAATTTTAAGATTTTTAAATAAATCAGTTATTATATCGGTAGCATAATATGAATGCGTGGTTCAAATGTTCTTTAGTTAGAGCATGGTTGGAAAAATGTCGTGTACTTTTTTTTCCCCTTATCGATTATCAGCTGTATACACTGTTAAAAATCTTGTCCTAGTTTGAACCAAATTTTGGTGCTCCAAAGCTGCCACTGCAAGATGGTGAAATCTTGAACCAATATTTGGTACTCCTGTTGAAGAATAGTTCCAATAGTCGGAAGGAAGTTGAAATAAGAAGCTCCAAATGTTGGTACGAGATTTCACCATCTTATGGTGGCAGCTACTTGGCGCCAAAATTTAGTTCAGACAAGAGCAAAATTTTTAACAGTGTATTGATAAGGATAATTGAGGTTGAAGCATTTGTCCATTTGGACAGCTGGTTCGTAGACAACAATTACGTATACAGTGATCCATCAGGATATTTTCCTCCACGAGGGATATCTGCTTTTTTTTTTTAAGTAGATTGCGATTTCAAACCATTAATAAACAAAATCTGGCAATCCCGAATTGGATGTTCTTCCGGAGTCGCACCTAGCATGAATTCATCATTACCAGGGGTGTCCTGAGAGGGGTTTGGTGACGCAAGATGCGTCATACAATTTAGTTTTTTTTTTTTTTTTTTTTTTTTTGGGGGGGGGGGGTAGAATTTGCGAAAAAGTACATTCCGGGGGGATTTTTAAATTCTTAATATTTCCTATTTTTTTAATGTTTAAAAATTTTTTTTGATTTTTTTAATATTACTTTTAAATTTCTTCAACATTTAATTTCCAGAAATGTTCCTGTGTTTACTTTCTTTAAATTCTAGATAAGGGCAATAAGAACTCATTCTGCTATGCTCAACTCGTTATCGTTTGAAGGTGCAGTAGGTTATAATTAGAATATATTTTACAATTGGTATTCTGTTTAGGGGGGGGGGGTCAGTGTTAAAGTGTGAAGTTTTTTGGGGGGGAGGGGATTTGCGTCATTGGGTTTGGAGGGAATGGTCACCACTGATCATACCACTGATCCAACCATACAACCATCATCACTGCGGCTTAGGATCTATTGCGTAAGATATTCTGAGATGCACTATGCATGTGGGCTACTTAGTGATGGAGAAAGGGAAAACAAGCTGGAGGGATAAAACAAAATCACATACTCATCTTGAAATAAAATCCCAAAGGAGAGAAAAAAACTGCAAATTCTGATTCTTGTACCGAATTATTTAATTTTATTTTGAAAATTAAGTGATTCTTGATTTTTGTTGCATCATTGTAGACCGATTAACGTTGTATGGTTCACATCAGTAAATATTTTGAAATATTTAAATGTTTTTAAAATTTTTCCTGCAATTCCAAGTATTTTTTTTCTTTTAAATTCTTGATTTTAAAACCCCTAGTAAAATAATAATCTGCCGCAATTACTTTAAACACTCAGGCTCTATTTACTAATAATTAATGGAATTCTCATAACAATTTAAAGCACAAATAAACAAAAAGAACGGAATAATAACTAATAACAACGGAAAATTTTCGACGCATGTTTTAAAGTAAACATTTCATACGAAAGCAAATCATAAAAGAAATATAAAAGAAAAATATTTTTTTTTTTCCAAGGACGCACAAAGTTTCTGTCTCTGGACCCGTCGAGCCACATTGTTACAATCAGTGACGTCACATCGTCCCGTCTCGCTTCCTCCAATGACGCCCGCAGGACCTGAAAAACGCGCGCAAAGAAACAGTGAGTTAGAAAACAGAGTATGAGTTTATTTCGTCTGCTATTCACGCACTTTCACGCGAGATGCGTGACTCGCAAACTATATCGTTGTCACGTGATGATAATTCGTGAGGAGGGGAGAACAGTGGTGGCGCCCCCACGGTGAGTAGGTACGGACGATTAGTGAATCTTTATGATTTTCCCTCCCACTTAATGAAATAACATAGGGCAGATTGTTTATTAAAATTATATTATGAAAGAAAAGTCGATCTGTTTTCAGAGAGAACTGATGTATAATTTTAACCATACACAATATTTTTATTAATCTTATATTATTATTAGTAGTATAAGACATATTTATAAAAGCTTTGTATTTTCATAGAGCTTTTTAAATATACATATTGTGATATATGTTTCCCACAAGCTTCATATAAATATATACGGCAAAATAAAATGTATAATAAAATTTAATGAATGCGGGATAATTTTTTTAATTAAAATTTTATTTCCAATCTTTTTTTAAGTATCATATACTATATATATATATATACTTTTTAATTGCTTATATGTTTCACTATATATTTATCATAAGCTCCATATTACAGTAACCATCAATATATCACGCCTTGTTATATCGCTCACTTTGATATATAATTTTTTTTTTTTTTTTTTTTTCGTCTTTCAGCCAAAAAATTGTTTTACATAAATTGCAATTTTAAGGGCAGTTATTTCTGAATTAAATAATTCTTTATAGTTAATTTCGTTAAGAAAATTATTTAATGTGCATAAATTAACATTTTGGAAACAAATATAAAATATTTACCTGAAAATTATTAGGATGAGCGAAGCGAATCCTCTACTAGGCCACTCAAATGACATTTTGTCGTACACTTTACAAAAAAACTACACAGTATTTTGACTTGAAATTAAACACAAATATAAATTATGTTCTGTAGACTTGCAGAATATTATTTTTTTTACAGAAATATTTTTCAAAAAAATATTATTTTAATTAATTTATTTTACATGTTTTTCCATTACGAACGCATTTTTTCAAATAAAAAGTGAAACACGTACGTTTTCAGAATAAAAACTTAAATCATGGGGTCAGTAATTATAGCTAATTTAATCATCATTAAATAAATAAAATATATTTTCATTATTCTGACAAAATATCTCAAAAACAGCTTTCAGATTTTCAAACTCTGCTCATTCCTTTTAACTATGTGTAGTTTCATGATTTATTTTATAAAATTTATAAAATACTTTTTTTTAGAAAAAATATAGCATATTTTTAATTAATTTAAATTTGTGAAAATTCTCTTATTAACATTCAATTATAAAAGTATTTTTCTGTGTTAGGAATTCAACTACACAATTTATTCTTATTTGTGAAATCATTTAAGCAGACGATATTTATGAATTTTAAAAGAATTACATTATGTTTTTGTGAAGTGGCAATAAAAGAATTGTAAACAAATAAAAATAATTAATATCTTCCATAATTCTACTTCAAAAATATTTTTATTTATACCAGTCTTATATCATAAATAAACAATCTGAGGAAATTCTTAGTTATTTGTTTGAAACATATATTAAAATTAAAATGCTCCGAAACATAAAATTACATTTTTGCTTAATAAAGATGCAAAAGTAATTTAAAAAATATATTATTACTTTCGAATATTTATCTTATAGCATAATACTTCGCGAATCCAAACAAAGCATGGCTTTTGCTAGTATTATACCTTAATTTATTATTCTCGGTACATCGGGCATTCGGATACATCAAGATTTTGATCTTGATTCAAGATCACGATATAAGGAAGATTAATGCTTTATCAAGTCATTTTACTTGTTTAAAGGGATCCGGAAAGCAAAAATTTTTAAATTTTCTAAAAACAATTATTGCATTATAAAATTTTCTGTTTTTTATGTCAAAAATGACGTTTAAATCATGTTCAGTTTTAATTAGAAGAGGGACTATTAATTTTTTCGTTTTCATTTGCTTTCAAAATCTAGCTTTCAAGTAATGATTGTCATCGCAATGATTTTTTTGTGTAAATGCATTTTTCTTCCCAGTTTGTCGAATTTAAATAGTTATAGGTTAAGAACTGTTAAAGATAAATCCTTCAAAGTTGGAAATTGATGGTTTTTAATGTTTTACTTTAATTTTGATACAGTAAATTTATATATATATATATATATATATATATTATATATATGTATTATATATATATATTATATTATATATATTATATATATATATATATATATATATATATATATAATATAATTTAAAATCATCTTATATTAAGATATTGAGTTTAGCTTAGAATAGTCAAATTAAATTATTTTGTTTTGAATCTTAATAGGATGGTATATGGTGTATGGTTTAATTTTTTCTGTAATCACATTACTCTGTTTTTAATTCATTTATTTATATATTGTTATCATATTGATGATAATTATTTTTACTTTTACTTTTTCATTTTACTATTCAATTTGGTAGTTTTGATGTGTCTTGCGTTTGATGTTTTTTCTGCATTTGGCTTTGGTTTTGTGTGTGTTGGTAGTCCAAAATTCGTATTGTTTTGCTTTTCATGGCAAATACGAAGATGAAACTACACACTTCATTTGTAGTTCCAAAGTATTTGGGACCTGAAGATTCTGCTTTGGTTTTACAATTTCCATTTATATTCATATTAATTATTTTCTTTTTCCTTTTATGTTCCAATTGCTATAAGTTATTAAATTCAATGGTTCATATATTGTAATAGTATTAATGGTTATATATATATATATATACGTTTGAAAATATGATTTTTTAAAATAAAAGTTTCATCTATTTTTTTCCCAAGTTTTTACTTTATATATTTTTATTATTAAAAGAATAATAATATTTTTAAAAATGCTAAATCTAAATTAAAATTTACATATTTCTGTTTTTTTAAATGTAAAATAATAATAATAATAATAAATAAATAAATAAAATTCCACAAATAATATTTCGAGTTATAACAATTTTAAACTACTCCACTTTAAAAAAAATTAAATTTGAAATTTAAAAAAATTATGAGAAGTTTTGGTTGAATCATTTGATTTTGTGTACAAAGGATAGGGTTAACCAGCACAAAAAAAATTCAAAATGTTATCTCAATAAATAAAAATCATTTTAAAATGTGTCTCGGCAGGGCCGTAGCTAGAAGTGAACAATAGGGGGGGGGGGGGGCTCATATTTCTTTTCTCTCTCGCTCTGACGCAAAAAGATAAATGAATGCATATTCACATTGTAGGTACTATGTTTCTTATTAAACTGTTATAATAACTTCACTTTATGTTAAGAAAAGTATATGATGATGAAAATTTTGAGTATATAACTGGTGTAACATTAAACATTATGTTAGCTTCATATGTACAAATAGGATGAGGAAGTGTTGAAACACTTATTTTAGATAAAATTTAGTAACTCTGCAAAACTATAAAAGAGTCTCAAAACTAAATTAGATTTTTGAACAGAATTTCATTTGAATTTTCGGAACAGAAATTCATTTAGTGACCTTGGAATCTTTTTCAGGGGGGGGGGGCTCAAAATATTTTAATATTTTAGGGGGGGCTGAGACGCCCATAGCACCCCCTTAGCTACGGCCCTGTGTCTCGGATTCCTTTAAGGTTTTGCATCTAATTGAATTCATTAAATTTATTCTATATTATAAATCCACAATGTGAAATAAAAATTAACTGTCATTATGTAAAATTGAAATAGCAATTTTATTAATGTTGGTATTATTATTATTTTTGAAAAATCCAATTTATATTTTCTGATTTGTGTAGCTAAACGCATATGTATTCTGACACATACTTTCAAGCAAAGCATTAGAAGCATAACACAAGTTTAATTTTTTTTTTCAATGAATTTGATAATTAAAAAATATTTCAATGGAATATATTTTAAGTTTTGTATTTTAACAGAATCATATAAATATATTCTGCAAAGAGTACAAGTTCCATTCCTCTTTCTCAGTTTATGAAAAAAATAGAGAAAATATTTGTTCAAATTATATTGTGAAAAAATAAATCTATCTGTCTTTAAAAGAATACACGTGTTAATGCAATAATAAATTTCGATCATGTGCAATATTTTATAAAAAATACTTTTTTTTTCGATACATATTTAAAAAAGATTTATATTACTGTTATTTCACAATCCTTTATGAAAATAAGTATTTGTAGTATCGCGATCTTTTCTTTAAGTTGAAGAGTTTTTATTATCCCAAACTTTTCATGTAATATATTTTAATCTCGTTCGAGCCTGGCGTTCTGTTAATAGTACGTGTCTTTTCATTAAATATTATTTTTCTTTAACGGTTATATTTACATGGAGTAAAGACAGCGTATGTGTATGTATTTCTAATTATATAGCATAATTTATGTTTTCGCATTTAATAATAATGATAATAATAATAAAAGTTTGCATACTTCTTTTTCCATCATTACCGATTCTTTTATTTTAAACATATATTTCACTCTTTAATTTTAAAATATAGGTTACTTTTCTAAACAAATCATGATTGATAAAACAGAAAAAAATATTAGAAAGCTGTAATATCTGTTAAATGCAATTGTAATATGATATTTTCAAAGCTTCTCCAAAAACTCTTACTTTGTTTATTGTCATATGAATATGAATTGAAAAGTAAGCAAAATAACTACATTAGTAAGATTTCAGAGAGCGGCATATCGCTGAACTTCAGTAAATATATTTGAATAGCTATTATTAACATTAATAACACAAAAGAATTTTAAATATAAAATAAATATAAAATATATGACGGGATAATTTTTTTTCGCCTTGCTTTTAACATAACATAAAATGAATAATGCTTACTTAACAGGCGATTAAATAATCAATTATAGATGTTAAAAATTAATTTATTTAGAAATCTTAGTACTTTCAAAATTATCAATAACAAAATCTTAGTACTTTCTGTTTGGAAAAGGTTTGAAAGTACTAAGATTTTTAAATAAAAGTTTTTTTTAACATCTATAATTGATTATTTAATCGCCTGTTAAGTAAGCATTATTCATTTTATGTTAAAAGAATTTTTTCTGCTCAAAATCTTCTTTTTTTTTTTTTCTTTTAATTGAACCTGAAAGGATTAATAAAAGAAAATCTACATGTGTTACAGGGGTAGTTGAGAATAGTTGGGAAAGTTACCAATTAAAAAAAAAAAAAAAAAAAAAAAAATATATATATTTAACTTAAACTTTTTTATTATGCTATGTAAATGTGATCGAGCAAAGCATTTTGTATGAAAAGTAAAATCTATTATTATTAATAGACGGGTTAAATACATTTTATATAAAAATTCCTTAATGGTACTTATAGGTACCGTTGGTGCATAAAGGGTTGTTTGGGGTCTTACATTATATTATCAGGACATGCCATATGATGGACGATTATTTTGCCTTAACAATTATTTTGGTTATTATCTGCATGTAGTAATGATAGTACATAATTGTATAATTATTTTAAAGATTTTATTTATATTTTAGCTTTTAATAATAATAATAATAAAGTTTGTTTAAATGTCCGTGCAACATTCGCGATTCGTTTATTACAAACATATGTTTTACTTTTTAAATATGAAATGTCGACTATTAACTATTATTTTCTAACCGATAATTTATGATTAAAAGAAAAAGATATGGTAAAAAGATTTAACAAACATTTTCTATTACTTAAGAAAAGTATTATAAAATATAATAAAAATAAAATCACCACTGACATATTTTGGTTTCAATCGAGATAAGAACCGTAATCATCATATAAAAATACAAATCGTCTCATGGTCAGTACAAATGACGCACTCGACAATGAGGTGTACACAAAAACATGCACTCTACTGTGAAACATTCAATTAAAAATAGACTACACTGTAAAAAATGTCAGCTGTTTCTGAATGTATGAAAATGTACTGTAATCAAAAACGAAAATATACAGTAACCTCTTTTAACTAACCTAAGGTTGCGAAAACCGTTCCTTTACCTTTAAAAATCTTAGAAAACTATTTGTTTTCGAAATTTAAAGAAGAATTTATAAAAGTTAATTCTTATTAGCTGCCCGTCCTTTTCGGAAACATTTCTAAGTAGCTTTTACAGTACAATAATCACTTTTCTCAAATCAAAATATCACTTTTTCGGATTCTATCAATTCTCAAGTAAACATTTTCAGCTGCATAACTGATTTTGTGCATGCAGTTGTAGCAAAATAATGTTAATTTTCATTTTAATGTTAATACTGTTCATATTGTATGTTTGTCTATTAAACATGTTCTTTAAATATCAAAATACTTTCGTATGAATTGGTAGCATCCGAAAAAGTAATATTTTGATTTGAGAAAAGTGATTATTGTACTGTAAAAGCTACTTAGAAACGTTTCCGAAAAGGACGGGCAGTTAATGAAAATTAATTTTTATAAATTCTTTTTTAAATTTCGAAAACAAATAGTTTTCTGGGATTTTTAAAAGAAAAGGAACGGTTTTCGAAACCTTAGGTGAGTTAAAAGAGGTTACTGTATATTTTCGTTATTGATTGCAGTACATTTTTATACATTCAGAAACATCTGACATTTTTTACAGTGTATGATCTAAAATTATTTTTCAATGTGGCTCAAATTCAAGCTTTCTACCAGGAATCTATTCATTAACTCTAAACATAATTTAGGAATGATAAAAGAAGCAGTGCCATTGCAAACAAACAACAGTTAGGAAGCGTGCTTTTGTGTGCATCTCACTGTCCAATGGCGCAGCCAAGGGAGAGGTTTTGAGGTTAAAACCTCTCCCTGAGCTAATAAAGATCGCTATAATTGCCCTTTATATGAATAAAAACCAAACTTAACAATTAAACATTTTGGCGTATTTCGGAATTTGTCGGTTTATTGAATCCTATTCTATTTAATAAAGTGATTCAATTAAATGGCGAAAATTCTACTTAAAACTGTCAAAGTGCATATTACATGGATTAGTTAAGTAAAAATTGGTTATTTGAACTAAATCACTTTTATGAGACGTATTACGCTAAAAGAACGATGATTTCTTGCTACACAGATGCTCTTTGAGTTTAACTATTATACAGTGAATATTCTAATTACTACTGATTCTATTAACCGGTGATTCAAATAACCGGCAAACGTCTTTATGAGAAACTCCCCCCCCCCCCCTAGAATCGAATTCTGGCTGCGCCACTGTCACTGTCGCGTGTCATTTGTACTAATCTATGAGAAGATTTGTATTTTCATATTATGATTATAATTCTTATTTCTACTGGAACCGAAACATGGCAATAATGATTTGTTTTTAATATATTTTGCAACATCTTTCTTTAGTAACATAAAATGTTTGTGAAAAGACGATGTTCTCTTAAATCTTGTGATTTTAAAAATGTGATTGATTTAAAAAACTTTCTATCATAGTAAAATCTTATGTTTGCTCTTTATGATCGTATGTCTAGTTTCAACCACCACAGAAAATAAATATGCTGATTTTATATTATACTAATTTGACAAGCTTCGTAACCTAGAATTAGAAGTGTAATGCCAATGGTACACTGAGAAGACAAGGCGACAAAAATGTAAGACAAGAGACAAGTTCTAGTGTTCAAATTGGTTTTTTCTTTGTTAACAGGGTGAAATGTCTTTTGATTCAAGCTTTTTTGTCGCTTGTCTGCTCAGTTTGCAAACTGCCTAATTAGCCATTTTCGCTTCTAAAAATATTTTTTTAAATAATGCTCTAAAAGGGCATAAAGAAATTTAATGAAAGAAATATACCGTGAAAATCAAAAGTAGTTTGATAAAAGATGTGATATGAAATGTAAAGAGTAAATGCTGTACCGTATGTTTAAACAGAAAAATTCAGGGAACAGAAAAAAGTTGAAAATTGCTTCGAAAGATATCTTACAATGGAGAGCTATAAACTAAAATTTTAATATAAAATTAAAACATACTAGCCGCCTTTGGTGAAAAGTTTGGTATCCCTTTTAATGTATTCTACGCATTAAATCATATTGCTTGTATTCATAATTTATTTTAATTCCTCAATTTTTTGCCAAATTAGAAGATTCTTCTAGAGAAATAAACAAAGATGTCATATACGCACCATATTCGTGCGATTGCAGCAAAATGATAATTATATGCTTCATATAGTAATCCGGCTATTGTTGTTTATTTATTAATAAACTGTTTATTTTCTAAAATTTTCTTTTTTTAAATGATTTAAATTGGTTTTTCTATAATTATTAATTATTTTTATGTATTATTATTCCCTTTATAAAATAATAGAAAATAGTTTCAAATATATATGCAATTGGTATTTGAAAAAAAAAAAAAAATCGCCAAATTCATGTCAGAAGAAAAATTGCGCTAATGTGGAGCGTATATGACATCTGTGCGGAGAAATCAAGAACTCGGTATTTTTAGGTTAGTCTGGCGCATGCAATAAATCGCCAAATATTGCATCCGTGGCATTGTTTCATATTTCATTAATTTTATTTAAAATATAATAATATTTCCTTTCTTAAAACAACTGCATTTTTTATGTGCATATTCAAAAGAGAGAGAAAACATAATTATGTCAGGAATTTAAAATTAAAATTATGTCAGGATTACTTTACCATTACAAGGAACATTAAATCTGATTTAAAATGATATATTAAAAATATCTTATTTTAAACAATTTTCTATTAGCGGTCTTAAAATATAGCGAAAGACGAAGACTCTGCTGACTTATTTTATTTTATATTAGTTTATTTCCAAACGTACTTATCATATTTAATAAAATACAAAGCCATTAGTTGTTCCAACAGCAGCGCCTTAAAATTTGAAAATCAAATGAAAATGAATAGAAATCCATTTTGGTATCATCATTGACTTTTTTAATTATACTTCAATCTTCCCTAATCTTTTAAAAGCCGATCGTATTAGAGTCTGAATGGGGATGGCGAGCGAATCTTGTAGGGGGCCGAGCTCCCTAATTAACAGCATAAAAGTAATTTTTTCTTTACAAAGTTGAAAAATAGCAGATTGAGAAAATCTTTGATTTTTACAGCTCTTCAACTCATTTATAATCATAAGACGAAACGCAATATTTCACTTGATTCAAACATAAAATATATTATATGAATTTCTAAAAGTTCACTGTTTTATTTAAAAGGGGATGGAAATAATAAAAAGATGTTACAAATTAAAAATATGCATTTTATCTAAAAATTCTTAGTACTTTCGAGCTTTTCCAAGCTTTTCATCAGAGTTATTAAAATGTTCTCTGATGAAAAGCATGCGAAAGCTTGAAAGCAATAAGAAGTTTGAAATAAAATGCATATGTTTAACTTGAAATATATCTTTTACTGTTTTAGTCACTTTTTAAATAAAACAGTGAATTTTTTAAAGTTTATACAATATATTTTATCTTCAACTCAGTTAATAAAATAATTTTTAAAAATAACATTTGTTCTTAACTAAAACATTTATTTGCAAAATAAGATTACTTTTAAAGATACTACTTAGCCAAAACACTAAAGAGTATCCTTAAATTGTTAATATTGTGGCATTTTGCCTTCGATATACATCTCCTGGAAAATATTTTTCTGGAAAATACTGAATATTTAGCTTTGCTTAATAGCAGGCAAATATTACAAATTATATAATTAAACAAAGTGAAAACAAATGCTTCAATTTAAATATTGAATGGAAATTTTCTATTTGGAAATCGTAATCCGAGACTATTTGGGAATTTTACGAAATATACTAAAATTAATTTGTTTTCGTCCAAAATGGATAAACAAATAAATAAAAGTAGGTTGAAATATATTTAATAACTATAATAATATTTTTAATATTTTTTCATTACCATCTTACAGGGTGTCCAGCAAATAACACCCTGATTTCAAAATTAAATTTCTCAAAAACGAAAATCTAGAAAATAATGCGGTAAACGGTTTGTTTATTAGGTAAGTTGTAAAAATCTTATATAGAAGTTTCGAACGCTAAATATTTAAAAAAGATTGTGTTCTGATTAAAAAAATGCCTGATTTGACATTTTTCTTGTTTTAGTTTTTTTTTGCAGAGAACAAAATTTTTGGCGTACAGTGCCATATTTTAACGATTTTTGGAAAAAAAGTTTCGAAATTTCAAAAATTAAGTTCGAAAAATCGTTAAATATGGCACTGTACACTAAAAAACTCATGCTCTACAAACAATCTAAAACAAGAAAAATGTCAACTCCAGTATTCTTTGCAATCAGAGCACAATTTCTTCAAAATATTCACTGCTCGAAACTTTTGTATAACCTTTTTACAGCTTACCTAATAAACAAACCGTTTATCGCATAATTCTACCGATCTTAGTTTTTGAGAAATTTAATTTTGAAATCAGGGTGTTATTTACTGGACACCCTGTATATCGTATTTACTTCTACTGGGTTTATTATTCAGGAATTACTCAAATTGTTTATTTTGAGTAAATGTAAAATATAATCGTATGAAACAAAAGCACATAGAAAAACCAACATATCTTAACAAAAATACATCATCGTAAATTATTTTGTTATTTACTTTTTTTTGCGAAACTTTTTAAAGATTTTAGAAAAATATGGACTGGATTCCCTTTCTTAAAAAATAATAAGAAGAAGAAAAGTAGTTGGATGTGCCGATCCCAAGACTTTCTTCTATCTCATACATACATTTAAATTTAAAAAATAGTTACACATGTTAATGCTTTAATAATTTTAATTCAATGCTATGCCAACTTTGATTTTCGTCTTAAAATTCTGCTTCAGTCAATTAATCGGAGTAAAAGCGAGTTTCCGTCTCTGCACGAACCGATGGACAATATTATGATAGGCAATTTTTTTTCAAATTCAGGGCGGATCTCTAGCCATAACCAAACACATGCACAAAAATTTTCGTTCAATTCTATGCATAACTTCATACACTTTTAGGTGGTACAATAATGAAAATTACACAAACATCACTATTGCAGCGCTTCCTTCCGACGGATTCTTCTCAAATTCGGGGAGGACCAATTAGCCATAGCCATACACGTACACACACACAAAAAAAAAAAATTGGTTCAATTTGGTGCATAACTTTGTACACTTTTAGTCGGTACAATATTGAAAATGGCACGAAAATCGACACAGCCAAAAACATTCACGAAAAATTTGGTTTAATTCTATGCATATCTTCATACATTTTTTGATGGTAGAAGGGCGACATACGGACACACAGACACACGGACAGACAGACATTTTGTAAAAACACGTTTTTTGGAATCTCTGACTTAAAATGTGTAAATCCGACGAAAGCTGGAAGTCGAAAAAAATTTCGATTACAATACTTTCTTCTATTGAAGTTAGAAGAAAGTAATAATGTACCTCAGAATAATAATAACAAAAAAGGTGAGCATGTAAAAAATGAGCCAGTTATCTCTTTTACGTTTCATATTTCTATTTGAATTGAATTATATACACCTTATCATGCGGTACATTTGTATTATTTTAAAACAATCGCAATTTGCATATAAAAGCAGAAATTGCATTAGCATTTTTAAACAATTTTTCATTTATTAAATTCATCCTTACAATACCTGCTTTATTCTACCTGCATAAAAGCAGTGAAGGAAGTTGCCATATCAGATTGTATGTTTCTTAACAAGTTAATGATATAAAATTTGCTGTATACAATTTTTCATTATTTATTCATATGCAAATTAAAACAAAATTAGTTAATTATAGTAGTCATTATGATAGTTTAATTAGAAGTTTCAGAGAAATTGTACGATTTAAATAAATAAAGTATATGACGTTACAGCTTTTAAATCAACCATTCACATATTTAAAGATCGCATCTCTATCACCAAAATCGAAACAAAAAGATATTAAGGGGCAAATATGATTAACGTCTTGAATTGTCAATGCTTCAAAACTTAAAAAAAAAAAAAAAAAAAAAAAAAAACTTTTATTTGGATCCTTATCCTGATTTTATTTTTATTTATTTTTATTTTATTTTTTTTTTAAGAAGAAAAAGTTAATTACAAGATTGAAGACACGTGTGGAAAAAGGGGTTGTGTCACATTTGTCTCAGAAGGTGTTTTATTGCATGAATGAAGGTGTTGTGAGCTAATCAACTGTATGATAAAATTAATATAAAATTCTTGAAAATATGAAACAATATTTTTGATATTTAATATTTAATTAGTTAAATACTAATAGTATATTTTATTATTTAGTAATTAAATTTTAGATGTTTAATAACTTAATTATATGTGTATTTTATATAAATGAATAATGTTTCTCTAAGAAATCTCAGTACCACTTAACATAGTTTCCATAAAGGGAAAAAAATACAAACAAAAAATTATCTCTTTAACTGTTTCGAAATGAAATGTATGTTCCATCACACTTAGTCTTCCACTCATGGCTGCAATATTTAATGCTGTTGTTTTGTAATTGTCCGATATCAAAGATGAACATTCGTAAATTGGTGAACGCCTATTAAAAATGGTTCTAAATAAATAAAAAAAATAAACAATGTAAACAATGTAAATATTTTTAGCTTTTCAATAGTAACACATTTTAAAAGTAATATATTTTATTAATTAAATGTTTACTTTTAATACATGTTTAATAATTAAATGTTACATGTTACATGTTAAATAATTAAATGTTTACAACTCTCTAAGAAAGTTTAGTATCATTTAACATATACTTGAATTAAGAAAATAGTTACAGTTTAAAAAAACATACAACAAAAGTTATTATTTAAAAATTTTCGAAATTTACTTTTTTATGCGTACATCGCTTCAATTATTCAATAATGTTGTTTCAAAATCAATCCGCTATCAGAGCTAAGCATTCTTAAACTGTATTCTAAATGAATTAAAATACTTCAATAAAATCATGTACTTAAAGTGAAAAAAGATATTAGGTCTATTCATGATAGATTAAAAACAATTACAAAAAATACAAACAATTTAATTTAATAGTTAGAAAACACATAAAAATTATATTAAAATAAGCATTAAACGTTTCAAATTCATTTAAGGTTCCTCATCAGTAATATAAATAACACAAAATCACGATATACAACATAATTCAACAAATAGTTGAAGTCATGTGCCAGAAATAATTAAACACACAATTAAATTGTCTGTATTTTTTGTAACTATTTTTAAAATCATGTAAAAAGTTTTAACTTTTCAAACTACAAAATAACTTAATAAATATTTGAATGATTATTTTCGAGCGCCCTTGAAATCATCTGCGAGAGAGCCACCATCAGAATGCAAGTAAAAAAAAAAAAAAGAGAAAGATGGGGCTGCTCAGTCTTGCATAAAGATGATTGATTGTCAAGTCCTTGACTATCAGCGAGGATGCCTAGAAAACACTATTTATCTTGTTTGCCACTCTGGTACACCGTCTAATCTGTAATTGAGATGAAATAATTGAACTTGAGTCGAACAGAAGCGGCTAACTGTTTTGATGTCTTTGTGATTCTGCAAAGGCTGAAATAAAAACCTGGATAATTCACTTATCGATATATACCTCGATTCATTTATCGAGAATAATTCACTTATAACCAGAGGGGCTTATTTTTATAACAGAAGTTTTTTTTTTTACACGCTCATAACATTTATAACTTTTTAAGATGACTCGGTACCTAATTTTTTTTCTAATTATCAACTTAAAAAAAAAACATTATTACGTAAAAAATCATTATTATGCTAAACATTAAATACAAATAAGAATAATAAAAAATATGTTAATTAAAATTATTTCATTAACAAAATTTAAAAAAAATTTTCAACCACCCAATTTAAAACACAACTAGTATTTTATTTTATTAATTTTTCAGCTGATTTTTGAATTCGAAGTTACCATATTTTGGATAGATTTAAGAATAGGATTTTTTCTAAATAACATCAGTTTTTTTTTTTCTGAAATAATTATAATAATTAAATACAGTGAAAATTAGCAGAGAAAATGACTAGTTTTGAATTTTTTTTAAACAAAGATTTTAAACAAGGTATTAAATATTTTATCCTTACATTTCTTCCTTGTATTTTTATGATTATAGAATGGGGGGGGGGGGGACTCAAGTTTTTTATTTACACTTAGCGTTACCATTTTGATAGTATGAATGATTTGGAAAAGCAGTAAAGCAGTAAATGTAGTTGTATTTACAGAATCTGTCTGAAATTTTGACAGGATCTAGCCGAAAGTATGTGGTATCTAACGTGATAAAAAATCCGAATGGAAATTTTTGCGATAATTCACTATCAGCAGGGTGCCGAAAAAAAAACCCCTTAACCTGGATAATTTTTTTTTTCAGTCGCATGAATTTATCTACTTCTCTAAATTTTTTAAGTATTACAAACCAAAAATTGTAAGAACAGGCTGAATCAACGCACCCAACTTTTAGGATATAATGGTATTTCTAAGAGCCTACGTTTAATCGATTTTTTGTCATTTTACTCTATATAAGACCGCGGGATCCTCTCACGATTGTTACTGATTATGATTTCTGACTAATAAATAATATTAGGAATTAATAATTAACATTTCAAAAACAACTTTATCTAAACAAAACAGGCATGCGATTTACATTTTTACTTTTATTATATTAAACAAGATATAACGAAACCTGCAAAAGTAAATAAAAATAACAAATTTACTAAATGGTGTAAAAATAGGTGCAAAATTTAAAAACTATATAAACATTAAAGTTAAGATAATCAACATTTCTATCTTCAATTCGAGATTTTAATGAGGAAAACGCTATTATACTGCTTCCAAACAGACTAAAACAGTCTTGAAATTTAAAAGTTCATTATATTACCAGCTTTAATTATTACTTCAATTATTGTTATCATTTGTTATTATTCATAGTGCAAATGTCCAGATCTTTCACGTACGAAAGCACTTGTGCCTAAAAAAATCAACGTTTTTCCTAAACATTAACGGGGTGGATTTCGAAAATGTTGCATTTCTATAATCTCTGATTCAAATTTGACAAGGGAAAAGTTGTATTTAAGTTTGTTTTAACAGATTGGACTTAAATATATAATAAATCTATAGTTTGCCGTTGAACTTTAAAATATTATATTTTATTTAGTTAAATAGATGACGACTTATTGAATAACATAGTAACCATGTATATTTATTTTTTATTTATTTATTTATTTATTTTGCAATTAAAATACCTTTCATTTTCCCTTTTACTTATTTAATTAATGCCAATTTATATTGACGATTTAGTGTAACAATTAAACCATGCATATTTTTATTGAATTATTTTGCAATTAAAATAATACCTTTCATTTTTCTCTTTTACTTATTTATTTAATGGCAAATTGTATATGCTTTACTGTTTTTATATAAAATTTTCTTTATCTCTCTACATTTGTATTAGAATGGGGAATTCCCGTTAAAGATTGTTTTTAATTTTTTAAGGAAATTTGTTTTAATGACAAGGTTTTACATCTTTGAGGATGATTTGGTGTTTTGTTTTTACTCGTATTTTGTGTGCAGCATGTCCCTAAATGGACCCTTGCGACACTAATCCCCCAATTAAATTAAAATTTATTAACCCACCGAAAAATTATGCCATGTTCTGATTGTTATAATACTTTTTACTTTCTTTATTTTTTACAAGCAGAAAATATTAGATTTATGAAAAATTTCGTCTTTCGATTTTCGATAGATTTATACACTTTAGAAATCCTGAACATGATTTGATGATTTTTAGAAATCGTCTGTCTGTCACTCTGCCATTCTGTATGTATGCCACAAAAAATTTGTGGGCACTTTATCAAAAGAACTAAATGCACCAGAATTTTACGAAACTTTATAATCAGTTTTACCTTGATATAAACTGGAACTGATTAGTTTTTGGAGCATATCGCTCAACAGGTGGCGTTGCAATGCTGCATTATTCACAATTTCCACAGTAGCTCTATCTCAAAAAATAATACATAGGTTTTCATAAAAAATTACATTCAGTTAGTCTTTGATATAATTTGGTTCTGATTATATTTTTATGCAAATCGTTCTACAGATGGAGCTGCCATGCTGCATTATTCATGATTATTGCAATAGCTAGATCTCTAAAACTAATACACGGATTTTCATCAAATTTCAGATCAGTTAGTCCTTGACATGAATTGACGTTTTTTTTCATTTTGGTGTAAACCGCTCAACAGATAGCGTGGCTATTTTGAATTTTTTGCGATTTCCACAGTAACTCTATCTCTAGAATTAATGCATGAATTTTTTTAATAAAATTTCAGATTCAGTTAGTCCTTAATATAACTTCGTGTTGTTTACATTTTCACGTAAATCGTACAGTAGGTGGCGCTGTTATGCTTTATTCTTCACGATTTCCGCAGTAGCTCTATTAAGAACTACTGCATGGATTTTCATCTAACTGTAGATTCAGTTAGACATTGCCATAAAGTTTTTGCTAATTAGGGTTTAGTGTAAATCACCCAACAAGTGGTGCTGCTTTGCTGCATTTTGCGTGTTTTAGGTGATTTTAACGAACAGTCATATCTCGAGAACTAATGTCCTTAGTTTCATGTCATTGGAATCCCCATGATGGGCATAGATTGCCATTTACTTTTGGCACTGTGATAGCAAATTTTGAAGTATTAGCATGCATGATATAGAACAAAGCTTAAAAATAATGAATTTCAATAACAGTTATTCGTTTTCTACAGTAATGAAGCGTAATTAGGGGAGGGTTATCATAATAGGCAATTGGATGTCCAGAGCAAATTAGAAAGTAAAATAGTAAGTTAAGCAGAATGCCCGATTAATCATAAGATGGCCCCACCAGTGGCCGAGAGGTTCTGACCTCAAACTGGTAGACGGTAGGTGCTGGGTTCGAACCCAATCGCGACCGTCGGCCTAACCGTTCGGAGTTTTCCGTGGTTTTCTTTGAACCTTGCGTAAATACGGGTTAGGTTCCCTTAGAAAGACCTCCACGGAGGGCACCCCACCCCTTAGGGCCTATATCCAACAGCGTAGATAATTGGCCGACATATATACAAAACAAAAACAAATCATAAGATGATGATGCACTTTGGCGCTAAATTGAAAAAGCATAAAAAATACATTTTTTTATTTTATGTTAAAGTTAATAACAAGTTGAGGAGTTTAATTGGTTCAAAGATACTTTCTATCAGAATATGCTCGGACTTAAACTTTACTTTTATCTTCTACCGAACTTTTACATAGATAAAAATTAATTGCATTTTAATGTGGTAAAGATCATTGATTTGGCATCAAATTTTATAATATTTTATTCAATTATCAATCTTGTTCAGTACTTAGACATTATGAGGCCCGAAATTATCCTGCATTTCAAACACAACTATTTCTGCAACTTCTGCCGCAAGTAGGTAAGTGAGAGGGCCTAGGCAGTTCAGTCAATCAGTGTAAGTGGTCATGCATTTTTCATGGTGATGTTCGGGGGGGGAGGGCAATATTACGGCTAAGGCTGACGGACATACATGGACGATGATGGTTGACGATCAACACCAATGCGAAATGAAGCAGGGAACGTAAACCAATGCACTTTGAGTAGTTGTAGTTCGTTATCATTTGAAGAAATGAGCTATATCTTCTAAAATGTATTTTCCGAACTTTCTCATGTTTTAAAAGACTGTGAAAAAAGTCTTATAATGAAACAATTTTACGTACTGTAGATTATTTGAGTTCCTGTAGTGGAGAAATCCAAGTTTATATTTAATCTGAAACAAATAAAAATACACAGTAAAACAAAAAGAAAAAAATCATGCATTAAGCATGGATTATGAAGAACTTTCTAACACATTCAGAATAATGTAACAAAACTGTACCGTTTAAAAAATTAAAATTTTACGTCTCATTTCATCATATCAAAATATATAACCAGGGTCGTAGCTAGAAGTAATCCATAGGGGGCTCATAATTTTTTTTTCTCTCTCTAACGCAGAAAGATAAATTAGTTCATATTCACATTGTAGGTACTATGTTTCTTATTAAACTTAATTCTATACAAACTTCATTCACTTATAATAACTTTATTCTATAATATATATATATATATATATATATATGATGAGGAAAATTTTGAGTGTATGACTGGTGCAAAATTAAATATTATGTTAGTTTCATATATATAAATAGGATGAGGGAGTGTTAAATTACTTATTTTAGATGCAATTTAGTAATTCTGCGAAACTGTGAAAGGGTCTCAAAACTAAATTATTTTTTTTAACAGAATTTCATTTGAATTTTCGAAACAGAAATTCATTTAGTGACCTTGGAATCTTTTCCAGGGGGGGGGGGGGGCTCAAAATATTTCAGGGGAGCTGAGCCGCCCATAGCGCCCCCTTAGCTACGGCCCTGTGTATAACACATGTCAAAAACATGTCAAAACCGAATTTCAGTTGCTCCCATCTACAATGGGAAAATTATTTGAATTTTTTAGCTGCCATATGTATATGATATAGAGATTTGTATCTATTAACAACATGCATTCCAAAATTTAGTTCATTTAAGAGATACATGTACCTCAGTTGAAAATTTCCCTTCAGCAATTTTCTCTAATAAGGAGAATGGTATGCAAATACTTTTGTACAGCCCTGTATATGAGGTATAGAATTTATTTATAAAGATTAATATGCAAAAAACTGATTAAATTTAAAAGCACATACCGAATTTTAAAACATACTCTCCAGCAATTATTACGCAAAACAGAGTTCTTTTGTGTCTCTCCGTAAATTAATAAAAATTGCTATTTATGCTGTGTTTTAACGTTATCGTAGTAAAATTTTGTGATTTATATCAGTTTAAATGCATTTGAAATAGCACAATGTCATTAAAATACTCTTTAAACGAGTTTTGCCTACATTTCATAATGTAATCGAATTCTTTTGAGTGTCTCTGTAAATGAGCCATTAATCGTACATACTTTATGAATAACACCATACGTGCTTTTGTGACCCTAAATAAGCCTTATCATTTGCATAAAAATCCAAGTATATTGATAGGAGTTAGAGCGTGGATAGACGGACAGACAAACCGAAATCATAAGCACTTTTCAACTTTGTTGGAAACTACTAAAAATGCTGGTACTTTTTTGGTAATTAATAGAATGCTGAATGCTAAAAAATAACTTGCTGAAAGACTGCGCTTTTTCATTTTGAATATTCCTGTTTAAAAATGACGACAATAGTAGCTGAACCCAGTTATTTATAAGTTCCTGATAAATTTAAAAAATATTTCCTAGAAAAGTTTTGGGCAAGTAGCAATTAATGGTAAAAAATGTTTCTGTATCTTTTTGTTTGTTTGTTATTTGTGTTTGTTACAGCATGACATAGTAAATTTTAAAATAAATATTCAGTTAAAACTTCAATTTTTAATAGCAATGAAAAGCATGATAATTCTAATTTTCTTTTTGTATTTTTCTTTGTAGTTGTTATTTAATTAATAAAATTACCATATTGCGAGTAATGATTCTGTACAATTAAAACTCTTTTAAACGATTTATTATTGCAATCAGTTTTAATTTGTATAAATGTATAAAAAATGATATTTCAGAATGATTAGTCTCTTAAGATTACTTTATTATTTTTATTATTCTTATTATTTAATATAGTTATTTATTTATTTAAAATAACTATATATATTTATATTTTTTACAGAATTTTATTTCTGTGGTGTAAATTTAATATATTTTTAAGATACTAGACATTCAAACTAACAAAACATCTAAAATATTTCCTATATGTGTATTATTTCAAAGTTCTGCTCATGAGTTCTGAATCACCTTATTGAAAATTTCATTAGAAAGATAATTTTTTTAGAAGAAATAAAGCATTCTCTTAATTCTTATCATTTTATGTAACTAAAAAAATGTTGATGTAGTTTTTGATGCTGAAGAAATATTATTCAGTCAAGATTAAGAATTTGACGCGCCTGACCGAGGCCTTTACAAAGCAAAAAAACGGGCCAGCTTGGTCGATAAAAAGAATTTTGAGGGCCTACCGGTCGAATAAACGAAGCTAGTAAATTATCAGCTACTTTCAATGAATGACTTTCGCTAGAATAAGGGTAAATGTTGGTCACGAGCCGATGCCAGTTTGACAACATCATTGCAGAAAAAGTAACATATCCACTACAGAGATCGGCATCGGACATAGTTACTGAGCCTCGATTATTATTATTATTATTTTCAGCAGACTCGCTCCGTGTTTGAATAAAGCATAGTCGAGCCGGGCCGAAACTGGACTTAATTGTTTTCAGGATGCATAGGACAGGCAACATCTTTAGAAAAATATTAAAGCAATAATGAAATTATATTAACGTAATCTTTGGAAAATACCTTAAGAGGGTTCTCAAATTCACTGCTCAACAACGCGAAAATTCGATGCATTTTCTGACTAACATTTAACTGCAAAAGCATAAAATTGTCCCGCCTGACTATTGAAGGGATTTGGAATCGAATAAGTTTTCCATTTTTGATAAATAAATTATTTATCGACATATACGAGATTCTTGTCACTCATTCACATTTTTAGCTTTTCCTGTGATGTTGCTTCCAGAAATTCGATTTTAAACACTATCTTTATCAGTATTTTTCAGCTATATTGTCTTTATAAAAAAAAAAAAAAAATGGATAATGCAATTTGATTACATAGTTTCTGAATAAGTATATCTGCTTATCGTATGTGCCCCCCCCCCCCAAAAAAAAAAAAAAAAACAAACAATGAATTTAGAAATGTGTAAGAAAGTAGCTATTTTGGATTTGAGAAAAGCGTTAATAAATGACATGTAAATGGTTTCAGAAATCTATTTTTTATTATACAGCTTCTAAAATTGTGATGTGTTTAACACTCTTTTTCTTTACTTTCATTCAAAACAACATTAATTTTCTAATGAAAACTTATTTGAATGTTGAAACGCCTAAGAATCTAATTAATCATTAATTCTGCTTAGAGGTCTGCACGGGCCCGGGCCTGGCCCGTGGCCCGTACCCGGCCCGGCCCGCGGGCCGGGCCGGGCCGGCGGAATCGTTTCGAATTTTCTAACGGGCCGGGCCGGGCCGGGCCGGCAGATTTAGAATAGTTTTTTCAGCGGGCCGGGCCGGGCCGACAAACAACATAAACGGGCCGGGCCGGGCCGATAAAAAAAATTTTCGGGCCTGCCGGCCCGTTCTGAAGATTTAAGCAGAAACGATAAAATATGAGCTATTTTCAACGAAAATGGTTTTAACGAGAATAAGTATAAATGTGGCTATACTAGTTTGACAGCGTCGATATAAAAATGCACAGTGTATCGGCATCGGAGAATTACATTATGTATAACCCGTTTTAATATGTTTTTAGCTGACTCATGCCGGTCCGAGATCACGCTTGCATTACTTTTCTACATATAGACTGGCCGGACCGGTACTAGACTTAATTATTGGCAGAAAACGTGATTTGTAAAATTATTAACAGTGATAAAGAACTTATGTTAGCTTAGTCTTCGGATATATACTTTTTGATGATTTTTAAATTAATTTCTCAATAATGCGAAAGTTTGACACATTTTCTGATTAATTTTAAATTGTAAAAGTACAAAAGTGATAAGCCTAACTATTGAAGGGATTTGGAATCGAATAGCGTTTTTCATTTTTGGTAAATAAAATACTTGCATAACTTTGTTGAGATATAATAGTTTCTCAAATGATTGCAGGTTTTTCTCCCTTGCCTTGCTATTGCTTCCGGAAATTCTATTCAAAACGCTAATTATGACAGTATTTTATTTGTTTGCAGTATTCTTAAATTGCTTGTATCAAAAAATGGATAACGCTATTCGATTATATAATTTCTGAATAAAGATATCTGCTAATCTTATGCGTTTCTGAGAAAAAAAAAATGAATTTAGAAATGTATCAGAAAGGAGCTTCTTTGAATTTAAGAATGAATTTGGAATTGAAATCTATAATAAAATGATATAGAAATATATTTATAAATCTTCTTTTATTAAACAACTTCAAAATTAATGATGTTTTTAGCTTTCTTTCTTTTTTCTTTTATTCTAAGCCATATTAATTTTTTAATGAATCTTTATTCGAATATTGAAAGCCTAAGAATCTAAGTAATCATGTTGTTTAACGTTGTTAATGTGTATTTGCTGTAAAATATACTGTAAAATCATTACATAGATATGTACGCAGTATTCTTTAAAGGAATCTTAGTTATATGATAAAAATCGGAATTTTTCAGAAATGGTAGAAATTGTAACGGGCCAAAACGGGCCGGGCCGGGCCGGGCCTGTTTTCGCTGATTTTTGTACGGGCCGGGCCGGGCCTAAAATATAAAAATTTAAACGGGCCGGGCCGGGCCCGGGCCGAACTTTTGAGTTTTACAACGGGCCGGGCCGGGCCGGGCCGGGCCTGGAAATTCCGGCCCGTGCAGACCTCTAATTCTGCTATTGTGTATTTTCTGCCTTGCGAAGACATCGTAATTTAAAAATATATCGTAAATATGTAATGTATGCACCTGCGGTATTTTTTAAAGGAATCTTGAATGTGTTAAGAAAAAAAAATATTTTTTGCAGAAATTGAGTCGGACCGAATCGGGTCGGATCGGGCCGTCAACTGTGAAAATATGAGCGTTGCGAACTTTGATTTTTTGCACTGGGCCAGTCCAAGATAACTTTCGTTCGGGCCGGGCCCGGGCCTGGAAATTACAGCCCGTGCAGACTTCTAGACTCGTGTAAAATAAACTTTTCCTTTGAATGTGATTTTTGATTGAGAAGGAAAGTTTAGGTTACGAATAAATGAGAAAATTCGAATTCTTACCAGAAATTTTTACATTATTAAATGATAGACATTTTGTAATTAACTAAAGTACACATTTTTTATTTCATTATTAATTTCCTTTTATTATATTGAAACAGTATGGATAAAGAACTTCCTCGTGATCAGTGCCCTCGGAATGGGGTTAAAAATAATTTCAAGGCTATATTTTTTTAATCAAGTAAAACCACAAACAGTTAAGAAAAGAGAGGGAAACTTTGAATAATTCATAACTTATTGTTATTCATAAACCACTTGATGCTGTTAATATTTATACATTGACGATGATAGCTGCTACACACTTGAAATTAGTCTTCATTTATGAGACTCATTTTGAGGTTAAAAAAAAACCATAGT
The DNA here is from genome assembly GCA_964019185.1 of Maratus speculifer. Classification (NCBI taxonomy): domain Eukaryota; kingdom Metazoa; phylum Arthropoda; class Arachnida; order Araneae; family Salticidae; genus Maratus; species Maratus speculifer. The sequence continues at coordinate 389,852,970 of OZ025292.1, read as the reverse complement.
TTCAATAAATGAAATAATAGGATGATCATGTAATGCAGTAATATAATGCAATAATACTAGCTTGCGGCCAGAATAGGATAACTGATGATTACTATTATTTTTTTCTTTTGCATCTTGTATTTTTTTTTTTTTATTACGTTTTATTTATTACTCGATAGATATCACCATAATCAATGGTAAATTTTAGATAAGTGCAAAGAGATTTTATTATTGATATTATTTTTATTTATTAAGACAATTTCTTGGAGTTAATAAATTGAAGAAAACCGTTAAAATTTAGTAGTGACAAATGGCTCACTGCTGCGCATCTTTTTTTACTACTGCACATGTGTTAACTGAAGGTTGAGTTATCTCAAAAGAAAAAAAAATATGTTTTAGAGGATGCAAACACATTAGTTTTGAAACAGCAGTTTTATTATTAGAAAACTAGAATACTAATATCTCAAAACTTTCGTTTTGTTAATTACCTTTTTTTTACTTCCAAGCAATTCAATTATAATATTTTGCAAAAAGGCAGAAAAAAAAATTGTTACAAGATATTTTAGCACATACTGCTTTTCAATTATTTTAGAAAATAATTTTTGCATAATAATAAAAAAGCCGATTTTTCATCGGTTGAAGTGACATTAAATTGAACTTTCGATCTACCTACATTACTTGTTCTCTTCTTTCTGGGAAGATGGAACAAAAAAATCAATCTGACATCGCACACAGAAATGTTTTGCTTCTTCGACATCCACGAATGCACATCTTCTCACGTCCAACCTCTGGACGTGATATTTGGCAAAATCCGGAGCTTACCACGTGCACCAAGTGCATCACGTTCTTTGGACTTTTTTGGTCACGTGGTCACACGTGACCAAAAGACGCGCAGAACATGCCCACTACTCTGTTATTTTCTTTCTTGTCCCAGTAATGTCTTGTTGGATGTGTTCAGGAAGGGTATTGTGCCTTATGAAATATGCACGTTGTCTATGCATTTTTTATAGTAATGGTATGATTTGTTGGCCAGATTTCTAGTATATGGAAGCATTAGGTCATTGAATATTGACCAGGCTGTGTTGTTTATTTATCGTTTTTCTTTAGATATGCAGTAAAGTTCCCCCAGAATATTATTGGTAATGTATCTGAGGTCAGTCTTCGGAAGGTGATTTATGTTAAGCAAAATATTAAGCTATTGAATAAGAAAAACGCTGTTACCTTATTTTACCTTAAAATTATACCACTACTTCTAGTTGAAATAAAATGTATATAAAAGAAACCGCTATAACTCGACTACCGCAGTAAAATCAGAAGGTATTACTCAGATGGTTCGAAAAATGCGAATTTTTATGAGAAAGGAAATCTCTAATTTGGCACAATTTTTGCAGAAATCCACTTAAGTCGATTTCGAGTTGATCTATTCTATAATAATTAAACTTAGGAAACTTCTTTTACGTGAGTGGTTCAACAATTATTGTCCTAGTTTATGTAAAATATTTGTAGTACGGTGGTTGATATTAAATATCGAAGCATAATATATTAGATGCCTACATTCTCAGTTTCAGTATTGTAGTAATAGTTCAGTATTGTATTAATATATTTTTGGAGGGAAGAGTGAAAAAAATGGGGAGGGGGGGGTAAAAGGCTAGTTTGTAGCTTATCCTCCTCAGTCTTGAGACAAATATTACGAGGGACCACAGAAACTGGTTTAAAATTGTTATGATACATCTCCAAAGTTATAGAAGTCTACACTCTTAAAACGAAAGAGCTGATTTGGCTTCTCATGAAAGAGCTGTAATTTTTTTTCGATCACAAAAGAGTTGTTTTTCAAACAATTAAATCTTCTTGATCTAAATTGGTTATTTAAATAGCTCAACTTCATTTAAATTGGTTAAAACTCGAGTTATTTCAACTCTTTTTTGAGAAGCTGCCTTTCAACATTGAGATGAGTGGATTTCAGCTCAACTTGAGCTATTTTGTGGCTGACTTTTTAAGAGAGTATATATCGATGCTTATGATGTGCATGAATTTATTAAAAAGGTCATGAAATAATTTTAACAATTCTTAAAGGATTTAAATTATTTAAAGAGTGTTCTTTAATGTCTCCTACAGGCGACATCAGGACTGAGAAGGTTATAGTGTTAGATTTGTGACAGTGGATGAGGCGTGGCTACACTGTTAAAAATTTCGTGCTACTTTGAACCAAGATTTGGTGCTCGCAGCTATTACAAGCTGCCACCATAGGATGGTTCAATCGAAGCTCCAAATCTTGGAACGAGTTTACACCATATTATTTGAAAAAATGGTACTATGGTTCAACCGAAGTTCCAAATCTTGGAACAAGATTTCACCATCTTATGGTGGCAGCTACTAAACACCAAATTTCGGTTCAAAGTAGCGCAAAATTTTTAACAGTGTACTGTCGCCTGGACTGTATTATAGTGATATAGCTATGTCTCATGCATTGTCACAAATCTGGCCCCATAAGGTCCAAACCACCTTTTCCCCCTCATCCCACATTTAAAAAAATCTTTCCAAAAATAGGTTTTTAAAACTTCACTTCTCCCTCAAAAAATAATTTAATATAGCAGCTATGATTCTAAAATTGAGCATGTAGGATCTAAGATATTAGATTTCGATATTCCATATCAACCATCGCAGTATAAATATTTTACTTACACTAATGAGAATAATTATTGACCCACCCACTTTTAATTTAAAATTCATTATTTGTTTTTGTGTCTCATTTTTTTCTTAAGTAAAATCCCTCTTTTATTCAAGAGACATTTTTCCAATCATTGTTTTGGGCAAGCCTGTCCTGGATGAGTTGGAAGCATAGTTGAAGATATATTGCCGTTCTCAGAGTACGCCGAAGAGGTAACACATCCAATGAGGTAAATGAAGGAGCTTTCAAGAGTTTTTTTCTATCCCATCAGAAGATAAATAAAATAAGAATAATTTATTATTTTTTACAAAGTAATTAAAATTTTAATATTATTCTTATAGTTCTTTGAACTACACCGTTAAGATTTTGTGGTTGATTGTACCAAATTTTGGTATTGCAGCAGTTGCAGCTATGATGATGAAATTTCGTTCCAACATCTAGACTTATGAGACAACTGGAGCTTCAAACGTTGAACAATATTTCACCATCTCATGTTGGTAGATACTGCAGTACCGAAATTTTGTTCAAGCCAACGCAAAATCTTTAACTTTGTACACGATGGACCACTAAGATCATGCCTAGATGAAAAAAAAAGCCCCCTCATTTACACTTTACTGTAATAACATTAACACCTATATTTTACAGCAGAAATATGTAATTCTAAATAGTGAACATAACTGTTAAAAGTTATTAGTGACAAAAAAATCGTAGAAGTTATCCACTTTTAATTACAATTAAAGTAAGTGATTTTTACTTCATGCTGTAACTTTTATTTCCATTTCTTACAACTCCATCTTAACAAGTTTTACTGTACGTTTAAAAACTAAGGAATATTTTAAATTATTTTTTAATCGTAAATGATGTTTAATTTATGTTGTAATTTAATTTTAAAAAATTACATTTTTAAGTTTCTTACCAATTTTTCGAAAAATTGAAAAGCTTGGAAACACTTTTAAACATGCATTTTAAGCTGTAATTTCCGAAAAAATTATATATTTTTTTACTTCCTTGTGATCACATCTTAACAAGTTCTACTAAAAAGCAAAAAGATAGAGAATACTTTAAAGTAATTTTTTATAATAAAGCAGTTTTTTTAATGTTTGTTTTCGAATAATAAAATATTGCTTAAAATTTTAATTCAATAATTCTATAAAGACTATGTATTTAAAAAAATTCTTATGCTATGTTATCGTTGTAAATTTACTCGCAAGTTGTGTTTATCATGATATATCAGACAAAAAAATAAATTTATCTCTATGTAATTAGTGATTTTTTATGAAAATTTAACGATAATAAAACTATTTAATATGCATTAAATAATTATCTGCATTTTTAATAAAAATTAATAAATATTAAAAAGGTGGAGAGCCAGGCACTATATCGAAGACTCTTGTTAATGCGTCTCCGCCAAACGCAACGTCTTTCTGTAGTTAATGAGAGCAATTTTGTTTTCACCATCATTTTCTATTAGCAATTAATGTTAAAGATATCGCTTGAATCATAAAATTTTTCGGATAATATAGATTTTTTTTTTTTTTTTTTTTTTCTTTTACAAACTGGCCGAGAAGAATCAAAATTAGTTATTTGAGGGAACATTATCTTTGAAGCTGATTTACTATGAAATTTAAAAAATTTTATTTCAAGACATAATAAAACGATATTTCATTTTGCAATTTTACAAAATAATTAAAGATATACGAGTACCACTGCATCCTTTCACATGTGCCTTGCGTCCTGCGTTCACTTCATTTAAATAATTAATAGGGAAAAAAAACTTCCATAAACCGTAAATGATTAATTTAAGGATATTTTTAACTGTATTCGCAGAACCTTACTAAAATTTTGTATTCTTTTTTGAAAAGATTTTTCAGATAAGGCATTTAAAAACGTTTTCTTTAAACAGAGAAGACTTATTTTGTAAAGTATCGAACTATTCGTAAAACTTTTTACTAATTCAGCAGAACTTTTTCTTCGATGCATATTTTTGTGAATTCTCTTCCGGTGAAGCTCTTTGCGTGAAGCGAGCATGCATATGTATAGATCTTGATACGAAAATGTGTATCTGTTCGATTCTTTTAAACTGGTGGATGCGTGCTCATAAATACACGAGTTGAAAAAACAGGAGACTAGAAAACTTGAAGGGGGTTGTATATGTGTTCAAAAAAGCGAAATTTTCAGCAAAAAATCATTATGGAAGTTTCAAGTTATTAGAAAAGGTAAATTTCCTTTCTATAAAAATACAGTCGAGTCTCTATATAACGAAATCCATCGTTCCAGTAAAAAATTCGTAGAGAATAGAGAAATTCGATGTATAGAGAATGATGTTAAAAATCGTATTTAATGTGTAAATATTGAACAAATATAATTTTTGATTAAGAATTTGAAATGTTTAAAAGTAAATATTAACATAACATTTTATTTCTTAATTATTTACTCTGTTTTAAAAATGAAAACACATTTATTTGAAAGATTAATGAAAATCAAATAAGGAAGTCTTGCATTAATTTTAGACGAAGATATCTGTAATTTTTTGTTGCTTTGATTTTAAAATTGTTATGCCCTTAAAAAATGCTGAAATTTTAGCAAGGAATTAAAAATTGTAGTTAATATTTTCTTCCATTTGAAGGCCTCTCTTATGTGCCTCTCATTGATTCCTCTCTTATATGTGTAACAATCCAATTGACTCTGTTTTGAGAAGGATGTGGAAAGGTGTGTGGAAGGTGGGATGAATTCGTTGGATTTAAAGAACAAGGAGAAAAGTAATAAAAAAAACCCTCAGCACTGAACGATAAATCAAAAATAAGTGGTGGAAAATTGATTCCAAATGATTTCGAAGCTTTTTAAAAACTGAATAAATTAAGACCAATTTATGAAAAAATTCGTTATATGGAGATAGATATTTCGCTATATAGAGACTGTTTTTAAAGTAATCATGAGAAAAGGGGACCGTTCCTACTAAAAATTCATTATATAGAGAAATTCGATGTATGGAGTTTCGTTATAGAGAGACTCGTCTGTACTTATATTCGCACTTTTTTAAACAAAACTTTTACAGTATCAGAACCTTTCAAAGATAATTTACAAAATTATTTAAAATATAAAACATTCTCAATTTTTGCAATTTTTTTAAATATTTAAATATTTAAATATTTAAATATTTAATATAGACAATTCAAGATAAAATAAAAATATGCCTTTTCGGTAACAATTTTACTGCCAAAATGCGGTACGTTATGATTCATCTTCAGTATTCAGGTCCAAATTGTGTTATTTGAGTAAATGTTATTTGTCGCAAGATTGATTTTTAAAATATTTTGCCTTCACTTTTTAGGTATTTACGATGGAATGTGAAGTAGAGCCAATTACGTTTATACAATCGCATGTAAAGGGAAATAAAAGGAGTGTTTATTTAATTCTGTATTGTCATTATTATTTTCGGCCAAAACATTATTAATCTTTTTGTTACATTTATAATAACAAATAACTAAATTTTGAGTTAAAGCATTCAATTCAAGTGTGTGTGAGTGTGGGAAGTGGGAGGGGGAGGGGCAAGAGTTTGACGCTTGTGTGAAAAAGTCCCTTGCGGAATTGACCAGAAGGCGTATTACCTCATGGAGTTCAAGACTGAAATTCCAGAATTATTTAAAATTCGATTCGTATATTAAAACACAATCGGTGTGTCAATCATATCTTGGTGTAAAACATCAGAAAACCATTACCATTGTGTTTTTCTGCTTCCTGTCCTCCATGTTTTCACACCTTTGGGTGCAGGAAAACAGAACGACCTACCTATGAATCAACCGCTAAAATCGAACTTCGTTCATGTGCTTTCCACCGAGACAGGACATGGCAAACCGAACTTTAATATGCGAATTCAGTTTTAACTTATTCTGCAATTTCAGCCGTGAAGCCGGTGAGGCAATTGATTGTGCCGCCGTTTCCTGGTCTATAATTCACGTATGCATCAGTAAAATAACTACTAAACTGAAAAAAGAAAAAAAAAACTTCTAAAACATGAAATAAAAAGCAATATATATTTTGATAGCTGTCAAAAAGTGGACAAGGTAAGGAGGACGGAGAAAGTTCGTAAGCATCAGCATTGAATATACATTGTCTTTACAATAGAAACATTTTAAATGAAATTCGATTAAGAGAAATATTTGACTTACATTCCAAATATTTGCAATAAAACAGCACTACTGCGAAAAGGCTAGTATTTATTTATTTATTTATTTATTTATTTATTTATTGTGAATATTGATTTAAAATGAAAAAAAAAAAGGTCATACGCCAATGTTAGACAACATTTGATTATAATATTGCCTGAACTGGCCAAAATATAGACAAGATATAACCAATATTGTGCAATATATATACAAAACAAAAAGTACTGGATCAGCATAGTTATGTTATTAGTAATATCAGAACAGAGAAATTTCCAAAATTTAAAAAATTTTATATTTTCAATCTACTTGCTTGAATTTTAGTTATGTTTGATTTTATTATTATTTTTTAATTACATAAATAACAACATCTTTGCTATGATTAATCGTTAATAAAACACAGAATTAATTAAAAAAAAAAAGTTCAGACAAATATACAATAAAGCATGCATGATTCAGGTAAGTTTGAAACATTACATTTAAAAAACTTTTTATGAAAATATGTTCAAAGTGTATTCAAAGTATTCTCCTTTAAAAAAAAAAAAATATGTTTTCTTTATTCTATATATGTCAGCCTTTTCCAGTATTTCCATAGCTTTTGATTAGTGCATAAGTATGGTAAAGAGGTGCCGTCAAAAGATTTTAGTACATATTTATCGCTAAATAATCTGTGGCGGTTTCGAAAAAATATTAATGTACAATTGTTAAGAATTAATTAATTAAAAATACATCAATAAATTATGCAAAAATAATAAGATTTACTTAACAGATTTTCTATACAAGTGGAAAGAATATTACATTGTGATACAATCCGAAAAGCTTTAAATTCTTAAAACTTGTAGAATAAGCGATATCTGAAATATATTGAAGATTAACTTCATCTTTATGGTTCATTTTTCCTTTAGAAAAAATAATCATAGGAAGAATCAGCTAACCTGTAAGACATATAATGATATCTTTCTTTACTTTTGAGGTAACGAACATGTTTGAAAAATATATAATCTGAATTTATTCAAGGATGAATAATTTGTCAGTCGAAAACCTCCATGGAAGCTTTGTATTAATTATATAGTTCGTCTTTATTTAAAAAGAAATAATTGGTACCTTAGTCCTATATCTGACAGTAAAAAATGAAATATTTGTTTTAATGATGATGTAACCAGAGCAAGACATCTAATTTTTAAAGATGTCATTATTTTAACTGTTTATTTTCAACAGACCCATCGTCATCTCAAAATACTTATTGACATGGTTATTTATTGCCGTCAGTTTGTCTTTGTCATATAGACATCTATATTAAAGACTTTTATAAACCGCACTTGTAATTAATTTATTAAAAATTATGAATCTCTTAAGAAGTTGAAATTTCGAATTCAAGTAACGTAAATTTATTACTAACGTAGAAAATATTTATTGAACAACATGATACAATAAACTTTATTTATTGGAAAATTTTATTTATTTCTAATGGACTTACCATTTTCAACTTTTTTTTATGTCTTTCTTAGAATTTAAACTTAATACTTCTCGCCTTTTTTTTTTTTAATATTTGAATTTAGAAATTTTTCAGTAAAAGAAAAATCATAATATGAAATGAAAGAACATTCTATTGTAATTTTATAAAAACTTAATTGTATGGAGGAACGTTTCAAAATTTAATAGTTTAAGATACATTGTGCATAAATGTCAATACGCACCTAATAACATACTCATTTATGAATGCATGTTGAAACTTCTTGTATGTTTAAATTTTCCGAAAAAATTTAGTATATTATGTGTATCTGTATATTTTTCTTTTCTTTTTTTTTTTTTTACATTTAAAAAAAATATTTCTGATAATTCTAAGAAGGGATGATTATTTATACATTAATAGCAGCCTTCGCTCGCTACGCTGGTCGGTTTCTCTAATAGAACCTTGAATTAAGCGAAGTACATCTAGTAAAGATTTTAAAAACTTAATGTTTAATCAAATATTTATAATTGTTCTCTTATTCGTATAATCTTACATTATCCTGTTCAAAGTCTATGCCACATGAGAGGTATCAATAACGTTTAGAAGAGCACCCCCCCCCCCGGGTTTCGGGGGTTGCCCTATCGAATACCCCTATCGAATTCTCCGGAATACATCCTCTGACCGCTTCTTTGACATTTTCATATATTATAAACAATATCTATGGGAATGCTCTGTAAAAAAAAAAAAAAAAAAAAAAAAAAAAAAAAAAAAATTCTGATCTAAAACGATTAAACAATGCAATTTGAAGATAATTTGAATATGCCCCCCCCCGGGGGAATATTGAGGGGTGTGGGAAAAGGTTTGAAATTTTTTAACCCCCTTCCACTTTATCCCCCTCGGGGGTGGTAATTTTTGAAATCACTGAAACACGTATTTTCGATCCCCCGTTTGACCCCAATAGGGGCGGAATTTCCAAAAATCTCATCTCAGTGTATAAGGATAGAAAACCAACGATTAGAGATTCATGCCCAAATAATACATGAAAAAATAGCAAACAACCGTTTCGAATCTACTATCGAGATTCTTCATCAGTGCAACATTCATCGAGCTATAAAAATCAAAACTGAGCAAAAATAAATAAAAATAAATCGTATTATTTAATTATAAGGGAAATTTAAAAAGTATAATGATGTTTTATTTAAAGATACAAATATTTACGTACAAAGAAATTGATTAATATATTAAAAATATTGCACATTCTAAAGTGAAATCATAATCGAAAACTTTTGAGGTACCTCAACGAAGAAATACTGTAATAATGTTATTTTATTTATTTATTTATTTATTTATCTATTTTTGGATTACTATTTTTTAAATATTTCCATTGATACTTAAATATTAAATATTGTTCTTCTTTATTTGTTTTCTGTTTAGTAAAGGATAGACAGTAAACTCATGTCGAAATTTAGATGCACAGATTTGAATATATTTTTAGATTATCTCATTGCACTCTGCAGAAGGTATATGTACATATTAAATAATTTCGTTATGGCGAATTATGTTAAAACAAAATTTTTCCTGGTGCAGTAAAATATTGAGTTCTAAATCTGGCCAAGTGTCATAAACATTTAGAAAAGCCTTTCAATTTAGAAAATAACAACAACAAAAAAGCGAGATAAATTCAATTAGAAATTTCATTGCGTAGAGCGAATAATTCTGAAGCATTTTTTTTAAATCTAATTGTGAAATACTTTTATATGATTATAGGATGCATAGACTGTTTTAATGTAAAAATCTCAAAATCAAATTTTGCTGAGTCTCTTTAGAAAAAACTACAAAATTTTCCCTTTATTTATTAATTATTTTTCTTTTCTTTCGTCTTCTTTCTTTTTTTTTCCTTTTGTCACAATTATCTAGATATTAGATGGACGATAAAAGCTACCGAAGTTTGATTGCAATGCTCAAAATAATGATGTTCGTAGAAATCGAAAACAAATAATCATTCTCTTTCATTGCTCAATTTTAGTCTTGATGAAATAAATTGTTTCAATGGCTGATGAAAAAGTATTTTTCCCTTATATTTTTACTATGACTTTCTCTCTCTTTTCCAAGTTTTTTTCTTTACATCTCCCTCACGCACCCTCCCTTCCCCCCTCCTCTCTTTTTTCACCCTCTGAATGTCTTGCAAATGGATAAAATTGTAATGTTGTTTTCTCTGCATTTTGCTTCAAATGCTGAGAAAATATGATTCTTTTCACAATATATATAAACTTAATTACAAATATTAATGTAATTTTTGAGAGTATAATTCATTCATTTATATATATATATATATACATATATATATATATATATATATATAAATGTATTATATAGAACCATCAGATAACACTACAATTCGACATCAAAATATGGAATAACTCATTAAACCGCAAACTATATCAAACATAGGAGTTGGCGAAAATTGGAACGATATTGGAAATGTGGTATTTAGCTGGTTCTCAAGGGGAATGCTAAATAAACACATTAATTGCGATTAATTTCTGATTAGAAATCAGAATAAACCTAAAAATGATTGCTAAATTTCCCGGTTAATCGCCATTGGAAAACATAGTTCAAAGAAAAATACTAGACAAATAATGAAACAATAATTGAATTATCAAAAAGATAAACTTATACGATAAATCGCCACCATGTGAGATAATTTCAAATTTCCAATCTCACTTTGCCAACAGTTATAGTTGACAGTTAACAGAGAAAGTTATATCCGAAACCAGAAAGATATAATTAATAATATATAATTAAAATAACTATTATTAAAAAAAATTAATTACAAAACAATAGTAAACAACAATGTTATGAACTTAATGAAAATAGTTAAATTATTTTATACTAATAACAAGTTTTAATTAATATCGATAAAAATTTACTTTAAAAACGATGATATATATATATACATATATATGTATATATATATATATAACCATTAATTGTATTACAATATATGAACCATTGAATTTAATAGAAAATTACCACATTGAACTATATATACTTACATAACCATTATATAATACTACAAATCAACATCCACAACGAATATAGAATAACCCAATGTGACAAACTTAAACTTGATAAAACAATCAAATGGAATTAGCAATATTGAAACAATTACAAATAAAATTGGAAATTGTGGTACGTCGCTTGTTTTGAAGGGAAATGCTACGCAGTCACAAAAATTGTGATTAATTTCTGAAGTAGAAATTAGGAAAATGCCCTAATGCATATTTTTCTACTATTGCTCAATTAATAGTAACCAAAAAATATAGAAGTCAATAAACCAGGACATGTAAAACATACACAAATTGAATCATATAATGAAACTGATGAGCATATTTTTATTTATTTATTTATTTATTTTTTGACCGTTAAGAATATAAATTAAAATGAGAAAAACTTACGTAGCTTTTTTGGAAAACTAGAAATTTAAATGTCTCGGAGACTTGTATTTGTTAGTTGCTTTGTTTTACACCCAAAACTTGCATGTTACTGAATAATTAAAAAAAAAAAATAAATATAATTCATAGAAATGGGAAATCGTATAAAAATTCAGATTTATATTTTTTAATGTATTTTTTGATTCCAACAGCATGTAAACTGAATCTTAATTTCATTTAAAACATTTTTCTATTTAGAATATTTCATATAATATCTTTCTCTAACGGATAGCTACTTTTTTTAGATACTTTTATAGCTACTTTTCTTTATAGATTTTTTTTTTGCATAGAATCTTTACATAATAAAGATAGACTCCGAGCAGCTTTCAATAAAAAATTCCTCGTGAAAGATTGAAATTTTTAAATTCGTAAATACTACAAGAGGTAATTCTTGAAGAATGCACCTAAAGACGTAAAAATTAGGATCACATTTAGAGAATTTAAGTAAATTGTGGGATATTTTGTGGAAATATAAATTATTTATAATGAATAATAAATATAAATAATTATTATTAACACTTTATTATTAATTATATAAATATTATTTTAATATATGCACATTGATTTTTTTCGTTTAACTATTTAAAGACTGGTGGAATATCTTTTATACCATTTAAAAATTTGATTTTTAAATTAAAGATTAAAAATTTGAAAATCAAGATTTGCATAAAAATTTTTGAACAAAACTTTATAATCTTGATAAAAAGAGTTGTAAAATTGCAGCCCATTATATTCAAATAAGGTTTTTTGAAAATTGATGTAAGCTTTAGGATTGTAAAGTTGGTATTTGGAAAGGCAAAATAAAAACAGATTTTTTTTATGGTGTCAAATTACAATCTACAAATTAAAAATGAAATTTTCAGAGAGGGCACGCGCCCCTGCTTCCCACTTTTTCTCCTCACGTAGAAACAACAACAAAACTTGCAACAAGAAAAAGAGCCAAGAAAAGAATTAGGTTTTTAAACCATTTCGTTGCTGTAATTTGATAGCACTTTACATGATCAGTTGCAAAAAATGCCAATGGGTTGACCGTTTTAGGTGAGCATGGTTTGGCACATCATAAAATCTATTATTATATTAATTCGTATACACATGAAACCATAAAGAATATTTTATTATTTATTATCTGTAGCCAGCTAACGAGAAAAGGCCTTAATGCTAATTTATCGTTTTATTATTAAGCTCTAAAAACAGTGAACAGTTGTATTGTTATCGGAAATATATTTTTATACATAATTTTTATAATTATAGTTTATCAAGAAGTGTTCTGCAAATTGATTACAGAGCTTCATCTTTGATACAAAAACAGTTCTAATTAAATAAAAAAAACAGTTCTAATTAAATAAAAAAGTGTTTAAAAAAACATTCGATTCCTCATATCTTCAGTCGTGCATTGCATGCTTTTAACTTTTAAAAATGAGTCCCTAGATGTGTGATAAAATTTGAAGAAGGAAAGAAAGATTTTATTTATAGAACACACTTTAAAACGTTTTTCACCTTTTCTGAAATTTTTCGTTTTTTTTTTTTTTTTTTTTTTTTTTTTTCTCTTTTTGTCATTTTGGAAATAAATATTCTACGTGTATCCTCCTTTCTGAATTCATCACAAACACACATTCTAACATTTTTAATTTTGTGGTACTCGCAGTGTTTTTAGTCTGAGTCTCTTTCATGCATTCTTATGGCTTCCGATTGCGTGGCATGTTGCAATGAGTAGCGTATCCCTTGCCTGCCGAGTGTTAATTTTTGATGCGATCCATACTTTGCGAGCGAATACCGGGCCCTCTTATTAAATTTGGCCCGATAGACAAGCGCCGGAAGCAGCCGCGTGTCACTGGTATCGATTGCGCCGTATATCTTCCGCGGGACAAGGCGCATTCCCGTCTCTTTTACGAGACCCGGGACGGGACACATTTAGAGGTAGTCTCTTCCGTAAATGGCTGATCCGGCGAAGTAGACATATTTGGACATTTGCAAAGATATGTTTAGAGATTAAAACTTTATCGTACTGCAAATACTGGAGCATAAAAAAATTAAGTAAAAGTAAAATAAATGTTTCAAAAATCTTAAAAGTGAAAACTAGGTTAATTTAAATGATTCTTGTTAAGCATGTCTTCAAAAACTTTTATTTATGAACTCTTTTCCACCTTTCAAGTCGTGCTCCAGGTATAATTAAAAGAACACTTCAAGGCATAAAAGTGGACATTTCATTTCAAACCTGGCGTATTTGTCGTCAGTAAATGATTTTCGGACGTACTAATTTAATTACCTTAAAGTTTAATTTCATCTTCAATATGCACGAGCAAATATCTATTTAAATTGAAAATACATTGTTTGGAAATATTAGTATTCAGGCTTTTTTAAGCGTGGCAACAGTAAATACGACAATGGATTTTTTTTAAGGGGGGGGGGGAGAAAGGCAGGTTTAGGTACCAATGACTATTTCCTTGTTCCGAAATTAAAGAAACGTTTATCTGGAATAGGGTTTTCTTCAAGCAGTTTCTTCAAATAAGAACAGCTGGCTCAGAATAGGCTCATGGTTACTGGCTGAGGAACATGGTTGCTATCAAGCTGAATTAAACAAGTTGGTCCAGGGTTTAAATAAATGCCTAAGTAGATTTGATAATTAATCTTTAAAATCGATTAAAATGAATGGAAAGTTATCGGCATGCATTCCTCTTAATTTCATTTTGTATTTTCTGTCGTTAATATGCATAATTTTTATTGCAATTGTAATTCCTTTTCTTATCCAGCCTCGTAAAAACAGCTGTTTGAAAAATATTGGTTAATTATCCATTAAAATAATCAATAAATGAATTTTTAAAAAATTGATTTGAAATCGATGAAAAATCCTCCTCTCAATAAAAGTCGAATTAAAAAATAATACTGGACATTGAGCACTTAAATCTAGTCATGTATGTGCTCCAAAATATGCTTAAATTGACATGTAGAGTTTAGATCCCATAAAAGTTATGTGACTAAGATATGTTGATCGACTTCAATATTAATATTCTCACCTAGAAAATTCTCCCATTAAAAATCCCTTTATTCAGCATACAGTTTCTACTAATTTTCATGTTTTTATATGAATTATGTAAGCTTTTGCAGGATAAACCGGAAAAGTGAAATAGACAATAAAGATTTAGAACCTTCGGCAATGTAAGAAATATCTTTTTTTTTTTTTTTTTAACTATTTGGAAAACAGTTGTTGTCTGAATTAGGGAAATTTGAAGTATATCTAAATCTTTTGATTGGCTGAATTCCGCAACTTATTTTATTTTATTCGTTTTTTTTTTATTAGTTCAAGTTTAATGTTCAAAAATGGAATACTTCTGTTTTTTATTTTATAATACGTTTTCTGAGTGGTTCAAGTTTATTGTCTAAAAATGGAATACTTTTGTTGCTACGATAACAAAAACAGTAATAAAAACTGAAAGAAGTTAATAATTTGAAAACAAATTGGGGTAAAGATTTCAAACACATTTCCTTAAAAAGTGCATTTTTTTCTGCACAACGGTGTAAAAATCTAAAATGTGCGATGTTTAGAAGTTTAAAAATTTGCAGTTCCGAAAATTGTAAAACTAAAAATTTCATTTAAAATTTATATGTGATGGGTCCAGGAATGTGAATTTTTAATCCATGTCATACGTAATATGAGGCGTTCAGAAGTCAATCTGATGAACTCCATGCAATAAAAATGCACATTTTAAACAGTTAAAGTTGTATATATCTATAACCTACTGTTTTCTTTTTTTTTTTATCATTGATCTAGGAACATTAATGTTTATTGCATGGCGCGCGTAATATAGGACTCGTTATGATCATCCTAAAAAGGATGTTTATTTTTACTATTAATGTAGAATTTATTTATAAGTCTATGAAATTATAGTCTTTGAAAATATTATTTTCAAAATAGTCGTTGTAATTTCTTAACCTTCCCACCCTGTTGAAATTTTACTCAAACTTGATTAAAATATTTCACACCAGAATTTTTATTTAAATCCATTTAACATACTAATTTAACTCAAATCTTTGTGTTATTTATTTAATTTACTTTATGAAAATTTTTCTGGTTTGCATCGAATGAAACGCATTATAGGACTGGGTCGATAAGACCCATTCAGGGTCGGAAGGTTAAATTACAATTTTGTTATTGTGTTTTCCTGCTTTTGGTTACAGGAAAGTACAGTGATACACCTATAATTCATCTTCTATTTTTTTTTTTTTTTTTTTTTTTTTGAGGGAGGAGGGGGTATGAATTGCACAAAAAATGTATGCAGTTTGATTGCAAGTTATATATGTATATATACATATTTTATTAGGATAGTTATTGTGGTTTACTAGTGGGATTTACAAAAGACTAAATTTAAAATTTAGTAAAATGCAAAAAGAAGTTAACTTTTACATATATAATTTAAATTTTGCGTTTCTAAATAAGGAAAATTAAATTAAAGTACTAATTTGCATTATTTTTTTGTGTGTGTGCGCGTTCGTAGTACCAAAAAAAAAAAAAAAAAAAAAAAAAAATTAATTGAAATTTTTGTAAAAATAGTACTTTGCATGCGTTTAAAAATCTGATAATTCTGTTGTTGCCAACGCTTACTTGAGTTCAGACGAAATTTTATGCACATTTTATGACGTCACGTTTGTGAATGAAACTACCACCATAAGTAATTACACAATTCATACATCTTTAGCTGATGCGTTCAGCATATCTGAATGTATGCAAAGATTTCTTTCAGGACTGGAATTAAACAAAAAGCGTCCTTCATTTTGATGGCAGGCAAATTCAAAATTTGATGTTATAAAATTCTTGTAAATTTTTATTTGGATGTAAACAAAAATCAGTTACTCCAGAAGAATCTGAATTTAATTGCTGATGCGTTCTCTATTCGCAAATGTTTCCAGTTTTTTTTTTTTTTTTTTTTTTTTTTTTTTTTTTTTTTTTTTTTTATTTACTGCTCTAAAAAAGAAAAAAAAATGAAGAAAAAGTAATTTTTAGAAATGTGTTCTACAAATTGCTTTTAAATATATCGTTTATTTCCCATTTTTATAATTTTTGAAATCTTTAAAATTATTATGGAACACGAGCAATGTTCTCACTGACATTTGACCAATATTATAATTTGGCGAATTAAGAATAAAAAACATTCGCCAAATGGAAAAATATTAGCAAAATAGATTCGCCGTGTAGCTCAAATAAAATTATCTTTAATCCTTTAATGTACCCCCCTTTTTTTTCAATATGTTCTAAAATAACCTAAGTTTTTATAACTGTGACAGCGATTGTTATTATTCTAATTTCAACTATGCGCTACAAATATAAATACGCTAAAAATATGTATATATTAAATATATATATATATATATATAGATATAGATATAGATAGATATACATGCATATGTATGAAAAAGGAAAAAGAAAAAGCAAAAATTGAGCACTAGCAATTTGGCGAATCTAATCGCTTGTTTACTCGCCAAATGAAGACTTTAGTCGCAATTTGGCGCATTGGCGAGCGATAGCGAGAACACTGAGCACGAGGCAAATGAATTTGAAATATTATTTTGTGTTATTCTCTTTCACTAATTTATTACTGATGCACATTTATGTTTTCATTTTCATGAAATAAAGCACATTTTAAATAAGTTTAACTATTCATTGCACGATTTTTTCTATTTTTTTGAACAAAATTATTTGAAATCTATGTATTAGTCCAATAATAGAAAAAAAAAAAAAAAAAAAAAAAATTACAGTTAAAATTTGATTTTTATGGTTGCATGTCAGATATACACAATTAGGGTTTTAATATATTGTTTGCTATATTTTGTTTGCATCTAAATGAGCTTAAAACAATTACTAATTTTATCTGCTTAACACTCTGCAACTTTTTTTTAATATTAATATTTTTAAGTACTCAGCAAAAATATAATAATACGATTTTACGGAAATTGTACTCGTAATTGGGATGCCAGTACAATTTATTATTTTTTAACGGAAAAATTTTCGTAAATTCCAAATATTTTTCCGTTTTTTTCTGGAATTTACGGACATTTTGTCGTTAAAATAGTGTAAATTGTACTTGCATCTCGATTACAGTTCAATTTCCGTAAAATATTCCTTTTTTTACAATGTACTTAATAAGCTTGATCAATTTATTTTTAGGCTTAACCAGAAGCCGAGAGGTTTTGAAACTGGTAAACGGTAGGTGCTGAGTTCCAACCCAATCGCGGCCGTTGGTCTAATCGTTCGGAGTTTTTCGTGGTTTTCTTCGAGCTTTGGATTTCCTGGCTTAAATACGGATTAGATTCCCTTAGGAAGACTGCCGCGGAAGGCACCCCACCCTTTTAAGGGCCTATATCATTCATGTAGATAATCGGCCGTCATAAAATAAATCAAACCGATTTTTTTTTTTTTTTTTTTTTTTTTTTTTTTTTTTTTTTTTTTTTTTTTGGTTTTTCATGCAGAATGATCAGTTTTTATACAAAATTTAGATATAGGATGAATCTGGTAAAACACCTCTGTGATTAATATTAGGTGTACATTGGATAGGTATAAAGAGGGGGAACGGGGGCTTAATGTCCCTCCCCTTAATTTATATACATGGGTTTTTCATGCAGAATTATCAGTTTTCGCTTAAATTTTAGATATAGGATCATTCTGATAAGGGCACTACATCATGATTACTTTTGGAAGTTCATTAGATAAGTGTAAAGAGGGGGGGAATGCGGGGCTAATTCCCCATCCTTAATTTAGATAAATGGGGTTTTCATGCAAATTTATCGGATTTCATTCGAATTACAATTAGTATTCGTAGCCTGCGAGCTCGATGCCATGAGTCTAACTGAGCAATATGCTTTTTATTTATTTTGTTCTTGATCAGAGGCAGCGGTCACATTCGCCAAATTCAAGCCACATAATGAAAATTATATATTTTTAGGTATGTGTGAGATATGGCATGTGGTTGTGTAAAGGGTTGATAAAATTGAATGTAAAGGGTTATTACTTAACGTTGTCAAATATTATAAGTAAATAAAGAAAGGAAACTATTTTAACTGAGCATTTTTTTTCGGAGTATTTAATTAAATTGATGCTCGAAAGAAAATCTCATTTGCAGTCACATCACTAAGAGCACGTGACAGATATAGCTATACTCTAAATTCCAGGCTGCAACTGTTCTTGAGTAAATGTTTTACAATTTATTGGTATGTATTACATAAATAAACGACGCATCTTAAAATAAGCGGTATAAAACAAGAAAAAAGTACAAAATACATTTTTTTATTGGCCCGTGTTAAAATATTATAATATGCAAAAGAGATTTTTTTTTTAATGAAACATTGAAGTTGAAAAATAAATGTTGTTTTAGTAAATTTAATTATAAAGTTTGAAAAGATTTGTTTCAGCACTTAATTAAATTTTGTTATGTGTTTAACGAACGTAAACTCAAATTGAAACAAGTAAACCAAAAACTAATTTTAACTCCTTCAATGAAAGAATTTGAAAACTTGTGTTTCACTGGAGAAATCAATAAGAACAATAGACATGTTTTCTGAACGGATAATTAAATAACACATACCTACCTACCTATATATATATATATATATAATACCATTAAAAGTAGACAAGATTCACCAATGGATTTTATCAATAAAACAATAAACCAAAACGAAGAATTAGAATTGAACTGAATTATAAATATATATATATATATATATATAAATAATCACTATATATATACATATATATATATATATAGTGAAACGAGTATATCTGAATAAATAAATAAATAAAATGAATGAAAATGTAATTTGTAGCCCCAAAAGCAGAATCATCAGGCCCCAAATGCTCTGGAACTACAAATGTAGTGTGCGGTTTCATCCACGTATTAGCCATGAAATAGCAAAATAATACGTATTTGGGCTACCAGCACACAAAAACCAAATTATTAAACAAGGAACAGAGTAATAAATAGTTGAAAATATATATATATATACATATATTAAAACAGTAGCGTGCAGCAAATAGTGTCAGTAACATGAGCACAAACTAACCCTATTTTTGCACGTGGAAATGATAAACTTTACATTCATATATAAATTGGATAAAAAGTAAGAAAACAAAATATTGAGAACAAAAAAAAACTTATCTGTTTATCACCATTCATGAAGAGGACTGCGCAATAAAATTATTATATATATATGTATATATATATATATTTAATATATATATATATATATATATATATACATTTAATATATATTTTTATATATACAGGGTGTATCTAAACTACTGGGCAAAACTTTAAGGGGTGATTGTACACATCAAGACAAATAATATAAAATGAGAAACTAAGGGTCCCAAACGTGTTCCGAAGGAGATAGGCGCCATCAAAGTTTAGGGTCCAAAATTTGAAATGATTATAAAAAACGGGAAAATTGATCGATTTGTTTGCGGTTTTCACTTAAACTATTCTTTATGTCAGTATTATCTTAAAAATAAATTATAAAGATAAATTTCAAAAAATGCCGATAGAGGGCGCTTTAGACTTTGGAATAACGAACAACTATTTTTTACCGTTATTTTTTGCATCTCATTAATTTTTTTTAGAAGTTTAGACATAAACTTAAATTTTGAGCTCAATATCTGGGGTTAAGATGTTAAGAAGCGCTAACTGAACTGTCTTCAATGGAAGTGGGTAGGTTCAAATTTCAAATGGTTATAAAAAACAGAAAAATTGATCAATTGATTTGCAGTTTTCACTAAAATTATTTTTTATGTGAGTATTGTCTAGAAAATAAAGTATACAGATAAATTTCAAAAAATGTCGATAGAGGGCGCTTTAGACTTTGGAGTAACGTACAACTATTTCTTACCGTTATTTTTTGCATCTTATTAAATTTTTTTAGAAGCTTAGACATAAACTTAAATTTTGAGTTGAAAATCTGAATCGTTGAGAGTGGTTAAGTAGCGCAAATTGAACTGTGTTCAATGGGGGTGGGGAGGTTCAAATTTCAAATGATTATAAAAAACGAAAAAATTGGTCGATTCGTTTGCCGTTTTCTCTAAGACCATTCTTTAAGTCAGTATTTCCTTGAAAATAAATTTTAAAGTTAAATTTCAAAAAATTCTGTTAGAGGGCGCCTTAAACTTTAGAGTAACCAATAACTATTTTTAACCGTTATTATTTTTTTTTATCTAAATAAATGTTTTAAAAGCTTAGACTTAAATTTTGAGCTCAAAATCTAAATCGTTGTGAGTAATTAAGTAGCGAAAAATTGAACTGTGTCCGTAGGGTGGGCAGGATAACAGTTCAACTCCAGAACACAGTTCAGTTTGCGCTTCTTAACCCTTCCCAACGATTCAGAATTTGAGCTCAAAATTTAAGTCTAAGCTTTTGCAAGCATTTAATAAGATACAAAAAATAACAGTTAAAAATTGTTGCTGGTTACTCTAAAGTTTATGGCTCCCTCTAACGGAATTTTTTGAAATTTATCTTTAAAATTTTTTTTCAAGGAAATACTGACATAAAGAATGGTTTTAGAGAAAACCGCAAACGAATCGACCAATTTTTCCATTTTGTATAATCATTTAAAATGTGAACCTTCCCACCCCCATTGAACACAGTTCAGTTTGCGCTACTTAACCACTCTCAACGATTCAGATTTTCAGGTCAAAATTTAAGTTTATGTATAAGCATCTAAAAATTTTAATGAGATGCAGGAAAAGACGGTAAAAAATTGTTGTACGTTACACCAAGGTCTAAAGCGCCCTCTATCGACATTTTTTAAAATTTATCTGTATACTTTATTTTCAAGACAATACTGACATAAAGAATAATTTTAGTGAAAACTTCAAATCATTTGACCAATTATTCTGTTTTTTATAATCATTTGAAATTTTAACCTACCCACTCCCATTGAACACAGTTCAGTTTGCGCTACTTAACCATAAATTTTGACCTCAAAATTTAAGTTTATGTAAC
Source organism: Maratus speculifer (assembly GCA_964019185.1). NCBI lineage: Eukaryota > Metazoa > Arthropoda > Arachnida > Araneae > Salticidae > Maratus > Maratus speculifer. The sequence continues at coordinate 389,831,233 of OZ025292.1, read as the reverse complement.
TTCTAAAAAAATTTAATGATATGCAAAAAATAACGGTAAAAAATAGTTGTTTCTTACTCCAAAGTCTAAAGCGCCCTCTATCGACATTTTTTGAAATTTATCTTTATAATTTATTTTCAAGACAATACCTACATAAAGAATAGTTTTTGTGAAAATCGCAAACGAATCGACCGATTTTTCCGCTTTTTATAATCACTTCAAATTTTGGACCCTAAACTTTGATAGCGCCTATCTCCTTTGGAAGACGTTTGGGACCCTTAGTTTCCCAATTAATATTATTTGTCTTTATGTGTACTATCACCCCTTAAAGTTTTGCCCAGTAGTTTAGATACACCCTGTATATATTTAAAGTAAAATAATGCAACTACTATTACTTTTGCAATTATAACTACTTTTGAATTCGAATTTCCAAATATCTATTACCTAATTATATTTAAAAACATAGGTTTGTTATGAGTTATAGCTCTCAATATTTAAAAATAAAATAAATAATAATAATAAAAAACTCTCCACCATAAACGAATTTTTTGTGACTGTAAATATTTCTCTACTAATATGTAGAAAACAATGATGAAGATATTAAAAGCATAGAAATATATAATTAACATTGCACATACGCATACAAAAATATGAAATTTGTATAGTTTACCAAGAAATGTTCGATAAAAACACTGAAGCTCAAAGTTTTTCAACTGAAGAATTATTTTAAGCTCTATTTAATGCTGAAACTTGTCAAGATAATTCAGTTAAAAAAAATATATAGAATCAAAAACCATGAAAATTAGGCATCTTTCTCAGTGCTATACTTGATGAGCTAATGGTGTGCAAAGTGAAATCATTTTTCAAATTGGACTAATTTTTTAAAGATTTATTTTGCAATTTCTTTATACGAAATTTGTTTATTTCAATAGAGATTTATTTCCTATTTTTAAAAGTAATTTAATTGTTGCCGAATTGTAAAACAACTAAAATAATAATATTTCCTTTCAATATAAAAAAAAAAATGTAATTTAAAAATACATTAAATGTGTCTATTAAAAACAGAGAGGAAACTTTGAAACACTAATCAACTTACTATTCGTAAAAGAGTAGTAAATGGAGAAAATTAGATGATATTTAAAATTCTCAAACAATGTTTTTAAATACAATTTTAATTAAACACAATATTTACACGGGATATTTATTTTATATTTCGAAAAATATTTTAAGAAAAGACAATTTTAAAGCAGCGCAAATAATAACATTTCCTATCAATTAAAAAATAGTTTCATATCTAGATTATAAAGGCCAAACGTATCTGTGCATAACGCATACGTCATTTTGCGAATGGCAACACTTTCCTATGCAATTTTGGTTGTGCAATTTTCGCTACTTCAAATTTTACACTTCTAAACATTGCAAAATTTAAATTTTTATACCATCGTATACAGAAAAAATGTACTTTTAAATTTAATTTATTTGAAAGCTGTATCTCAATTTGTTTTTGAGACATTATTTTTTTTTATAGTTTTTTTTATGGTACCAATTTTGTAATTGTGGCAACAGAATCACTCCGTTTTCTCTTAAAATTGAAAAAAAAAATCGTTTGTTATGAAATTTGGTGATTTCGATTTTATTTCGTTTTCATTCATCAGTTAAATGGACTTCAAGTTCTGAGTTAAAGTGATTTTAAAATGATCAAACAAAAATACAATTATTTTAAAACATGGTGAATACGGATATGGGAAGTGTGTGTGTAAATTTTACGAAGATGAAAAGGATAATGGGTTTTAATTTCGCGTGAAATTCTATGATCGTGTCAATTTGGAATAAATTTAATTTTTTTCAATCGCATTTATACCAAACATAAGAGCCTAGCCTCAATTGATAAATTCATCATAATAACTGATCTTTATTACATTTTACTGATTATATATGCGATTAAAGTTTAATTTAAAAAAATTGGACAACTGAATTTTATAGTATTTTATTAATCTTAGCTTAAAATAATATTTGTTATTTCACATATAGGCATGATAATTTTCCGCGTTTTTTCCCACCAGTATAATCTTAGAAAATGTTAGAAAATGTTATTTTACTTAAACGAAAAATGCTGCGATTTAACAGAACACTATTTTCTCTATTATTATACTGGTATGAAAAAACGCGGAACACTCTCATCCCTACACATACAAATTCCCCTTTGTATGGATGTATTTTTTATAATATTTGTGTCAGAGTTAGACTTATCAAAATAATTCACATTTCTTACTGTAACTAATTTTGTAGATTTATTATAAATCAATGAAACAGTTCCTTCTTAAACGTATTCTTTCGTCGAATTTCGACGGGTTCCACCTCTTTTAAATAAATAGAGTATTAAAAAAAAAAAAAAAAAAAAAAAAAAAAAAAAAAAAAAAAAAGGCTTTGGTAAGAATTGTGTTATACTTAAAAAAGATACATTTAAAACGTCTTACTAAAAACAATGTTTTTATAGAGTCATAATGAAATTTCGAAAGAGAGCGACAATGTATGTTTCATGAATTTTGTACAAATTAATATTAAAATGCTTAATTGGTCTTATTTAATGCATCGTGAAAACTGACCGTTAGTTGTCACGACAGCAATTTATCCTTAAAAGCCTTCAGCCACAAGGAAATGAATGGAAAACCGTTCTCAGAAGATCGCCATTGGTCTTTTGATTCCTTAATTGTTTATAAACATAAAGAAATAGCGAAATGACCAGTCTTTATTACGTGATCTGACTGGAGGCTGGTGCGCATAGCTCTTAGGGTACAATAAAAGAACTACTGAAAGTAACCCACACAGCACAAATTGGTAAATATGACATCCATATAACGTAAATTACATCTATATACCATGTCTAGAATTCATCCAAGGAGTTTCATATTACGTAGTATCTACGTAGATATTACCATCAGATGTCTCTCCGAATACATCCATATAATGTTCATTGGACATCCAGATTGACGTAATATCTATGTAAAACGGATGTCTATATCCATGTAGATCATTTTCTAAACATAATATCTACGTTATATGTATGTATATATACATCATATCTACATAATTGTACATGTATAAACATCATATCTACGTAATATGCACATCTATATACATCACATCTACGTAATGTATACATATATATACATCATGTCCATGTAGTATTACATATATATATACATCATATCTATGTAATATGGAACTGTATGCGTATACTAGACACTTCTGCCATCTTGTTTTTTTAAATTTCAAAAAATATTATACATGAAAGTTTCAGGTTTTAAAAAGTTAAAATTATTGGTAAAAAGCACAAATATTAATTGTTCGGACAGTAATAAATATGATTAACATAAGAAAATATAAGAAATTAGAAAGAATTTTTGTTTTATCATTTTAAAACATGAATAATTTATCTTTTAAAAATGCTTTTTTTTTATTTTACATTCAGAAACATTCATCGTCCATCAATATATATATATATATATATATATATATATATATATATATATATAAACTAGTTTGTAAGAGCACCAATATTATTTTTTATGCTACTTTAGTATACTTACTTATCACTTTTGACACAGCAGTAGGAATTCCACCATACTCTCAAATTTCTTAAAAGTTTTCTTTTATAAAATCTTCAATGCGAAGATGAATCCTTACTCCTCGCAAAGGCAGCATACAGTCCAAGGGCACCATCAATTCATCACCACACAGATCCCAGTTGCTTGCAAAAGATCACTAGTGATAGTTGCTTATTATATAAGAAAACTACACACCTGTGATCTTTTGAAAGCATTCAAATTTGAAGTAAGATCTGTCAGATGTTTATCTCCACTGGCATATGTTTTGTATTAATTGAGATATTGTTTCTTGACATAACATAAAAAATAATATTGACGCTCTCTACAAACTAGTTTTCTTTCTTTTTTTAAATACATTACTCGCTTAATTATATGTTCTAAAAATGCATATTACACTAAAAGCAACGACAAAACTAGGACTTATTTTCTCATTACTTTTAACATTTTGACCATTGAATCTATTGAATTCATGATTGAACTAAATATTTATTATACATTCAAACACAAAGACTCAAATCAAAGAATTTTCCATAGACAACATTTTACTTTTGAATTTTGATAATGAATTTCATCTTCAAAAAAGTAAGAATAATAAATAAATGCTTAAAAAAAAAAAAAAAAAAAAAAAAAAAAAAAAACAGTAAATTTTTAATTTAACAAATATTTTTAAACTGATGACCTATGCTGTAAGATAAATCGATACATACTTGTATCGATAACTTTTGAGATTAAGAAACTTTTTTATGAAACAATTTTTTAATGAAATAATTTAATAACATAATAAAGAGATAAGTTTTTTTTTAATGTTCGAAAATTATTTATTATCAAGCAAATTTATACTTGTTTTCATTTGATAGAGTTATTTCCTTTTATTCAAGAGAAATTCACTGTTTGAAAGTTTTTATTGTTTTGTTGACTTTTTTTTTTTTTTTTTTTTTTTTTTTTTTTTTATTGAAACAAACTGTTGATCCCAAAAGGTTTTTGTCCTGTATTTATACAAAATAATATTTAGTAGCATTTGAATTAGACAGAGTTTGAGGCGTATGGGAGAAAGAGAATAAGAAATTAAATATAATCCAAACACTTTGTAGTATAGTTTGTTGTACGAAATTAAGATTCACTATAAAATTAAAACATTTAAAATTTCAAATCAATGAGTAAGCATGTAAGTTAAGTACAAAAATCACTCTACTATTATAATATGTCAAGAGAATATCAACAAATTTGAAAAATTAATTCAAAATCAATTTCATGATTAAAAATTTGTTTATAGTTATTTAAAAATAAAGTTTAAAATCACAAAAGAAAAAACTACTAAAATATAATGTCAAATAAAGATGCACAGTAAAAAAATAACTCAAAGTATTTACTTACATACAATCCAGCTGGATATATAATCCAAATATCAGTTGTATCACGCATCTAAATTATAAACATCACATAATTCTATTGTTATATTCAGTGGTTGTTGTAAATTCTAATTGTTTTAAATAAACAAATTTAAATCTTCTTCTTAATACAACTAAAAATTCATAAAAATAGGAATAAACTATCTTTGATAGTCTGATTTAAACGAACTGAAAAACTGCTAAAAACAAAAATTTCAATAATGGCGTCGGCGTGTTCTGTTTACAAAACAACACAAAGTTGATGTTGCCACAAGACAAAATGTATCAGAAATAAAATATTTAACTCTAATTTACCTCCATATTATGTTAGTCTATAAATTGTTGGGATATAGACGTATTCTGTACATAATTTATTACGATGATCTAGTTTATGTTTTACAATAGACGTAAATTCTATGTCCATATTGTGTTGGTCTATATTATGTTGGGATATAAACATTTGATGGATGTCATGTGCTGAACAATCCAGTTTACGTATTAGAATGAACATCAGTTTGATGTACATGGATGTATTCTGGAAGTAAAGAGCTCAAAATAGACGTAATATCTACATATGTGTTGTGTGGGAATGCATATACACTGGTGTCCAAAAGTTAAGCATAATTGGTAATTAAGTAAGTAATGAAAGAAATATAAATCGAAATGTGGTGAAACTCCTGGTGTGTAAACAAAATAGTACGCGTCATATATTTTCGCGAAGAGTTTTCCCCGAAATCGAACAGGGGACCGTCAACAAATTGGAAAAGAATGAAGATCTTTTGGATAACCCTGTCAAAACTAATGTAACAAAAGCGTTCAAACTGCACTTTATGATTAAGTGGATTATTGTAATGTACTGTGTTTATTTTTATAAGGATAGTATGTATACTCGTAGAGAAATTAAGGTTTTTATAAAAACAGTCCTAATTTTTTTGCTTATAATTTTACAGAGTTCTTAATATAAAATAATGTTCTTTTCTGAAAATATGACAAACATCATTGTACACAATACCCTGTCATCAGAATTTTAAAATAATAAAAACTGTATGGAAAATGAGTATGTTTAGTAAATAATTTTTCATTGCGCATGCGTCAACAATATCAAAATTTCATTTGCATATTGTGTTAGCTAAATGTTTTGAGCAACTTCTGTAAAAGTTTCAAAAACATAGCTTGAAAAATCTGAAAATGATGGTCTATAGAATCAACTCAAAATCCTTATTCCTAAAAGGAAGCAAAAAAATCAGGGGTTTTATCCAAATATACGTGCAATATTGTGTAGGCACTAAACAATGGAATATGGATACAGCCCCTCATCTTTTTGCTTCATTTAGGGAATAAAGGATTTTGATCTCAATCTATCTACGATAATTTTCAGAATTTTTAAGCGATGTTTTTGAGACTGTCACAAAAGTTGCTCTAAACATTTAGCTAACATAATATGCAAATGAAATTTTAATAGCGTTCACGCATGCGCAGTAAAAAATTATTTATTAAACTAACTCATTTGTCAAACAATTTTTATTATTTTAAAATTCTGATGACAGGGTATTGTGTACAATGATGTTTGTCATATTTTCAGAAAAGAACATTATTTTATATTAAGAACTCTGCAAATTATAAGCAAAAAAATTAGGACTGTTTTTATAAAAACCTTAATTTCTCTACGAGTATCCATGCTATCCTTATAAAAATAAACACAGTACATTACAATAAACCTTTTAATCATAATGTGCAGTTTGAACGCTTTTGCTACATTCGTTTTGACAAGGTTATCCAAACGATCTTCGTTCTTTTTCAATTTGTTGACGGTCCCCTGTTCGATTTCGGGAAAACTCTTCGCGAAAATATATGACGCGTACTATTTTGTTTACACACCAGGAGTTTCACCACATTTCGATTTATATTTCTTTCATTACTTACTTAATTACCAATTATGCTTAACTTTTGGACACCAGTGTACATATGATATAAAAAGTAATGTGCTTCAAATCTACCTTCATTCCTGAATTTTTAGGATGGTGCAATAATATTTTGGCTTGCTCATGGAACACTTCTGTACTTGCATATCAAATATTTATATTAATATAGAGAAGAATTTTTGTCTTTTAGCGCTGTACTTTTAATAATACTTTGATAACAGGCTTACTATGGTTTTTATTCGTATTCAGAACTTTATTCTAATGTCTCAAAGTATTTTATTTATTGTTGCACAATTGCATTTGTAGATTTGAGGATATGCGTCATTTTCAAACTCACCATGACTTGTGAGGATCATGAAAAAAGCCAGGAGCGACCGACATGTTTTTAAAACTTTTAATACTAAATTAGTCATAGTACTAAATTCAGACCTTTCAACTGAATTTCTTTTTCTTGACCAGAACCTTCCCAAAAAATATCACCAAAGACGTCAAGAGGGAAAAGAGGGGGGGGGGGAATCAGCAACTTCATTAGTACCAGAAGGAATAACTAAATTTTGTTATGAACGTTACTTTCCTCTTTCTCAAATATTCTGAACTTCAACGCATTAACGCAGAATTCTTAATTAAATTTTATGTAATTAAAAAAATTGACACATCCTAAAAACCGGTATCTCGATTTCAGAAATCTCATTAAAAAATTACACAAACTTAGTGTTTGGAAAATAGTTAAAAAAAAAAAAAAGAAACTTTATTATTCAGCTATTACATATACATAATAATATCGATTTTACATATATACAGAGAAGTTCTATGAACATTTAAAAAAAATAAGTAAATAAATAAAAAAATAGTGGAGCTCTTAGGCATCATGTAAGTTCCTCTTTTGAAAATCCTTGTTGATAGTCTAACGTTTTTCTCGGTGATGCATCGGCTAAAACATAAAATTATGTTCTTTTTTCTTATTTAAAAAGGTAATAGTTCAGATGTAGCATAGGAATTTTATTCTTATCATTATTTATGTGCACTGACAGCTCCTTTTATTATTTAGGGGAAAAAAAACTTTGATTTGTATCAAAATTTTGACTTTTAAAATTTTATGTAAAAAAATTTAACGCGGCATCTAATCCAAAAAATACTATGTTATCTCTTAAATAATATTATAAAGGATAAGTATTAGAATTTCATTAAAATCGATTAAATAAATCTTGAGATAGCTTGTGAGACAAATTTGAAAAAAGTCCTTCCGGCAATGCCAGGAGGAAGAGGTAGCTTTCATATACTTATATATTTATTTATTTATTTTAAAGTAAGTTATATTGTTCAAAAATATTAAGCTCAAATTAGTGGAAATAATCTTATAAAATTACTGATTTTATAAGATTGAATACTAGCTTTTATCAAGACTGAATGTTAATAGGAATTTTTAGAAATTAGTCATCTTTTATTCAACCTGGTTTTATTTTAAGCGATTTAGAGAGTCACCAAATTCCACGATATTATAAAGTGTATGCCATTTTAAAGCAACACTGTGGATCGTTCAGATCAGACCGTTTCAAAATGTCAGATATAAGCAAAATTCAAAGTGCTATAACTCAATCATTTTTTAAGATATAGACAAAATAAAAAATGTTCTGGAATCGTTGTTTTAGGTTCTAACACGTAAAAGAAAAATATTTTTCAAATTTTGATCTTTTCGCATTTAATTTAAAATTTAAAAATTTTTTAAAAATTTAAAATGGCCGCCATTTTGAAACAAAATGGCGGATGATGCTGGCCAACAAACTCGGTCGAGACATTTGTATGTACTATGTACATACCATGTTTCATTGAAATCGGTTCATAAATACGCGTGTTATCACGTGACAAAAATCAGATCGTTTCAAAATGTCAGCCATATGAAAAATTCAAAGTGCTATAACTCAATCATTTTGTAAGATATAGACAAAATAAAAAGTGTTCTGGAATCGTTGTTTTAAGTTCTAACACGTAAAAGAAAAATATTTATCAAATTTTGATTTTTTCGCATTTAATTTTAAATTTAAAATTTTTTTTTAATTTTAAATGGCCACCATTTTGAAACAAAATGGCGGATGATGCTGGCCAACGAACTCGGTCGAGACATTTGTATGTACTATGTACATACCAAGTTTCATTGAAATCGGTTCATAAATACGCGTGTTATCACGTGACAAAAATCAGATCGTTTCAAAATGTCAGCCATAAGAAAAATTCAAAGTGCTATAACTCAATCATTTTTTAAGATATAGACAAAATAAAAACTGTTCTGGAATCTTTGTTTTAAGTTCTAACACTTTAATTTTTTCGCATTAAATTTTAAATTTAAAATTTTTTAAAAAATTTAAAATGGCCGCCATTTTGAAACAAAATGGCGGATGATGCTGGCCAACGAACTCGGTCGAGACATTTGTATGTACTATGTACATACCAAGTTTCATTCAAATCGGTTCATAAATACGTTAGTTATCGCATGACAAAAATCAGATATATATATATATATATATATATATATATATGGTTATATATATATATATATATATATATATATGTCAACATTTGAACGGAGGGTGGTTTTGGGGTCTGGGGGTCATGATCGGTGAAAATATACCAAAATTTTCCGGAAGTGCTTTCCTCCGGACGGCTGCAATAGGTAGCTTTTTACTTTTTGTAATGAAAGCTACCTAAAAGTAGTTAAAAAATACACACAGACGCAAAATAAATAAATAAATAAATAAATAAATTAATAAAAAATAAAATAAAATAAAATAAAATAAAATAAAATAAATAAAAATACCGTATCAGAGCCCCGATTTATATTAGACACTTGGCGAGTGAGTGGAGACTGAAAGTCACTTTTTGAGTGCAAAGGATTAAAAACAATGTTTTTGTAATGGTGATATTTTACTGCAAATATTTCCAACTTAAAATCAACGTTTTAGCAATGTGGTTGTATGATATTACAAATATTTCTGATTTAAAATTAATGTACTTATAATGGGTGATACTTTATTGCAAAGATTGCCGAAATGAAATTAATATTTAATGGAAATTTGATATTCTAGTGATCATACTTTCAGTAAATGTCTCTAACATAACCACTGTAATCAATACTGTTTTTCTACTAGGGCTACATAAATAATTTGATGATTTGTCTGCAAACAAACCTCCCAGAAAATATTTAAGAATTTACATCACTTGTGAGTGTTACAAAATTTCTCTTTTGTATCTTTTAAGTTCTGTTCACACATAAGGAAATCATGTTTTATTACTTTGAAATCTATATTATATAAATAGAAAATTATACAAATTTTTGATAATACGAAGCGTTCAAAAATGGGAGACTAGACATAAAGGGTTAAGACAGTTTATGGCAATGAAATGGATTACTATGGTTTATATACAAATATGACGAATATTTTATCATTTTGCCATAACCCATAATTCAAAGATATATATAAATAAGAAAAGGAAATAGTTTATTTTTCTCCCGTGGGTCACACGAATGACTACCCAAAGAATTCATCGTGCCCCTTTTTTTATGAAGTAACCCATCGCACCATAAGCACTCACGGTGATGGGACTGTATTACTGCGCTATCTAAAATAAGCGCAGATGGCTAGCCTCCGTCAATTGACTGTAAATAGGCTTACTCCATTTAAGGCTGTATGAGCACTGTCAGACAGAGTATATCAGAATGGAGGATATTCTTTAAAAAAAGGGTTTTGAACTTCAAACATATATGCGTTAAAAGCACGCGCCATCATTTTTATTGCCAAGGTTTTATTGCGTCGTTCTCCGCTGAGTGCAGTTTGTCATAATTACGATCATACTTCCCGACTTGTTGCTCGAAAGGGGTAAAATTTAAAATATCATGTTAAGAATGATTGGCTCTTTATTTTGTTTAAATGTTTTATTAGTTGAAAGTATGACATCAGCTCTTAAATGTTTATTTTTCCTCTCTATTTTTCTTCTGTGAGCGACATGTTTGTTTGCATCAAATAAAAATGGAGACGTATTGTGTAAATGTTGATTGCTGTTAAAATTGAGAAAAAAAAAATCTACAATTTATGTCACGGTGAAAGAAAGAGAATTAATCAAAAATATTTTTTTGTTTTAATTAGGAGGTTTATTTTGTTGATTTATTCGCATGGTAAATGAATATGCACATGAGTGACTTCGTGTTTTTCAAGCCTGATCATAATCTTATTTTTAAAAATAGATGATTCTCTAAGTGATATATGTGTATGAACAGCGATTATGCAGAGAACTGTAATTTTTAGAACATAACTAATTTTGAATCAATTTTAACTAGAATTAAGAATAGATTCTAATTCTTTGGTCGGAAGATTAGATGATTTATACATTAAAATATTACTTTTTTCGATTACACACACACACAAAAGAAAAAAAAAGAACGAAAAAAAAAAGGAGAGAGATATTACTTGTTTGCGGGGTATTTTTTTTTTTTTTCATTATATTTTCGTTATTTCACTTCTATATTAACCTTTTTGTGTGTAAAAAAATGACTAATATGCTGCTTGCTTTCATAAATGCCTTGTCAAATTAGGAAAAGACATTAACTTATCTAAAGCTTATATGAATATTTAATTTTAAAAGTTGATAATTGATGTAATGTCATTCACCTAAACAAATATATATATATATATATATATATTTACTTTTGCGAGCTCAAAAAGTAATTAATCAATAAAGATTATATTTCCCAGTGACACAAACTGCAGCAAAAAATTTTACCTTTCTTTTAAATAAATAAATAAATAAATAAATAAATAATAATAATAAACAAATGAAATCGGTCGAATAGTTCTCAAGAAAAATGGTTGTTTAGTTTCAAAAACAGAATTCTGCAATTTTTTTTTTTTTTTTTTTTTTTTTTTTTTTGCAATATAGTTACGTTCAATAAGTGGCGTTACGCTCGATGGTAAAAAGAAAGTTGTAAGATATTAGAATGTAATATTAGAGCAAAAATTTACACATTTAAAATACGCAAAGAATGCAAAATAATAAAATAAAGCACATTTTTTTATCCAAAGAAGTAAAAATCTTCCTTAAAATATTATGTATGATGTACTATTAACTGTCTCACCACTATAAAAAAAAAGTTCCTAGTAATTTTAGAATTGATAAACAAGAGCAAATTGAAATAGGTAATTCCTAATTTTTATGCAAAGGCCTCTCATTTCAAAAAAGTACAAAATGTACGTTCAAAAGTTTCTCTTCAGACATTTTTTCAGCCATCTCAGTATATTAAAAACATCTATTAGAAACTGACGCGCAATCATTAACTAACATAGATCTTAAAATTAATATTTCACCATCTTTACCAAATATAACTGAATACGCAAAAGAGTAATTTGTGTTGTAGATATCGCCTGACTTTAATATCTTTAAAAAATCTGGCGTTATAGAATTATTAACGTATAAACTGGGTATGTTTGTTTGTTTTTTACATTTTGCATTGTTGCTATTTAGAAACAAAAGGAACAAAAACCGCTGATTTGGATTAAATGTTCATAATAGCGTTTTGCATACAAACGTTGATGATTTTATAATCATCTCAGTTGGATAACTAGCAACCACAACTTGAACACCTGTGGGCGCAAGAGGTAAAGCCGTAAATGTATGAAAAAGGCAATAATTTTAAAAAGATTTCCAATTTCATGCTTTAATATTTGTTTTTATAAAAGGGACTATACGTGCTCATTCCACGTTTTGTCATTCAATTCTAAGTGAAAAATAAAATACAGGGTGAAATGGGTGATTTGCCTTGTTCCTGTTTATTCTTTTAATGAAACACTTTTATTTTCCTTTACACTTTACTCTATTTTCCATTACACTTTATGTAAAGGAATGAATTAATGCCATATTAATGCCACAGTAAATTAAGTTTAAACTTTTTTTGTACTATTACTAAAAGAATTACTAAAAAAATAAGTCATAAAAAGGAACATTTGTTTCATAATCAAATGCTAAACTTTTAGGAAGTTTACTATAAAGGTGAAAGGTTTAATTTATGGGAAACTGAAACTTCTTATGTTAGTTCATCAAATTATTCATTACTCGTTGTATCCTAATTAATTTTAAGACAGATTTGCTGTAGCACCTATCCAGAATCATGCATCTGAATAAGCGTTTTTTTTTTTTCTTTCATTGCGAGTTTGTTTGGATCAGTATGATTTTTTCCAGTCTTTTTGGGGCTTGAGTCAATTTGGCTTTAAATATTTTAGTTTATGTTTTGGGTACTTTCAGGTCGAAATTGAGTCGGACGTGACTAGCTTTCTTCTGACGTCACAAAACGTCATATAAAGCAGGGGAAAAAAACGAACAACTTGTATGTTGCAATTTTGTTGGCTGATGGAATTAATAATATTTAAGCCAAATCGAAAAATGCAAGTTTTTAGAATTATTATTGTTGTTTTGTTTTGTTTTCTCGGCATCACGTGATGTTCTGAGGAGCCAAATGAATGTATATGTGTTCCTTTTCATATTAAATAAACGATATTGCAGATACAACAGTAGATTACTTTTCTATAATTATAATAAAATATGAATATATACATTTTTTTTCACTTCGGGTTCGAGTTGAATTTTAGAAGACATTTTGAGTTCGGATTTCTACATGGACTCTACATGTATCGACAGTTTCATTTTACAGTTGAAAGATGCAGTGTTTTAAGTAGTGGATTACCGCAACCGAACTAAATTTTGCCCCAACACAACATTAAATGACTCGAACGTTCTTCGTGAGACACAGAAGACATATTGCAAAACATGTCAAAGAGCCCATCATATCAAAAACTAGCTTTCAAGTTTTTATGTTTTTAGTTTCGTCTAATAAAATGTTTTGAATAATTTATGGCCGGGGGTATAGAGGGCTAGAAATCTTGTCATTCTTGGATTTCCTTCAAGATGTCTTCCTGCCGAGATCGAACAGCATGGGAGAACGATTTCCTCTGTTAACTTTCTGACTTTTGAGTGACTGGCGGAAAAGCGTGTCGTGATGTTCTGATAAGAGCTGCTGTCTTCGTGCTAATACACCAAGAATCAGACAAAAACATTCATTTTATTGCCAAGTTTTTTTTTTTTTTTTTTTTTTTTTTTTTTTTTTTTTTTTTTTAAGAGATTCCTGTATTTTAATAATGGTAATTTGAAGATTATTTAAGTTAACCCTTGGTGTACTACTAATGGTACATGTCTTTTGATGGAGTATTATTTTGTTTTAACCCTTTCTTGCGCAGTGTTGCCGGGTCGGCAACACCTAAAGTTCCCCCTATTTAGAGACATAAAAACTTCGTGAATATTTCAAAAACTACTCTAATGGTTACTTTAAATCTTTCTTATGAGTTCTAGATCGCAGCACCACAGATATAAAATTTTATTTTTTTTTTAAATAATAGGTAAAATATTTTACTCTAATACGCACTTCACAGCAATGTTCTTCTCACTGCTCTTATCAATGGTGTACTTATGGGGAGTTACCACTTCGGCAACAGCTGTATAATTAAAATGGTTTGTGCAATCTTTACAAAATTATACCTGTGTACTCCTCTAGGCCTAAACAGATTGCCTATTTTTTTCTTTGAATTCCAACTTTAAAGAGTAGTGCGCCTGAAAGGGTTAAGGAATACTTTTGCTACTATTTACTTGTAGTAATGTTGGTATATTTCTATGCATTTTATTATATGACATCATCTATGTTTAGGCGTTTAGTATTAATAATAAATATTATTATTTTCTTAATTCTCTTTGCGCCGTTTACGATTCTTTTATTTTAAACAGATATAAATTTAAAATAAAAGTCCCTCTCCTGAAAGAATCATGTGTAATAAAGCATAAAAAGTATTAGAAAGTTGTAATGTAAGTAAAATCTTATTGTAATACAATATTTTCTTAACACATCCAAAAATTCTACCTTAGACTACTGTCATATGAATATTAATTGTATAGTACGCAAAATAACAACATTCGTTATTTTTCAGACAATGCAATACTCGTTAAATACTAATTAATCTATTTTTATAGCTAGTGTTAATGTCTTAACACAAAAGTATTAAAAAAGGGAGGGAGGGGAAGAAAAGAAAAAAGAACAATTTGGACCCGAAAGTGTTAAGGAGGTCCGGGATACTTTTTAAAATAATTTTTATTTATTGCTTTAAAATTTTGATTTTTTTTTATATAGTTAACACTATAATTTATAAGCAAAACAACAGAATAAAACTTCTGATGTCTTTTTAATTTAAAAATTAAAATTTGTTAAAAAAAAATTGGGATAGTTTAAAATCGTTATAACTCGAAATATTATTTGTAAAATTTCATTTTTTTTTAAATAAACAAAAATATAAAAGCTTTAATCCTGACTCAGAATTTTTTAAAATATTAGTTTAAATAAAAATAAAAAGCATTTAAAGCAAAAATTTAGAATAAAATGATGTAACTTTAAAAAAAATCATTTTTTCAAAAGTAAATATGTTTATCGAATTTGCTGAATCAAAGTAGAAGTAAAAAGACATGTTGCAAATTTGAACTATTTATCTTTAGCGGTTCTTGACTTATAACAATTTAAAAAAGGGAAAATGGTTAAAAAAAAAAAATCTTGAAAAAAAAAAAAAATGCATTTTCACAATTTGTCGTTTCTATGACAGACATTACTTGGTAATTAGATTTCGAAAACGAGAATATATTATTTCTTGTTCCATTTAGGATAGAAACATGATTTTAATGTCATTTTAAGCAGAAATTTTTTTTAATGGAATAGAATTATTTTAGAAAATTTAAAGACTTTTGCGTCTTGGACCCCCTTTAGAAAATGTAAAATTTTGTTAAAAATGCAATTTAGATTTTTGAAAACTTGATGCAAAGTGTCTTTTATAAAATACAATCCTTCCAAAAATTCTTTTTCCTACAAACTAAAGCACTCGTAATCACTACGAGAGCAGAAGCAGTTGCTACCTTTATGGTCTTGTTTGTATTTTAGAAAGATAAAATTATCTTTCAAAATGTATTGTATTTTCTATGTTTCGCGTTTTAAAACAGATTTAACTATAATGCAAAGAAGAAAAGTTATTTCAACTGGATAAATCTTCTTTTAGATGCAGTTGTTTTGTTGAAGTTTATTCAAACAGAACGTCCTAGTCTGGAACATTTTTTTTTTTTTTTTTTTTTTACTCTGTTGGCATGAACCTCAACTCTGCTATTGCAGCCTTGAAAAAGAAAATTTTAAAACGTTTGAAAAGCCTAAATTAGATTGGTTTTGAAACTGATCTATCACCCAGTCTTCAGTCAGGAACTTGAAGCTTAAAGAAATGAAGAACACCTTCCATTCATTTCAGAGAAATATTTAGTTTTCAAACAGCTGTATTGAATCATTTGTCTTTCTCTTTTTAATTTAGAATTACAAAATCTTGCCTCTCTCACAGTTTTCTCTTATTGTAATTCGTGATAAACAAGTGTCCGAATGCCAAATCTTTCATTATTATTGTTATTTAACTATCATAATATCATCATCTATAAAATATCTTATAAAACATAACGATACGCATATTTTGAGATAATAATAATAATAATAATAATAATAATAATAATAATAAGGAAAAAGAATTTTTTGTTACACGTATATTATTAAACGTTTTTCAGCACTACCATATTGCGAAATTTCATTTTTTTTACTTGTCGCATACAAACATCGTAAAGAAAGCATTATAATCATCATAAAAACTCGATTATGGAAGTATTGGTATATTTTAACATTTTGAGGTTCAATGATTCCGTTTTTGCTATTTTCATGCATATTCCACAAGTGTGTGTGTACACTGGTGTGCAAAAGTTGAGAACTGGATAGTTTTCCGAATATATCATCGTACAGAAGTTTTCCATATTGACCGAAACCATACCATTACATAAGATCTCCAAGATATGAAAGTATGGGACATGTGATCAAAATTATTTAAACAATCCGTTCTGTTGCCTTGTTTGGAATTCATTTTATCTGCTTCATCCTTCTTCTTTACATACCAGTGTAATCCGTATACATTAGGATTTCTCACATTTTAAGGTCCACAGAAATTGTTTCTAATGGTGTTTGATGTAAGCCACTATATGTACAGGAGTAAGTTACACACATACATATGATTACGCTCATACTATATTCTTTGGATTGAGATCCCATTAGATGAATAGTTTATACGCTATTGTCGGAAGAACTGTATGTACTATTTTAGAAAAAATCGGTCGACGGGGATTTGGTACCTGAAACTTTTTTCGGCCATTTCTCCATTAACTTGTGAAGATAGTTAATAAATCTTTTTTTCTTAATACCTAGATGAAGCCTTGCTCGGTAGTTTATTTAACATTCATACTGCATTTGAGAAACGAAATTTTAAGATTTATTACTTCGTAATTTATACCGTGTTTATGTAAAGAATTTTTTTTATTATTATTTATTTCTACATAAAAATTTAATTTCTAATATCTAAAAATTATAATATTAAATGCTGGCAATTCCAATTTTACAATATTGACGAGAATTCCGATTACTGAATATTAATTTCGAAAATTGCTCAAATCTATGAAAAAGAATTTTGTTAAAGTCGAGACCTACTTAGATAGTATTTTTGCATTTAAATGAGGCTCATTTATTAAAAATCGCTACAACTATTTTAGATTCATACAATTGTTCTCTGTACAAAATTTGTTTTAACTCTATGAAATAAATTTTCCCAAATTAGGCACCTAACGAGATTGTTTTTTTCAATTGTCCTTATATTACTTTGACTTCGCGAGGTATTTGAATATCGAAAATTCGCCACTTTTCCCCTGTGTGTAAATAAATAAATAAATAAATGTAAATAACGCACAATATTGATAAAACATAGTTGTTGCATGGACATAGAATGGAAGTAAGTAATAAAAATAATTTAATTAATATGCCGCGGATATAGGATATAGGAATAGGATAGGTCGACTCTTGTATACAACGATACCTCAATTCTTTGAATTTGATCAAATCAAAATTTGAAAAAAAAAAATTTCATGTATAAGTCAACCATATTTCTGGTAGTATGTTGAAAAATGATTTGTAAATGAGGATTGAAAAATAATAAATAAATAATTCAGTGCACTATTTTTTTTTACGCTTCTATTTAAACATAAAAAAAAAATCAAAGTTTTAAAACTGTATACTTATGTAAAACTTAAGAAGCTTAAACTATTTTGAAAAATATTCCCATCAATTCAATAATACTTAAAAAGAAAAGAAATCTTTTTAAAATCTATTCAAGCTTAATTTACTAAGACAAACAACTTCTTAGACTGTAAAACATACACTGTAAAACATAATCTGCCGCTTTTCACATACTCACTCCACCACTTGTACAGAAAACAGTTACTTGCCTATATTATGCCTATGTATGGAGCATTCTCATTGGTCCGAATAGAGATATTCTATACAAGCAGCCGAGTGAATATGCAGCAAATGTTGCAAATTTTTAACAGCGTAGTACATATTTGTATTGTAGGACCTTTAGGACTCAAGTTGAACTCTTTTTAAAATGGAGATTAAAATATTAAAAGGAATGCTCTTATATTGAAGGAAATTTTATTCGAAAAGATGCAGAACATTTAGAAGGACATTATTGTTTAACTTTTTTTTTTTTGTCAATCACAGGAAATGGACCATTTTCTGCTTTTATCTCTCTATACAACTTAAACTCATATATGATTACTTAAAAGACGTGTCCATTCGCTATTTATCTGCGTATGGGATTCGCCGATTATCTGCAATATATTTATTTATTTTACTATCTCGTGTATAACTCGAACCTCTATTTCCAACTCCCACATTTTCCCAGAATTCTTCGACTTGTTAGGATGAGCGTAGCGAATCCTCTACTAGGCCACTCAAAGTACATTTTGTCGTACACTTTACAAAAAAAAAGAAAAAAAAAAAAAAAAAAAAAAATTCAATGTTTTAACTTCAAATTAAACACAAAAATAAATTATGATCTGAAGATTTGCACAATATAATTTTTTTACAGTAAAACGTTAAAAAAAATTATTATTTTAATTAATTTATTTTACATACATTTCCAATACGGACACTTTTTAGCAAATAAATAAAAAATGAAACGCGTACATTAAAAATTATATATATAAATCATGGAGTAAGTAATTATAGATAGAATCATGATTAATTTTAATAAATGAAATATGTTTTCATTATTCCTCAAAATCGTTTGCAGACATGACACTTAAACATTTTTAAAAATTGTATTATGGATTTCTTTTTTCTTTTTTGTAAAGTGGCAACAAAAGAATTGTAAACAAATAAAATTAATTGTTAAATTTGTTATACAAATGAAAAATTAAAAGAACTGCGTGAAGTTGTTGCCTCGATTCAAGCTCTTTATAAATGTAATAAAGCAAAGTTGGCCGATTCTGAAACGACAAATGGACTTTTACCATTTCTTACTTTATCATTTGGATCTAAAGTAAAGTTACGTTCTTATTTGTGGACCGAAAAAGGTTTAGTGAACAAGACTTTAGACTTTGTTGCACGTATTAAAGAAAATCACAAGCCACCAGACCAGATATCGCGAATAATCATGGATAAATTTGAATACTACAGTAATTTAACTTATAAGAATTGGTGCGTACCGATTCCCCCAATAATTAAATTCTGGAAAAATGAAAGCATAAATTGCTCAAGGAAAGAATTTCTTCTGCAGTTAGATTTTGCTGTTCAATGCTGTTCTAAAATAGCTATCAAAGATTATTTGATGTTAATTACAAAGATTGGAATTGGATTAAAAGAGCTTTTAGATGAAAATTTAAAAATATTTTGTATTAGTTTGCTTCGAAAATATTTTACTATGCCAGTCTTACATCATAAATAAAAAATTAAAATGCGCCAAAACATAAAATAACGTTTTTTTTTTTTTTTTTTTTTTTTTTTTTTGATTCAAAAATAATATAAAATAAATATTGTTACTTTCAAATATCTGTTTTAAATATATATATATAAAAAAAAAAAAATGCTTCGCGAATCCAAACAAAGCATGGCTTTTGCTAGTATAATACACAGTACATTTTGTATATTAAACGAGCGAGGGGCTTTCCCGTTATGGATCATATCGCAGAAGCCAGGAAATTTTTTTTCACGAAAATTGCCTCCTTTGCTAATTCGGTTGCGAAAAAATGATTTAGCATTAGCAAGATCCGGAATTTCCGTGAATGATTGGAAAGCTCTGAAATATCATTACACCCAAAGTATCAAAACTCAGCGAGGTTTATTTTTAGAAGAATAAATTTTTATTGCTTGACGTATCAGAGCATAGAGATTTTTTTTTTTTTTTTTTTAATTTATAACTTGTAGGACCCAGAGGAGGGACTATATGCAAATCAATAAATGTGATTAAAAAAAAAAATAGTGACTGGACTATTTCAACGAAATAATTTTAATTGCTACCTTATTTTGCTATCAACGCTTTAAAAAATTCCCACGAAATAATTATAACATATTCAAATTCTTTACAGAACAAAAACACGAATTCATATTAAAATAAGTGAATTCAAAGTATAAAAGATTTATTTCTGTGCATGCAATTAGAATCATTTTACAAAAGATTATAAATTGCTTTCGCAATTTTGTCGCCACTTTGGCATTATTATGGTATTATTTCCATTTACAATCGTAGAAACTTTTTTACCACCCCATTTACATAAGAAAGTAATAGAAAACTATTTAAGAAATATTTTCACGGTCATAGAAACTGTATGAAAACATTCTTCAGTATAAAAGCCTTCTTTTCAAATGAATACACCATTCACAGAAACATGTTTTAGCTTTTAATATGTATATGAAATAAAGCACACCCTAAATACATCCACTTCCTACTGCAGTCCCTAAGTGATGCCACCTTTGCAGCTACAGTAAGAAAAATTGTACAACTGTAACCGTTTTCAAGCGATTGTAAATAATGGCGAGAAATTGGCATCCATAACAGTGGGTAATCGTTAGTTTATTACATCATAGCTTAAAGCAGTCGGCCGGGTGGGAAAAAACATTTGGGTTTGGCAGGCTCATTTTGTGTATTTAAATGCAAGCGGTTCGCACGTCTAGAGTGTATGATTACAGCTGTTATTGCGATTTTATGCGAGGTGTAATTTTTAGTTCACGAAATATTTAATTATATACGGCTGTGTTTTCGAATCGGCTCGCTCCTTGTAAAAACCTGAGTTAGTTTCTTTTTTTTTCCCTGCCTGATATGTAAATTTTTACGCTTTCCTGAAGTTAATAGCGCGTTTAAAAGCTTTAAGAGCGCTTGTTGGTCAAGCAGTGCAAACAGTGTCCGGTAATTTTGTAGGAATAAGTATGTTTTTCTTGAAGATATAACAAATGTTTTCAAACGATCGTTCTAAATAAGTTGTTTTGAAGATATCTTTATATAAATACATACATGAACACAAAATTATACATTATTTCTAAAAAGTATTTGACAGATTGTGTAATTTTATTTATAATTGTAAAATACGCTATCTGACGAAACACAAGAGGAATTCAGGTCATATGGTTATTGTTATATTTGGCCTACTTCTATTACTGAAATACAAGATTTAATTTCAAAATATGCGAAAATACTCTTAAACATACAAAAACATCGTTTTAGCTTTTAGGTATGAATACAAAATAATTACGGCGTAGAACGCTTACATTGTAATTTTTTATATCATCTACATATGATGCACTGAAATTTCACTTATTTAAATATGTATTTATAACATGGGCGTGCCAATATTTTCGTTATTGGGAAGGCCAATAAAAAAACTTTGGAATATTCAGCCGTGAAAAATTACAATTTGTAATTAATATAATTATAATCTTTCAAACTAAACTATTATACAATAAAATTGTAATCAAGCAATAACAACAACAAAAACTTTATACAAAATATATAATATGAATTTTTAAATGTTCAGTTTTACTTAAAAGGCGGTTAAAATAATGAAATAGAGATATTAATAGTTAATTATTTTACTAAAAACATCTTAACACTTTCAAGTCTTATTAAGGCTGATTTAGCCGGAATGTACTAAGATGTTCTAAATATAATTACTGTTAACATCTCTATTTGATTGATTTAATCGCCTTTTAAGTAAAACTGAACATTTAAAAATTGATATTATATATTTTGTGTTAAAAAGAAGCTAAAAAAAATTGCTTTACTTCATATGTTTTTATTTTTACCACGCTTTTATTAACTCCACCTGTATGTTTGTGAGTTTGTGAGTTTGTAACTCTCCTTATTTTATGTATGTTCACTGATTACTCCGAAACCATGCAACCGATTAACTTGGTTTTGGTGTTGAATGAAAGACGATGCTCTCGAATTGGTACCACTGCAGTTTCATCGAAATTGATTCAGTACTTTTTTAGTAATTAGGCAAAAACTAATAAAATTAGTGATTTTTTGCTAATTAAAAGTGTTGAATATGTTCACTGAATGGAGTGTAGACAGCATGGCCGAGCGGTCTAAGGCGCCGGATTGAAGCTCTGTTTTTCGAAAGAGATTGTGGGTTCAAACCCCACTCCTGACATTATTTACATCTATGTAAAATTAAAAAAAAAATTTCCTTATTACAATTTTTATTTTTAACCGGCTTCAGAAAAAGAAGAGGAAGTTATCAATTCGACGCGTATGTATTTTTTTCTATGTATGTTCACCAATTACTCTGAAACTATCCAGCCGATTAATTTGGTTTTTGTATTAAATATAAATATAGTTTAAAAAAACTAAAAACCACGCTTTTAAAGTAATCAAACTAAAAAGTGAAAAATAAATATAGTTTAAAAAAACTAAAAAACACGCTTTTTAAGTATATCAAACTAAAAAGTGAAAAATAATTCGTACTATAAGCTGAAAACGAAAATAGATGAAAAATACTGTATTACTATAAAATCATTGTTATTATAGAAATCAATTAATAAGCTATAAATAAAAGTATCGTGAAAAAAAAGCGTGGGGTGCTTCTTAAGATATGATAGATGGAGCATGGTAGATGGAGCACCCCACGCTTTTTTTCCACGATAATTTTATTTATTGCTTATTAATTAATTTCTATAATAACAATGATTTTATAGTAATACAGTATTTTTCATCTATTTTCGTTTTCAGCTTATAGTACGAATTATTTTTCACTTTTTAGTTTGATTACTTTAAAAGCGTGTTTTTTAGTTTTTTAAAACTATATTTATATTATTTAAAAACTTTATATACTTAAATTTTTTTGAAATTTCTTTTTTCAAAATGCTTTTAAATGCTTTCCAAAGATTTGATAAGAAAGGGGGCTGTGGTCCTTCCCAATCCTCTTCTGCGTACATTGATGATTCATGAGAATATGCAGATTTAACTGTTATAGTGGAATATGCCATACAAGAGTAGAACATGTCCTAATCGTTACTCTCATATCTTCTAGTGCATTCAATGGCTTAAATAAAAAATTTACTTTTAAAATAGGCTGATTTTTTTTTCTTAACTTATAAAATTAAACCATATGGCTGTTTCGTGAAAAATGGACAAAATGTCCTCACATGTGACACTTACATAAATACAGTGGAACTCCAGTTATACGTTTTGAATGGGACTGGACAACAAAACATAGAACTCAGTGAAACGTGCAATTCAATTAATGGTTTTTTGGAACTACTTTTTAAAATATCTCTTAAACATTTCTTTTGCTGGGATTTGCGGAAATGGAACAGAGAAAAAAAATTAAAATGCACACGAAAAGTACACATGAGGCTATTTTATTATAAAAGCTTTATTTAAAATATTTTTTTTACGCATATAGATTACTGAAAAGAAATCACTGGAATCGGTTTGTTGTGTAAATCACATAAAAAGATATCCAGTAGTTTCTTAAATTTTATTTAAATTAGTTACTAATCTTCAATTGTTTATTTTCTGCAAAGAGGACACTGAACAGTAAACTTTGCACTTCTGTTCGCCCGACGCGTCATCAGTCCTGCCAATTACCTCCTCAATAACACCGTCATAATCTAAAAATGTAATATAAACCGCGCATAAAGTAGGCAATTACTTCACTTCTGTTTTTTCATTATCACTTCTCAATTAAATTTTTTCTTCCGAAATTTATAGGGGTAAAATCATTTCCCTAGCTCTCCGCACACAGCAACGTTATCATCATTAATGTTAAATTAATAAATGTTAAATTAACAACTATTAAATTAATAAATGTTAAATTAATAAATGTTAAATTCAATTAATGTAATTCATAATTAATGTTAAATTCAGGGGTTATCTAGGGTTGACTGGGAATATATACCCCCGAAGAAATTAGATTTGAGACTTTGTGTTATAGTCGAAAATTCCCCCCCCCCCCTAGAACTTTATAATGCCCTCCCGGAGAAAAGTGCCTGAATTTAATACAGCGTGTAATCCTTCCAGTTTGTTTCCTCAGTCCATTTTCGCAATTGACTAGTTTGGTTCGCAGAATTATCAGAATGGTGACCGGCAAAGATGAAAGGCAATGCGTAGCAAAGATTATGAAAGAAATATTTTTAGCAAAACGTATAAGTAAGACGAAATTTCGTTCGGACATGCAAAAACGTAACGTATAACCGAGAGAAACATATAGAAAGTGAAAAACATATAACTCGGATAATTTTTTATAGTAAGTAACCGGGACCGCAGAGTTAAAATGCATAGCTGAAAAATACGTACAACTCAGTTAACGTATAAATGGAGTTTCAGTGTACCTATATCTATTAACTTATAAATTGTTTGAATATAAATTAAACATTAAAAATATCAAAACCCCTAGGTTTTCAGTTTAGCATAAGTTGTTTCAATTTTAGAATACAATAGCATTATTAACCTTTTGTGTCTTAGTGTTCGGTTACATGGAACACTCAACTTGATTCTCAAATGCTACAATGGCACTAGAATTATGGTATAAACATTTTCCTTTTATATGGTGTGGGAAAAATAGATTTTTTTTTTTTTAATTTTTAGAATACATTTGTATGTGAATTCCGGTGTCATTCAACTATTTCAATATTTTCGCAATGAAAGTGCCCTGTACACCCAGTGAAAGGAATTGATTAAAACTACAAAACATATTTTGTTGAGTACATTTTGGTTGTTTTAAGCGAATTTTTCAGTTAAAGTAAAAAATCGGTTTTGTTGTACAGAAAAAAAATATTGTTAACACTCATAAAATTTTAACAAAATTTCATCAATTTTATTTAAGTCTTACTAAAGTCTTATATTTTCAATTTGTAATTCCAGCAAAATTTTGTTGATTTTGCAAAATTTAAATTGGTGTGCAGTAGCCATAACTCTCTCACGTAATTTTGTTTTATTGACTTGTATAGCTATAAAGGATTAACACTATTTTGGGATAATAAAAACTTTTCAAATTGAGACGGATTAATGACTTTAATATTACGTTGTTATGCATTTCGGATTAAACTTGTAGACGGAAAATTAAAAAAAAAAAAAATTTTTTTTTTTTTTTTTTTTTTTTTTGTTTATTCCAACAAAATTTTTACTGACCAATATTTAAACGAAACGATTTGTTGGACCAAACAAATTATTGTTGATTCAACAAAACTTTTTTCTGGGTGTTCTAAAAGTAATCTGCCCGTTTCAGAGCCATTGCTTGAAAAATGGGCAAAATGTCTTGTACGTAACACTTACACAAATACCTATATCTATTAACCTATAAGCTGTTAAATATAAATTCTACATTAAAAATAACAAAAAACTCTCGATTTTCATATTAGTATATTTGTTTAAATTTGAGTGTATAATAATATTATTAAAACAGCTGTAATATGTATAAAAACTGTCCCGCACATAACATGGAGTTCCGCCAAATGAGAAGTGTGTAGCGAGGGTATACATAAAGGACTTCAGGTATAACAAAAAACTCTCGATTTTCATATGAGCATAGTTGTTTAAGACTGTCTATATAATAACATAGTTAAAATAGCTGTAATATATATAAAAGCTGCCTTACAGGTGACATGGAATGCCGCCAGTTGAGGAATGTGAAGAGAGGATATACTTAAGGCCCCTGTCCCTGCCCGCGAAGACACTCGCGAGCTAATGCTATTCCTATGGGGAGGCATTTATCTAATAACTCTTTCGGATTTTGACATTTTTAAATATTTTTTTTTTTTTTTTTTTTTTTTTTTTTTTTGCATATGATAGCTTAGGTCCCTCTCAAGAGCGCTCCTTGATTACTTTTTCGATTTTGGTCGCAGATATTTTTTATAAAGTTACTTTTACTTTCAGAACCGGTTTTGAAAGAGAAACTAACTTTATAAAAAGTATCTGCGTCCAAAATCAACAAAAAAAAAAAAAAAAAAAAAAAAAAAAAAATTAAAAATGTCAAAATGCGAAAGAGTTATTAGAAAAATGCCTCCCCATTGGAATAGCATTAGCTTATGAGTGTCTTCTCGAGCAGGGACAGAAGCCTAGGTATAACAAAAAATTCTCAATTCAAAAATAACTAAAAACTTTCGATTTTCACATTAGCATAGCTGTTTTGATTTGAGTCTATAATAGCATTATTAAAGCAGAAGTAGCATGTAGAAAAGCTATCCCACACCGTAACATGGATTGACCCCAAATGAGAAAAGTGTAGCAAAGATATAAATAAAAGACTTAAGGAAATATTGCAATTTTTTAGACTCTCAAAATCAGACTCGTAAAAAGTAACCTTTTTTCCGAAGCATTTTCTAAGTAATGGATTTTGATTATTTTTAACAAAGACAGAACTTTTTTCCAATATGTACATTCTGCATTCCTTACAAATAAAAATTGTTAAAATATTTCATAAAAAAATCTTATAATAATAATTTATTATAAAAATTTTATTTTCTATTTATTTTTAAATTTTAGTCTGTTAATGAATACAGGGATGATTATAATGTTATGCATGTTTCTGAAATTGATTTCGGAACAACGCTGCGTGCAAACAAAAAAATTCATCAATGTGAAAAAAAAAATTCTTTAACTTTTTTAAAAATAGTAATATGATTCAATGGCCTATTACTCGAATGATAATGTGGATTTACGAATGTGATTTTTATTTATTTATGTATTAATTTTTTACAGTGCTTAGAAATAATTCAAGAACGAAAATAAGCTCAAAACATAAAAACAATTTTTAAATTTCTAACGGTATATTTTATTGAACGGTATGTTAAGTCAGTTTCAATTCATATTTTAAAACTAGTCAGATGAGGCAATCCCAAAACTTTCTTCTATCTCATACATGTTTATACTTTCTGAAATTCCTGCATAGCAGAGTCACAAATTAAGTCACTAGTTTACACCAAAATCTAATAGGAAGCAACTTATGTAAACTTCTAGCTGAATCTGAAGTTTGATTAAAATCCGTGCATTAGTTTCTGAGATAGAGCTATTGCAATAATCATGAATAATGCAACATAGAAGTGTCATCTACTTAGCGATTTACACCAAAAAGTAATTAGCATCAAATCTCATCAAGGACTAACTGAATCTGAAGTTATATAAAAAACCTTGCATTAGTTCTTGAGATAGAGCTATTGCGGAAATTGTGAATAATGCAGAGTAGCAGCGCCACCTGTTGATAGGTATATACCAAAAGCTAATCAGCACCAGTTTATATCAAGGTCTAACGGAATCTAAACTTTTGTGAAATTCCGTGCATTCGTTCTTGAGATAGAAGCCCACAAACGTTTCGTCACATACAGACGGACATTTTCAAAAAACCATCAAATCGTGTTCAGGACCTTCTAAAATGTGTAAATCCATTGAAAACCGAAATTCGAAAATTTTTACGAATCCAGTACTGTCTTTTTGTATATATAGAAGAAAATAAAAAAGAACATAACATGATTTGTATTCATATTATGAAAACGAAATTATAATTACATTGAGTCCAACTCTTTTGTGAAATGTTTCCCCATTTCTTATTTTCCCACGCTGAAAGAAGTTTATGGAATAAATTATTTTGACATTATCTGTTTATTATTTTTTATTTTAGCCGATGAACTATTTCTTTATTCACCTTGCAAAAATCTTTCATTTTTGACAGTATATTTTAATAAGCACAACAATGCATTAAATATTTACTTGTGCTTTAGCAAATTTTTTGTTCTCCACAATAAGACAAAATGGTAAATTATTCCGAATTCTTTGTTTTCATTATGACTGATATTATTACTGACTTTCAAATCACCGCCATACCATTCTCAATGAGTAAAATAATAAAAAAAATAATAATAAATAAAGTTAATAATAAATAAATAAATAAAACTTGAAGAGGTTGTTTCGCAACCCTGTATTTTTATTATTCATATTGAAATTTCAGGCGGGTTGGGTTGAAACCAAGTTGAACCGTAACATTTTATTTGAAAGTAATTCGATAACGCACTTAGAATATTTTGATACATTAAAAAAAAGATAAAAAATGAAAAAAAAAAATCTTTCTGTAAATATTTATTGTGTGGCAATTACCACAGGATATTTTCGACTGTAGATGTTTTGTCGAATATCTAAACATATTTTAGACGGAATCTTTTGCAATAATAGGACTACAAAGAATATGTCCGCCCTCATATGTTTCAGCCAAAGTTTTATTATCAGAGTAATTTGGGGACGAACAATAAATATAAGGGGAGGGAGCAGTAACATTTTCGGTTATCCTGTAAAATGGACTCGAAATAAAGTGTCGCCCCAAAACATTATTATATAGATATTATACAACATTTTTGTCCATTTGTGTAAGAACATGTATGTATTCATTCATATAGAAAGGTTTACTTAAAACATTCTAGAAATTTTTGTATGTTTTTTAACACTTTCCAACAATGTCCCCGTGCTCTAACTCACGTAAATATACTAAGATTGCCTTGTAATTGTGGTTTAGGAAGACATGTTTGATATTAAAAATGAAAAGTTTAGCATTAACATTACCTTGAAATTGATCAAAATATTGATTTTCTTTTTTTAATATTAACTGAAAGCGCCTTTTTTGTGAATATTTTGATACCGCATTTTTACCTATATAACAATTATATCGCGTGATATTGTAAAGCTTGTTAATAGATCCAGCGCAATTACTCATACAAATGAAAATTTTAAACTAATTTTTCTACCTGTTCATATTTTGATAACTTACTTGCAATCACTATGGCTTTTTCGCTAATTTAGATAGAGATTTGATTTTTTTTCCATGGTGTAATTAATATTTTTGTGTATGGATTTAACATCGATATATTATATTACACTAAGGTATGTGGCACAAAAATCACGATTATTTGTTAAATGTTTAAGGGCAACGTCCAAAGTTCACAATTTGATGCAGAATTCTAAGCCATATTCATTTTAAATTTCATGATTTCAAATATAATTTATTTTAGCCTGACTTAAAATATGAAAATTATATGAATATATGAAACGATTTTTAACGCTCCTATTTAAAATAAATAACAATAAAAAACGCTGTACATGATACGGCAACTATACTTTAACCCTTTATCTACTGACATTACTTATAAGTACCATTAAGGTTACTTATTATAAAAAATTTTTAATACGTCGATTAGTTGTAATACTGTTTAGAATGGGTTACAGATAAAATACTTTATTTTGTTCCAAAAGCATTTTTGGTTACACAAAACAAAAATATTTTTAAAAGGATGATTTCTATGATAAAAAGTTTATTAAATTCAATTGATTTTTTAAATCACCAGATTTTAAAACATTCACCTTTTATATAAACATTTTAATATTTTTTTTTAAATTTTATTTAAATAAGGTGTTATAATAAAAATAAATGACATTGACATGTTTCGGAACCGTCAAATAATAACCGTCGTAATGTATTGACCGTGTAATATTTTGAAATTTTATTTTTATTTATATTATGATTATGGAACTTATTTGGCGGTTCCGAAACATGTCAATGTCATTTATTTTTATTATAACACCTTTCTCAAGTAAAATTAAATTTTTTTATTAAAATGTTTATATAAGGATGATTTCTTTTGCCTTTCTATCTTTTCAGCTTTCTTGGCGCTCAGGTAGGGGGATGTGGATTTTTCATGTCGGAAATATTTCTATATTTTTATTGTAAGAACATCCTATTTGTACATTTTATAATTCTACAAAATACTAAGAAAACAATTTAAAATAAAAGATTTGATGAGGGGGGTTATAAATATTGCACAAAAAATCCATGCAAATTCAAATTTAATTAATCCTTCTAAATCCTTCAAAAATTTATTAAATGATTGTGTAAATATTTCAATTTAGTTTAAACAATTTACGTAAAATGCTTTAGAATGTAAAATTTTCATGAATTCATAATTCGGTAGATAAAGGGTTACAAATATAAAGTAGTATTTTGTACTTTCCCACCAGACTCGAAATTCATAACACTTTATTATTTTATTTATTTATTTACAAAAGTTAAAGCTTATAAAATAAAACAATAAGTAAAAAAACAGAGATTTATTTAAAGCAGATTAAAACAGAGATTTTTAGAATCTAGTAATATTTAACCGGAACATCCATAGAAAAAATCTTTATAAAAAAAAAAAAAAAGAAAAAAGAAAAAGAAAGAAAGAAAGAAAAAAGAAAATTGCACCACCTGTTCATAAATTATGTTTACTTATAAGAATAAGGATACAGACGAATTGTGTATAAATTCCATCATTAAAAGAAGCTTTAAAAACATTTTTTTAAACTTTGAAATAAATTAAAATATAAATAATAAAAGAAATAAAAATTCTGGCATAAAAAGCAAATTTTGACCGGGATCTAGCGACTACTCTTTTATTAAGTGGTTAATAGAGTTTCCTTCACTGAAAGAGCAACCCCACGGTAATCTAATACAAAACGTAAAGCGATTTCCTAAAAAATAACAAGATTTACTGAGATAAACTTATTATTATATCTCGATTTAAATTACTCCATCAACGCGTGTCAAATGTTTAACTGAAGTACTTGTATAAATTTGTAGGCGAGACCGCACACGATGTTTTCCTCAAAGAAAAAGTCAAAGCTAGGTGATGAAAAATTATAGGGTACTACAATGAGTGCCCGCCTCTTTTTATAGATTCCGATAAAAAAATTCACCTATATTATTTAATTGTAAAGAAAAATAGCCTCAAAAATACTTTTAAGAAAAAATTAATGTAGTAACATTAAGTTATTTTCTAATGCTTAATACTATACATTATTTAAAAAAATCTTCAACTTTCTGTACTTTTATATTAACCGCACGCAGGTCATAAACCGCCAAGTATTGTTTCTATCACCAGCATTCATATATTATATTGGTTTCATTTAAAAACTAACCTTTCGCTCATTTCCTTTAAAATATAAAACTTAATTTAAAATGTACACATTATACACATTTAAAATACACAGCTTTCACAAATTTAATGGGAAAAAAGGAAAAAAAAAGAAATTAATAAAAAATAATACCATAAATTATAAGAGATTTTATTTCCATATCAACACCTTGTTTCTAATTTACACACACGGAAAATAAAGCTGTCACTGTTGAGAGAAAAAGAAAAAGATGCTATTGGGGAGATATGCGCCCGGCTAACACAAAAGTACCGAGACTTTCTGAGAATTTGATTCTCAAAGTACTTATTATATAAAATACAAACAAGCAATTTCTATAGAACACATCTAATCGCTATTGACTGAAAATACGGATTAAAAAAATATAATTAAGTTCTGTACACCCGTTTTTAGAACTAGATATGATTTCATAATGCAATAATTTAGTAACAAAAATCCATTTATCATCGTCGCTTTTTCATATAACTATAGTCATGTTACATATTATATAATGTCAGTTAAAAATAACATAGGATGCCATAAAAATGTGACCTTGATCAATGCTATTTGCAGTTTATACAAATAATATAATTATAAATCACTGTTATATTTATAAAATGTAGTGGCGTGGTATCTTGATCAATGCTATTTGCAGTTTACACCAAGTAAGCAACCCTTTGAAATGAGATGGAATAATGACATGTAAATTGTCCAGTTCTAAAGATACTAACTCTAACAGCCTAGAAATTTTTAAATTGCTCTTACTTACCATTAATTAACATATCAGGATGCAGTAATAATCATTTGATATTTTATATATCTGACATGAAAAAATTAGCAGCACTAAGGACATACGAATGTCTCTTTATCCTTTTAGGTCTTCAAAGATGGTACTAATATTCTCTTGTGCATAAATTAAAAAATAAATCTTCTTTGGATATAGTTCCAGCACTAAAAGGAATCAACCGTAGTAATAACACCAGTGAATGGCGTTATTACTCCTGTATATACTTATTCCATATTATATTTTAAACAATGAACTACCTCGCAAACAAATCCAAAATCTTTCATAATATTTTAATAGTGCATGAAATACACTACAAATTTGCGCAATTAACAGAGTATTTATTAATGAATATGTAGTCTTCAAATCACAAAATTTACCTATCAAATTTTAGATGCGTTGGTTCTTATGTGCTTCATCCACCGATAAGTCCTACAATGGAACAAATTAACTCTTGCGGTTGTTTGTGATTGAGATGACTGAGATGACTTCTGCGCAGAACCTGTAGGTTCCCTCTTCCTGGTTCCTTCATAATTATTCGCAATATTAGTACTGGGTACTATTACCCATCTTGAAATTATTACGCTAGGCCATCTTATTTAAAGTAAGAAAATTTCAATTACCCCCCCCCCCCCACACACACACACACACACAAACTTACCGAAAAAGAATCCTCAAGGAATATTTAAATGTTTTATGAAGTCTATTTTACTTATAGATATTATTTGGATTTGTTATGTTTTACTTCACATACAGCGCATAAAAGATATGAATTGTAAGAACATTAAAAATATAATTTTCTTTCTAATATATCCAATGTCAAGAAACCTAAATCTTATTACAAAATGGTAATCACATAATATTCTTATTTTTTATTTGAATTAAAAAGTCTGAATAGTTCTAAGATAGTTTATTTATTCAAAAAATTTATTAGTTATTACATTTGTTTTGACACAGCCAAAATACTTGAGAACAAATATTATATGATAAATATAGCAACAGGATGATTAATTTCTCCACCTAAATAGACTTGAGAACAGTATATTAAATCAGGATATGAAGTATTAATAGGAAATTCACCTTTTTTCATGTTTATGCAATGACATAAAGATATTCGTGACTTTTCAATACAATAGCTTTTCATTTGAAGTAATTAACTTTTTCGCAGATTTTTTTACCTGTCAGCTGTTAATTTATGATGATTAATCTCGTTATAATAGCCCGATAACTTTATCGAACATTTTCTTTTTTCATTCGTGATTAGCTTCTGAATATGAACGTAGGAAAACGGGTTTTTTTCCACAAAGCATATGAAATGCTTAATTACATGTTGAAAATGTGAGGTATTTCTAGTTTTTTTAATTGATTTGTAATAAAATAGATGAAAGTAACTTTATAATTTATCACTGTATTTTTAACTTTATTCTATCAATATACAAGAAGAAAGCTTTGAATTCGTGAAAGATTTCGACGAATTAATACATTTATGAAGTCCTGAACACATGATTTGACTGATTTTAGAAAATGCTTGTTTTTTAAAAATGTCTAGTTTTAGAAACTGTTGAGTCTGTCTGTCTGCATGTGTGTATTTCTGTTTGTGACACAAATCTTGTGAGTGACCCATTTCAAGTGCTAGTCCAGGAAATAATATCAAATTTCATATTTAGTTAGATCTTACTCTAAATTGGTGTGATTAGGTTAGTATACATATATATCTCTCAACAAAGATCACTGCTATGCTGCGTTTTTCACGATTTCGGAAATAACAAAATGCACAGAAAGCTTTAAAATAGTTAAATGCACCAAATGCTCGGAATTTTCCTCGCACTAATTGAGGGACAAACTAAAAAAAATTACCGAATTAACTGGAAATTGCACTAACCGAGGAAAAGTTGAGCATTTACATTGACAGGTTGTAAAGTTATCATATTACTTAGTAAATTTTGCAAAATTGTTTAAAAATAATAATAGTTAACTTCATGTAAAATAAATAAAACGTGTTACGTTCCAGTAATATTCAAAACAAACACCATGTCAAGAATGAAATTAATGCTTCAAAAGTTCATCTACGTTGCTTTTCCTTTTGCAAAAATACTACCTTCATTATCAGTATTAGAAGCAATCACAATTTTATTTAATAAAAATGCTTTTTATCTTTTTCTTTTTAAAAGTTTTTTAATCAAAACCTATTAAACAATGCAAAATAGCCAAATTACTTTGCATTAATTTTGAATAACAATAAAAATGTATATGTATATATCTATATATATCAATAACAAATTACATATTTTTATTAAATTATACAAAAAGACAATCCCCTATTGGTAAATTTATAAGAAAACTGTAAGGAATAAGACAAAAACTTAGACTTAATTTTCTTTGATTTTTAGAATTCTGTATTTAAAAAGTAAAAACGGAACATTTTAAGACAACTCTAGCGTTTGTTTGTTTGTATATCTGTCATAGCCGTTTTTCTCGAAAACTATGGAACGAGGAAAGTTCAGAATATTGAGGACTATTGACCCACAAATTTATAGATTATTAGTCATTCACGAATACATTTAGGAAAATTTTTGGGGGCTAATTATGTTACTTGATAAAAAAACTGTATATTGTTTGGGAATCGTTCGAAAGGTCTCGTAACATCGAACTCAGAAATATATATTTTTTTAATTTTAGGTATTGTATTTTCAGAGATATTGTTGAAAATGTGCTGCAGAAACATGCCCCTCCCGTTATTTCCGAATCTTCTTAAACTAAAATTCTGAAAAGATTAAGGTGATCTGAATTCATTTAAATCTTGAAAGCAAACTATTGTGATTATTCTACATCACATTTTTCCATTACACACTAACTTCACTTTGCAGCAGCCACTCAGCGGACGATTTGAAGGGCGTTGGAGGTGTTGATCGACGAACAACGAATTGTCCAAGGATTATTGATAATGACTTTCGAAAAAAAGTCGATAATTAACCGAGATATTAATCAAAAACCTGGAATGTCAGGAAAGCAGTAGCACGGACCAAGGCGGTGTTTCAATCTCTTTTTAAAGCTTGCTTAACGGAATATCAATTTAAGATTTTGCAAAAGGTCTTTCTTGCACGGTACCTTTTAGGGGTAATTTAAACTCGAACTTGGACGATTATTTTTTTTTTGATAAACTTTCTTTCAATAACGTCGAAATCTACACTAGAAAATTAAATTTTCAAATAATATATTAATAATGAATCAAAATAATGAAGAAAATCTAAAATATCTTAAGAATTGAAGTATTACACTTAAGATATTAAAGGATAAATAAAATGAAATGAGCATCGTATTTTAATGATAGGTAAAAATCTAAAATCTAATTTTTCTATATAAATCTTTGTAAAATCGAACCTGTTAGATAATAAAGTCTATTCCTTTGAAAAAAATTTCAAACTCCGACGCCAAACACCGAACCGGAAACTTTTGATTAGCAAACGACGCGCTACCTGAAAGCTAATCTAGCTTGCCCGTAAAAGACTGAAATTGAAGTTCTGTTTTAAAATACAAATCTCAAAAAATGGTCGGATATCATTAAATTAATTGATTTAAGTAAAATAATGTAAGACTTCTTCAAATTTTTAAGTTTGTCCTGTGATTGGAGATATTCAGCTATAAGTATGCGAAATTTTATTTACGAAGTCTCTAATATATACAGTTTCTGGAAACAAAGTCTGTGACGAGCAAACAAGGGCTTCGTGAGACTCCTACGATGTGAATGTAAACGAAACACTAAAAAGTAACTCGACGAGCAATCCAAACTGAGACTTCAACACAGAGGTAATAAACATGTCTGCAAACGTATGGTTCGTAAACTGGTAGCTTGCAATTACTATTTCACACATGATTCAATATGGCATTTGCCTCAACAAATTTGTGTCCACTGTGTATTTTGTTTGTTTATTTGCCTTAATTTTATGATTTGTAAATAGAGTTATGCACAACTAACGTGCTATTAAAGTTGTTTAAAAGTATTTAAAAATTTATGAGACATGTTTTTTGTTTTTAATTTATATTAATCGGGTACCTTAAAGGTTATTTTAAAATCTATGAAAATTTATTTATTTCAAAACTTCTTCCCGTTGCATTCGATAAAAGAAAAAATAACTTCTGAAAAACTATGTTACTTATATGGTTTTATATATATATATATATATATATATATATATATATATATATATATATATATATAGACATGTACATGAATTGCACAGATTATATATGAATATATATATGTAGAATGCTGAAATAAAAATAAAAGCATTCACTTAATAATAATAATATAAGGAATCTATTACTAGAATCAAAAGTAGTTGACCTTGTGTTATACAGAAAGTGAATTCATTAGAGTTGTTGTAAGGTATGATTTCCTTACGTTATTACGTTATTGTTATTAAAAAATTAGTAATGACGTTTGGTTTGAATTATTCTCAACATATCCTTGATACTGTGAAATATCGGTGTTTAACTAATTATGTTGTGCATGAAATTACTGTTTTTGTTTCTTCGGAGTTATGAAAAGCATCATTATCTCAATAACATGAGTTTTGACTTTCAGAACTTCAAACAGGAGTTTAATAATTTGTTATTCCGCTTATGATGTAATTAAAGCAGTTACAGCTTTATTAATTATTATTATTATTGTTATTACAGGAAAGTATAATAGTCACCCTAATAATTTGCTGCAGGTGTAATAGCTCCAAAACCATTTCCTCTTTATCATGTGTTTGCCATAAATATAGTATTAATACTGTACTGTACCAAATTTACATTTCATTTTGATTGAAATAATGATTTCATTGAAATTGAACTATATTTAAACCAATAAAAACAAACTTTAGTGCAACAGGGTTTTATTTTTTATCATTAGCAAGTAATTCTCAGGGAATGCATTTTACAATAAGAAAACTATTTATTTATGCATACCAATTACTAGCATGTTAGTCCATCTAACAACATTTACACCCCATGTCAATTATTCAGCAAGGCTTTGGAAATAGAATAGCAAAAATACTTTCAGTATATGTTCCAATGCGTGGTAGAAGAAGTTGCAGATATAAGCACACAAAACAGATGTAGTTATTCTTGAACATTTATATGTGGCGTATGTCTTAAAGAATTTCGTGTGCCTTGTGCATATCTATAATTTTTGCTCATTTTTGTAAACGATTTGAATACAAATATATATATACATATATGTGTGTGTATAAATTCAGATAGTTGTAATATATTTCCTTATAATTTTTCTTTTATGTATTTTAATGTAATTTTTTTTTATTGTACTATATGCACTTGCTTGACTGTGCATATTTCTTGAATATTTGATAATTTTCATTTTTAGTCATCTTCTGTGTCTAGTGTATTTTTATATTTAATTAATGTTTCTTTAATTTTTTTTAATCGTTCAATGATTTAGTTCATTCAAAGATTTTCGCGTACCCCACTGTTTAAAAAAAAAAAAATGTTCTACATGACTTTTTTTTTAGAAAATTGTTGGCTGGAATGTATGTTGCAGTTAAATATTTAATGCGATAGTGCTTAATTATGCATATTATTTCATTCATTTCTTTTTTTTATGCCTATACGAAACTCACAAGGAGAAATTAAATATCATTCGAAAGATTTTTGAGCATGCTTTTGACATTGTTCATTTACATTGTTTGACTAAAAGTATCAATTAATTTAAATTTAATGAAAAAACACAGGAGCAAAAAAAATTAAATATTGTAGTACAAAAGCTCGCACTAGTGCAGTAAAGAAAAAAAAAATACTTAAAAAAATTCTCTTATTCACAAAATTTTTCACAAATTTTTCACAATTTACAGTTTTGAATATTAAAATAAAACGAAAATATATTAAATTTTTCATATCTTTAAAACATAAACTATTTATTGAATAAAATTTTACAAGGAAAGTTTTACTGATACAACGATTTGAATAAAATTCTCTTTTCAATCAACATTGTAGTTTGCTAGTAATAATGCATCAAATTCATTCAAATCACGGTTATTTCCGTTTTAAAATATACTTAAAGTGAAATAAATAGCCTAATGTCTATCAAAAAATATTCATTATTCTTATCTGTTATGACAAACTTGTCAACGGTGGATTAGCTTTTTTTAACCGCCCAAAAGTTGTTTGCTTTATGCCACCCTAGAATGGTTGATTGAATTTCGAGATAGGAACTACAGTAGGTACGTCCACCCTCTACCTTCAAATGCCTCCACATTTACAAACTCATAAAATAAATCATATTAAGGGTGGATCATCAGCTTCTTAAATTTAGATCTTCAACAAGAATGTTCCGATTACAAATATAGATAGGAAACAGAAAATTATTACTTAAGAACAATGAATCAGTTCTTATTCTGCATGAAAAATAAAGGAAAGATTTTTTTGCAGCAAGAAGAAATTTAAGTGGAATATTTTTTATTTAAGGAGACGCAAATATTAAATTGTCCATTTTTTGCTTAGAAGAGTGCAGGCATAAGGCATATGTAATATATCTGACGCAGGGTTGCCACAGGCGACTATTTTTATATTCTGTTCATGACACTACTTTTAAAAATTACAATTTGTTGTATCAAAATGTTGTATCAATTAAACAGGGTGGGCACATAAATACTGTGGCGCAAATAAAAGACCATAATTTTTAACTGAAGGAACAAAATAAACTGTTTTATTTTCGATTTGGAAAAGTAGGAAATTCTTTAGGAGGGATGATCAAGATCGTTTGTAATGGCTTCCTCCGGCGTGATTTCGGCTCATGCTTTTTCAGAGTGTTTTTCAGGGAATCCAGAGACTTGCGCTTGATTAGACAGGATTTTTGCTCCAGTATCCCCCAATAGCAAAGTTTTCTTTTGGGGGTTGGGGGGGGGGGTGTTGGTTAAATGCAGGATTAGCTTTTGTATACCATGTTTTCAGTCAAAATAGTTAATTAATACCAGCGGGAATAACGGTTAGACAACAAAAAAGCACGAGGAATAAGAATACAACGAATAGCTTAAATCAAAAATGTGGAAAAAAACATTAAACTGAATTGACATTTTCATCACATCACAGTATTTATGTGTCTTCCTGTGGATTTTGTTGTACTTACATTTTGTTATATCTCTTACAAATGTTGTCAAAGCGTATGTAAAAGAGAAAGTGATGCGAAACAGAATTAAAAATTGCCGCCTGTGGCAGACCTGCTGAATACGTGTGGTAAAATTCCGATCATTAAAAATTTGTGAAAAAAAGTTTTTTATTGCATGTATTTCTATTTGAATGATTTAGAGATAGAATTTTTAAGAGTATTATTCTATAATCTCTATATATCTAGAAACTCTTCCTTATCTAGAATTTTTAAGAGTATTTATTACCTATTGATTAAGTTGTTTTATATGTTAACTAAATATGCCTTTTCTTTTAAACCGCTCATTCGATTACCATTTTTATTTATTTTATTTTATTTTTGTATAAATTTATTTAATCTATATTTATTAAATGAATTATGGACTTTTTTAAATCAATATTTATACTTTATTAAAGTTTTGAGAAAAAGCAACTAACTCTCATTCAACTGACGTTTTGTGTGTGTGTGTGTGTGTTTTCAGTATATCAGTATGATCAAAATGTTAAAACTGTTTCGGACTGAAACTAGAGTAAAGTAAGATGGACAGTTAGAAAAAAATATTTAATCATAGTTTATTTTTTCACTTTCGATTGAATTGTCAACTAGTTCAGAGCACACTTCCGAATCGACTGATGACACTGTGACATCCATCATCCTCTACTTTCACTGTATAAGACGCGATCCAGTTTAAAGAAACATTTAAACAGTAAACATAAAGGAAAAATTAAGCATCAGATATAGATTATGAAATACTTTCGAACTCCAACAAAATATTATTAACAAAATTTAATTTTTTATGAGGAAATTGAACGATTGTCCGTCCTGTAACAGATTTCTTTTTGTGTCTCTAAAAAGAACAATAAATGCTATTTATTGTATATTCCTGAGAAAGCATGTTTTTATTCACCTCAGGGGTGCATACGTTTGAATTTTGTAACATAAATAAAAAGCAACAAGAATGATTGTCCCGCATAGATCCTAATATAACGGATTTTTTTTTTTTTTTTTTATGTCTCTGTAAACAAGCTGTAAATTTTGCACACTTCATTTTCAATGTAGATCATTTTATATTAAAACTCTATAATATATTCAAATTTCATGGCAATTTGGGTATATTTACTAGAGTTATAACGAGAGTATACAGAATGCGACAGACAAAATAAATTGATTTCATAAAATTTATCAGCTGTGACAGTAAGTGTTAAAATGTGCATCTTATGCGCTGGTAAATATAGTACCTTCCTTTTATTCAGTTTTTGTTGCTTCTTCGAAAAAAAAAATATTTCAGCATCCAAACTTTTGTTTGACATATAAAAGAAATTTCTTAAATGTTTTAGCACTTGGTTTCAAAATTTATTTATTTAATTAATTATTACTTATTGATGCTAGACTTAATTGGAGTTATTAACATAACGTCACAAATTTTAAATTTGCGTAAAAATAAATCCGTGCGATAATATAATGCGAAATTTAATTAATTATATTAATCTTCAATTTTTTTTCTTGAGTAAAATAGATTTTAAAATGCATATAATTTTATTATGAACATCTTATGTGTGTCAATTAGACATTTGTATTGGATCAGTTTTACTCGAACCCGACCCAATCCATGACCTAATTTTTCAAAACAAAATCTTGATTATTTTTCAAATTAGAAACCATATATCTAAATATTTTTATGCAAAAAATGTAATTTTAGAACTTTTTTTTTTCATAATTCTATTAAAATATGGATTAATGTTCCTTCAATTCGGGCTCGAATCGCAGTATATCGGGTTCGTGTCGTGTTTCGAAAGGACGAAAATTATTTGTCGGACTCGGGTTGACTTTTAAAAAAATTTTAAGTTCATCCAATTCTAGACTGAATATTTATTATCATGCAGTCTTTTAACTTATCCCATCTTTTCTTGGTACTTACGGTATTTTCCTCATTTCAACGAATAAGGCCGAGGGGTCAGGTTCGAATCCTGATAAAATGTGGATGTTGTCGTGCTGTCTCTTTGTAGTGATATATATATATATATATATATAATAAATTCAAGAAATAAAAATTGTGCTGACTTGTCGTTGTTTCTGTGTAAATTACGGATCATTCGAGGCAAAAGCCATAGTTGCTCTAGGTCCCAAAACAACCTGTCAAATGAGTAAGAGGTTCAATAAGATTTAATTCAAAATCGACTACGAATTGTACTAATACATTTTCGCCTTTCATTGTTTTTTCATCTTGACATTCATCTTTCAATTAATCTTCGTTGCGTTTACTTCATCCTGACTACAATATGATTGTCATATATATATTCACTTCAGATACACCCTAAAGTAGTTATTTCTATTTATCTGCTCTTTATCAGTTGATTGAATTTAGATATTTCAGCACAAAGTACTTATTCCTTAGAATTACTTGATGAGTTTGCCCATCCTACAGCTATCTTAGTTCACCACCCACACAATGTTTACAGAATCTCCTTTATCGAGGGTGTATGCAGTCCGCCCAAAATCCTGATGGACTGTAAAAATTGCACCACTTGAGGTTCTGGATTCATGCTGACGAACCTGATGGGGAGTCACACGCCCTACTTAATTTCACTAAGAATGATCTAATTTCATTTGCCGATTCTATTGTGGAGATTGTTGGAATGACTGGCACGTGTATTGTGTGTGTAATGCGCTTAAGATTTAAAATGCTTTGTTTTATTTACATTTCAGACTTCTGTAAGCGAATAAAGGGGCTCGGATACAAGCAAAACATAGTTACTGACATTTTTTTATTCATTTCTCATCTTTATAAAAAATATTTAAGTGCATCATTACATAAAAAATCCTACATGGTTTCAGGTTTATTCATTGCTCAGTTTGTGACTCGAAAAGGGCTCGATTTTGATCAAATTTTGTAAAGCTTATGAAGACCATTAAACTAAGTCTTATATTCAAGATAATTTAATTTATACATCACTAAAAGGTCATTGTAGTTCAAGCTAATTCTATCTAGAAACGATTTTGACGATCTCTAACGATTTTGACCAAATTTTGTGTTTTATAGTTTTCGGGCTTCACAAGACCATTGAACTAGGTCGCATAATAATCGATAATAGTCATAATAGTCAATAAAAATC
Source organism: Maratus speculifer (assembly GCA_964019185.1). NCBI lineage: Eukaryota > Metazoa > Arthropoda > Arachnida > Araneae > Salticidae > Maratus > Maratus speculifer. The sequence continues at coordinate 389,788,885 of OZ025292.1, read as the reverse complement.
GATTAGTGGGTTAGTTTGGATGATTATGACTCAGAGTCAATCTAATTACATCTGAAAATAGATCGAGTGATTTTTACTAAATTTTGTATCCAGACGTTTTCGGGCACGAGAAGACTACTGAGTTAAGTCAAATTTTTGAGAAATTTCGATTACTGGGTCATGTTTGGGTCCCTGTTGTCAAGCTAATTATATCTGAAAAGCGACTCTAACGGTTTTGTCTAAATTTTGTATTCTGCCGTTTTGGATTACGAGAAGACCATTGGCTAAGTCACATGGCCAAGAAAATTAGATTAGTGGATCATTTTCGGGTCATTGTGGGTCAGGCTAATTTTATCTGGAAAACTGCTCTAACGATTTTGACTAAATTTTGTATTCTATAGTTTCCGGATAGGAGAAGATCTTTGAGCTGAGTCACATGATCGAGAAATCTAGATTAGTGGGTCATTTTGGGGTCACTACGGGTCTAGCTAATTTTGTGGAGTTTACAATATTTGGCGAAATATTGGTGACATTTGGACGAAAAATCTACTTTCAAAATTAATAATACAAAAACATATTATTTAGTGCCGATAGATAGAATGCCGCCAAAGTTGACTACATTTGGCGAAAAAAAAATGTATTTTCAGAAGGTTAAGGAATTTTCTAGAAATTCTCAATAGGAAACAACATACCTGGTTAATCTAATCAGAATCGAATTAAAAATGTACTTAGTTTGATGTCCTTTCGTTGCAAATATGCAAGTAATGTAAAATTTAGTAATATGTAAGTACTTTATTTTCATATTGTTTGTTTCTGTAAATAATACTGCTATAAAATAAAACACTTTATAGCAATAACACAGCGAGAATGATGGAGTGAGAATAATATATCGAGTTGGATACGAAGCTAATTTTGACCGAGCTATTCTTGGTTAGAGCCGTTTGTTTAATATCAATGGAATTAACGTTGTAACAAGATAGATATTTAGAATAATAATAATAATAATAATTAAAATAATAGCTGCCGCTTGGAAAAAGTGTTAAAAAGAAATTTACTGTCAAATAATGAAAGAATGGGATTTTTCTCTTTTGATTGAAAAATAAAATGGTTAGTATATCTATTACTCAAATTCTCATTGAATTTCTATGTAGCACTTAACCTTAGGACTCTGACCTGACAATTTTAAAGAAATTATTTCCTTTAAGAAATGGCATCAGTTATAATTCTACTAATCATTTCTACCGTCTACTTAATATCGATTACAGTAATTATAGCTGATGCTTTCTGAATTGATGTGCACTTTGTTAGATTTAATTTATAACTTACCTTTAGGTTAAATGATTAGGAAATAAATGCAAGCATCGTGATGAATGCATACAATTTATAAGTATAAAATGCAGTGTTGAATTCAAATACTTTTCTCCGGGAGGGACTTCTGTGGCTCCGGGGAGGGACGCAATAGTGTTCCGGGGGGGATTACACTTTTTTACTTTTGAAAAAACAAAATTTCAAATTTTCCGGGGGGGGGATGTCACCTCCGGGCCACCCTCTGAATTCAACACTGATAAAATGTATTGTACGCACTTTATATGTACATAATATAGATTACAAAAAGGCCATTTTTATCCTTTTTTTATATATATATTTGCTGATTATTTAAAAAAATTAATTAATATGGTGTTTTTAATATTATTATTTTATATTTTTCAGTTAAAAGTTATATTTGTGATGTTATATTATATTTTTTACAAGTAGTCTTTTTTAAAGACATATTTATCAATCTGCTATTCTCGTTTTTCATTTCATAATTGCATTCCGAATAAACGTATTTTTTCCCTTACTAATGAGCAGCCATTTTAATCGTTTAATACGACATTCATACAATATTCTTCTTAACAATTCATTACAAATTACCAAAGGCATCTAATTTTACATCATACTTTCTCCAACATTTCAATCTTTTAGTTTATCAGAAAAAGAAAAAAATTATGAAATTCTACTATTTGTGCTCAAAATAATGTCCTTTTAATTTGTGCAATTATACGTAACATTTTTTAAAATAGGAAGAATTTTAGATAGTATCTATTTCAGTACCTTCTTCAAAGATTTAACTGAGTATTACGAAAATAGAAGAATGAGATTTATCAAAATAAGAGCAATAGAATACTTCAAAATATTTAACGTGTTCTCGTATTTTGCTAATAATGATAGGATAAATCGGGTAAATCGATGGTAGCGTAATTTTGTATCGTATTTTCAATTATTACTATCATAATTTTACTTTACGGCAAGAATCTTTAATTTTTTTTACAAGTACTTACACGTCTGTGCTTTAAATAAGTAATAATTTTTATGTAAGCAGAACACTTTCAGGATGAAAAAAAAAATATTTTCTGGAATCTGTCAAAACTGCAAAATGACACCCTTCCGAATTTTCAATACTCATGTAAAGTTATAGGAGAAGCTAGATGATGTTCGTATGAATAAAAAATTGAACTGGCATGTTAAAATCACACTCTGTTAAATATTACCTTCCTACCTTCTGCACCTTTGTAAATGACCCAGAAAAAAAAATAATAATTAGAGATTGACCGAAAATTCGGTTTACGTTTTCGTTTTCGGTCCAAAATTTAAGTTTCGACGAATGTGTGGCCGAAAATTCGACCGAACCGAAACTATGTCCAAAACTTTCGTTTCTTCTTTCTAAAAATTTCAAAATGACTCATCGATTTGAGCTGTATCGGCTCCAATGAGATTATTGATTGTAGAGAACTTTGCTGTTTATAGTTATCAGTCTTGACTGATTTGAGGCATGAATGCAAATTATAAAGCAAGCAATGCATATATAACTAAATTTTTTTCACTTTCTCATAAAAAACTGCAGACATAATAGTGATAGAAAATTCTCAGCTTTCAAACCGAAGAAGTCTTTTGAATACTCTTTGAGAAAGCTCTAGTATAACAGATAATCATTTAGAAAAATTATTGTAAAAGATAATTCGACGTGTATATACGTAAAATTAAAATATTTTTTAATTAAATAAAATTTGTATAGTTGGAATATATCTCTGTGTTGTTGATGAATTAAGTTTTACTTTATATGCAAAAAAATAAATAAATAAATAAATAAATAAAATAAAATGAAATGAAATAATAGAAAAAAAATAATAAAAAAAATGAGTCTAAGGAGAGACAGCTTGGGCCACACGCATAATTAATTAACAATTATGTATATTTATGTGTAATTGCTTTAACACATAATTATGTAATTGTGTAATTGCTTTAACACATACAATTTAATAAAAAAATATTTATGAAAATTTTTCGTTTTCGGTCATTCCAGGTAACATATGTTACATTTAGAACAATTTAATGCAATGATTTTAATAATATAGTACTAAAGAATACTAAAATATAAAATTAACATGGTTTGTCAATAAATCCTACCTAAGGATCAAATGGATGAAAAGTACCAAAAAAAATGATGATGAAAATTACACTTTATATGATAACTTACATTTCTTTTTCAGTAATGGTAGCTACCATAGTAAATATAAATACAAACAATTACGAAATAGCATTAAAATTAGGTAATTTTCATCTAAATTGGGCTTTGGATAAGTTTACTTAGCAAACCATGTCAAATTTGCCTTTTGAATGTTTTTTTTTTTTTTTTTTTTTTTTTTTTTGTGTGTGTGTGTGTGTGTGTGTGTGTGCGTGTTAAATTGCTAAAATTTCTGAAAATAGTTCTAAATGTAGTGTAAGTTATCATGGTATGATCCTTTTCGTTTCGGCAAAAAATAGGAAAATCACAAAAATTCGGTTTAGGTTTCAGCCTTAAAAACCTGTTTTGGTCTATCTTTAATAATAATATTGGTGGAACCACCAAACTAACCTAGAATAAAAGAGAAAGCAGGTTAATTTGGTGCCGATTTATTTTACTTACAAATTTATTTATTTTTACTTTGGTTTAATTATGTTTGTTGATTTTCATTAAAATTTTGCTTGCTAATAATTTTCCTGAAGTATATAGTTGAATTTTTTATACCAGATTGACTTCTTTTGTAATTTTTAACATACGTAGGAACATCAATAAAGTTTCCTATTCCTTAAGAAATTATTTGGAAGCATTTTTTTTATTTAATAATTATTTGGAAAGCATGTTATCTAAAATATCATAATATTCCTTCCAAAGTAATTCCATCTATAATATTGGCTTGGGTTTTGGTATTAAAACTTCCTAATTATTATTTATGCTTTTACCAATGTATAAAAAACATTTGTATTATTTTTTTTTTTTTCAAATAACGATGCCATATTAAATTTTAATGATTAATTTAGTTTGAAAAGACGTCTTTTAAAGAAAATAAAACGTTATACATTTCAATAGATCCAACAAATTTTTCCATATAATTGCTATTTCAAACTGTCACTTAAAAAAAAAAAAAAAAAAAAAAAAAAAAAACTATTTATTTGAAAATTAACCAATTATTTTTTACTTTTGTGCAAATTATATTATAAATAATACTTGTACTTGGTATAATACCTTATGTATATTTTCTTAAATTTTCATCTAAAACTGTAGCCCTGTGTGTTATTGGGTTAATGATTTGTTAGGTTCTAAAAAATTTTTTATTTTTGTTTTGAAAATATGATAATTAGTGTTTAAAATATAGGTACAAACTTTAATAGATGTATTAAACTCTCCGAAATAGTTTATATTGTAGTTCAATTAACAGAAAATTATAATATATTACATATAATCAAGTTAAGTGTCGGTGACTGTGTGGCCGTTGAATTCAGACACGTTTATCCGGGAGAGATTTCTGTGACTCCGGGGGTTACATTATAGAGTTCAATTTTTTCACATTTTTACCATTGAAAACACAAAATCTCAAATCTTTAGGGAGCTGGGGCTTAAACTCATTGTTCCAGGGGGGGGATGTATCCCCCCCCAGGCTACAGAGTGTATTTAACGCTGCGTGTATTTAAAACGACGTATATCTACATTTGACATCTTATTAATATTGTTGTTGTAATATTTTAATTTATACTAATGCTTTTTTCTCTCAGTTTTCATGAAATAATAATAATAATAATAATATATTTTTATAAAACAAAAATGATTTAATGATACTACGACTTTGTTTAGACAGCTAATGATAATGCTTGATATTGTAGGATTGTTCTTTACACTTTATCACATATTAAAGATTTCGATAATTTTCAGATAAGGAACAATTACTGATTCCAAATAATATACATATGCAAAAAATCTAAACAAAGAAGGAATAGTTGATACTTTATTGAAGTCTGTCTTAATTTTTAATATTAGACTTACATAGGCAATGCAAGAAATTAGATGTAAAATTATGAATTTCTTTTACATTACTTTCATAAAATGTATCTAAACCAGCTCATTTTATTCTCATTTTATTCCAGTAAATATAATTAATAATGCATATGTGATATAAGGAAAACTTTAAAATTATTTTTTCATTTGTCATATTTCAGGAAACTTTCCTACACTAAAAATAAATTAATTGATAACTCCAAAATGATCTTACTTAGCAGTTGGTGATTTTGTTTTTGTGACTGTCATATGCACTCGAACTTTGATTGGTAAAAGGATCATATTAGAGTAATAAAACCAGCGATTGTTTACTAAATTAGCTCTATCTCTATAATCAAAAAGTGTTTTTCTGCTTTAGTTATGATCAGATATTGTATGATGATTTGTGCTTGTCTAAGTATATTCTATCTCGCATATCTAAACATTTGTAAGAATAATTTTGAGATATCCTGTATCAGAAGCTAAAATAACTCCTTGAGTAGATTACTTACTCATATTTAATGAAAGTAAAGTAAGTATTAAGACATGAATGAAATCAGCATAATATTATTTATTACGAATTATTAGGAATAATTTTATCTTTTTTAATCATATCTAATAAGTTAAAATCATTTTGCACCAAAAAAGGGGCAGTCAGTACATTAATATTAGTTGAATTAAGACTTCTTTTAAAATATTTAAAAAATATTCGTTGAAAGAGGTTTGCTGACGTTGTATTTTCAGAACACCCTTTCTTGCTTGGGTGACAAAAATGACGTATGAAAAAAAAATTACAGAACATTTTCCAAATCTAACTTAGTTCATATTGCAAACCGTCTACAGTTTACGTTGTTATTGAAACTTGTGTAAAATTGCTAATGCATGACTTTTTATCAACATTTAAACTGATTTCTTCCAACCCTTTAAATTATTATTCTATTTTATTTTTATTGTTATTATTGAATCAAAACTGTTCTTCTCTTTAATAATGCAGAAATGTCGCTTACATTTCCAAATTCAATAAAAAATTATATTGTAAAAAGTTTTTAGAAAGAAGTGTTTTAAATAAAATCATAAAACGTAAATAAAATATTTGAATTGTCGAAAAGAGAAATGGATACAGAATGAAATAAATCTTATTAAGCCATTCCACGAATTCCGTATATTTCAATGTATCTATCTCAGTCACCTAAGATCTCATGCTGAATGGACAATATTATTTCTTTTTCAAAAAGATATATAGCTTCATGCCAATGATCCTTCCAAATAATAAAAATTAGTAACAAAAGAAATTTTTAAATAAATGAATAAATAAATCTGCGTTTGAGAGTTAAAATTGTACTTTCTTGATAGTAATATAATTATCAATATAACGCGTAATCATAATTATTATTGTATAATTATGTCACGCTGAAGAACGTGCAGCTTGTTTTATGATTATTTTGTTTCCTGCATGGATAACGCGTTGTATTTATGAGAATATGTAGGAAATTTTAATCAATACCTGGATAAAGTGTTAATCTAAACGACAAATTTTTGTATTTTGTCTCCAGTGAAGATTTATTACACAAAAATGACATTGTATAATGCAATTCAGAACATCACAAGCATTGTTTGTTTCAAAAGGATTATTTTCACTTTTGTTTCCAATCTTCTCGAAAAATGAAAGTATAACCATGGAAATATTTGAGATATAGAAAGAAAATACAAAAGGAATGTTTTTCTTGATTATCTTCCGTACTAGAATTACAGAATTTTTTTTTTATAGGGATATGTTTCATAAAGTTTTCAAGTATCTCTTATAACTGAAGTAAGATCTTTTTTATTGTGATAAATGTTTGTTATAAAGATAAAATGGTATAAAATTCAATCAGATTATTTTAGAGTTTTCTGAAATTGATAAATATCAAACGAATCACCTTTCTTCAGGTACTTACATCTTTTTAAAGTACTTTAAAAATCTCAAGTTTATTGGATATTTTTTTTTAAACTTCAATAATCATTTTTATTTTATTGGTAAATAGCATGAACCCTTATAACTAACATGGAAGGCTTCGATGCAGGCATACTCCGAAGAATCTGAAAAAAAAAATTACAGAATATGCTTCCTATGAGGACATATATATGTTTATAGAAACAATTTCGGCGGAACCTCGATGTAATGTTCATAAAAAAAAAACAATGAAAATTTCGTTATTTGGCGATTTTTCATCAGTTGGCGAAGGAATACCATTTCAAAAAATGCTTTTTTATGTCAAATACATTTTAGGAAAAAGATGTTTCATGTTACGTCTTTTTAAATAAATTTAATTCAAATAAATTTACAGTTGTCAATTTTAGTTTGTTTTAACTATAAATTTGTCGTATCAGTATTCATATGCATTTATATTGAAATTTAACTATAAAAATTATGATTTAAAACGAAATTCAAAATTTAAATTAATTACAGTTGTTCCAAACTCAAAATTAAGTCCAGCTGAGCATTGTTGATTCAATTTTGTTATTATGGAAACACGTTCTTAGATATTGAAATACATTATTTTTTGAATCTCTTAAGTATATGAATTTTTTTTCAATATGAATCTTTTTACATATACGAAAATATTTCTTTTCAGGAATAAATTAAATAATTGCAGGACCAAGCAATATATATATGTAATGCAATATACATGTATATATAATTAAATCTGTCATTGTTAAATTTAAATCCATTAAATGTCATTTACGCGCATTCTAAAAATCCATTAACAAACAATTTTCAGTTGCATTAAAGCTGTTTGCTTTTGGGGAGGAAAAGTGTTGCTCATCAAATCGCTCGACGTTTTCGTCTTTTCACACCAAATTTTCAAAACTATTTTTACAGACCATTTTACTAGAATTCCACCGCTAATATTGATTGACCCTTTATCGCTTACATGAATAGTTTAATTTTCTTTTTAAAATGTTCTGAGTATGTCCATTATGAAAACATTCCTTGTATTTATAATTACATTAGTAAATTATTAACTTTATGACCTTATTAAATAAATAAATTTTTAATCATTATTAATGCATGATACACAGAAAATCTAAACTTCCGTATAAAAATATAAAAATCAGAACAAATAATGATGTGGAAGTGTGGTTTGCACTAAAACCATTGTCAGAATAAGAATGCAGATTAGAAAAAATAATAATAAATAGCAGTACCAGTAAGGTGTAGTTAAAAAGTCGTCGACAGAGAGCGCTAACATGAATAATTTTTCTGGAAGTATACAAATGAGAATGACTATAAAATAATCATCTGTTACTCAGTGGATCCTTGTCGAATGTTTCTGAGTTTCATGCATGCAGAAGTAACAACGAATACTTTACGAAAATACTGATTACAGAAGCATCTAAGGAAGTAAATTGTGGTAAATGTCGATAATAGTCGACGAATAACTAGATGTATTAAAGTTCGAATGTTCGATGAAATTTACATTTTAATTTACGAGTCAGGTTATTCTGTAAAAATGTTAAATGCACCAGAAAATGTTTTATTTACAAAGCTCTGTTGAATAATAAATGAATCAAGCGCAGTATATTTGAGTAAAACCAAGAAAAATGTGAAGAAAATTACAATTTATAATAAAGGTCTGCGCAGATCTTCAAGTATTTGAAGAAACAAAACGAAGAGGAAGTCCTATCTTAATAGAACCTCGTACTGATGTTGTAGCCTCCGAAATGAAAAGTTTGGCATTTGAAGTAGCGGTCTAAGGAAAGCAATATTGGTAAAGTTGTGTGAAATTTGGGATAACCTTTATCCTCGGCTTTGCAGTCTTCTCCACAATGTCTTTATTAATGCATACAATGCATAAACTTCCGCCAACACATAATACACACAGAGAAAGAAAGTGACTAGAATGAATTTAAAAAAAAAAACGACTTTATGAACATTTTTAATTTTGTAAAACTGCTAAGAAGGCTAGATCTATTATGTGCAACAATCTTGCAGAAATCTTTTCTACACATCAAATTTGCGATCTATCGACTAACAAATCTACTTAGTCAGTTCTATTACTATCATCTTCGCCGGTATACTTCGGGACGATTCATTCATAGTATCACTCTTCAATGGCGACTTTTTGAACTACAACTGTTTTTGTAACAGAATTCTATATACTGGCAATGCTTATATTATTGTAAACCGCACTTTTGCATCATTTTTTATGTATACAAATTTTTAAATTTACATAATTTTTTCTGCTCACAAAGAACTTTTCTTTATTAGTTACATAAAACAATAGCACAACGAAGGCATAAAAAAAGCTTTTTGAGAAAACATAGTGAAAATGAACTGTAATATTCTGAGAAATACTGGTTAAGAAATGCTACTACAAAAGAATACACCTTTTTTATATGCATAAAACTACTATTTTCTTATTATTTTTAAAGAAAGTGTAAGTAAACACAACAGCTTTTGTTTCTGTTACTCAGTAAACTTTCTGATGTGCAGTTTAAGGGTGGTTTTCGATCCAAAGTGCCTTTTTACCGATTTATGTTTAGATTCATCTTTTCTCTCAAGTGTACCAAACTTTCAAATTCTCTTATTTAGAAACTACACAAGGTACCGTGACTGTCAATTCTTTGATAAATGCAGAAAATATTGCAAAAAAATGCTGTCGAAAACGGCGTTTTGGACAAAGTTTTCCAGAGCGGGAGGTCTGCGAACGAAAAAAAGAGCATCCTGAGAAAATAATTGCTTATAAATCAAATTCTAATTCACTCAGCGAAAAATTACTTCACACGGCATCTTCTACATCACTTCAAAAATCACCTCAGCAAGTTTCATGTTTCTACTTTTAAAAATGAGTCTGAAAATGTATCGGAAAATTTCGAGTTGTTGAAGGTGGAAAATCATTTTTACGAATATACCCTTAATGCTTCTTTTTCGACAGTAATCGAAACAGATTCAGTTTTTGTTTTTGTTTTTTCTAAAAAGGAAAAAAAAATATCAACCCGTAGCATTTGTCAAATAACCTTTTCTTGAGCTATTATTAATCTAAAAGACCAATTGCTTAATGTAAACTCTGTCTTTAATCGGTACTTTACCATGGCAGGATATCCCCTATGATACGCCACTGTGTTTTTGATTTTGACAAACTCTCAGATACTTTATAATTCAACTGTCAACTTTTCCTTCTTCCTGTTGTTATTTTAATGAGATCTCCCTGTCTTTACCAGAGACGTATGCAAAGCAGTGGGTGTGTGTTGCCTTTTGTTGGCAAGTGACTCGCCGTCAAACGCGGGAATTCGTGGTTCTGATACTCGATTTGTCGTGACAGCTGTTAATTTCGTTCTTTGGTCTCCTTTGTTCACTTTATTAAAGCGTGACCCATTGGATCCTGGTACTGTAAGAATATCTGTGTGGTCAAGCAGTTCGCTCATATCCCCTGTTTGCTTAGATATCAAATACATCATCATTTATTAGAATTGAATACACTTAGAATAAATTGCAATAATTTTTTTGTTTTTAGTTTATTTCATATTTTTGTTTTATGTTCTGTAAGATTTTTGCTCCCCAGCACAGTTGAATTTTCATAATGTTACGCTAATCAATAGTAGAACAATCAGCGTTAAATCCATACCTTAATTCCAACATAATGCGAACTAAAATTCAAACGTCATAATTAATTAACCTGTTATTAAAATTCGTTTTTCACGACAATTACAATGCTAATTTGGTTAAATTGGGTTCCTTTGTTGAATTTATCAAAGTGTGACCCATCGGATCACAATATATCAGTGTAGTCAAGTATTTGTCAATATTTTTTTCCTGCTTTTCTTTTTTTTATGTTAAAATTTCTTCTCTTTAAGTTTCCCAGTACAGCTGAATTATCTTAATCCAATAATGGTTAACACCATAGATACCAGCGTTAAATCCACATAATTCGTCATTTCTCCTGTAATCCTATATTGATATTTAATTGTATTGGCAATGATTAATTTCATTCTGTGGTTTCATTTATTAGAGCGTCCGGCATCCATCAGAATCTGGTATGTATCAGAAGAGCTATATGATCCAGCGTTTGTTCATATGCAGTATTTGCTTAAACGTCAAATAAGCAGTGATTTGCTAGGAATTTTCTCTATGTAGTTAAACTTCCCCAGAATCAGTTATTTATTTTCTTTTTAGGTTTTTCAGTACGATTAAATTCGCCTTCATCAGTTAATATTACATCTACTAGCGTTAAATGTATACTCATTCCTAGCAGAATTGAAACTCATTTGTGACGACGGCTTTTAATTCCGTTCTTACATCCTAATATTATATTTGTGTGGTTTAATCATCTGTTCATCTATCATGTTTATTTAGATAATAAATACGGCGTAGTTTGAATATTTAATACGTGATTTATCATTTGCTAATTAAGTGTAGAACCAACAGGATGAAAAATGTCCAAACCGGGGATCGAACCCTGAACTCTTGGAATATCGCTTCAAGAGCTCTACCATTTAAGCTACAATGATGATGCCCAGCTTGGCCTTTTTCGTTCCCATATGTTGGTAATGCTGCAACTGCAACATACGAATAGTTTTCATGAGCACACAATCCTGAAACGTAACATGAGACACAAAACCCAGCATCGGTGAATACATACACAATTTTCGCTGAAAATTAATTAGAAAAATAATTAAAACTGTATCCGACGTTGTTTTTTGGGATTTTTTTTTCGATATAGTTAGGATTAATTGGAATAAAATATTTATTTATTTATTTATTTGTTTGTTTTTTAATCTTATATTTACTTTAAAACTTTTTCAGTACAGTACAATTCCTTTAATATTACATCACCTTTACCAGCCTTTGAAAAATCATTTAATAGCAATAAGGCGAGCTTTCAATAATCCTATTCAGACTTTTGAGTAATTTTGGAAATAAAATAAAATTATTTTTTGATGCACACAAATGTCAGCTTAGTTTTAATTTCTTGATAAAGAAACTCCAAAGATTCGAATAATTTATTACTGGTATTTCTCTGATATCAGTTTAATGCTTTAACAGAGAATGTTAAAAATACGCACAGTTCTGTCCCAATACATTGATTTTTACTGTAATTTAAAAACTGATAATCTTGACGTTATAACAACTTCGATTTTTTTCTTCTTTGTTTACTTTATTAGGGAGCAACAACCGTTGCAAAATTACGTGTAAAAAAGCTAAAAAGGATGTTTTTTTTTTTTTTTTTTTTTTTTTTTTTTTTGGAAACTATTGAAGCGATTTCAATACTTAAAAAGATTTTGGCAGAAACAAAATTAAAAATTGATCGTTGAGCAAGAAATAAAATTAAAAATACAGTAATTACTCGATTTGAAAATCAGAAATAATTACACGTAAAAACAGCTGACATCAACGTACATTTTCAACAAGAACTCTTAATACTTTGTTTTTCAATAACTAAGAATAAGATGAAGTAACAATTTTTCAATTCGCAAAACGTACACTAAAAAACGCAATAATTACGCTAATTAAGGCGACCCCCCCCCCTTGATTTATTATCCTTTTTTTCCTCTTTTAGATCGTTTTACACATGATTTTGCAATTAACATCGCCCCCTTAGCCATTTTAGGGTCGCTGTTCGCAGTCTGCAAACAGTTAATTTCAATGCCCAAATTGCCAAATCCCACCATTATTTTTTAGTGCAATTTTGATTATTGTCAAGTAAATTTGTTGGTATTTTGCGGTGTCAATTAATTATTTGTATGTTTTTGGAGCAGAAATGCCTTGCCCCTGAAAGGATTATAGTATGTCCTATCGGATCCTGGCATAAAATAGAAATGGGTTCAGACTCTCTTCAAAAACTGGATGCGAAAAATTTTCTATCATCTGGATTCTATCTTCCGAAGCCCAGTGCCGTAAATGTGCAGTAGAAAATTGTTAACAACATTTAAAATTGTCTCAATATTAATTTTCTCATTTAAAAGTATATTTTTACATAAAAATGAACATTAATTTTAAATACCCCTTCACGATAATGTTTCGTTATTTTATATTGCTTAAAGTCTGCTTCGAATAGCAAATTTTTTATTTATAGAAATACACAATTCTTAAGTTGCAATTCTTATTCTTTTCAAATATCATTGTGTACAACTATGTCAGGAAAACGTGAATTCTGTTTAATAATTCTGGAAAAGATAATTCAAACACAAAGCGAGGGTAGGCAAAGGATATCCCACGGACTCTTTATGTTATTAACACTGACCATGCAAAGACTTCGGGTTCCGATTGAATATTTCTCCATGCATCCCATGTATAACAATTGACTTCCCCTTAAAACTGATTTTAACCCTTTCCTGTCTTAATTATTTTTTAAACAGTAAAATAAAAAATTAAACATTCTTTTTTTTGTGATAAACGATAGCTCGTTAAAAAGTAATTTTCCTATTGTGCGCATGCTAGCTATCATCTTTACTAGCTATTTTCTTATCTTGCTATATCCCAAATCAGGTCATCATAAATAAATACTGAATTTTTTTTTTGTAAATCTAAATTTTATAGGACAATACTTATCTGTCTTCATATGAGGCCCGTATGATTGAGAGGATTAAAAGATTGTAAGACACTTTTAATTCTCAGATTACACTCTTGTTTCGCAAATAACAAGTTTTTTTTCACTTTGTAAATAAATAAAGTTCGCACTTTGAGACTGAGCTCGAGGAATTGTACAAAAATCTAGTCCGAATCGGTGTGGGACCTGGTTCTTGGGCTCGAGCTGAACCAGCACTCCCGAGATTGAAGAAAGCCGTAACACGTTTTGTTGTGATGTTACGAAACGTCACACGAAGGAGGCAATACAAAGAAAATAAAATTAACAACATGCATGTTTCAATTTTGTTGGCTTGTGGAATTATTTATTATTTACTACTAATAATTAATATTTCCATGAATCTGCGAAATTAAAACACGCAAGTTGTTATCTTTTATTTTCGCGTTTTCCCTGATTTGTGTGGTGTTTTATGATGTCATAACAAAAAGGAAATACATAGATTTATTTCTAATTCAGGAGGCGTTCGCTGAACCTTTATCATTTCTACTATAAATTTATATGTATAGTCAAGCACTTGTCCATATAATCATAAACTTGTGCCGACCGCACAAAACCCTAAGTCATCGATCACAAGAAAAAATCCTTTATTTTATGAAAGAGTAGTAATAGAGGAATCTAATGATCCCTGTCGGCCGGCAGCGAAGTGGTGCATAAGCTAAAAATTGATACCACTAATAATTTAATCGTAACTTTAACATTGTGTTTGCCGTACAATCAATAGTATGAAAACATGGAAAACACAATGCTAAGTCTACGAGTCAGAAACTAGTAGTGTCAATTTTTGACTTATGTACCATTTCGCTTCCGGCCGACATGGATCATTAGATTCCCCTATTACTACTCCTTCCATAAAATAAAGAATTTTCTCTTGTGCTCGATGACTTAAGATTTTGTGCGGTCGGCTCTTAGATTAATATACCATCTTTATTTAAATACTATCAAATATCTGTGATTTTCCTCTATATAGGGCTATTATTAACTAAGATCAGTTTTTTTCTCTCTTAAGGATTTCTCTTCAGGTTATCCAGTTGATTGAAATTCGCGTTATGTAATATCGATTCCCAATATAACAAACAACAAGCATTAATTAGGTCCCTTTGCTATTTACATAAAGTAATTATTAAGAAAATATAAGACCACTTAAATTTTGTCAATTTTCGTTGTAAGCAAAGTAATTTTCATTAAATTTTAAGTATTGTATAGGACATTATGAAACTTACAATTATTGTTAACGTTAAATTTCATTTAAATAATGCAACTGAAATCACAACATAAGGTAATCAAAAATTGAGGCAATCAATACCGTTAATTAAATTATTAGACAACCTATACGTTATATGGATTTTATGCAAATGATAAGAAAATAAATAAGCAATAAATAAACAGTCTTTTAGCAATATAGATAAGGAAATAAGTCTCTAATTTGTGTATCAATCGAGTTATTTTAAACCAAAAGTGAATTAAAAGTCAGGAAAAATGTCAAAAACACCTAAAGAAGAACTACTTCTTGATCGTGTTTATTTTTTAACAACTCCCTTAAAGTTACAAATCTCAGTGTTTAAATCTTTATCTGCAAGCAAAGGCTGTAATTTTATAAAACTGCGTTAAATACAGCATTTAAAAGCCTGTCTATTAAACACGGTATCACGAAGCTCCGGCTACTGTAATTATATCTTAATTTTAGGGTATCCAGTCACGCTTTTCATGTTACCAAAAGAGGTACTTGGCTCAAAAACTTGAGCTGTTATTATGAGGTGGGCTTTTGAGCTTTTACTCGGTGTTTTTAAGAGGTTTTTCTCTCTTCTTTTTCTTTCTCTTATTTTTTATGAATGTGTTTGTTGGGGGCCTTAAGTGGGCTATACTCTGGCATTTCAAGTGAGCATAAAAAAAGTATTCTGGTATACTTTTTACGCGTAATTATACTTAAAGATGCTGATGGTGATAATAGGGCAAACCACCCTGTAGCTTTAGAAACAATGATTTTTTTTAACCCTCCAAGCGTCTTGCAAATGGGTAAAATTGTAATGTTGTTTTCTCTGTATTTTCTTTTAAATGCTAATAAAATATGATTCCTTCAATATTACATAAAAAATCTTATTTAGGAATATAAATGTAATCCTTGAGAGTCTTAATCATTCTTCAATGCTTTGAAAATTCATTAAATTTATAGAATTATAATATCTTAAACATTGCTTATATTGCAGTGAAACCTGGAGCTTAGTGTACGGAATATTACGAGACAAACGCTTAGAGGGTTAAAAGTTACCAAAAGAATCTATTAAATTGTTTTCCTATCGATTATTCATCGATATCAAATAATTAGAAAAACTGCATGATTAAATATGAAGGTTTCGGATAAAAACAGTGGTTGCTTAGTGTTTGTTTCGTCTGATTATCTGCATGAGCGATATAGGTCAAAAAAGGGAGGGGGGGGGAATACCCTACATGAGATTATTTCGGCTGAGTATAAATGAAATACTGCAACAAGATTCAGAAATTATTTCTCCGGGTTTTCTTTGTCAAAGACTTTGTTGTCAGTTTTGCCCTTTTTTATTGATCTTCAAAGATTTCGTTTCACAGCGCACAAAATAACCAAACTAAATTCTCCATTGTGATAAACTTGTCAAGGATTTTCCCTCTTTAACGACGCAACGTTTTGTTAAGCGATAAAAGAATGACCATATCAAACAAGCCTAAGACCCCATACACCTTCGCAAATGACAGGTTGTTCTCAGCTGCTCTGCTCAACAAGTGCAAAACATTTTGACATATTTACAATTCCTTTTTTATAAAAATATATAAAATTTGAAGACCTGACTATAAAAGTAATTTAAAATCTGTTTTTTTTTTTAAATTACCTATTGAGTTATAAGAGATTTTGATCACGTGTCAAAAGCGTTTTTCACCTTTCCTTGAATGGTTATTCTTCTTTCGCGCGGAAATTCAGTTCGAAACATCCATTTTGACAATATTTTCTGATAGATCTGTTGCATTTGCAAGGAAAGGAACAAACAGTTCAATTAGATAGTTTCTGAATAACAATACTTGCTAGTTTCACGCATTTCCGAACAAAAGTAAATTAAAATTTATGTCATAATGTTACTCTTTTGGATTTCAGAGCAATCTTAAATTACGACAACCCGTATTTATACAGCTTCGGTGAAAACCACGGAAAATTTCTAACGATCAGACAGAAGAACGTAACATGGATTCCACTACCTTTTAGAGCAAAACTTCTTAGCTACATGAAAAAAAGTAATACATTCTAATTTTAAAAAAATAATAATAGTTCCATCTAGTTGAAAAGCGTACTATTGTTTAGTAATCGCGGATCGAGGCAAAAAATGAAGGAACTCCTTTCAAAAATGTAATCAGCGATAGGTATAAATTGAAAAGGAAAATCAATGATTGGGTGTGTAAGAAAAGAAACACGTTAAATAACTACAGTCGAGTCTCTATATAACGAAATCCACCGTTCCAGTAAAAAATTCGTTAAATAGAGAAATTCGATGTATGGAGAATGATGTTAAAAATCGTATTTAATGTGTGAAATTTAAACAAATATTATTTTTGATCTTTTGAATTAAGAATTTGAAATGTTTAAAAGTAAATATTAACCTAACATTTTATTTCTTAATTATTTAAGCAGTTTCATAAAAGAGAACAGACATTTATTTGAATGCTTAATGAAAATCAAATAAGGAAGACTTGCATTAATTTCAGACTAAGAAATCTGTAATTTTTTGTTGTTTTGATTTTAAAATTGTTACGCTCTCCAAAAATAAAAATAAAAAAATAAATAAATAAAAAAAATGCTCAAATTTTAGCAAGGAATGAAAAATTGTAGTTAACATTTTCCTCCATTTGAAGGCCTCTCTTATATGCCTCTCATTGATTCCTCTCTTACATGTGTAACAATACAATTGACTCTGTTTTGAGAAAAATGTTGAAAGGTGTGTGGGAGGTGGGGTGAATTCGTTGGATTTAAAGAACAAGAAGAGAAGTAATATAAAAAAACTCAGCACTGACGATAAATCAAACATAAGTGATGGAAAACTGATTCCATATGATTTTGAAACTTTTTAAAACTGAATAAATTAAGACCAATTTATGAAAAAAAATCGTTATATGGAGATAGATATTTCGCTATATAGAGACTGTTTTTAATGTAATCATGCGAAAAGGGGACCGTTCCTACTAAAAATTCGTTATAAAGAGAAATTCGATGTATGGAGTTTCGTTATAGAGAGACTCGAGTGTAGTTTGTGACTCTTGGTGTGCTTTATCGTTTAGTAACTTTGGAATGAAAAAAAATTAAGATAATCTCTTTTGGAAAAACATTTGCACATAGGTACGAAGACTTAAGGATTGTCCCTACAACCGAACATACCCACCAATTAATGCTAACCCTGTGGAAAAGTTTTTCTTTTTTTATATATACATAATATTTGTTTCCGTTTTGACATTTTTAATTTAATTTAATTTTCTATTTATATAGCTGAAATTTATTTTTACATCTCTCCTTTTTCACTTTTTCGTATTTGGTTGCAAATTTTTTTAAGTTACTGTCGCTTTTAAAACCGGTACAAAAAATGAAAATGTCGTTATAAAAAATATCTGCAACTGAAACCAAAAAAGTAAAAAAGGGGCAATGTAGAGATGGATCTCAGGTATCCAATGCATAAATTAATTAATCAATTAATTAATTAATATAATAAAATAAAATAAAATAAAAATGTCAAAATGCAAACGAGGTTTTAGAAAATAACCTCCCCATAAGATTAGTATTTGCTGGCAAATGTCTTCACTTGCTGAAAGTTGCCTGTAAAAGAAACAAGTTGGAAATTTCACGTGAAGCGTAGCCAATGAAGTGCGTCCCACAGTGGGGCAAAATCCTGAAAAGCTGGCCAAAATATGAAAATGTTATTCAAATTGTACCAAAATTCGTATACAGGTGTTTTTCAGGATGCTAAGTAAGAATACAAAATTAAAATTTAAAAAAATAGCGGATACAATATGGCGGAGCAAAAATTAAAAATGTCTCGAAAGTTGTTCAATTTATATGCAATTTTGTAAACTTTTCAGGATGCTAATTAGGATTCAAAAATTAAACTTTAAAAATAAATAAATAGATATTATTAAAGATTAAAAGTAAAAACAATTAGATTTAAATAAAATTTAAAATTTCGAGGGTAAACTTAAAAAGCAATTTTCAAAAAACCAAGGCATATTTAATCGAAATTTAAGTACGTTAATGGAAAGTAAAATATTAGACTATTTAATTTTTATATTATTAAAACAAAAACGAAAATATATTCCAGAAATTCACCTTCAGTATCAACTGTTGTAATAATAAAAAGATTCTTCAGAGGTCAAAGTGTCGAAATATTTAGCAGAACTTGTTGGCGGTATTGGAAGATCCTGTGACTCTTTGGATCAATGATTTTAATTTCTTCTACGATAATTTATCTAGACTGGAAATGAAAGAATCTAATGACATTAAAAGGCGTAAAAATATTTTTTTTTTCTCGCTACTGCATCTTTGCGATAAATCTTCTAGATAATTTTTTATTAGTTTGTTGTATGATTCTTGAGTATCTTATACCATTTGACAAATTGGCAGTAAAGAAGATAATGTTATTTCTTTGTCATTAATAAGTAGTTTGTGTACTGAAGTAGGTATATAGAGCCAGGGGTGCAGCTCAAATCTACGGGCTATTTGTAAGGAAAAGTCTACGAAATTTATCAAGAAAATGACATGACTACAAGAAATTACTTATGATACAGAATCGTTTAATCAAATCTTCGTATACGATAGTTATAGAAGCACATATAGTTGAGTTTTCAAATAATCGTTGAATTGCATTGCCATCATTTCTGCTTCCAAATCTGAAATTTAGTTTCTCGATGAGAAGTCTTAATTGTAAACGAAATATTTTTTGCATATTTTATTTTGCAATTTCAGTGTTTTTCTTTTCATGCAGAGTACGAGCTTTTCATTTTTTCTATCCAGTTTGTCTTCCAGGTGTAAGCCCTCTCTAAACGTTTTTGCATGTAACTTAGATATTCTGAATTCTAAATTACCTCAATCCAATTTTAATAAAAAATGTCAGATCGGTAAGATGCTGTTTTGATGCTGTCTGAAATAAGTAGCAACGTTGAGTATTAGACTAATTCGTTCTTGACGACTATTTCTTCTGTTATCAATGATTGTATTAAATGAAATAAGTTGATTCTCCTGGTGTTTAATACAATCCAGCTCAATGACATTCATTGACAGTAGCATCTGTATTTCTTGAAAAAGAAAAATGGATCTTGATTGGCCCGATAAAATCGTTGAAATGGAAATCTCGGAATTTTGAAATTGACGATTCATGAATTTTTAGCAACATTTATGTGTTCTAGTAGCACGGGAGAAAAGAAAAATATATTAGACCTCCTGCAATCTTCATAGCTAAATATTTGTTTAAATGTACTCAGAATAGATGTTTCATCACATCCTCACTTGCAAATCAAATCCAAATTACTAATATATTCTAAAGTGATATTCATAATGATTTTTACTCGCATTAATGAAATACGCTCAGTAGTTTGATCTACAAATATTGCCATTCACAAAATAATTCTTCTAATTACAATAGAACAAACAAAATTACTACCTATAAAGATAAGAAAATGTTATTCTACCGGATTAATAATAGAGAATTATTTTCATTTTTTCATTACTAAGCTTACTTATCAAATTAATGTAATTTTATGATTATAGTACTTATTTACAATATAACAAGAAATAAACTATAATAAAATTGAATAATTCAAAAATTTGAAAAATATTTATCAGCTAAATTATGTGAAAAGTAGTCAATTTCAAAATTTTTGAGGCGGCCGAAAAAAGAGGCATTTTACTTGCGGTTACTAAAATATGCGTGAAATGCAGAAAGGCAGTTTTAGGCAGCTGGTTTTTTATGAATCACTAGACAATAGCCCAAGTTATTATTTCCATTAAATTTCGTTGCGGAACACTGTGGAACATTTAAACTTTTTCATGTTTGAAAGTAAAAAAATAAAAAAATATCTAAAATTTTTTATCAAAAATGACAATGAATTTATTAATTTTTATGTGCTCCATATAAATTTTGTAATACATGCAAATAAAGTACGCACTATCATAGTGTGAATCCATTTCAAATCATTAAAATCGGATAATATTATAAAATGTAGCACGTGTTCAGAGAAACTGTTGTTTTGCTGTTTTTGTTCGCTCTATGTGATATCCCTTCAAGCATCATTTTCGAAATAATGCTGCTTGTAAGGGTAAAGCAAAAATCTTTTTATAAATACAGATCATGACTCTCCAAACATTATTCTATCCAACTGTACAGTCAAAATTACCTAAATCGTAACTTCATTTTTCGACTTTTGGCCAGCTTTTTGGGGTTTTGCCCCACTGTGCGTCCGTACGATAACGAAGTTTTAAAAATGTCACTCTCATATATCAATCTCATAAAATTATAAACAGTTAACTACAATTAAAATGCGCACCAAACAATGTTCTCACTATATCATTATGTAATGGAATACTTTTGTGTCGCTTTGTAAATCAATAACAATTGTTCTTTGCACCAGAGATTATGAAAAATGTATATTATAATATGTACTTTATAGATGCATATCAATTTTATTATGTTCGGATGAGTATAACACCATTAAAATGCATTTGAAACATTTTCCCGTAATGTAACGGAATACTTTTGATTGTCCCTGTAATTGATCTATGTATCCAGCTTTCCTAAAATTTGAAATGACTCGACAAAATTATCTAATAATTATGTATTTTAAGTTTCAAACGATTCGGTTGGGTAGTTTTTGAGTTATTATATGCGGACAGACAGACGGACGGACTGAACGACAGCTATAGGTGCTACGTATTTACATAATTACGAACGCACCTAAAAATAATGAATAACTAGTTTACGAGTAGCATCCCCCCCCCCCCTGGCACTTCTATTTTAGGTGTACATAAAAACAGCATTCCCTAAACAAAAATCCTAGATGCCGATGGCTGAAAAACAAAATCGTTCAAGGATTATAAAGACAGTGCTTAGGCACCAAGTGCCATCTCTTTTAGGAATATTTTCGGCGCTGTCAGTTATTACCATCGAGGTACCAATAATCTATCTAGAAAAACAGGGAAAATATTTTACATCCGTTTCATTTAGCGTTTTAATAAGCCACTGGTGTATGAAGCGATTATTTCTATTAATACTGAATTACTAGATATTTTTCTTTTCTTTTCTTTTTTATTCTACACATTTCAGTGAAATTTTGTCAGATTTATAGAATGAATTAATGATATTAAATAACAATTTAAAATGTTACAGGGAAAACATGCAATATCTATCCCTTTAAAAATCATAAATGTCGAATTTAGCTATTTACAATTCCTTCCATAAAGTTAATCTTTAAATGCATAGATTCCGAAGTAAAGAATACAAGGCAACTATTTTTAAGATAATTACGCATGAGTGCATTCTGAAAGTGAATCCTAGATTCCCATTTCAATATTCATATCACAAACAAAAACATAATGTTTATCATCACAATCTACTGTGTAGATATTTAGATTATAGCAATTTACATTATTAGCTGAGTTATACTGCAGAATCAAATAATTTGAGATGAGACAACTTATTCGCCGATCCGACAAAGATTGAATCAAAATAGTAATTTATAATGTATTAGGACGAGTTGGTTCATTGTATTCGTTTTGAATAAAAGCATGTAGATATTTTTTTTCTTAAGATAATACATTAGTGATCTTGCAGTTTATTTTTTATTCTATTTATCTGTTTATCTAATCCAGTATCAATCTGCATTTCCTAAGCGTTAACGGAAGCGATCAGTATATACGCAATAATAAAAATAATAATTTTCAGAGTATGGTTCTTAAATTAAATCATTACTGATAAAACCATTATTGATACCCATTAATGATAATAACCCATCATTGATGATTAACCCATCATTGATAATAAAACAAAAGGAATGCGAAGTTTTATGAATATATTTTTACTGCATGGATATGAAACGACAATAACGGCAGATATATTTAGGATGATTTCGCATGATTGAATTCTAAAAGTGATTCCTATAGGTGCATATCTTACATTTTTAGCAAAAATATAAACATAATAAATACCTCCGAAATCTCCATTGTTGAAAAATTGTAGATTTTTAAATTATGGAATAAATTACGTAAAATAGCTAGTATGGACTAACTGAAAAGGTTTTAAATAAGAGTAAATTTGTACATGGAGCTATTAAAATTAAATCAAAATATTTCGTACTGCATTATAACGAATATACTATAGCATGGGTAATTTATCTAGAAAGTACAAAATGGTTTCAAAAATAACAATTGCAATTCAAGCTGTGAAAAGTGAGAAATGTGGTACAGTAATAATCATAAAATCCATGTTTCTATAATCTAACCGAATTACAGGTGTCTTTAGATAATAACGCTCTGTTAAGGTTTTACCAATTTTTACGGCTCAGTTTTAGACCTTTTTTTAAAAGTAAAATAAAATAAAGTAAATATGGAATTTGATACGGTAACTTATTGACTATAAATATATATATATATATATATATTAGCAGATAGGCATTCATAAAATGTAATGGCGTGAATTTTTAAAACTGATGCTATTTGCCGTTATTATGCATCTATGCAGGTAATAACATCATGCAAACAAAACTATAAAATAAGATGGAATTGTAAGTAGTCCAATTTAAACAATAGAAATTCTAAAAGACCTAGAAATTGACAAATTTATCTTACTGGCCAGTAATTGCGATATCAGAATGCAATAATAATCATTTAATATTTTATTCTTCTAACATGAAAAAAAAAGCATCACTTAGGGCAAACAAATTTTTCTGTATCCTTTCGCATTTTCAACAATGACAATAATGTCTCATGTATATAAAATAAGAAGTAAACCAACTTCGGGTGCAGGTTCAGCACTGAAGAAAAAAAAATAACCGGAATAATAACGCCATGCGAACACATCAAAAATCGTCCCCAAGAATTTTAAAAGCACATGAAATATACTACAATTTTACGTTATTAACAAAATATTTCATAATAAATGTATAGTCTTCAAATCACAGAACTTACCCATCAAATTTTAGATTGGGCTTTGATCTTACATCTTTTTCCAGTGATAAGGTCTACAAATGGAACAAATTAACTTTTAGCGGTTGTTTGTGATTAAGATGACTCAGAGCCCTGCTTTTGCGCAGAACCCATAGGTGCTATTTACTGGGTTCCTTCATAATTACGCCTAATATTAGCACTGAGCGTTATTATCCACCCTGGTGATATTACTCCAAGACACCTTGTAACAAGTTTATGCAACATGAAAATAACGTATCCATACTATGTGGAAAATGTTGGATGTAGTTTGTCAAGGTTCTTTAAGGCAAACATGACGGTAATGAATGATGACAATATAAAAATATTAAGTGATCATAAGGAGAATAATAAATTAATTTGAAATCTAAGATTCCGTTGAGTGAAAATTTGTTAAAATTCTACATGCTAGGTTTCTTTTAAACTAAGTATTTCTCAAGTTTAAGTTATTCATCA
This sequence comes from Maratus speculifer, assembly GCA_964019185.1. Taxonomy (NCBI): domain Eukaryota; kingdom Metazoa; phylum Arthropoda; class Arachnida; order Araneae; family Salticidae; genus Maratus; species Maratus speculifer. The sequence continues at coordinate 389,764,356 of OZ025292.1, read as the reverse complement.
AAATCTTTTAATTTTAAGCCATATAATATTATTTAGGCAAGTGATATCAATCAGTTAAATTATGTCGTTTAATTGCATTACTTCTGTTTGACTGAATGGCTCATATTGTTTTTTAAATTTTACAATTCGCTATCTTAGTTTTTGTTTTCCTTTTAGTAACAAATTCAAAATATCATTTAACAAATAAATAAGTCTACTACTATTTATCCTATAATTTTCGAATGCAGTTCAAATTTTTATCTTTAACAAATAAATTATTCCATTACTATTTATCCTCTAATTTTCGAATGTAGTTCAAATTTTTATCTTTAACAAATAAATCATTCCATTACTATTTATCCTCTAATTTTCGAATGTAATTCAAATTCTCATATTTAACAAATAAATCATTCCATTACTATTTATCTTATAATTTTCAAATGTAATCAAATTATCATCTTTAAGAAATAAATCATTCCCTTACTATTTATGCTATAATTTTCAAATGTAGTTTAAATTCACATATTTAACAAATAAATCATTCCCCTACTATTTTTTCTATAATTTTCAAATTCTCATATTCCACAAATAAATCATTCCATTACTATTTATAAATATTACTACTATGTACACTAAATGAAGTACAAGAAAAAAAAATTGTTGTCGAAGAAGTACAAATAATTATTTCTAAATAAGTAGACACAATTTTCACGATATTTTAATACACACTTCCTTCTGCTTAAAGATATGATTGTAAGACCTTGAAATATCAGGCTCGAAAATAAGTTCTCAAGACAACGCCTACGTCTGTTGTCATTAAATTATAACATGTTTTATTATAAAAACGCCAATGTAAATTTTATTTATTTTTTCCTAATCAATTAGAAATCGTTGAAAATTTTAAAACTTTCATTATTCAGAATGCATAAAAATATTTTTGGTCTATTGAACATTTTTCTTTTATATTGATCCTTTATGAAATCAAAAAAGACCATCATTTCAGTTACGACCAAGTTTCATAATGGGTGAAATGATTTCAAACTTCTATTTAAAACTTTGACTCTTATTTCCATTTTATTAACACTTTCCAACAAAGTTAAAAAGTGTTTATGATTTCGGTTTGTCTGTCCGTCTCTCCGCTGTCTAACTCTCGTAAATATACTCGGATTGCCCTGAAATTTTTGGACGTTGTTGACGTTTACCCTAACCCAAACTTTTTTTCACATGAAGTTTCTAGCATTATTTACAGGGAAGTCAAAAGTTGACCATTACAATACGAGGAAAAATCGCTTCAAATGAATTTTAAAGATGTTACATTCTTTCAAACATATTAAAACATATACGCATTTATGAGGTGCATTAAAATATGCATTCTGTAAAATATGTGGTGAAAAAAAAATAGCTATTATTAATTTACAGGCCACACAAAAGAATTCCATTACATAATAGTAAAGAAGGAAACTGTGTGCGACATATTTTAATTATATTAAACAATTTCATACGTTATAAAATTGATACATGTTGCTGAGGCTTAATATAAGTTATGCGATGTAGTCATGTATGATACGAAGTGCACAGCATTTGCAGGGGCATACAAAATCTTTCAAATAATATATTATTTCCAAAGTACTGTATATATATTCGATTATGGATGATGGATGGATGAAATGCATTTTAATTATGATATGCGCTTTTAAGTTTCACTAAATCTATGCATATTATATAGTGGTTGCTATAGTTAATATACAGAGCTTACACAAAAGAGATCGCAAAAGTTGCTGAATATGGGCATAAAGTTACTTGTGTTTTTTAAATAAGTTATGTATTTTTACGCTGAACTGCATTCGGGTTAATAAGTAATGCTTGTAGAATACAGGTAAAATGTTACATAGGGCTACGCGAAGAATTGGATACATGGACGCGTATGAATGATAATTAACATTTTAAAGACTACAAAATACAAAATAAATTATAAATAAATAATGAATAGTGCAACATTTTTAAATACATATATATATGCTTTTATCAGTTAGTTTATTGATAATAAGTGATTTATCGTTATACTTTGAGAAATCAGTTAAAAGGCTAGTTGAAAGATAGTTTTATTTTTTTTCTTGTTTCCTTACCTTAAAATAAAACAGAGCAAAAAAAAAAAAAAATTGCGAGTACTTTTTACCAAGCTTTAAGTAAGTAGTATATATTTCTTAAACGAAATCGGTAGCCATGTCAAATTAATGTATTGTAGAAGAAATTTTTGGAAAAAATATGAAATGCAGCCAAAAAGTAAATAAATAAATAAAAAGTAATAAGCTTGATTTTCAAGATGAACATTGAATGCATAAAAGAATGCTTTTAAGTACGTTTGTAATTATGTAGAACCTATAGTTGTCCTTCAGTCCGTCCATCTGTCCACATATAATAACGAAAAACTACCCAACCGGATCGTTTGAAATTTAAAATGTATAAATATTACATAATTTTGACGTGTCGCTTCAAATTTTATGAAAATAGCAGATATAGTTCAATTACAGAGGAAATAAAAAATATTTCATTATATTACGGCCAATGGGAAATAATAGTTTCAAGTGCATTTTAATGATGTTACACTCTTTCGAACATAATAAAATTGATATGCATCTATGAAGTATATACATTCTGTACAATCTGTATTGAAAAGAATATTTTTCATTAATTTACAGGGCCACGCAAAAGTATTCCATTACATAATGGTATAGGGAAAACGTTGTTTGAGGTACTTTTTAATTATATTAAACTATTTTACATTTTATGAAATTGATATATGTTGCTGAAGTTTACTACGAATTACTTCCTGTATAACAAAAAGCAGATAGTATTTACAGGGACACACAAAAATTATCGGATACTATAGTGTATCTGAAGTACTGTACACTATTACACGAAGTCTGAATATTTTCAAAAGTTCGTTGTAGTACGAAAGCACCCCAGTTGCTACATTTGACGTGCACTTTTGTCCTTCTTTTTCTTACTTTATGGAAAAATAACTCTTCATATGGCTTTTAAAATATTATGCATAAAACAGAATAATAAATGTATCAGTCGTGTGAAATCAAATCATCATAATGAGGTTTAAGAAATGTATGATCTTTGCTTTTATAAAAATTAAATGTGAAAAAAATTATTTTGTATCAATTTTTATATTTTGTGAATTAATAGCTGTAAGATTATATCTGTGGCTCACGGTAATAACCAGATAAGGCACATTTTTGAAAAAATTGAGACAATTCGGGAAAATGTCGCTTTAAAAGAGTACTTTCATCTGCCACAGTACTGAAAAATAAAAATCGAATACTTCCCGTCACAGTGCGACTATAAATTTTCATTTAGAAGTTGAAAAAACAGTAATAATCTGGTAAGTGCATAAAGTAACAGTAATAACCAGATAAGATTTCTATTTATTTCTTTAAATCGTCTATAATTCTGTGGTTTCTGGTAATAATCAGGTAAGGCACATTTTTAATATTTTGAGTAATTAACGTTCAAAGTTTTCAAAAATGTCTCTTTATCATTACTTTTATAAAATAGATTAGAGCTTAACCATTTTCACTACATTCAGTTATAATAATTTAATAAAAACTAATAATAATTAATAATAATTAATAATTATCATAATTAATAAGTAATAAAAACCATTTTTATATAACTATTTTCGCAAAAAAGAGGTTCTTATATGCTTATTGAATGTAGTGAAAATTATTAAGTTCTACTATATTTTACAAAAGTAATGATAAAAAGACATTTTTGAAAACTTTAAATGTTAATTACTCAAAATATTAAAAATGTATCTTACCTGGTTATTACCGGAACCCACAGATATTAAAATTCGAATACTTTCGGCTAATAATTAGACTTATATTATGATTTTAAATAATTATGATTATGCTTATGAAATTATTATGATTTTAAATTTAAGCCGTTGTTATGGACGCTCCTTATCTATATCTCTTGCATAATAGCCTCGCATCAACCCATACATCTATGTTTCATGGTTGATTCCACTAACACAGCCGAGAGTAGAGAGGGAAGAAGGAGGTTTTTTCTTTAAATTACAAATTATTGGTCTCTGATGAAACCCATTCATATATTTAGACTGTTCTAAGATGCCATTGCTTGCTTTTCCATTACTGTTTGCAATTTCAACAGATTCATGAACCGACAGTTCGTAATAATTCATCACAGAGGCTATAATTCTTGCATTATTGAAATCGATTTTAACGTTCCTTTTGGTAAAGATGGTATCTTTTCTATAGAATCGTAAGTCTTTTTATGTCTTTTTATTCGATTTTTTACCTTTCGAGTCATCATCCTGGTACATTCGAGATGTTGATAATTTTCAGTGGCAAATAAAATGATATATACGCCGGAAATTCCATCTCGTTGGACGGGGTGAGTCTTTGAGCTCAAAAAATTCTTCAGTTTCGTAGGGGAGGGGGGGGGGGGGGGGGGGGGCAAATTTATTGCGAATGGAAAATGTCGCTTTATTTTCAAAAAGACCAGGTATGTAATTCATCTTGCAGTATTTCTGCATAGATAGGGTATGTTATTGAGGGAAATTTTGTGAGTTTGCAACTAATTAATTAATCTGTAAGATGATAAAGTGGAAACTTCTTCTCTGTGGCGATATCTTTTTAAAATATTAAGTTATATTTACATTCTATTTGTAATTGATCACTTGAAAATATTTTAAAAGCACTCCTGGAATAAAAATTATAAGTTGCAATCAGATAATTAAATGGTGAGAATAGCTTTCGTACAATATGGTATTGCATCTGACGTTAATTTTTTGTATAATGTGAGTTCTACATAGTTAGATTATGCATTTTTTAAAAATTAATCACACATCCAAATAATTCAATTAATTATTTTTCTCAGTGTCAGTAATAATTTTAATATATCGCTCATCCGCAAGAAAAGTGGCACATCTGGGCAAAAGTAAGTTTCAAATTAGAGTTAAAAGAAAATTTGCATGAATTTATTGCAACATGAAATTATAGTACTTAACTCTAACTATAGGAGAAGAAACGTGCATAAAAGCATGAAATCCTTAAAAGTGAAGACACAGGGTAAGATTTGGAGAGTTGAATAATTATATTTCCACACACAATCCACCTCTCTTCTTTAGTCACAAATGGACATACAGCATAATAAAGTGATTTTCCGCTCAGCTACACTTATGAAACTGTTTTTTATGGAAGACGAACCTATGATTTACCTATTAGAGAACTAAAACCCAAAATGAATTTTTGCGAGATGTGTCACTTTCTATATGAATCCATGTTAATATGGATTCATACATTAAGTTCACCATTATGTTAATCTTATGAAGGTATTGTTTGAATTTTATGTTTTTCCATCATTCTGTATTACAACTGAACTAAAAATGTGCCAAATATTCAGTAATATATACATATATATATATTTTTAAAGCATCTCAAAAGTAGACAGTTATCTTAAAATAAAGATGGATAAGCCGAATTTTTAATTTCTTAAAAATTAAAAATTAAAAAATTATTAAAATTAAAATGAGAATTACTATTAGTAATTTGTGCTTATTTAGCAATTTAAAATTTTCGAAATCACATTAATCAATCAATATATTTTTACATAGTTTATTGAATTTTTATTTATTTTCTTCTGTTTCATTATACGATTTCTTAAATTTGTTTATTGCTATAGCTCTTATAATTGAACAAATATTGCTTTTTAGTTCTCATTATGACATATTTGGACGTCCAAATAGTATTGCTTGAAATGCTGCTTCCAAATGTTAATACTTTCAGGCATTTTGTATATAAAAAAGTCTTGGCAGCATTGTAAAAAGAAAATAATAATTTAGAAGACCTTTAAGGCGGATTTTCACGGTTGTTACAGTTAGTGTACTCGTGTCTCTTAAATTATCGCGATTTGCTCAAACGTCTTGTCATAATTTGAGCTTCTAGAGAATCCCCTAAAGCCAAACCGTACCCCTTTAGTACTAAATCAGGCATTCGCATTCGCTTTTCAAGTCAGAAAGCTCTTCTAAAAGGCCATTCATGGCCCTTCTTTCTTTGTTCCGAATCGGTCAATAAATTACAATTATCATTCAAGCAAGAGATGAAGTCATCAAAAAAATGTTCCCAAGATAAAGAAGAAATATCTTTGTCTCTCTCGAGATATTTTTCTTTGCATCTACTTTATGACGACCTTTGAGAGTCTATCAAACATTGGGCAATTTTTTACCACCTGTGGAGTCCAAATCGCTCTTCTATAAAGGGGAGGCTACCACCTCCTCGACGGACTCGATTTTTTGTTTGTTTAGTTGTTTCCATTTTCTATTATTAATGTTATAGATGGCAACAAGGCTTTATTCGGATAGTTGGGGGATGATTTGATTTGTTATATCCGGGGTAATAAGTTCCGTGGAAGGCAAAAACCGGTCTTGTAAACTTTATGCCATGCGGTATATTAGCACAATTATGGCTTAGAAGATTATGATACATCGAAACCCATCATATTGTTTTTCAAGCAATGAAAGTTTAAGATGCCATAAATTAAAGTGTAAGTTTCAGTTTGAGGTCAATCAGTTCCATTTTTATAACAACATCTTACGGCCATCTCATGTGGACACAAATGTACGTGATTTGGGTTCGATAAACATGTCGAATTATAAAGGCACGAGTTTGTATTTATTAATATTGATGTAGCTACTAAAAAAATGTAATTTTTTTTCTGAACTAATTACTAAGCAGATAATTGCTTAAAATCACTAATTTCGAAACATCGCAATCATTCGAAGGCATCTAAACACTAGAAATATTAGAAACGGTTCATTAATAATCGATAAACTTTAAGCAGCAGATCACTTCCGTTTACAAAATTCTTATAGAAGAAATTCCTTAATAGAAATATGGTCTAAACTGACTGGTGGTACTCAGTAACGATTCTCTTTATTTAATAATGTTTGATTGTCTTCCTATTTAAGGAATTCGTATTGTAAGTTGTCGTCTTTTTTTTTTTTTTTTTTTCTTGTTTAAAAATATCACATTTATCAGAAACATTTGAAAAGAATCATCGAAATACGAGAATCTTTTAGCATGAAATCCACTTTCGTTTATAAAATAATTTTGGAATGTATTCTATCCACAGAAATATGTTCTGGTTGACCGATGGTGCTCAGTAGCAATTTTTATGCTAAAAGTATTTCCGTTTATCGTTTTCGTTTTTCGTTTGATCGCCTTTTTTTCAACGAACTCATATTTTAAGATATCGCTCCTCCTTCTTATTTAAGGCCCCTGTCCTCGCTCGAGGAAACGCTCGCGAGCTAATGCTATTCCTATGGGGAAACATTTTTCTAATAACTCTTTCGCATTTTGACATTTTTGAATAATTTTTTTTTTTTTTTTTTTGCATTGGATAGCTGAGGTGCATACCGACAGCGCACCTTTTTTACTTTTTCTATTATGGTTGCAGAAATTTTTTACAAAGTTAGTTTCACTTTCAAAACCGGTTTCAAAACTGAAAGTGCTTTTTAAAAAATATATTTGCAACCAAAATCGAAAAAGTAAAAAAAGGTGCGCTGTCGGCATGCACCTCAGCTATCCAATACAAAAAAAAAATATTCAAAAATGTCAAGATGCGAAAGAGTTATTAGAAAAATGCTTCCCCATAGGAATAGCATTAGCTCGCGAGCGTTTCCTCGAGCGAGGACAGGGGCCTTAAGAATGAAAAGGATTACATTATTTAAAAAATCATCTTAGTAACATTTAGCAAAAGTTGCAAACAGTCATTTAGAGGGGAATTCCGTTAAATTATGGTCAATAGTGAAAATCATTTGCAGAGTACCTTAATGACATTATGCTATTTCAAATACGGTTTATGTTAATGATGATTAACACGGCATGTCCCTTATTAAATATGAAGCATGTAGTATTAATAGTTCATTTGCAAAGGCACTCAAACGAATTTTTGTATGATATGATCAACCAGGAAAAATTGTTTGCAGAGTATTTCAATGACATTATGTTATTTCAAATGCGATGTATGTTAATGATATTTACCATGGCATGTTCCTTATTAGGTGAGCTCCAATGTAAATACGAAGCACCTAGTCGTGATTCAGTTCGTCCGTCTGTCTGTCTGGTTGTCCGTCTGCATGTAACAGCGTAACAAAAACTACTCAATCGAATCGTTTAAAATCTAAAGTATATAATTTTTGCATAATTTTGTCGAATCACTTCAAATTTTATGAAAGTCGGATGCGCAGTCTAATTACTGTAATTACTGGGACAATTCCGTTACATTAAGGTCAATTGGAAAAAAATAGTTTAAAGTGCATTTTAATGATATTACACTCGCTCGAACATGATCAAATTGATAGGTATCCATGAAGTATATACTAAAATATACATTCTATACGATGTGTGGTACAAAGAATATTTGTTATGAATTTACAGAAAATACAAAAATATCCATTGCATAGTAGTATACGGAGAAAAATTGTTTGAGGCGCGTTTTAATTATATTAAACTATTTCACATTTTACGAAATTGATATACGTTGCTGAGGTTTACTACAAGTTACTTTCTGCATAGAAACCAGATAGTATTTACAGGGACGCACATAAGATTTCGACTACTGTACTGTATATGAAGTACTGCATACCATTACACCGAGATTTAAATGTTTTTAAAACTTTTTAATGGTACGAATGCACCTCATTTTCTACGTTTGACGAGCAATTTCCGACTAGTTAAATTTGAAGTGTGTAGCATTAATATTTCATTTACAAGGGCACTCAAACGAATTTCGTTATACTACGCTCCATGGGGAAAAAATCGAGTACTACTAGGTTACCCCGTCGACCAAAAAATTATCGCCAAACTATAAGATTAAATGTCAATAATGGATGATCGTGAATGTCACATTCAATGACATTAAATGCGATTCACGTGTTTAAAACGTCATTAAGTGATTTTTATTTCGACTTTTTATTAATATTTTTATAAATATTCTACTTATTATTTGTTTTTTCGTTATGTAAAATAAAAATTATGTCAACATGTATAATTTGGCTATTAGTTCGGCGATTTGTATAATTTGGCGAAATTGGTCGACGGGATAACCTAGAAGTACCAAAAATCGCTTGTAGAGTAATTTAATGAAGTTATGTTATTTCAAATGCGATACACGCTAATGATGCTTAGTATGACATGCTCCTTATTAAATATGAAGTGTGGCATTAATAGTTCATTTACAAGGGCATTCAAACGAATTTCGTTACATTATGCTAAATGGGGAAAAATCACTTGCAGAGTACTTTACTGAAATTAGATTGTTTCAAAAGCGATATATGTTAATTATGTTTACCATAGCATGTTCCTTATTAAATATGAATTGTATAGCATTAATATTTCATTTACAATCCACTCAAACGAATTTCGTTATACTACGCTCAATGAGGAAAAATACTTTGTAGAATATTTTAATGAAATTATACTATTTTAAATGCGATATATATTGATGATATTTACCGTGGCATGTTCTTTATTAACCCCTTGGGGACGAACGACCAGTATACGTACCACTTTAGGTTTCAAAATCCTATATTATTTTCGCCTGTTATTTTATTTTATTTTATTTTATTTTATTTTTTTTTTTTTTATTTATTTATTTATTTTTTTTTTTTTTTTTGTAAAATTTAGCTTATTAAATCAGATAATTTTCGCGATTCACTTACAGAAAATTTACTTTTTAAGAAAACTAGTGGTAAAGATTAAAAATTATGCAGTGGCTCGTCGTGAAGGAGTGAAATGCGAAGTGTGTAGCACTAATAGTTCATTTGCTAGGGCACTCAAACGAATTTCGTTATATTACTCTCAATCAAGAAAAAATCATTTGCAGGGTATTTTAATAAAGTTATACTGTTTCGAATGCGATGCATGTTAACGATGTTTACCCTGGCTATGAAGTGTGTAGCATTAATAGTTCATTTACAAGGGCACTCAAACGAATTTCGTTATATTTCGCTCAATGAAGAAAAATCGTTTGCAGAGTATTTCAATGGCATTATACTACTACCTTTGACAATGAAGTTAGGTGAATAGTCCTGTAACATTAATGTAGATGAAATATTAATGAAAGTTACCATACCATCCTTCAAAATAGTTATCTCCCATAACTAACCAATGCTGAAATATGTTATACATGTCCTGAGAAATTCGCAAGAAGTGTTCTTTTGGGATGCAGTTCAAAAGCTTTGTCACGTTTCGTTGAATGTCAGCAATATGATCAAATCTCTTTCAAACAGAGTTTGAGTGGTGAAAATAGGAAAAAGTTTGGAGGATTGAGATCTGGCGAGTATTGTGGATGTTCAATTTGCACCACCCCTCATGAATTTCTGTCATGTGTCTTGCAAAGCGTAAAACCGAACTTTAAACTGATCTTTTGTTTGTTCATTTTCCTGTTCTCAGTTAAGAACCAACACACTGAATAAGCACTTAGTAAAGCACGTCTTACACAGAACATAAACGACGCTCAACTGAACAACGGTGGGGGAAGATGGTCAACACTTGCCTCTATGAAGATGCAGCGTTTGTTTCCCCAGTGTTGCCAGATCGGTCGTTCTGAATTCATTCACCGAACTTTATTGTCAGAAGTAGTATTTCAAATGCATTGAAATCGATAAAAATCACTAAATTTCACTACAAAATGATTTCGATAGAATAGAGCAATCATAGCATTTGTCATTCATTCACAGAGACACAAATAAACCGGTTAAATTATTGTCTTTGAACAAATATTGCTGGAAGTGCATTTTAAATGTCGGCATGCGCTTTTGCATTTAACAAGGTTTTAAAATGTAAGTCGTTGTATACAAATTCTGTATCTCGTATACAAGGCTTCACAAAAGAATTCATGTATCATTCTTCTTATTAGCAAAAATTGCTGAAGGAATTTTTTTAACTGAAACATGTATTATAAATTTTTGCAAGCAAGAAGTTAATCGATACATATATATCATATACAGGGCTTTTTAAAGAATTCAAGTAATTTCCGAAATGTAGATGGTAGTACCCGAAATTTGATTTCAAATGTGTTAGGACTTTCCAAATGACTCAATTAGACACCCTATTTCAAGTTTTTAAATAGTAAAATTTTGTTACACTATTCAGAATGTGTCTCATATCTAAGCTCGATGCATGATTTTTATTTCTTGTTTAAGAATACTCTAGATTACAAATTTGTAAAAAATGTTCTTAGTAACATTCAACAAATTTACAATTATTGCAAGAATAAATAAATAAATAAAATATATAAAAAAATGTAATTTTGCAAACTACAACAACCATTTGGAAAATGATTTTACCAAAGACCTAAATTTAAAACTTATAAATAAATCCTATATGAAACAAGCCAAAAATCAAACAAGCAAACAACATGATTATTTAATACCAATTGGTTCGACATTGCACTGTTATTTTTTTTCGTGATCGTCGCACATTTTGTAATCGGTGGAATTCATAATCAGACCTGATTTTTCTGCTTTAAAATACGATCTTTCATAGAACGTCTTTCTTTGTATTTGTTTTTTTTCCGTATCTGATAATATTGTAACTATCCATTTTGTTACTTTTTTACTTTCTTGTTTATTAACAATGACATTTTTTGCCCCCTATTCAGATAAAATTACTTTTAAATGTAAAGTATTTCGTAAAATAATAATAATAATAATAAACATAATTTTTATGATAATCAAAACATGGCTTACGTAATAAACAATCATATATTACATATACCATGGATTAAACGAATTGAATATTTCCAGCTGAGCGAAAAATTGCCCAGGCCGGGGATCGAACCCGGATACTTGGCTTACAAGGTAAGCCAAGGTACCCTTGGCTATATAACTTTCCAATCAGTTTGATTGTGTTAAAATAATAGCATGGATTAAACATTAATATTCCTGGACTAATCATAAACAAATTTTAAATGAAATTTCAACTTTACAATTTTCGGTACTGCAAATTTTTAAACTTGTAAACATCGCACATTTTCCCTTTTTACACCGTCATATAGGGAAAGAAATGTACATTGAAATGGAATTTGTTTGAAAGTTGTACCTTAATTTATTTTTGTGCAATTAAATTTTTTCGTGTTTTTTATTTCTTTGCGGCAACAAAGGTATTTCTATTTCTGAACTATTAAACATGGACCAATCAGAAAACGAACAAAACCCGGACATTGCAGATATTTTTATTCTCGACAGACAGAAACAACCATTTTCCAAATAGTTTAAAAATATCTCCGTTCATAGTAATTTAAAAAAAAAAAAAAAGGGATCATCACATTTATCATAAACACTAAAAGCGAACAATCAAAACATGAGAACCTTTAAACGCGAGAAACACTTCCATACATAAAATTCTTTTCGGATGTATTCCACTCATAGAAATATGGCCTAAACTGACCGGCGGTGCTCAATAACAATTCTTTTATGTTAGCAACAGTTTCGTTTGATTGCCTTTTTATTCAATGAGCTCGTATTGTTAAATCTCGTTCTTTCTTCTTGTTTAAGAACACAATGAATTGCATCGTTTAAAAAACATATCAGCAACATTTAACAATTAAAAAGAAGGATTCATGCCGAGGTTTGTATTTAGATTTCTTCTTCTTAAGAGGATCCTAAAAACAGATTTGGATCCACCCCTAATTCTTTATTTTTATTTGTTCAAGCATCATATGTCGGAACGCCTTTGGGTGGTTGCAGTGAAAATAGATTTATACTCTATAGTGCTTTTTTAAGGTATTTTTTCTTCCGATGCATTTCATGTAAGAACAAGAATGATGTGGCTAAAACCTTTAAACCTTTTCTAAATCTTTTAAATTTCCAAAACTTTTTTTTTAAATAATATATTTATTTAAATAGCTTGGCACTCTCTTTAAGAAAGAATAATATCAAAAGTATTTCACAAACACTTATGAATGTCAGTAAATTTCTTTGAATTTAAGGGTATTTTCAAATCTAAATTAGCTAATTTCTGACGTAATATTTAGTTTATTTATGCTCACGAATATATCAAATAGGCAGGTACTCTTATTAAGATACTTTGTAAGAAAAAAATCTTTTTTATTATTTATTTATTTATTTCGTTTTTTACTAAAGGACGAAGCAGACAGTTTTTCTTGTTATTTTGCGATTTTTTTTTATCTTTTTATTGATTGAGAATCGCTTCATCAGTCAGTTACAAAGATCATGTTTAGGGAAAAATACAACAGTCTTCCCTGTTGGATATTTAAAATCAAAATTTGACCAATATATATACTTATACAATAATTTCAAATGTAAAATTTAGTAGCTATTACACTCATCGTGAAACGCATTGAATAGCAGCGTCATCAAGTCATCAAAAGGACAACGCATATTGAAATCTAATGATCAATTTATGTCAAAGTCCAATTAAATATGAAGTCTCCGGAATCCTATACATTAATTCTTGAGTTGCACGATCCCTCCCGCCCTATCCTCTTATGAAAATCTATAATAGACACATAAACGTATGCACAGATATATAGACGTCCAAATAGAGTAAAATCGTACTCACGTGGCCAGAAAATGTGTAAATTATTCATAAATAGAAAAATAAAAATTTTCGATGTTGTATTATATATGAATATAGAAGAAATTCTGATGAATATAAAAGAGAGTAACGTGAATCTTTCAAGAAATAAATTTACAAGATGTATTAAAAAAAGTCTCATAAAAAAAACTATTATTTTTGTAATTACATTCCACTACAACTGGTTTTCGTAATTAACTTTAATTTTTTATATTCTCAAAGAATAATTTTTCTTTCCTTTAAATACTCCTTTCAGAATTCAAACAACGGTTTTTATCCGAGTTATTGTTCAAGCATAATTGAAATTTCAGATTGAGTATTCATGTTTATAATGAAGACTTTTTGTGGTTTTATTCTACAATTTTCTTAATTTATATTTAGAATTAGTTACTTATAATACAAAACAATTCTGAAACCCACGTCGTCATCAAATTTGAATAGAAGTATTGTGCGTAAGATTATATAACTATGTACCATTTATATCTTCCACATATAATATGATAATGTTCCATTCTTTATTTCATGTCATATGATATGGTGTCATAATATTGAAGCATCCAGCACGTATTCTTGAAAATTTAACAATGTGTTATTAGTATTTAAATTTATACATGGAAAAATTTGTTGTATTATATGTATATAAGTATATACATACACTATATGGCTAAAGGTGACCGGCCACTTGTGATTTTAGACATTTTGTTAAATATCCAGAAAAATACATGAAAATTTTTCTTGAAACTCCAGGTGTGTAAGCATAATAGTACAGGTTATATATTACCATGAAGATTTTTTACCTTAAACTCCATAGGGGACCACCAACAAATTGAAAAAGAACGAATATCTTTTGGATAATCTTGTCAAAACTAACTAGCAAAAGCGTTCAAACTGTAGATTATTATTAAGTGGCTTATTATAATATATTTTGTTCATTTATCTGAAGATAGCATGTATACTTGTAGAGAAATTAAGGTTTTCATAAAAACGATCCCAAATTTTGCCCAGTTTTTTTTTTTTTTTTTTTTTTTTTTTTTTTTGCTTATAATTTGCAGAGTTCTTAATATATTAAAAAAAATGTTTTTTCCAAAAAATATGACAAACAACGTTGTACATAATACCTTGTAATCAGAATTTTAAAAAAAAAAATTGTATGAAAAATGGGCAGGTTTAATAATTAATAAATAATCAATAAATAATTTTTTATGGGCGTGCGTGAACGCTATCAAAATTTTATTTGTATATCGTGTTAAGTAAATGTATAGAGCAACTTTTATAAAAATCTGAAAAAATAGCTTGAAAATTCTGAAATTGATCATCGAAAGAATAAGCTCAAAATCCGTTGTTCCCAAAATAAAGCAAAAATATGTGGGGTTGTATCCAAATATAGTAAGACGTACTTGTGTATTCTATACATTAATCAAAGGATATGTAGTTTCTTTAGCATTTATGTAGCTTAAAGTTGTTGGTTTTACAACAGTATATAAGCCTGTTTCTTATCGAGAAAGTTCAAGAAATTTTTTGTAAAAGGTCAGGGAAAAGTCAAGCATTTTTTTTTTTTTTTTTTTTTTTTTTTTTTTTTTTTTTTTTGGCAGAATTGTATAGCTATCAATGTGAAAAATAACACTAGTAAGTCTTAATTAAGTCCATTAATAACTATATCGTAATATTAATAATATATATTCCACAACGAAAAAGTAAAAATTTATATTATAAATAAATATTTTGCTTATAAGACGTTGTTGCAACAACGTCTTATAAACAGTATATTTATTTATAATGTAAATTCTTACATAAAGTATAGAAAAAAAAATCTCTTAAAAGTATAGAAAATCGTCGCACTTATAGTTCAATTACAGGGTATGCATAAAAGGATTCCGTTACTTTATGATCTATGTGAAAAAAAAATCATTTTAATGATGCTATGATATTTATATTTGAAATGCAACAAAATCACTAAAATACACTGCATTGTTTTCTGTGCATTATAGAAAGAAAACATTCATCGTTCATTTACAGAGGCACACAAAAGATTTTGGTTAAAAAACTGACTAAGATCGACAATTACAGGGAATGCGTTTTCATTTGTGGTGTGCATTTTTTAATTGATCCAGTTTTGAGTGCATTGGGTGGTGTATTATATAGATCGCATACAGGGCTACACGAAAATCTTCGCACACATTACCGGATATGCACACTAATTGCTGAAAATGATTTTTACTGAGTTATGCGTTTATTTTTTAGATGTCTATTTAGATATCTCGTCTCATGCAGCGAAAACTGAAAGTTCGTTAAATGTTTACTTTTAGTATTGGAACGTCTTTTAGAATCTATGCCTGATGCTGAATTTTTCGTCCTTATTCTTCTTTAGAATTAATACTGACAAGAAGATCTTCATAGGCGCCGTACTCAGAAAAATCTGGAAAAAAAATACAGAATGTTTTTTTCATGTGGGTGTATATGTTCATAAAAAAAGGAAAAGAAAAAAAAAAAAAAAAAAAAAAAGAAAAAGAAAAAAATATCTGACGGATCTTGATGCAGTGTCTGAGAAAAAAAAATCATTTTAATTTTGTTTGGAGATTTATTACCTGTTGGTGATAGAATAATCATTAAAAAAAAAAAAAAAAAACTTTTTTATTCTAAAATTTCTATAATTTTTTCAATCCTGATGTCGCCTGTAGGAAACACTAAAGAACACTCTGTAAATTAATTTAAATTCTCCTAGAATTATTAAAATTGATTCTACCCTTTTGAAATAAATGTGCGCATAAGCATAATATATCATAAGCATTTATATATTTACTGAAGCATAATATATCATAAGCATTTATATATTTACTGAAGCATAATATATCATAAGCATTTATATATTTACTGAAGCATAATATATCATAAGCATTTATATATTTACTGAAGCATAATATATCATAAGCTATATATATTTACTGAAGCATAATATATCATAAGCATTTATATATTTACTATAGTATCATAAGCATTTATATATTACTTTGAAGAGTTTTCATAGTAATTTTTAACTGGTTTTTGTTGTCCTTCGTAATATTTGTTTCAAAACTGAGAAAGTTAAGAGAAAACGTAAAAATGTGAGCTTTTTAAAAGTAAATTTAACTTAAATAAATACATTTTTACAATTAAGGATTTACCATACACATTTATATGCATGTATAATAAAATGTAACGATCGTTTAAGAATGGTTTGAAAAAAATTTAATGGACTAAAATTGCTTCAAACTCAAAATTAAGTTCCGATTTTGAGCACTGTTAATTTGAATTCGATACTGTTTGTTTCGGAGACAGCAAAACTTATTTAATATTGAAATGTGTAAAAAGACTTAACTTAAGCATTTGAAAAAATTTTAATAAATTATGTATTTTTTAAAAACAACTGAAGTAACTTAATTGAACAGTTACTTTTAAAATGCACTTAAAACTTATCCAGCCAGAAAAATCGGGTAAAATTAAATAACTTTAGCAATACTCAACTAGTATACGATTTATAAACTTATAGAAAATATAATCCACTTTTTCATCATTAAGTTTAAATTCAGTAAATGGTACACATTTAAATATTCATTTAACTAGCAATTTTAAAATGAATTAAAATTGCTTGCATTCGAAGTAGAGAAATATTGAGACATATTCCGTGACACATTCGTCTTTTTGCGCTGAATATTTATTTATTTATTTATTTATTACAGACTTCCTACAAGAATTCCGCTGATAAATTTGGTTCATCCTTTATTACATACATAAATAATTCCATTAGAATTTATTTTCCAGAATATTCCGTTTATGCGTCTTAAGGAGATCTTCCATCAAGTATTAATTTAAAATAATTAATTTATGAGATTCGTTTGGCATTTTTTGGTCTAAATTATTGTCTTATTTTCTGATTTGGTTTTATAGTATTTAAATTTGTAATGTAATTAGCCTTTATTTTGCATCTGCAGATCACACCTATCTCATCTGTCGCATACCGAAGTGCTACCTGCTCATAAGGAGGCTATTCGAACATTTTCTTATTATTTTCTTTTACCGTAAGAAATACTTAATTACCGTAATTTCGGGTGTATAAGCCGCAGGTCAAATAATTCTTTTTCGACCCAGAATTTTTTAAGAAACAAATATAACTAGCTAGATCGCCGTAAATATTTGTCTTCAATCACTAAATAAGATTTCTGGGTTCAAAAAGAATTGTTTGATCCGCGGCTTATACACCCGAAATTACGGTACTACAAATAATTCTTTTCACAGTAGTTATGTTTTTAACAATATAAATTATTCTCCGCTATCCCATGAGTGCAAGTTTTCCGTCCACAGGCGGGATTCCGTTTTTTTTTTTTAATTATTCCCGAGGGCGGGAAATTCTAATAGCGACGAAAATAGATCACGAAAAACGCGTGATTTTCTTCAAAAGATTGTGGATAAAACGTGATTTTTGTCAAATGATCGCGAAAAAAAAAGCATTATTTAGGTCAAAAGATCTTAAAAAGACGCCATTTCCGTAGAATGATACTGAAAAATACTTTATTTCTGTCGGAGGATTGCAAAAATGACGCAGTTTCAGTCAAAAAATGCAAAATATACGTGGTCTCTTTCAAAGAATCGCGAAAAAGACGCGATTTTTGTCAAACAATTGCGGAAAAAACGCTATTTCTGACAGAATTGGCAAAAAAATACGATTTTTGGCAAAGGATCGAAGAAAAGATGCGAATTTTGACCGAAGATCACAGAAGAAACGGGAATTTTGTCTCAGGATCGCAAAAAAGGCGTGAATTTCATCAAATGATCGTGAGAAAAAAGTAATTTTATGAAAGGGTCAGGGAAAAATTGCAAATTAGTTTGTGTTCACTCGGTAGGAAGGATTCAAAATATTTTCAATCCTGGCCAAATTTCCAACTTGTACGCAAAATTTTAACACAGAGCCAAAATAGCATTTTTACAGAAAACAATAAATAAAAGTTTGTGTTTCTACTCTTTTCAAGGTAAAATATTCTAATCCAGCTGCTATAAAAGCACATCAAAACCATTACTGGTACAAATTCACTCTTGTAGTGATCAGGATCTGATGAAAGGCATTAGTTACACCCATTGGTTTGCATTCAACGATGTAAATCAATGAATTTTCTTTTATCTATATTATCGATCAAATGTGATTGAAATTAAGAATAGAATTGTCCCTGAATGTAAACTTTTCAAAACTGTTTGTGAGCTTAACTCTTTGTGTGTAAATCAAAGTATTTGTACTTTTTTAATGAAAATTTTTAATAGTACCGCATCAAATGAACATAATACGGTAGAAATTTTAAAATTTCTGTAACTTTAATTTTTATTAATATGCAATGTCTGAAGTCATTTCCAATTACAATAAACTTTTCCGATATCTGATAACTGTTTTTCTTTATAGACAAATTCTATATATATTGCAGAATATTTTCTACATAAATGCTTTGTCGTAAGAAAAATAGAAAACGTAAATCATGTTTATAGATGTAAGTATCCAGTTACATTACTAAAATAAAATTTTGATGAGCATTTTGCGCATTTTTTAATCAAGCAGGACGATTGTTCTGTTAAGCTAAGCTATTAAAACAATGCAAGGCCTGCTAAATAAAGAAACATGTGAAAATGGGTGTGAGTGAGAAACGAGTACAAACACCACGGTTGTGGGTATCCCAAAGATTTTCAGTGGTATTAAGGTTGGACGAATACGCTGCCCACTCCATATGCGCAATCCCCTCAGTCTCCAGATAGTCTTTAACGAAGATGGCTTTATGGGGAAGTGCATTACCATCCATTTAAATGATAGCACAACCACCTGTTTCAGTTTACAATGTCACAGTGGAGTCTAGAATTTCATTCTATACTGGCAGTCGTCATAGAATCGATAAGATATAAAGAGATCGATAAGATATAAAGAGGAAATCCATCCCCACATCAAGATGCTTCCGCTTTGCAATGCGTCATGTCCGGTTATGTTCTCAGGCCAACTGCGTAGTACAATTCTTTTCAGACTTTCGCATCCTAACCATCTGGTCGTATGACATATAGACTCATCCGTCAACATAACGTCATGTCAATCAGACACGCTTTAATTGATATGTTGCCGACACCACATTAATGTTGTTATTCTTTATTGGCCAGAGGGAGGAATGGAAACTCAGGGTTCCTTGGTATATAGTTCACTCGTTCGAAACATTCGGTGCATAATAAGGCAGATATCGCCATTCCATTGGGAGCTGAATCCATAGATGTCACATGTGTGGAGGTCGCTTTTCGATTTCGCTTGGCTGCAACAGCTACATATCATCCTCGGAAGTCGTAACCGGTCACAGATCTTCGGACAGTTCTTTGGCTAATTAGGAATTGTTTCCTTGATCTTGAAATTACGGAATGATGAACGCCAGAAAAGAGCAATGGTTGTGATTGATTGTCCAATTACAGTGCATTAGATAGCATGTCAACACTTAGAATCTTTATTCTTCTTCTGGAAGGAATAGAAACTCGCCTGTATTGAAAAAAAAAATGCGAAATTTCTAAACCCTTTTTATCAGCTTTTAGTTGCAACTTCTGTAATTCTTCTCAATACAAGTTCTTTTATATGCTTTTATTGCATCTTTTTTGACATGAAATCATGACTGACTGCTACATAACATATTTGCATGCTTCCATACAATTCTGCAAGGAATTGCAGCGTCCCCAGTTCAGATTAGATTTCGAAAATTAATATTTTTCCTCTGCGAGCTTAACTTTTGGAAGTTAGGGCAGTACATGGTATGATGAAATGCAATGAGCAACATCAATCATCAACAATATCAATGAGAGATTTTTTAGTACACAACCCCGTCCCCCATCCCCTTTACACGAATGCACACAATTAAAAAATAATAATATTCCGCTTTTTTTTAACTGCTCTATTTTGACCGTTTCTTTTTTCTCCGAATAAAGTAATTTGACCTAATTTTACATAATGGTGAGATAAAATGGGCAGCGAGAACCACAGTGAAACTTTGATTCAAAATACATTACTGTGATTTCAAAAATGAATTAAAAGTGATAAACGATGAATTTGTAAAATTGTGCATTATAATGATCGAGCAAAATGTTTTACAGAAAACTAATCAAATATTGATTATTAAACTGGTAAAATGTTAAACAATATGTAGATAAATTTCTGAACCATAAGGTTTTGAATAAAAAAATTAATCGAGCTAAACATCTGTTTAAAGTGCAATCAGACACGTTATAAATATGCAAGTCTGAATTTGCATTCAAATTCTGCATTTCTTAGCCTGTAACCAGAGTTTTAACAATTAGAAATAAGACAAATAATTTTGTCCTCTAGTCAATAGAACTATTTCTTCACGTTGATTGATGAAGTGTTCATTTTTAACACTTTCCAATAAAGTTGAAAAGTTTTTATGCATTCGGTTTGTCCGTCTCTCCGTCTGGCCGTCTATCCGCGCTCTAACTCCCGTAAATATACTCGGATTGCTCTGAAATTTTTATATGTTATTGATGTTCACCCTAGCACGAACCCTATTGGAAATGAAGTTTCTACAATGATTAGTTTATTTACAGGGATAGTCAAAAGTTTTCCGATACATTACGGCCAATGGGAAAAAATCGTTTAAAATGAATTTTAAAGGTGTTACACCCTGTTAAACTTATTCAAATTTACATGGATTCGCAAAGTGCACTAAAATACGCATTCTGTAAAATATGCTGTCAAAATAATAGTTATTATTCATTTACAGGGCCACTAAAAAGAATTCTATTACACAATAATAAAGGAGGAAATTGTTTGCGCGATATTTTAATAATGTTAAACGGTTTCAGATATCATAAAATTGATATACGCCGCTGAGAGTTAATATTTAACGCATAATATGAAGTGTATAACTTTTACAGGGACACACAAAATATTTCAAACTTTGTATTTTTATCCGAAATACTGTGTATTATCGATCATAGCTGATAGATGGTTGAAATGCATTTTCAATAATGATATGCGCTTTTAAGTTTTACAAAAGGTCTGCAAATTATATGGTGTATATAAATGTTATAATTATAATTGATATACGGGTTACACAAAAAAACTCATAAAGGTTACTGAATATGAGAGTAATTAACGTAAAGGTCGTAGTTATGCATTTTTACGTTGAACTGCTTTCAGTTTACTAAGAAATATTTATAAAATATAGATAAAATGATATACAGGGTCACGCAAATAATTAGCTACATGGTCAGGTCACCCATATGTATTTCTGGAAATGTGATTTTAGTAGCTTTAAGAATGTGTTTGGTTGAACTAAATTTCAACAAAATACTGGTGTGTAGTAAAAATACTGGATAAATTACAGGACTGAACAAAAGTATTGAAGTATTTTCCAACTATTAGAATGAAGTGCTGCAAGAGAAATTTCAGCCAGTTAGGCATTTTCTTGCTAAACTAAATTTTTCCATTATATTGTATATATATATCAACCGACGAATCAAATACAAGGCTGTTCAAAAGTATTTCAATACATATTTGGCTATGGACAGCAGCATCTTATTTCCCTAAATAACAAAGTTTTGTTAAAGATTTCAGGAACCGTTGAAAAGTGTTTCATAATCTATGCTTAACGCGACTTTTCTTACTCGTTTTTTATTAATTTTTTTTTTTTTAATGTTGGTTTACGACTCTTACTTCCTTAATTTAAACAGAAAGGTATTCTGGTTTTGTTTAAAATTTTACCATAGAAAGGGTCAGTTTTGAATTGTAATATTTTTAAAACTGTTCTTATTTGGTCATTTCAAAGTTATTGCAAAATTTTGTTATTAAGCGCAAATTCTGCTGACCTTTCGTTTTCGTTACAAGCAACTTTGAATGCACACCTGTTAAGCATCTTTTAAAATCAAAATATATTGGATCAAAGAAGTAATTAAGTTATTTTTATGATCTTTCAAACTGTTCACACACAAAAAAAAAGATTTTTGTTGTAGTTATTGGTGATTAAGCCAACATTTTCTACATTATTACCCGTGACCTCATCTACTGAAGGTGGGCGTTGTCTTCTTTGCTGTCATTCATTATTTCAAAGGTCTAGTGGTATGTTATCTGTATTTCATGTTTCGCATAAATTGGTGTAAACCATTTAATCGTTTACTCGAAAAAATGATTTTTAAAGAAATGAGTAGAAATAACAAATTTCAATATTAAAAGTAGCTCCAGAAAAATACTATTCTCAGCTAAAATTCAAGGAATAAAACTATTTTTGTGCATTACTGAACATAATAACATCATCCATTCGCGTTCTTACTCTGGTTGACTTTTTTCAGTGCTGGAATTACATCCGAAGAAGGTTTATTTCCTATTTTTGCTCGAGAGAACATTATTGTCATCGTTGAAGACCAAAAAAGATAAAAAAAATATTTGTATGTCCTAAGTGCTGCTAATTTTTCTATGTCAGAAGAATAAAATTTACAGCATCCTGATATCGCAATTAATGGTAAGTAAGAGATTTTGTCAATTTCCAAGACTGTAGAGTTTGTATCTTTAGAATTAGACAGTTTACATACCATTATTCCATCTTATTTTATAGTTTTGTTTGCGTCACGTTATTAGCGTACCCACATAGGTGGATAAGTACTCCAAAAAGCACTGATTAATTACATTTTATGCATACATATTTGCTAAAATTATTTTACTTGTATATATAGTCAATAAATTGCTGTATCAAATCCCATATTTATTTGAAAAAAAAAAAAAAAAAAAAAAAAAAAAAAAAAAAAAAAAAGGTCTAAAACTAAGCCGTGAAAATCGGTAGAATTTAAACGTGGTGTTATTATTTGAGAATACCTTACACATGTATATTTTTTCAAGCTAGCAAAGGGTAAAAAACGTAAAAATTGACTTTACGTTCAAATGATCGCTATTTGGACAAAAATCAACTTTTAAAACAAATTTTGGTACAAGCTTCAGAGAATTTAATTTCCTTTCATAATTTGGCAAACCGACTTATTTCCGATGTGAACAGTGAAAATCGGTCACCACATTGAACGTTCGCGGCCTGTGCTTGCAGCTACTTCTCGTCGCACAAGTTTCTTATCGTTATTCTTTTTTTTTTTTTTTTTTTTTCAGACAAAATTTTACATATATATGGGAAATATCAATGGAAAAAAGCCACAAAAATCACGTGAATTTTCGACGAAAGAAGTGAAATCTCCCCTTAGGCTAATGTTAACGAGATGTAATCTAAAGAAAAATTCAACACGGCATTTAATAATTACGTAAAATCATTTTTCTATGAACTTGGTGGAATTATGAGAAACTCATGGGGGTGCAAGCGACCTGCCGGTTGACAAACATTGATGTGCAGTAAGCACGATCGTTGCCACCGTTGATGTTTCTTATTCGATTTATTTAATTTTTATTGAGAAAATGCGCTTTTTTTTTCAATCAACTGATTATGATGGCGTCATAACTGTACATTCTTTTTAAATCACAATCAGTAAAGAATTGTTCAATGGATCCCATGTTTTGCTATTGGTTTTGTAGAAAGTACAATCTTTAAAAGAACATGTCGTGACGAAGGAGATCTTAAGGCATATTTTTGCTTACGAGTTAAAATTAGGATACGAAGTTGTAGAGGCCACTAGAAGAATATGCTCCGCATTTGAAGAGACTATTTTGGTGAGTGAACGGAGAACTCAAAAGTGGTTCAGCCGATTTTCGTGTAGAGATGAGAGCCTTAAAGACAAGCCTCGCGCTGTTTGTTATATCATCCTAAACAAAATCCAGCTGGAAAAGGAAATTAAGTGAAATCTCGATCAAACCTACTACGATATTGAATACAGGCTGACGAAATCATTCTATGGCATCTGCATAACTATGTGATGACGTAGAAACTCAACAAGTGTGTTCTTCATGTTTTGTGCGAGGGAGAACAACATACAACGGCTGATCCATCTGCTTGTCATTGCTGTCGTGGCACAGGGCCTCGTTCCTGTATCAAAAATTGACATGTTACGAAACATGATTCATGTATGATGATCGGAAGAGAAAAAGCATCGTCGGTTGACTTCTGGTTCAGACTCATTGGCCTCCAAACCAAATGTTCATACAAAAAAAGATAATGCTTTGTGTCTGGTAGATTAGCGCTGGTAAAATTCACGATAAAGTCTTAAAATGCAGAAAAGTCTTCACAGCCAATTTCTATTAGTCACAGTTGCAAAGGGTTTCGATTGGATTGCTCCAAAAGCAGTTAGCGCTAGTGAACAGAAAATAAGTTCGAATGCTCCATGATAATGTCAGGCATCATATGGCTAAAGTCACCAGGACGTTATCAAAACACTGCGCTGGAAAGTTTTGCTCCCTGCACATAACTTAAGTATATCGCTTTATTGATCTAGTACCTAATTTGGTCAGAAATGACCATCTGCGGGAACAGCAGTTCTGAAATTGAAACGATGTTACACAAGCTAAAACACGATTTTTGAACCTAAAAAAAAGGGCAAAATATAAATGCCCTTTTTGGGAACATGTAATTGCAGCTAATGGTAATTATTTTGATGAATAATAAAACCATTTAA
The DNA here is from genome assembly GCA_964019185.1 of Maratus speculifer. Lineage (NCBI taxonomy): Eukaryota > Metazoa > Arthropoda > Arachnida > Araneae > Salticidae > Maratus > Maratus speculifer. The sequence goes on along the minus strand of OZ025292.1, from coordinate 389,739,148 downwards.
GACTTTTGTGGATGTTGTTGTTGTTGTGTTTGTTGTTGTTGTTGTTGTTTGTTTAATGAAACCACACGAACTTTCTTGGTTACCTAAAGCATTTAATATATTTTTGTTTTATTATCTGTTAACAACACCAATAAGCATTTTTGTGAGAAAAATATCAATTAGGCCTTTTCAAATATTTTTTTTTTAATTTGTTGAAAGTAATTTGAAATCAATACTTTCGTATTAGCAACATACAGGCCGGGATAGCAGAAAAGAATCGCGAAAGATTTTGCTTCTCGCAGCAGTTTTTTTTTTTTTAATTCTGGTAATTTCAGCGGTTTAAGCATGTAGTTCAATTACATATCTGTTAAATTTGTGTTTAATTTAAAAAAAAAGAAAAAAATTTTATTGATGAAGTTTTAATTTCGTTATGAAATATTAGCCGGAAATGAATGCTGAACTATTTATATTGTTTTAACTCAAACAGGTTCATTTTTTGCAATATAATTGCACGAGAATTTAAAAGAAAAAAAAAATATTTTAAACATCATAAAATATCAATAAATAAATCTGATATGCACTATTAAACAAACTTAATATGAAAGAAAAAAAATTTTCTGCTCGAAAGCGTAAAAACTGAAATTGTGTGCTATTTAGAAGTTGAAAAAATTCCAGTAAAAAATTCGAAATTGACCAGCCGTTGCCAACATAAAAGTGTGTGTACGCATGAACACGTTTTTTCTTCAAATACAGTTATAATTTGTTTTATTTTGATTATGGGATATATTTTAGTACTACGCAATAAACGGAAAGATTTTTAAAGTGACCAATTGGAGTTTTCCAGTCAGTTATGAAACTTTTCACCACTATTTGGATTACAAATGACAGATGGGCGTTGTATATACGTGTCATCTGTTAAATGTAGCTTTTATAATTAAACAAACAAAAAAGTTTAATTCACGGAAATGGTAATTTATAAAACCTTGCTCAGAAAACATTATCCTTGGCCTGTGGAGTTTAGTTTTTAACGCCGATAGTTTGTTATAGAATGATAGATAGAAAGTAATTTCTCGCATCAAGGTCACTAAAGAAGACTTTAAAATGGTGATAACAAAGAAAGAATGAAGAATTAATAATGATTATACATATTTTTTTCTTTATTATTATATTTTTGTATTTAGTTTAGATATTTCATTTAAATTCTTTGAAGTATCTACAGAGTGTTTCAAAAGACATTCCCAAAGTTTAATCAATAAATATAAAACAAATATAAAGAATAAATAAGTGATTAGTGACACGTTTAAAGCGTTTTTTGATTTTGGTTGAAGATATATATATTTCTAATTATTTATTTATTCTTTAGTAAAGGTGTTTTCACTTTCGAAACTGGTTCCGAAAAAGAAAATATCTTTACTTAAAAATAATAATAATAATAATAAATCTGTAGCAAAAATAAAAAAAAGTTAAAAAGGGCCTGTTTGGAGATCAAATCAGTTATGAAGAAAAAATACTCCAATTCTATGCAACAAACAAAACAAAACAAAATCAAATTCAAGTGAGAAATTAAAAGAAAAAAATGCTCCCATTGGTTTAACATATTATTATATGTTATTGGTTTTGCGAAAATCTTTGCGTGACTAAGGAGGTTACTGCTCATTAGTAGAGAAGTAGGTCATTTGTAGGAAGGGAAAAAATTTCAAAAGTAGGATTCTTGCTTTTATGAAAGAATAAAGTAACACAAATATTGAATTTATTCACTTTGAAAAATATCTTTATTATTGATGGCAATATTATCAGTCGCACACAGGTGTATTGTACAAGCATCATCCTGCACCATTTTGTGCACAGCGTTTCAAAACCATTTTAATTTATAAAAAGTTGGAAATTGCATGTGAAGCGTTGCAAATGAGGTGTGTTCATACGATAATGAAGTTTTTAAAATGTCTCTCTCATATGTCAATCTCATAAAATTGTAAGTAGTTAATTACAATTAAAATGCGCACCAAACAATGTTCTCCCTATACTATTATGTAATGGAATACTTCTGTATGGCCTTGTAAATCAATAACAAATGTTCTTTTCACACCAAGTTATGCAAAATGTATATTATAATATGTACTTTATACATGCATATGAATTTTATTACATTCGAATTAATGCAACACCATTAAATGCATTTGAAACGTTTTTCCCCACTGACCATAATGTAACGGAATACTTTTGATTGTCCCTTTAATTGAACTATGCATCTGATTTTGATAAAATTTGAAATGAAGTTTAATTGAAGTTCAACTTGAAATTGAAGATAGAATTTTGTCGAGTAATTCGACAAAATTATATTATAATTATGTATTTTAAGTTTCAAACGATTAAAAAGCATTTGAAACTTTTTTCCCATTGACCGTAATGTAATGGAGTACTTTTGATTGTCCCTGTAATTGATCTATGCATCCGATTTTCATAAAATTTTAAATGACTCGACAAAATTATGTAATAATTATGTACTTTAAATTTCAAACGATTAAAATGCATTTAAAACTTTTTCCCCCATTGAACGTAATGTAATGGAATAATTTTGATTGTCTCTGCAATTGATCTATGCATCATATTTTCATAAAATTTGAAATGACTCGACAAAATTATGTAATAATTATATATTTTAAATTTCAAACGATTCGGTTGGGAACTTTTTGCGTTGTTATATGTAGACGGACGGACTGAACGACAACTATAGGTGCTACGTATTTACATAATTACGAACGCACATAAAAAGAAAAACGTTGATTGGCAAATCCAATTAAACGCTACTTTACACTACATAGCAAAAATAGCATTTCGAGAAAAAAGCATTTAAGTTTTCACTTCAGAAAAAGAATATGCAAATTTTTAGATAATTTTACATATTTTGCAACTTGCAGTGAGTCCGCAATGAAATCCGCTCTCGTATTTAGTTGGCTGTAACTTCTTAAAAATTTCGAAATTTATCTAATCGTTCTATACATATCTGTTAAATTTGTGTTTAATTTTTATAGACTTATTTTATTTTTTATTTTTATTGATGAAGTTTTAATTTCATTATGAAATATTAGCCGGAAATGAATGCTGAACTATATATTGTTTTAATTCAAACAGGTTCATTTTTTGCAATAAAACTGCACGCGAATTTAAAAGAAAAATATTTAAAAAACCACAAAATATCAATAAATAAATCTGATATACAGTATTAAAATTTTTTTAATATGAAAGAACATTTTTTTCCCCGTTCAAAAGCGTAAAAACTGAAATTGTGTGGTATTTAGAAGTTGAAAAAATGGCAGTATAAAATTTCAAATTGATCAGCCGTTGGCAACGTAAAAGTGTGTTACACATGAATATGTCTTTGCAACTTGCAGTGAGTCCGCAATGAAGTCCGCGCTCGCTCGTATTCAGCTGGCTGGAACTTCTTAACTATTTCGAATTTTATCTAATATTTCTAAAGCCTTATTCTACACACTATAAAAAAAAAAACAAAAAAAAGTTTTTTTTTTTAATTTATCTTTTTATTTTATTTAAATTATGAACGATAACGTTATATTAATATACAGTACGGCAAAGGTCTTCCAAAATCAGTAACTTCAAATTCTGAAACTGGAGAAATAAAAAATTGTAGAAACTGTTCTCTCCTTTATACTTTCTTCTATCTTCAATAGAAAAAAGTATTGTAATCGAAACTTTTTTTTAATTCCGGTTTTTGACGGATTTACATGTCTTACGGGTCACAGATTACAAAAAACATGTTTTTACAAAACGTCTGTCTGTCCGTTCGTCTTTCAGTATGTTCAGTGCGTTGCCATCGAAAAATGCATAAAGTTATACATAGATTTGAAAAAAGAAATGTGTGTATATATTTGACTATGGCAAGCAGGTCCTTTTTCAATTTAGAAATATTCTACCAGAAGGAGATGCTGTAATAGCCATATTTAAGTATTTTCATTGTTGTTCCACCGAAAATTGTATTAAGTTATGCATAGAATTAAACCAAATTGTTTGTTTATGTTTTTAGTTATACCAATAGGTTTTCCGATGGAAAAGGGGCGTTGTAATAGTGACTTTTGTCCCATTTTTATTATTGTACCTTTGAAAAGTGTATGAAATTATCCATAACATAGAACTAACAAGGAAGGTCTCCATTGGGGGCATACTCAGAATTTTTTGAAAAAAATACGAATTAAACTACTCATGTAGGTAATAAAAGATCCGTGAAAATTAGCGGCGGAATTACATTATTAGATATGTAAAAAAATAAAATAGTTTGGAATAATTGGCGGGAAAAGCTGAAAGCGACGCGGGATTTGGCGACCAGTGCATTTCTTCGCCAAAAGCAGACGATTTTAACGAATCTGAAAATTGATTTTAATTGACTTCACTGTTAAAAATCTGCAGCATTTACTGCAACGTCACTCCGCTACTTTTATAGAATATCTCTCTTCTGACCAATGAGAATGCTCCATAGCACGGTGAATTGACCGCTTTCTATAAAAGCGGTGGAGTGACGCTGCAGAAAATGGTACAGATTTTTAGTGGTGTTGTAGCTTGTGCAACACTGTTAAAAATCTGCTGCATTTTGCTACAACGCACTCCACCGCTTGTATATAATATCTGTATTCCAACCAATGAGAAAGCTCCATTTCACGGCCAAGTAACCGTTTTCTATACAAGCAAGGGAGTGCGTTGCAACAAAATGCAGCAGATTTTTAACAGTGTATTTTTCAATTTGGAACAATTTTAATCAATTTAAATTGTGTTTTAAATGATAAAATATATTAATTTCATTTTGTTATAAGTACATATAAACGTATATGACAAAACTACACTTAAAGTAAAGTAAAAATGCAAAACTAAAATTACTTAAACTAAACTTATTTAAATAAATTGAACATAGAAAGTTTTTTCTTTAAAAAGTATTCAAAGCGTAAAAGCGTATTTTTCAAAATTTTGTTTTTTCGCCAACCGGAGATAAATCGCCAAATAAACGAAATTTTTATTATTTTTTTACGGACGTTATAAGGAGATTCCGCCGAAATGTTTTTTATAAACATATATAACTATATGAGAAGAACATTCTGTAATTTTTTCAGATTTTTCTGAGTATGCCCGTATGGAGACCTTCCTTGTAAGTTTTTTAGCTCACAGGCTATCAAAGCCTGAGAGCTTATGTGCCCATCCGTTCTTTATGTGCATAAGGTGCGTAACGCCATAACTCATGATGAAAATATCCGATTCACTTGAAATTTTGGATATATGCATATTCTGATAAGGCGCTTCCCTGATTAGTTTTTGCAATTCATTCGATATGTATAAGAGGGGAAACGGGGGCTAATGCCTTTCTTCTTAATTGATATAAATGGGTTTTTAATGCAGAATTATCAGTTTTAGTTCAAAATTTAAATATAGGATCATACTGATGAGGAGCCTCTGTGACTAGTATTCTGTGCTTATGGGATAAGTATAAAGAGGGGGACGGGGGGTTAATCTCCCACCCTTTATTTCGATAAATGGGTTTTTCATGCAGATTTATCAGATTTCTACGGCGAATTTCTGAATAGTTTTAGAAGTTTAATGGCTAAATATAAAAGAGGGAATAGCTCCTCTTAAATTATATAAATGGGTTTTCCGATTTGCTCTGAATTTTGGATATAGATTTTTTATATGATAAAGCATTGATTAGTTTAAGGGGTTCAATGATTACGTATAAAACTGGGAAATGGAGGGAGCTGTTTCCCCCCTTAACATGTTCGCTGCCGCTTAAGTGAAGATGTGATGATAGTTAATGCCGCACTGTAGAAGTGAGTTTTTCCCAGAAGCCGATTTACTTTTTATAACAAAGAATCAGGGAAAGATTTTTCCACGCCAGCGCGTGACTGGCTATTGAAACATCACCCCACATCACGCGCTGGCACGTGAGTGGCCCCAGAACGTTGGAGACATATCACGCGCTGGCGCGTCATCGGCAGCGAATGTGTTAATTTGTTTTTCGAACGGAATTAACCTTTGAAAATATAAGGCTGTAATGCACAATTAGTATGCGTAGCCTGTGAGCGCAATGCGATCAGTTTAACTGGGCAATATTCTTTTTATTGATCATGTTTTTGTCTATGGCCAACATGTCTTCCTTCCGTTTGGAAATATTCCGCCTGAAAAAAAGCCTGTAACAGCGATGTATATGCCTTTTTCATTATTGTATCATCAATAATTGTGTGAAGTTATGCATTAAAGTTAACCAAACTTTTTTAATATGGCATATTTCATTGTGGCCAGCAGTTTTTTCTTCAATTAGGAAATATTCTGCCGGAAGTGATTGCTGTAATAGCAATTTTTGTGTCATTCTTTTTATTTTACCGTCGAAAAGTGTATGAATTGTGAACAGAATTGAACCAAATTTTTTGTATGTGCTTTTGGTTACGTCTAGCCGATCTTCTTTGAATTTGAAAATATTTCGCTAGAAAAGTACACTGTGATTGCGAATTTTGTGTAGTCTTGTAATTTTACCATCGAATAGTATATGAAGTTGTGAATAGAATTGAAGCAAATTTCAATGTCTTTGGCTATGGCGAGCAGGTCCACATTGAAATGTAAATATTCGTCCGGAAAGAGATAATGTGATAGCGATTTTAGAATAATTTTCTCGGACTTCCGTATTTTTGTTGTCCAGTGGCGGCTTGTGCAGTGACAGGAAATCGCGTGCTGCTATATCGGCTATTCCCAAATAGCTGATGTATAACAGAATAAGGGAAAACTGTTGTTTTTAATAAATATCATGATCAAGATTAACTCATTTTTACTCCGATTAATTGATTGAAGCAGAAATTTAAGATGAAAATCAAAATTGGCATAGTATTCAACTATAATGCAGTATATTAACATCTGTAGCTATTTTTTTGAAATATTAAGATGTATGAGATAGAAGAAAGTTCAGAGATTGGTTCATGTAACTAGTTTTACACTCTTTTATTACACTTAACCTGGTTTTTGCATGTAAAGATGAACTTTCGTATTACCTTTTTAACCCACGACCTGATATGTTAGAATTATACAAAAAAAATAGTTGCGGTGTGTTTTCAATATAATACAACATTTTGATCGTTTTAAAACTTAGTTATAATTTTCTTTTTAAAGAATTTTTCTGCTAATCCGCCACAGATTATCAGTCGGTAAATATTCTCTATAACTTATATAATTGTTATAGATTAATAATAGTGCATTTCATAATGCACCAACAAACTCTCATGTAATAATAATAATAACAATAATAAAATTCTAAAAAGATGTTTAAATAATGTTTCATTTTTTTCTTTTCTGTTTCACAGAAGAAGCAAAGCAAAATCTATATGTTTTTTTTTTTTAATGAATCCACTTGCTTGCGCTTTCTATCAATCGTAAAAAAATGCAGTAAATTTTTAAAAATAGAGTTTGATGCCTTGCCAAATTCATGCATTGTTACAGAAAGTCTGGAGAAAAAGCATGAACTATAGCAATAATAATAAATAATAATAATAATAATAATAATAATAATAATAATAATAATAATAAAATGTATAAAAAAAAACAGGTATAGCTTTTAAGCTGAACATTTAATTATTATAAAATGGGTTTAAAAGAATATTTTGTATTTATTTACATAGTTCCATTTTTTTAATCGGGGTGCTTGTCCCTTTTTCTTTAAGAGAAATGCAGGGCTATCAAAATATAACTTTTACAAATAAAATTTTTAAAAAATTCTTGTGGCATAAAAAAAGATGCATTTTAGATAAAAACTCTCCTTGTTGTCAAAATTTTAATTTATTTCTCGTAAATTCATTTGTATTTTTAAAAACTCAGATTGAATAAAAAAAAGACCTTAGCTATGTGGCGTAAATGGCTATAATTTCAGATAATTGAGATTTTTTATTTAATTGCGAACGGAAGTATCAAAATATGCAATATCCTATTATCTTTATGCTGATGTATGCAACTTATCTTTCTGCAATAATTATCACAATCTTTTACTATAGAACTCTACATTAATCAGAATTTTTTCTTTTTAATATATTCGAAAATTTTGACGCCCTACCAGTGGCTGAGAGGTTCTGTTCTCGAAGCTGGTAGACGGGAGGGGATGGGTTCCAACCCAAACGCGACCGTTGGTATAACCGTTCGGACTTTTTCCGTGGTATTCTTCAAATCGTAGGTAACCTTGCATAAATACGGGTTAGATTGCCTTACAAAGAATCCTAGGGAGGACATTCAGCCTGGACCCCGTATCCCTCGCGCAGATAATCGGCAGTCACAAATAACACCAACACCCGAAAATTATGACCTGATGAATCAAAATACACAATATCTTTATATCTTCACTCTAACTTAGCTATTCTTATCGAAATATTTTACTGAAAAATTCCATATAAATCAAACTTTTGTTTTGAATATCCTGATAAATTATGACCTGAAAGATCGAAATATGCAAAAACATTTTATAGCTATTATCTTCATTCTAATTTAGTAATTATTATCGCCCTCTTTCACTGTTGCCCGAAATTTCTTTTTCATTTAACTCCTCCTTAATATATTGCACGGTAAAGGTCTTCCGGAATCAGCGACCTCAAATCCTAAATCCGGAGAAATAGAAAACCCTCCAAAAGCATCTTTTTTTCCGGATTTTTCTCCCGCTTCTTCTTTTTCCTGCCGGTCTATTTCCCCAGAAGAAACTGGGGATGAAAGAAGAAAGCACTTCCTAGACAATTACAGATAGAGGACGTGACGAGTATGCCCGATTTTAGTCGTCGATATTTCTTTTGCACCATTCTCTCTTGTTTGCGCCGCACAAGAATTCGAGACCTCAAAATCGCTATAATGATGTACAGGTTTTCTATTGATCCAGACCTTCTTTACCTGTGTGATTTGTCGCAATATACATTAAAAAAAAAAAAAAAAAAAAAAAAAAAAAAAAGTGTGGCACTTGGGGATTGCCGCGGTGAAGCTATTGCATAGCATTTTTTATCAACTTATGCAATTATAATTATTTATATATTTTTTATTTATGCAGTTTATTTTGTCTTTGATATTAATTCAAGTTTTTTCTTTTTCTTTGATATTAATTCAAGTTATACTTTTTGAGCGTGATGACAGATAATAAAACAATTTTTTTTCTTTTATTGAATAAATGAGAAGTTAATATCGTTTAAAATATTTTTATTATCTTACAATACATGTAGGTTAATCAGGAATTTTTATTATTGAAACTGAAGGTTTATGGTAACTGAAATAAGAAACATAAGTTTGAGACTTGATATCCTCTAAATATCTGAAAAATACCGCGTCAATGTCTGCCGAAGTCTACCGAAGGATACCGTGCCGAAGTCTGCCGAACTGAAACGACGTTAGCCGGATTGTTAGTTTTTTTTCTTGTTACGAAATTTCTAGATTCGGTCGCCGCGCTTAAAGCCCGCGATAAAAACTATGCAATAACTTAAAAAAAAAAAAAAAAAAAAAAAAAAAAAAAAAAAAAAAACAGAACTCTAACAGGAGTTGAGGAAATCAAAAGGAAATAATAAAAAGAATGCATTAACAATGGGGAAAAAAAGAAAGAAAAAAAAATTGGAAAGTGCTCGTAAAGCGCAGCAAATGAGGTGCTTTCGTACTATAACGAAATTTTAAAAATATTCAGATCTTGGTGTAATAGTACACAGTACTTCAGATACAGTATGATAGCTGAAATATTTTTGCGTTCCTGTAAATGCTATTTTCTTCATATTAAACAGGAAGTAACTTGTAGTAAACCTCAGCAACCTATATCATAAAATATAAAATAGTTTAATACAATTAAAACGCAAAACAAAACAATTAACACACTATACCATTATATTATGGAATACTTTTGTGTGGCTCTGTAAATTAATAATAAATATTCTTTGCAAAACAGATTGTACAGAATGTATAAATTTTAATACATACTTCATAGATGCATATCAAATTTATTATGTTCGAAAGAGTTTAACAGCATTAAAATGCTCTTGAAACTATTTTTTTTCCCATTGGCAGTAATGTAATGAAATACTTTTGATTCTCTCTGCAATTAAACTCTACATCCAATTTTCATAACATGTGAAATGGTTATATAAAATTATGCAACAATTATATATTTCAAAAGATTCGGTTGGGTAAATTTTGCACATTTATATGTGGACAGACAGACGGATGGACGGACTGAACGACGACTATAGGTGCTACGTATTTACATAATTATGAATTCATCTAAAACTAGTCGTTGGGGGCCACCGTAATACTTACCCATCATGGATATGTATATGAAAATAAAACATGTAAAACTATTTATACAATGCATTGCAATTCATAAACAAAATTTAAATATTGTTAATGTACATAGTAATGCTATATTAAAAAACTGCTGATGTACCAATTTCGACAAATTATATAAAACGCCAAACTACTCAAGTAGTACCGAACTGCGTAAAAGAAACATCCTTATAACTCCAAAAATAATAATTCTATTAACTAACAATTAACTGCATCGGATTAAGCGTCTCATTTCCAATTAAAATATACTTCTGAATTGAAATTTTAATGAAATACAGGGTCATGAAAAATCGAAGAATGTGGAAAACAAGATTACAAATATCTCGGCAACTAATAATCCGATCGACTTCGTTCTATATGCAAAATGTGTGTTATTTTATTGCCATTTACGTCCATTCCTTAGAACAAAAAAATTCGAAAATTTTTATATACCTTTCATCAGAACGAATTTTTCGAGAGTCCGAAAAAAATAGTTACGGATAATCGAGGTTGCTGATATTAAATAGGGTTCGTCCCATTCTTACATACTAACTACATACAAAATTTCAAGTCTCTATCTCAATTTGTTCGGGAGATAGAGCGTTTACAGACAGACAGACAGACAGACGGACGGCAAATTTTTTTTTCTAAAAATATGTTTTTCGGAATCTCCACTATCTAAACCGTGTAAATCCGTCAAATTTTTTTTTTTTTTTGATTTTCAAAACGATTGCAAGACTTACCCTATACTACGTATGATGGGTAAGTAAAAAGAAAGAGAAATATTTCGAATCCATTTATTCTTGATTGTTTGTTTCTTCAAATTTGCTGTTAAAGTCCCTTTAAAATGTTGAATAATGAACGGAGAAAAAATTACGCTTAAATGTTTTGTACTTATTTCATAAAATTTACGTCTTAAATAAAAGAATATAAATAATATTTAAAATAAAGTGTCTTGGGGTAATAAAGCCAGGGAGAGTAATAACGCCAAGTTCTAATATTATGCGTATTTATGGAAGAATATGTGAAATTGGTACTAAGGGTTTTGCGCTGAAACGCTCTGAGTCCACTGAATCACAAACAACAGCTAAAAGTTAATTTGTTACATTCGTAAGCCTCATTGCTAGAATAAGCACGTAAATGTCAACGCTAGATCTAAATTTTGCTAGGTAAGTCCTCCGATGTGAAGACTATAGATTTATTAGGAAATAGTTTGCTTATTACATAAATTTGTACTGTATTCCATGTACATTTAAATGTTTTTGCAGATTTTCGATGCGAAGTAGCTTATAGTTCAAAATGTACTCCACAAAATGTTTACCGCCATCCACTAGTGTTAAAACTACCATCCACTAGTGTTGCATATTTTAGTATTTTGTTGTATACGTTAGAGATGCTATCAATTTTATTATGTTCTAAAGAGTGTAACACCATTAAAATGCACTTGAAACTGTTTTTCCCCATTGGCCGTAATGTAATTGAAAAATTTTACTGGCTCTGCAATTAAACTATGTGTTCAGTTTTCAAAAATTTTCAAATGACTTGACAAAAATATGCAGCAATTATATATTTTAAATTTCAAATGATTCGATTTGGTAGTTTTTGCTCTGTTATATGCGGACAGACCGACGGACTGAACGGTAACTATAGGTGCTACGTGTTTACATAATTACGAACGCACCTAAAAATGATAAAAATACATTTGTATGCCTTAAATGCTGCTATTTTTTTCATGGCAGAAGAATAAAATATCAAATGATTATAACATCTATATTCTGTCTCCCCCACCAAAAAAATGCAAATAAATAACTAAATAAGGTTGATTAGAACTAGTCTAGAATGACAAAGTGTACAAAGAGAATGCAGGATTAGTATGAATACCTAAGTTTCTAATACGTATGCAGTTGTTTGAGTCAATAAGACTTGTTTTGATAAAACTTAAGAAACTGCGCGATATTTATAAGTAAAATCTTAAATAAGAAAAGGAAAAAGAAAATCAGCATGCAATCAGTCAATGAATTCGAAGTTCAGTTTTAAAGAAGAAAAACTCGTTTATGCATAGATGTTGTAATATACATCAAAAACTTATGAAGAAATTAAATTTTGAAGAGTACCCATAATCGATATTCTAAACTATTACTAGATTGCTATTGTTAACCGAAAGTTCATATCATCCTCTTAATTAGATGGGATGAGCCAAAAATAATGTATTTTTACTCGCTTAAATGTTTGAAAAAAAAAAAATCCCCATTTTATACGAAAAATAAACTAATTCTGTACAAAATCAGTAATACATATATATATATATACATACATACATATATTTTTAAAGATTTTTAAACTTATTATAAATCGGTACACCTATCTAAAGCTAGTTATATTTATGAGCACGCATCAGGTGTAGGAAAAATATGTGGAATCTCATGTTATCCTATGGGAAAAATACTTATATTTCTCGTTCATACAAATTTAGAAATTTAAACAATATTCTTTTTCAGCATGTAGATAGGATAATTTTTTATTCCTCTGTAAATTTAAAATATTTTAAAGATAATTATGATTATTTTAAAATTTGTGCTACTTGAAAAATATATAAAAATTTGGATAAATAATCTTATTATCTACGTGCTGAAAAAAAAAAAAAAAAAAAAAAAAAAAAAAAAAATGTTGAAATTTAAAATTTGAATGAACAGGAAAGATAAGTGATTTTCACATAGCATAACATGGAATTCAACTGTTTTCTTTCCACCAGATAAATCCTCTTAAATGGTCAAATTAAACATTTTAAATTACAATATTTCAATTTTTTTTCTATAAAACATTTATTGAAAAAAGAATATGTAAAACAACATGATATTTTCTTACACGTGTCGTAACTTATTTTAATGATGCGACTTACATTGATTCACTTGAACTTATCTTTTACACGTTAGCCTCCGCCGTGACCTTTCTGTGGTCCCAAACCAAACCTGGCATTCCTGGAGGATGGGATCTCCCTCCTACTCATCATCGTTTTTGATGTCATGATGTCAAAATAAAAGGACGTCATCATACCCGTCCTCGTCGAAGATAAATGATACCGGGTTTGTTACTGCCAAACCACATGTCGTCGAGATTCATACATGATCGATGACAACGGGCAATCACGACCTTCTATAATATTATTTTTTGCCACTTAGAATCGCCCTTTTGATGAAAAATAAGTATTTTCTTCATTAAACCCGGATTAATTTTAACTCACGTGTGGTGCCATTAACACCTTTGCGATGGGAGCTTTACAAATATTTTAATCTTTTGTCACGGATTTTCAAAAACAGAAATTTGTGAATTATTGAATCGAGAAAATGCTCTGTTTAAATAACTATAAAATTTTACTGATGGGGATAAACAATGATTCTGATCATTTTATGCAGTACTCATAATGATCACTCGTTTCCAAGGGGTTAGATACCGGGTGTCCCAAAAATGACTGATGGAATTTAAAATTCAATAACTTGCAAACGATGACAGCTATTTAAAAATTTTTTGCAGGAGGGTTATGTATAAAGTCAGGAGTTTTTTTTACCGTAATTTTTTATTTTAGTTTGCATATCAAACAATAGGTGGCGCTGATGGCGATTGAAGGCCAGGTCGACGCTTCATTCAGCATTGATCATCTGGCCTTCAATCGCCGTCAGCGCCACCTATTGTTTGAGATGCAAACCAAAATAAAAAACTACGGTAAAAAAAAAACTTCTGGCATTATGCATAACCGTCCTGGAAAATTTTTTTTTAAAGCTGTCACCGTTTGCAAGTTATTGAATTTTAAAATCCATCAGTCATTTTTGGGACACCCGGTATTTACATGCATAGTATCATGAGTTCACACTAACCTAATACAGTAAAATCTCATTACAGCGTATCTCTGAGCAGCACTGATTAAATTCGCTCTATCAAAAAATTCTTTAAAATGAATATATTTATAACGAAATAGAGGTGTGGAATTTCTTTAGCAAATTATATTCGTTAAATTGAAAAAAATGTTAAATTGATATTCATCGCAACAAAATTCGGCACAGATGTCATATACGCGCCATATTTGCACGTGCTTTTCCTTTCGCCAATTTGGCATTACACATTTGTGCCAAGGAGAAGATCTGTTTAATAAGTTTATAACAATTGTTAGAAAAAAGAAATGATGAAAATGAAAGATTTCAGTGAAATGTGCTGATTAAATGATGCAACTGCATGCATTCAATATGGCAATAGGTATTAATATTTATAATTTATTGTGAAAATTATATTTCCTGTTTTATTGCCTATTAAGTTTATGATTTATAACTGTTTATTTATTGTTTCTTTTTTGATTAAATTTATATTTATCTACTGATATTTATTTTAATTCTTGAAATTGTTTTTATTATATACTATATCAATAATTATTTATATCAAACTATCATTTATTTATTTTTATTTTCTTTTTTAAAAAACTTGAATCTTTTTCATTTTTTCACGTTATTTTATTTTTATATTGGAATAAAAAATCACGTGCTGTTATTGCATGCAATTTGCAACTTACATTCAAAAACAAAATTTTCGCCACATTTGCGAGAGAAAAAAGCACATGCAAATGTGATGCGTATATGGCATCTGTGCCCAAAATTCTATTTTACAAGCGCAAATGTGTAGACAATGTAATAATAAATGCATTGTTCATTATTAAGAGTACCTTGTTGTTTATATATTACAGCACAAAGGATTTTGATAAGTGCTTTTATTCATTACTAAAAGTATTTTGTTGTCTGAGCGTAGCGAAGTCTTATACTCAGAGTACGTAACGATATTAAAAGTCAAAAAAATTCTTTCGTCACGCAAATCTCAAAAAGTACTTGTCGGATTTCGATTCTGTTTGTACCTGAAGGTACCTATGAAGGTAATCTGGTAAATGCACCAACATTTAAAAATTAATTCCAAATAGTTTAAAAGTTATATTAAAAAAATTGATAAAAAAGCACAATTTATTTGCATACGTCACAGAAATTCGGTGCGCGTGATTTCCACCGGCTGGATATTTTCGTAGATAACCGAATCAATACATGGAGTAAATAGTAATCATTTACGCACTCAGAAATATTGAATGCAATAAAACATTTTAAAATTTAATCATGCAGAAAAATAAAACTGTTATTTTTTTATATTAAAAAAATGTTGTAAAAACTTTGATTTTGAGATTTTGTGATAATCTCTTAGCATTTTTTGATCGCTAAAAGAATATTTTATATATTTCGCGTGTGAAAATTAGAAACAATTACGTTTTTAAGTAAAAAGTTTCTTTTATGACATCATTTTCCCTTTATATTTATTTTTATTGCATGTTTTCTTCTAACTTATAATTTGTTTGTGTGGAAGTCAATTCTGGTCACTAATTTTTCGGCACGGATACCACAAGCACATCAGATTTGGCGCAATTTTTTTTCAAAGCCCATCTGGCGAAAACTTCGTTTTCAAATAACGCTTACATACACATTTTTAAATTATTTTATATTTTCAAAAAGAACTTACAGTAAATAAAATAATAATTAATAACTATAAAAAGAAATATTTTATAAAATTAAAAAAAAGGAAATGAAAGTAAACAAATATTTTATGAGTAAATAAACAAATAATAAATAAATAAAGCCGGGTTAGCATCTCAGGTAAAATAATGCCATTTTGACGCCAATTATGTACCCTGGTGTATATGTGACATTTCCCCCCATTTTTCATCCATTTCCTGTTGGCATACAACATTGAATTTTGGAATATGTATGCATACCTGGGAGCAATACTGGAATTAGACATTGATTTTTTTTTAATTCGATCCAAAAAGAGGCAACGGGGGCTATTTTTTAAAGATTTATACAATTTATATTGCATAAAGAAGCTACGTACCTATTTCTATATACAAGAAGAAGTAAGTGGTATGTAAAAACAATTATAGTATACATAAATAAAATACTTGAGATAATATACTAGAGATATAAGCACCGGGTTTGGCGAGATTTTTCATGCCAACTTGGCGAAAACATCGTTTTGATTACCAAATACATATAGCATGCTATAATAACACGTTATTTATTTATTTCAAAATGAAAAAAAAAGTAATAAACGAAACATTTTCTGTTATTAAAAAAAAAGAAATAACAATCAATAAATGATAATATTTTTAGAACAAACAATTTATTATAACATTTATATGATAAACCAGCATGTTAGGCAACTGAACGCCATTTTGGCACCAGTTAGGTACCTCGGTGTGTATAGGGCATATATGTGTCATGTTTATTTGTAAAACTGAACATGAACGTTTACCAAGTGTGTTTTCATAGTCGCTTATATCTTTTTGCAACATAGCGCACCTTTTGAAGCCAAAACTGCACAAAAGAAAAAAAAATCAATACTTGCACTATTTTTTTTTTTTTTAATGTAATGCACATTTTGTAATCAGTAGGCTCGATAATCAGACCTCTTTTTTTTTTTTTTTTTTTTTTTTTTTTTTTTTGGCTTTAAAAGATGATATTTCATACGACGTCTTTTTTGGATTCGTCGTTTTTCAATATTTGATCGTGTTTTTTAAATGTACGGAAAAAATTCATTTCGAGAGAGGGTGAAAAGAAAAATATTTGGCGATTTATTACCTGCGTTTGGCTAAGTGTCTTACTACCTTGTATTTAATACTCTTCACAATACTTCGCTGTTATATGGACTTACAAGGAAGGTCTCCATTGGGAGCATACTCAGAATTTTTTGAAAAAAATACGAATTAAACTACTCATGTAGGTAATAAAGGATCAGTGAAAATTAGCGGCGGAATTACATTATTAGATATGTAAAAAAATAAAATAGTTTGGAATAATTGGCGTGAAAAGCTGAAAGCGACGCGGGATTTGGCAAGCAGTGCATTTCCTCGCCAAAAGCAGACGATTTTAACGAATCTGAAAATTGATTTTAATTGACTTCACTGTTAAAAATCTGCAGCATTTACTGCAACGTCACTCCACTACTTTTATAGAATATCTCTCTTCTGACCAATGAGAATGCTCCATAGCACGGCGAATTGACCGTGTCACACACTGTTAAAAATCTGCTGCATTTTGTTACAACGCACTCCACCGCTTGTATATAATATCTCTATTCCAACCAATGAGAAAGCTCCATTTCACGGCCAAGTAACCGTTTTCTATACAAGCAAGGGAGTGCGTTGCAACAAAATGCAGCAGATTTTAACAGTGTATTTTTCAATTTGGGACAATTTTAATCAATTTAAATTGTGTTTTAAATGATAAAATATATTAATTTCATTTTGTTATAAGTACATATAAACGTATATGACAAAATTACACTTAAAGTAAAGTAAAAATGCAAAACTAAAATTACTTAAACTAAATTTATTTAAATAAATTGAACATAGAAAGTTTTTTTTTTAAAGTATTCGAAGCGTAAAAGCGTATTTTCCAAAATTTCGTTTTTTCGCCAACCGGAGATAAATCGCCAAATAAATGAAATTTTTATTATTTTTTACGGACGTTATAAGGAGGTTCCGCCGAAAAATTTTTTATAAACATATATAACTATATGAGAAGAGCATTATGTAATTTTTTCAGATTTTTCTGAGTATGCCCGTATGGAGACCTTCCTTGTTAGGCGCTTTTATAAAAAGTTTGACTTAATTCAGGCTTAAGAAAATGAGTTTTTTACAGAATAATACGAATAAATGAAAAATGAATACTAAGAAATACTAATAAAAGAAAAATAAGCATTATATTGATCTATGTATACTTAAAAATGCATCTGCTAGCACTAATTAGATAATTCATGTGTATATACTAGGAGATAAATAGCTTTTGATTCTGTATTTCTATGCTATAAAGCATTAACGTTTGTGTGTTTTTCGTTGTCATTGGGAGTACGTAGCCGATTTAAAAAATAATGTGGGCAAAAAATGTTAGTAACCATCTTTGCTGCAAAATATACTATATTTTGCGTAGGAACAATAATCACCACCAATGCGCGAGCAAAAAAAGTTCTAAAATTGAGAATTCTTTGATGTTGATATGACTAAAAATTTTTTTTTTTTTTTTTTTTTTTTTTTTGTGGCAACTTTTAAGATATAATATTCTCGTTATGAACGATTTCTAAAACATTCGACAATTTAATTTCACAAATTAAAATTTTTTTTTTCTAGAAAAAGTTTTAAATCCAATTTATTGAGAATATTGCAATTTCGAGAATACTGTTGGGGTCAGAAACTATAACTTTGACATCACCGTAACTTATAAGATATAAGTGCTCGTTTAAGACAAAATTTTTAAAAAAGGATGTTCCTTAACTCTTATCGACAACCTCATTGCATCCGTGGAAAACAGATATTCAACATTATAAACTATTCGGATGGGTTTCACACCATATAAAATACACTCCATTCTCTTCAAACATTATAATTTATATCATTTATAGTTTCTCAAATCGGTGCGAAGCTTCTGTTTATGCTCATGACATCATTTCAAAGAGTTATATTTCCAATATAGGAAAATTTCATGTTTTATTTTCTGTATTACTTTTAACATTTTGCATATTTCCAATTTTATAACCATGCGTGGTTTGCTTTTCTTTTATAAAAATAGTATATGCAACTTTATATATAAGATTTTGCAATTCTATGATTCAATATGCTTATTTTCATCATATTTTATCACAATGAATGACCAATTAAAGGTAACATCTCATTTTCTTTACTTATCGCAAGTTATTAAATGTGCATTCTCAGCAATATCGCTCAGACTAATCCCTCTGAGGGAAGTCCTAGTAATTTGTATGTAATACAACGAAAGATAATAAATATCTTATTCATCATTTAGAATACTTTATTGTTTGTATATAACAGTACAGAGGGTTATAATAAATACTTTGTTAATTATTATGAAAATTTTATTATTTGTAAATAATAGTACAAAGATTGCAATAAATATGTACTTCGTTCATTCTAAAGAATATACTTTGTTGCTTGTGTATAGCAATGCAAACAACTATAATAAATACTTTGTATCATTGTTAAAATTACATTGTTGTTTGCATAAGACAACTTGGTTTAATAGTACAAAGGGTTACCGTTAATACCTTGTTCATTAATAAGAATACTTTTATTATTTATATACTGGGTTGTATGGCAATAGGACTAACTTTAGTCCTATACTTGCATTTACTATGGCTTTCTATGATCATTGCAGATAAAATTGCGATACTGTAAACGCATGTTTTACTTATCCTTTGATTTGGGACCAATAAATCTTAATCTTTACCTGACATGCGCTGAATATTTATGAGATCTGGTATATCGTGTAAATTCGTAAAATTTCTAATTATACTAACTAAAGAAAGTACACAAGAAATTATTCGACTATACTAAAGAAATACATTCAGTCGTAAAATCTGAGAAACTCCAAGAAAAAAAAAATCACTCGAAAAATCTCTGGGAAATTTCATAGAAAATTACAATGCATAATCCAAAATTTTAGAAAACGCTGAGCTACGCTGCGAAATGCATACAATCATTGCTATTTTCATACTTCGCAAGTAAAAAGGTCAAATGATTCAAACACAACAAATTAATAAATAAACATGTGAACTTAAAAAAGAAAAATGTTAAGTAAAGGGCCGGGTATATAAACTTAAAACACACACACACACACACATATATATATGTGTATGTATGTATGTACATATATATAGTTGTTTTGATTGATGGAAATCTATAGATCCGTTTATTACAAATTTTGTTAATTCTTATATGATAATTTTGTTGTTTTAAAAAAATTGTTTGATTTTTTTTTTTTTTTTTTTTTTTTTTTTTGATCGGTTAATTCTTTAATTAAATCTTTGATTAAATTTTATTATTTTTATCTGTGGTAGTAAAACTGTTTCTGAGATCCCTGTTTTTGGGGGGGAAGGGAAAGAAATTGTATGATATTATATTAAAAAAATTTGTTAATTGTTGGTATCGATAGTTATATTGATTCTGAAAAAAAAATTCAGTTTTCAATGTTGAGAATTTTAATTTTTTTTTTAAATTATTATGAATTCTGTTAAAGGTGTTAAGACAAATATTTTTCAAAAAATTCTAATATGTAATTAACCCAGAAAGTATTAATCCTGTTAAAGGTATTAAAAGAAACTGTTTTCAGTAGCTATTATCTATAATTAATCTAATTCACTCAGACAGCTAGCCAAATATCCATGCCTTTATATTTGCATACATTCAAAGTCAGACTCTCGTACCCATTTTAAAGAATGATGTCGTTTCAGTAATTTATTATTTCGTCATTCTAGCCCTAGACCCATGGGTAGTCCTCCAATCCCATATAACTCATTCACTGGGGGGAAAAGTATTGTATTAACTTTTCATTTATTAACATGTAATTCTGCATTTTTTACACAATATTTAACTGTAAATGTAATGGTTAATAACACAAAGATTTTAATCGTATACATATACCGGGTGTCCAGTAAATGACTGACCCATTTTTAATGTAAATAACAAAAAAACTGTTTGAGATAAAAATGCGTGGCATGCTGTATTGTTATTAGAATATAAATAAATTTTAAAATATGCACTTTGTTAATGTAATATAATAATATCTAAAATAATATCTCAGTCTCAAGACTGAGATGTGACAAGACTGGTGAAGTATAATACAGATGGTTCAATCATAAATATTATTTTAAATCACTTTCCAACCAACGTACCCTATTTCTGAAGCTGATTCGAGAGTCGATTCAACATATAGATTCAGATTCGACAACATATAGATTCAGATTCAGCCTAAAATCTCATATTTATGAAAATTAGAGTCATGTCTGTATCCAAACAGCCTGTTACCGCCAGCGCGATATTTTTTCCCGAAATTTGAACTATATTAACAAAGTACATGTTTAAAAATTTTTGATTTTCTAATAACAATACCGCAAACCGCGCATTATTATCTCAAACCGTTTATTTGTTATTTAAGTTCAAAATGGATCAGTTATTTACTGGACACCCGGAACATACTTGGTGCATAAAGCCATTACCCATACGCATTATCAATAACTAATGGGAACGTATAAATAATAAAGAAATTTGTTCAAATTAAATATTTTACATATAATATTTTTTTGTAATTATTAACTATATAAGTATGCATTTTACATATGTGTAATAAAATTTTTAATATTATGTGTCATCATTATTTTGTTTATTATAGTAAAAATACCTCTACAACATCACAATTCCCGCCATTGTGCAGTGTGTATTTAAATTTTAAAGCTATTTCGAACTTCTTTCTTAAAATTTTTAGGGTTGTTTTCATTTCTTCGCCTCTAAGATAAAACCGACCTCTTATCGCTTGTCTTTTCGATTTATATCCAGTTTATACACATTCATCTATTCCGGAAGGGAAGCATTCGGTCTTACCCAGTCTCTTTTCCGACCGACTCTTGCAGAATGCTCCTAAAATATCTATCCCCGATCAAGTACCAGGGCAATAAAAATTTAATCCAATAAGTGAGTTTCCGCCTTAAACTCCCCTGAGAAGACAACACGCGCCGATTAGCCTTTGAAGACATTAATATTTCAAATCCCTCCAAACACGGGGGATTTTGCCTGTTTCTGTAGTGTTCACTCCGTTGGGCATATTACACTCCTATTACCGCAAGTTATTTTCCGCGGTAGCTAAAGGATTTCCGCGATTTTAGTGCGCTTTGAATTATACAGGGTGTGGAACAGCCGACACATTTTATGGATCGGTTTGCGTTTAGGCAAAGAGTGATTTGGAACCGAGGGTAGGTGAAATATGACGAGAGTATGTCATACGCATGTGTTAGGATGACTAACTTAAAAGTGATATAGTTATGCCACCCTGGCATGACATAAGATTTGGAGCTCCTACTTGAAAAATGCAAATGATACGGACAGTAAATGGAAATGGAAACATAGAGGTGGTACATAAGTCATTCCAGAGTTGCAATACATCGGGTTGATTTTTCGTCAATGCAAAAAAAAAAAAAAAAAAAAAAAAAATCATGCTCTTGAACACTGTTTTCTTCCTTAAATATTTTCAGTTACTCTGTTTAGTTGTTCAGTTTAGTTGTTCAATTGCTCTGTTCAGTTGCTAGGTTTAAAAATTAAAGAATTTGCACAAGTATGTATACAAGACCAGCAAAAAAAAAAAAAAAAAAAAAAAAAAAAATCTTGACATTTATTGAAAAATATGAAGTTTGTGGCAGATAGTCCTTACTGATATATTCATTAGTAATGTTTTTTTTCTTATTTCTGCATTTGTTATAGTTGGTATTAACGGTACATCACGTTTTAAAAAAATATCTCACCTGGCTGAAATCCTTCTTGGTCTTTCTGAAAGATTTGTCGTTTTGGTGTACAGCTGTGTGGTAAACCGGCCTTGCCTCTTTTAGTATATATACAGTTTGTTCTGATGCTTGTAAACCTAAGCTCGTACGACATATAGGAGCATTTTATCCTAATAAAATCAAAGTACGAAGTTTTTCAACAATTGTAACCTTTGTTCGTCGATTTTCCAAAGAGTTTCTTATTGTAGAGAAAATAATTTTAAAAATCTCTCATTTCAATTCTCTAAAAGAACTAAAAAAAGTAAAGCGAGAACTTTTAGTAACATTAATCTCTCTCAGAAAACACAACTTCACGAAACCAACGTTTGATAGCAACTCTCGCTCGCCTTTTCTGTTTAAAACTGTAAAAAAATTATATAAATATTCGAACATTGACATTGTGATTAAGTTTTTTTTTTAATACCTAGTGTAAGATATCTGTACTCTGTACAGAAATGTAGGTCGAGTTGCTTCATCAGGACAAATCGCGCTAACATAATTCATGTCCGAATTATTCAAAATCTGCTGCATTTGATATAGAATAGATAGCTTTTCTTTCATATCAATGCAAAGATCATAGTGAATGTCATTTTGTAAAACATTATACTACAATTTAGTTAGCGAATATGGATTATGTGTCATATTCTTGCGGTTTCATTTTGTACGAAATCAAAATCATGCATTCCAGTACTGTAAAATTTACAAATGTGCCGGCTGAATACAGCTGTACCTTATTCGAAATCGGAATAGCTAAAGTATACATGTAAGTAGCTACGAAATGAAGAAGATACAGGATGTTTTATAAAGCATGTTCTAAATTTAAAATTCAATAATTCATTCTCTACAATAAATACAAAGATCAAATAAGTAGCATGTTTTTTTGGCAGTTGGTAAATTTTGTATTAGGTATTTTTTTTAATATTTCATTTTTTATCGCATTTAAATTGAATATTTATGGTGTTTTTTGACCCGGTGACCAGTGGTTGGAAAAACAAGTGAAGAGCAACAACAATACCAATAAAAAAGAGGATGAAGAATTAAAACGTGTTTGTAAACAATAGCCTAGTTCGCGTGAGATTCCATTTTTTATTCTCATTCTTAAATTCATGTAACAGATATTAAATTTAAAAATATCTAAATCAAATAACAACAAAAATATTTACAAAAGTCTGCTCTAAAACAATAATTAAAAAAATGCTTTTATATAAAAAAATCAATAATAAATTAATACGAAATCGAAAATTACCAATTGGTCCACCTTATGAAGTACAAAATTTATGGATTATGCGGTCATAAAATAACCATTTTTTTATCAGTACCAATAAAACTTATTTCATGATTCAAATACATGTTACTGACATTTGAAATAATGTGTTTCTGCAACATGTTATTATTGTTATTATTATTATTATTATTATTATTACTATGAGACATTATTATTATTGTTATTATTATTATTATTATTATTATTATTATTATTATTATTATTATTATTATTATTCACTATTTGGAAAATAGTTGTTGTCCTTGGCAGAGAGCTAGGAAATCTAAAGTATATTTGAATCTTTTAATTGGTCCAAAAATGGAATACTTCTGATGCCACGATGACAAAAAAAAAAGTAATAATCACTTAAAAAATAATGATAATAATTTGAAAATAAATTTTAATAAAGATTTCAAACAAATTCCATTTAAAAGTGCATTTTTTCTCTAAGCAATGGTGTAAAAATTTAAAATGTGCGATATTTAAAAGTTTGAAATTTTGCAGTTCCGAAAATTTTAAAACTAAAATTTCATTTAAAATTTGTTTATGATGGGTCCAGGAATATTGATGTTTAATCTATCTCATACGAAATATGAAGCGTTCAGAAGCCAGTCTGATTACTCCATGAAATAAAAATGCACATTTTAAACAGTTAAAGTTGTATATCTATAAACTACTTTTTTTTCTCATTGGTGTAGGAATATTAATGTTTAATGTATGGCTTACTTTTAATATACGACTCGTTATGATCATCCTAAAAATGATGCTTATTTTTACTATTAATTTAAATATTTAATTTTTTTATAAGTCTTTAAAATTTTAATCTGTGAAAATATCATTTTCCAAATAGTTGTTGTAATTTGCTAAATTACAATTTTTTTTTCTTTTTTTACTCATACAATTGAAAATCAAAGTAAGAAGTATAAAGACTAAATTGACTTAAAACTATTTGTGGAAGTCTATCTAAATATTTCTATTTCCCTAAATGCCTCACATAAGTCCCTGATGTAATATGCTTCTCAAAATACCATTTATTACTATTCTTCCTTTTATTTACTTATTTGTATTACCACTGTTAACAGATCTACTCTTTTATAACAAAGTGTATGGCTGTTATCATCACCTTTATAGAAATTAAATAAAGGTGTTTATAATTGCCATTAATAGAATACATGCTAAAATTTATAATTAATAAAATTCATACGACAATAGTTATTATATTTGCGGCTTTACGAAAACAAAAATTTAAAATCTAGAGGGGAAAAATGTCAAATTTGAGAATTAACTCGCATCTTCTTATGATCGGACCACCACGAGCTGGATAACTTTAGGTAGATCTTATTAGGATACAAAATATTTTAGATATGAGAGTAGCGACATAACGGTGCTTAGACTGTACTTAGACAAATATGTTTGCCCAAACTATGGCAACCAAGAACTTTGAAATAGCAATACTCGCTGATGAACGGCGGTTTTTAAAAATATAACAACCCAATATTTTGTAGGATTAATAAAAATTGGCGGTATTTTCCTATGAGAACACGCATGTAAATTATCCAGATGAATACACCTATACATATCCCAGCATAAATATGAAAATTATTGATGTTGACTTACTTTTCTATGATGTTATACATGTGATGTTAAGATTAAAAGATGCACGCAACTACGAGACAATTTAGTGAATAGCGTTAAACGTTATGTCCAATACAGTAAAATGCTTGCAATTTTTTGTATACTTAATGGATGGGTATTCAATATATGTACTGCAAATGAATAAACTTCATTTTTTAAGTCTAGGAATTTAATTAATCAGTGGATAGTAATTCGAGATATCTGTGCCCATTTTAGATAAAAATTTCATATTAAAGATTAATTTAAGCGAATATGATTGAAGTTGTCATACATTATAATTTCTTAATTAAACATCAATTTATCATTTTGTATAATGCATTTTAATAATTTTCAAACAAAAGTCAACAAGACAGACAATAAATATAGATCTTAAATTATATCAAATTAATCCAAACATCTTATGAAAAAATAAATAAAATACTGATATTACCGGGCCAAAAAGCAAGACTTTTAGTACCTTTAGCTTTATCATCGTATGTGAAATTATGCATATATAAATAAAAGTTCTTCGAAATTCTACCAACATTTGGATTAATTGGAATATGGCGAAAATATAATTGTAAATAAAATGATTTTTAAGGCTATTTTGAAGCTAACAGTAAGAATCTGAAAGTTGAGTAAGGTGAAAGGACTAGAATCGTTTTCCAGTTTATATACTTTGAAACACAGACTCGTGATGATGACGCTATGATTTTACGTTGTCATTTCACATTTTATTTGATGTTACACATAAAAAAATTGAATTCTAAAAAATTAAAAGTCTAAACTTTAATCTAAAAGTGCTTAACAGTGCAGTTACTTTGAGGAACCTCCTAATAGAGGTCTGCATTGGCCAAAATTTACAGGCTCGAGCCTGGCCCGATTCATAGAAAAAAAAAAATTCGGCCCGGACCGAACGAAAAAAATTTTAGCCACGTCCGGCCAGGCCTTAAAGGTAAAATTTCGGGCCGAGCTCGGCCTGCCCTGAGAAAAAAAATTAAAAATTCGGCCCGAACCCGGCTCAACCCAAGTAAAATTCTACAGAACATTGAATTTTACTCTTAGGGAAGGGTTTAGGCCATAAAATTTTACCTTAGTCTTTTTTTTTTTTTTTCATCTTTATAATTTCCATTTATGCAAAAGTGCCGTAGGCTGCGATATTTATGCTTTTAATGAACCTTTGTTTGTTGTATGTAAATGTCTCAGTTATCATTAGTATTAGTAATCCATATTTTATGTAATGGATACATAAAAATCTAAAAAATAGTACATGGTAAAAATAAAATCTTCTAAGACGGAATCGCATTGGAAAGAAAAAATACGTTCCTTTCTTAGCAGATGTAAAAGTTTAACATAACTTTTTCTCGCGTAGAGTTGTATTCATTTTGCATGGATAGTATATGCCTTGCGCAACAGTATATGCGTTTTTTGCAAAGAATTTTGGACCAAGCCAAACTTCACTGATTTATGAACAGACTTGGCCACTTCGAGATAAGGATTTTCATAGGGGATGATTCAACAGGAACTGATTATTTTGGTCCGTGAAGACTAAGATGAAATCAGTTTCGGCTTCGTACGGAAAAAATACGTTAGGCCCGGCCCGAAGATGTTAGTGACTAAGCTTGGCCCGAGTCTCCAGAAGTAAGGTCCGAGCTCGTTTCGGCCCGAATGCTCTTAGTGAAAATCGGCCGGTGCAGATCTCTATCTCCGAATTGTTGTCAACTTTACGCGCAGTCTACTGATGAATATCTTATAATAATTATTAATGAGCCATTGCGGAGAATAATCTTCTGTAATATAAAAACTACGTAATAAGATTTATTAACATAAAAATTTAGTGTAAGAATTAATTTGTAAAGAGGTGGTATTAAATGAAATTAATTGTAAATAATATTACAAGTTTGAATGATGTGGAGGAAAGTAAAGATACATCATAACAATTTGTTAATTTTTTTCCGGGGAGATCAAATTTTTAATAATATGTCTGAAAATAAAATGGCTGAAGTTTAGATAAAACAGAAAGACAATTTTGCTAAACATGTTTATAAAAAATTTTAAACACTTGAAACAAGTATTTAACAAAGTTCAGCAAACAACAGAAACAAAATTTTATCTTGTGTAACATGAATGATTTCACGTAACAGAGATTTTTTTTTCTTTTAATTCTTCTTCCTTTTACGTTTTTTCTCCATTTTAAGACTATCATAAAATTATCAGTTATTTTGTCCAAAATATCTCTTCTTTACACGAAACCTAATATATTCCCCTATCTGAAATTATGTTATAATATAAAGCCATTTCCAAATTTTTACAAGTCTATTTTTCGTTCACGACCCCCCAGCCAACTAACCGATCTTCGAGATAACTTTTCAACTCCTGGGGTAAAAGAAGCCCCCCTTTTTCTACTCTGATCCATGTTTTAGAATGGAAAAAAGACTGCAATCGGAAATTTATAGCTCCCTCTTGGAACCCCATTCCTCTTACATAATAGCCTAAAAACGGACTTCCGAGATTTATACATCGTAAAAATTATGAGCGCCCGCGTGTTCTTTCCACTCTTCCCCCAACATAAGATAGCCCTGTCTTTGTTCTAATCTACTTCACGAAACCGAATTTTGTGGAGCTGTAAGATAAACGGCCCATAGTTCGTTTTTGATGGGAGATTGTCCCTTTTAAAACAACTTCATCCAGAAAATATGAATCCCAGGACAGTTTTGCCGTGGATATAGGGTTGAGCGTTTTTTAGTTTATTTCCTTTGGCAGAAGAACACGTGTGTCTGAAAGAGATACTATGGTGTAGTCACCTTGCTAAAATGGTGTAAGTCAGCATTGTTTATGTATCATTTAAAAAATTACTTTTTAAAGCACTGTTTTAATTTTATCAGAAGGAAAAATTTAATTTAATTATTGGATAAAACATAATTATTTATCTATAATTTAACTGCCAGGATAAATTATTTAATTGATAAAGTAGAGTACAGGAGATCGCCGAACAAGTCAGGTCTGACTCTAGTTTGGATCAGCAAAAATTCGGTTAAAAAGCAGACAATTTAAGGGATGATCTTGACTATACTTAAAACTTTCACACTTTATTAGTGCTGGCGTGTTTAATTTTCTTTTTCTTTTACAATTTTCTTATTTAATTATTTTTTTGTTTATATTTATTTATTATTATTATTTGTATGGTTTCGTTCATTTGGCGAAGTCCTATTCGTCTCTGTCTTTTGTCTGTCCGTTACAGAGTCCGTACACAAAAATTGTACAAGTCAGAGACTTCAAATTTTGAGTACTTAGAGCTGA
This sequence comes from Maratus speculifer, assembly GCA_964019185.1. Classification (NCBI taxonomy): domain Eukaryota; kingdom Metazoa; phylum Arthropoda; class Arachnida; order Araneae; family Salticidae; genus Maratus; species Maratus speculifer. Next base: position 389,710,281 of record OZ025292.1, on the reverse strand, counting down.
ATATCTCTTGCCACACGACAAATAATAAAATTTGGAAAAAGTCTATCATTGTATTTAATTTTTCAGTGGCATCCGCTCATTTTTATGTTTTAAAGATAATCTAAATTTGAACGTTTTGTGTGTAGACATCATGGTTTGGGAGAAATGCATCTCGCTATTGAATATAAAATTCTTAGTTTACTCCCAGATGCAGAACTTGAAATTTTTATGCTAAGATGGATTTAATAAGAAGAAATTTCGTGATTTTGACCAATTTAAAGGCTTATATTATTAGGTTTCGTTCATCTGACATTCATAATATTTTGTGATATTCAATTTTCTTTCTATTAAAAAAAACTTTTGCGATTTATTAATGATTTAGCATTTTAAATTTAATTTTAAACATTTTTTTCGCTTTTAAAAATTAAAAATTTCATTTATATTTCCGCTATATATATATATATTTTTTTTTTATTTAGTTTTCAAAAAATTTAGAATTTTGGATGATTTAAATGATTTGATTTGAACATTTTTAATTTCATTAAACTAAATAACTTGCTTTTATATTTATTTTTAAATTAAACTTATTGATTTTATCATCTATATAAAAATTTAATAATTATAAATTAACAATTTGGATTAATTAATTAAAAGATAAGTTGTTTTGAAAGAAATATTAAACGAAACCCTCTGTGTGATTTGTGATCACACTTACTCACTTGTTTTATCATCATTTATCGTCTTTGTTTTATCATCCTTTTTTTTAATATAATTTAAGCAAAAAAATTTCCGATTGTTGTTTGCTTCAAAGAAAACATTCTTTTCAATGCTATCATATCTTGAATTTTCTAAAATATGTCAGTTGAATAGGATCAGCATTCTTCTGCCGTTCATTCTATTTTCCATTTTATACCTTTTTAAGCATTCAAAGGCTTTGTTATAAGATGATTCTGGGTCATTTTTTCCATTTTCTTCAATTTATTTTCTGATGTTACTCCTCTGAACAACACACTGATCAAGGATTCTATTTCGCATGCTAAATCTGAAGAAGAAAACATTAAGAGAAACGGGGTGGTTGGATAACTGGAAGCTTGGTTTTAAAAAAAAGTTGAGAGAAATTGGCTGTTTGGATAATTGAATGTTCAGTTAAAAAGCTTTTCTGAGAGAAATAGATTATTGGAAGCTCAATTGATTAGAGATCCGATAATCGGCTCTCTACTGTATTTATTACACTGCAAAGTAAACAACACTGTTATTTTTCGTCTCTTTTAACAGTGCGACTGTTTGGCAGACATATCTCCAAAATCTGCCCATTTACAAAGTTATTATTCTTAAAACCCAACAATTCCAAAACTTTAAACAAAGTGTTAAATTTATACATTTTGTATTCAAAAATATTTAATCATAGTTATTTTTATACGTTTGACATTCGAATAAACTCACTATACCTGGAAGGCAATGGGGCTTTTTTTAATACATGGTAATAAATCATCAATAGTTTCATTTCATAGCAATAAGTTTTCTTCCATAAAAATATTGATGGCCACACGTATTCGTAAGATACTTCGCTCAATGAAATATTGCTGACACACATTATTGTGTGCACGACAGTCAGTGCATTAAATGAAATTCATAAAAATATAAAATCTAGGACAGTTTTTTACTATGGATATAAGATTTGAATGTTTTTTAGTTTGGTAATTTATTAAGTGGAAAGTTTATTTCCTTTGGAAATAGTATACAAGTATCTAAATAGATACTATGAGGGATTTACCTCTGATGAAGACCTATGTAGTCTGAATTGCTAACATATCAGTTAATTGATATTTGTCAGCAGCTAGTATTACTTTGATTTAAAAAAATCGTTAAATTAAGGTAATTACTATAATTTTTTTTTTTCATAATTTAATTGTCAAAGGGGGGAGGCTTCCCCCTGTCTCCCCTTAGCGAGACCCCTGAATGCATGAGATATATTTATTAAAAACGACTTGAAGCTCTTTTTTAGAAATAAGCATATTCTATTAGTTCTTCGTTTTATTTCTAACAATATCTTAATATTTCGAATTTATTTCTAAATTATCTATTCCCGTTAAAAAGTTTATGCAAATTTGTTTGATTTTAAAAACTTCGCAGGTTTTGACCCATTTTTATTTCATAATTATATCAACACAACAGTTCTAATAGAAAATGGTAAATTTGTGTCAAATGCTAAATTTGAAACAAGTTCGAAACTGGTTTCGAAAGTGAAAGCATCTTTATTAAAATTATCTGCAACCAAAATCGGAAAAGTACAAAATAGCCTTGTTATAGATGGACCTAAGCTATCCTGGAAAAGAAAAAACTTTTACAAATATTCAAATTTAAATAACAAATTCAAAAATAACCTGCTTACAGGTTTAGCATTAGCGATCGGGTGTTTTCAAGTGAGCGAAGAGTCCTCTTAAATACTATCTCTACAATACAAAAAAAAAAAAAAAAAAAAAAAAAAAAAAAAAAACTCTCCAATTTTTTTAATTTTTAAGCATTGTACATTTTTAATTTTTACATCTTTGTCAAGTAGAAAAAAGTACTTTTAACCGTAATTTGTTTAAAAACTGCATCTCAATTAATTTTTGATATGCTAATTTTTTTGGAGTTTTTTATGCCACTTCTGCAATTGTGGCAACTAAAATACTCCATTTCTGTAGAAAGTAAAGGGAAAATAGTTGGAAAATAATAGATTACTATATATTTTTGTTGCCATTACCTTACAATAGCTGGAAATAAAATTGTAATAAATGCGTGCTATTTCGAAAAATATAAATAAAAGATTTCTGATAAATAAATTAATAATTTTCTATTTAAGAAATATTAATTTTTCGTAAAGTTTGCCTAAGCATGGTTATCGAAAAGAGAAAAACAATGGAAAAATTTTATTTTAGACATTTAATTATTTCATCAACCTTACGTGTAGAAATGAATATTGTTATTTATTATGTATATATAAATGTTTGTGTGTTATTTATTTCTTTTCAACTTTCAATAAGTCATTTTACCAAATAATGCGATGTTTCTTAACAACAATTTTGGGTAAAAATTTCCGCTATACATAAACGAGGCTCCAGAGAATATTCCTAACACGTATTTATAGACGTTGCAGTTTTATCGTTCGAACTTGTTCTTCTATACAATTCTCTTTTTATAATACACTAAATGCGTAAAAGAGCCGTTCTTTCGAAACTTTTGTGGGATTTTTAAAGTTTGGTTTCAATTTTAAACTTTTTACTGCGCTGTTTAAAATATCATGTGTGAATTTTCTAAGGTGCAGGTTTCATCCTCAAATGCAATTATATCTGATGTAAATCTCAAAATTTATCATTCAGAGCCAACTCTGCAAAGAACATTCAGCTAATTTTTGTACATTACTTGAAATCTCAAACTGTTATACTAAAAATTTGAGATCGGCCGGAAATTAGGTTTCTGTTTCATTTTCAGTCCAGTTTACTTCAGTTTCGGGGATAATTCGCTTTCGGCAGAAATTTGTTTTCGGTGAAAATTAGTTTTTGGCAAAAATGCTGCTGAAAATTCGGCTGGACGAAACTTGACCGAAATTATCTGTATTCCAAACACTGTAAAAAATTGCTGCAGTAATTTTACTGGAGCAGAGATTCGAGACAATGTCCATAAAAAATTTGCCATTCCATTAACGAGTTTTGTCCGTAAAACACAAAAATTTACGGGAATTGACCATTTATGCGAAAAGATGGACATTTTCGTAAATTTACTGGATAATTCACGGTAAAATACAATATATATATATATATGGGATTTTAAGTGATTAATTTATGATTTGAGTAAAACTAATACTCTTGAAAATATAAAAAGGTTTAATAGACATAAAATATATACGTAACATTCATATATAACAGTAGAACTGAATAATATTCAGCATAGACAAGCTTCCCTGAGCTTTGCATTAAAAATCCACCAAACTCACCATCGCCGAAAAATCTATAGAACACCTCGTTCTTTCCCCGCATCAGCACACAAGTCTCCCTTGGGATATCACGTTCATTAAATCATTGAGTTTATTATCTTTTATTGCTGAATACTTTATCCTTTATTCTCATATATATATATATATATATATATATATATATATATATATATATATATATATATATATATATATATATATATATATATATATATATATACTTTTATAAATACATCCAAAGTTATTATATATATTGATGAGACAATTTCCTTGCTCACTACAAGCTATAGACTTAATTTTAATAAAAAAAAATATTTTGTTTGAAACCGCAGAAGTGTTTCGAATACTTACTCTTTCAGAAAGTTATATCATAACAGATGATAATTTACAAAAATCATTATAAAAGATAAATTGAAGGTATGTATAACCAACATTTTTTTTTTTTTTTTTTTTTTTTTTTTTTAACGAAATATAATTACTTCTTACAAATAGAAAACCATTGTATGAAGTTAATAAATTAATTACGTTTTATTTTGTATAACAAGAAAAAGTTTTGATCAAAGGTACAGGGATTCAATTTCGGCAACACGTGTAATTAATTGATACTTATATACATTTAATAACAACGTATAATTAATTAATAATTTTGTATTAGGTTCCCACTTGCGTCAATTTTTATATCTTATTGAAATCAATTTTTCAAAACAAAGCAAATTTATATGCAATTTATCAAAATGGGCAGGAGAAATATGCTACAAATTATTTTTTTTTTACTTTTTCAGACCCGGTATCCATTACAACAGACATACAGTTTAAAACATCATCTCTTTTAATCCTCTCACTGCAGAGAGTTAAAATTTACTCCCTGAAGAGATGAATAACTAATCTTTTTGACAGCTTTGCGTCAACAGAAATTTACAGCTTGTTTGTTTGAAAGTGACATCAGGCTTTGGTATGCAAAAACGTGTGCATTCTTTTTGTTTTGATTTTGTGAATAATTCCTTCTAAAGTGACAATGATTTTTTTATATAATGTTTAGAAGTTAATCTTAGCTTGCAAATAGTTTTATTTAATTACTGTTTATATTTAAGACAAAATGTAAGCAAAAGTACAAGTCTATTACAATGGACGTACGGTACAGGTAGTTGCGATTCTTTAGATAGTTGAATTATGATGCTTTTTATAATCGAATTTATTTTAGGCATTTGAATTGTTTTTAAAACAACAAAAAATTATCAGGAAAATTAATTATTCATTTTTAACACTTTTCAACAAAGTTAAAAAATGTTTATGATTTTGATTTGTCTGTCCGTCTATCCACGTTCTAACTCTCGTAAATCAACTCAGATTGTCCTGAAATTTTTGGAGGTTATTAAAATTTATCTTATCACGCACCAGATATGAAATGAAGATTCTAGTATGATTAGTTTATTCACAGGGACAGTCAAAAGTTTCCGTTACTTCCTATGGAAAAAATCGTTGTAAAGGTGTTACATCGTGTCAAGCATATTAAAATTTTAATGCATTTAAGAATAGCGCCAAAATATGCATTCAGTAAAATGTGCGGTGAAAAGAAAAGTTATTATTCATTTGCAGGATCACACAAAAGAATTCCATTACATAATGGTAAAGGGGAAATTGTTTGCGATATATTTTAGTTATATTAAACTTTCATGTATAATAAAATTTATATTGAAATTGTTTTCTTAATTTCATGTAAAGTAATCTAAAATTCAACTATTTTGGAAATTAAATATTATTATAATTATATGATATTAAATTAGGAAAATGTGAAAATGTTTGTAAAACTGAATATTATTGTTGAGTATTTTTGCTGCGTGGGTCTAGTAATAAAAATTACTAAAACATTATGCTTTTGAAACTTATTTATTGTTAAAGCATCTCTATCTAGGTCAGTTACATAAAAAAATTATATTTATAAAAAAAAATCACACGATAATTTCAAGCGCTAAATATTTAACTTTTGCAACCTCATAGACCGGTTATCCATTCCAATGGACATTTTCCTTTTTTTTTTTTTTTAAATAATTACATTTTCCTTAATTTTTTATTATGTTTAATAGAGCACTATTATGATTTTTTTTATAGCGGTATTATTATTATTATTATTATTATTATTATTATTATTATTATTATTACTCACAACATTAAATGTTGATCTGAAAGGGTTAATTAGTGGTATCAATGAAGTATAAAAATAGGCACATGTGTAAGGCCTTATTTTTGTACGCATTAATTAATTAAAAATATTGGATATTCATGTTTTCGTTTTCGGCCGAAAATAGGAAGATTTCCAAAATGTATTTTTATTTTATTTTATTTTTAAAACTGTTTATTTAATAATTATTTTTTATTTTATGTCTAATATTTATTGTTTTAAACATGGATACCTTTAAAGAGGTTTATTACATTTCAAAAATTTTGTTTACTATCACTACAAAATTAATCTAAATTAAATTCTAAATCTATCATTCAGAGAATTATTCCAAAAATTGCATTAATTGCAAAAATTGCAAAAATTATGAAAACCGCTGTTTTAGACCATATGTTGGACACCACAATCTTTATAACAGCAATGTTTTCTCCCCTCTTTTCCCTAAATTCGACATGGATTCCATAGATGGTCGATTAGAAACCAATGGCTCATTGAAATTGGGGGGATATGCACCACATGTACGGAAAAATTTATGGTCATTTAAAAATGCAAATAGACGAAGAACAAAATATAAGCTAACTGGAACTTTTTTGGTGGTATTTTTCATGTTTTTAATTTAAAAGATACATGATTTTAAGAAATATTACAAAATAAATTTCATTCTCAGATTATATCCAAACGTAAACATAAATAGCTTAAACACATAACATTCAAAAACGCTAAAAATAAATAAATAAATAAAAATAGAGGAAACATAATAAAGTGGTAAGACTTACGCAGAGACAGACATGAAAATAAATTATACGCTGTAAAAAAATAAATAATTAATTAAATAAATAAATAAAATCAAATAAAATGCAATGTTACTTAATCTAAAAAAACATAATATAATGTTAAATCCATGCAAAAAATATTAAATACACCATGGAAAAATAATTAAAATAAAAGTCAAAACACTATTTGAATTAGGGAAAAAGGCCTTTGAATTTACTGAACTAGCAAGTTATGAAAATATGAAGATGGGGAAAAATCAATTTAAAATTTTCATTTGCAAAAATAACATGTTTTAATTTTTTATTTGTGTGAAGTTCATGCAGAATTTTATCAAATAAATTAAAGTATGTATAAACACTTGCAAATAATCAAGTTGAATATCTAACAAGTGAGCTAATGTTTTAAAATCATTAATCACTGAAAAATTTAAAATGGCAAATTGTCTAATTTGTCTTTATTTATGTAAAATATTATTTAGTAATAATATATATCATGCGGACCATGAATAAGTTTCATATGTATTTAAAGTGTGCAACTATTAAAAAATTACAAATAATGTTTAAAATTACAAATATTTAATGTTACAAATATTAAATTAAAAATTTATAAATGCATTAAAATGTGTTTAAAATTATATTTAAAATTTAGAATCTTATGTATAAAATTTTATTTAAATTTTATTTTCATATATGTTATGTAAATTTACAAATAACCAGACTTATATGTAAGCCTTACATTTTTCATTTTTAAGGCATCTCTGGGTCTGCATGCAAGATTATCATTTTTTTCCTGCGAGCGAAATCATAAGCTGTATTTGCTTTCCTCATTCTTAAGTAAAAGAGCCTATGTTCTTTTTCACAAAGTTAATTTAATTCAAACTGTTGTGATTAAATTATATCCCAAACTTTCATCATGGAGGAAATAAAACTATATCCTTGGATTTGTTCATTAATGATCTGAATTAACCAGGATTGCTGAGTGGACGAGCAGCCCCTTTTCAACTCTGCCAACACGCATAAAATCTTTAAAAACAGCTTTATTAATAAAAATACATCCTTGAAAATTTACCAATATCTTTTTTAAAGATGTAGTTATACTTTCAGCTCCTTTTCTTTTCTATTTTTTATGATATTTTAACAAATTTAAGGGTAAAAGTTCGTCTCCAATAATAGTGCTTCTTTAAACGATTTATGCTATAAGGAAATATTTTATTACGTATATTTCGACATTTCTATAACACGAAAATATCCCTTAAACATTGATGAGAATAGTTGATAATGACTATCGGTGGGAATATGCAATAGTATCATTATACTGTCTTAGTTATAAAGAGAGTGTCCCTAAGCGCTTTAATTGTTTGTTGTTACGTAAGCAATGTTAATTACAAAAAGCATTTAAAATAAAGGTAGAAATTAAAATTATACTTTAAATTTACAAAAACTTAAGTTTTTAAAAATTTTATACTGTCTCCGGGATTGTGAAATTCCGATCATCATATCATAATTCACAAAATATCTTTACCCACCAAATTACAATATTATGGGTTTCATAAAATTTTAGAGCTTTCGGAAATTAAAGCACCAACTGCCTATTTTCAGCGCATGAAAAACAAAAATTTAAAAATCGATTTTTTAAATTTTTTTTCAGCGGACAATTTACTTTTTCGACAATTTTCTTTATTTTTTTAAATATGGTTTAAACGGTGAACTAACTGCATTTCACTGTTTAACAAACAGTGAATTAAAAAAAAAGTGCATGGGTCTTTTTTAAAAAAATTATAAAAATTGCGTTTTTAATATCAACTACTACTTTTTTAACTATTAATATTTTTTTCTTTAAAAAAAAATCTAATGTGTATTACACAAATCTGTGCATGGATTTTTAGGTACAGTCGACTCTCGTTAATTCGAAATCAGATAATTCGAATCTTCGCTTAATTCGAACTAAACATCAAGTCCCGAAATTTTCAATGGCAGAATAACGTTAAAATTTTTCATTAATTCGAATTCATTTTCCCTTGACTTCGTTTAATTCGAACTAACTAGAATTCAGATTTTTCCCTTTTCTCACGGATTTCAGATCATTTGAATAACTTTCTTTCTTTAATTTTTGTGAAAATTGTTCCGAATGAGTATACATATAATCCAATGCATTTGATATCCACTTTCTTAGTACCCCGTCTGTCCATCAGTGACGCTTTAATTTTTTTCTTCCATTGTGCTTGTTATCTAATCTTTTAATTAGTTTATGTATTTATACATTCTAATTTAATATTAAGTCATTTTCTAATGATAACAGACGAAATAAATAAATAAATAACACTACAACATTAATTCCTTTGTAATAGCACCATATTAAGCATGTTTTCCTCTCATACTCTCCATAATTCGAACTTCGGATAATTCGAACATTTCTTGTGGTCCCGACGAGTTCGGATTAACGAGAGCCGACTTTACATCTAATATTACATTTAATGTAATTATTTTGTTGCTATACAAATTCAAAAACGATGAAATCTAACACATATTCATATATTTTTGTCTAAAAAGCCTGAAGGCTAATTTAAAGGACAGATTTATCATATAAATAATTAGAAACATACGTAAACATTAATTAAGAATCACTATACAGATTTGACTACACTAAAAAAGAAAATTAAATTGAAAATATGCATTAAAAAATTAGACGTTCCTCTATGCAACACGCAATACAAATGCCTCATTAGTACAAATATCAGTTGTAACAGAATTGTGTAAATTCTGTTTAAATAATAGAAATAACAGAATTATCAGCAGTAACACATTTTACATTAAAAAATGTATTCGTATCTTTAAAATATGTACAAAAGTTTAAACCTCTATCTAAAATACAAAAAAGTCAGCATTTTTAAAATAAAAGTGGGAAAAATATGAGCAAAAGTCATTTAAATATTTAGGAGAAAAAGCCATTTAAATATTTAATTTATGTGGGTAATTGCGCTGGGTGAATTAAAAAAAAAATTATAATCTTTCGCGACATATAATTGCCGTATTGTTAAAAAAAAGGTGTCAAAATATTCACAATTAAGCAAGCTTTCATGGAATATAAAAAAAAAAGAAAAAAAAAAGAAAAAAGAAAATCCACATTTTGACCAATTTTGAGGTAAATTGCCTCCTTAATGAATGGCAAAGCTATTTCAGTCACATATTTGTGTACCATTAAATGAAAAAAAAATCAAATTCAGAAATAAGAAATTATGAATGCGTTATGGATTCTTCAGAGCAGCTTTATGTGAAGTATATACAGTAGACTCCCTCAAATCTGCACTCCTAAAATCCGCAACTCTCTAAAATCCGCACATATTTTACGGATGTAAACAATGAAACATTCAATTCAGATGTAGGTGCAAAAATTGATTTTTTCAGTTTTATATCAATTCCATATATTTTTTTAATTGATAATTTTTGTTTAAAATTATTGAATTCATGTTTTTTCATGAAGAAAGAATAATTTATTTCTGAAAAAATAAAGATATATCGTTGGTAATCACAATCTTACCAAATGTATTTATATATTAATCAAGCTTTTTTAGTTATTAAGTCTGGCTAAACCTGAAATAAAGTTTAATTATTTTATGATCCTGATGTGAATTAGTAATGTACCTTTATGAGGCAAATTTCATTGAATAATTTAGGAAAAACACATTTCCTCTTTTATAATGAATACTTAATTGTACATTATTGATTATTAACTTGACCTTTCCTTTTAGTATTTTAATCATTTAAAAAAAATCTGAATTTTTATTATTTTAGTTTATTACTTTTTTTAATATTTTAGTATATTGTATTCATACATTATACTTTTGATTTCATTATTAATTACATTCAAATTATTTAAAAAAAATGTAAACAAAGTAATGACCAAAAATTCGCAAAATTCTAAAATCCGCAAAACCTCTGGTCACAAGCTGTGCGGATTTGAGGGAGTCTACTGTAATAAAAATATATTATTTCAACGAAAATTGGCGGTATAACCAAAATGACAATATTAATGTCCTTGTAAAATTAATGTCCTCGAAAATAAGGCAAATTAAACAAATTTTCTGAAACATAATAAAAGAAATGTTGCTATTTTAATTTTAGCAATGGATTTGAAATTTTGTCTAATGTTTCTCATGTTATTTACTCATTTATTTAGAAAGGGAGGCAGCTGACAAAATATTAATAAAAATAATAACCGATTAAATACATGTTACATTTGATTTGTCTGCCTAACATAAAATTTTGTTTACTTAGTCTAATTTTTTTGCATTTGCGCAAATTATGAAACATAAATCGATGTCCCAAAATGTATAACAGTAGCTTTAATCAAGGTGCAATTTTAGAAAAATAGAAACCTAAAATAAATAAAAGCCGAAATATATGAGAATGGAAATTACGAAGAGGGTGTAGTGGTTGGGAAGAAATCGGTCCCAAGTGGGTGCGAATGAAGGGCAAAACCGAGAAGACCACGTGACTGCAGGGTGCTCCAGATGCGAACAATGGACCAAATTTACATCTGAGTCGCGTGAGAGGGAAAACTTTAATAGTTTTTGGAAAGAAATATTTCAAAATTTTTTATTCGGTTTATGTGTGGTCTTGGAAGTCGATTTCAGTTGTTCGGCGGTATGGAATGCTCGAGATTTTATTGTCACACTTTAGGTATGGGGCGTTTTATAAAATGCCTGCCGCAACTGGAAGATTGAATCATCACCTTCCCACCCTTTAATTTTTTTTCGCCCTAAAAGTACATAAATTGTTTAACTTAAATATTATTTATTACGGAATTCTTATTTTTTCCTTTCACTTTTTTTGTATAAGAAAATGCTTATTTATTTAAAAGTAGATGAAAAGACATTCTGGATTTATATGCGAGTTATTCAGAAAATAAAAAAGGAGGCATGGATTTAATATAACTTAGTAAAATGTTTTGGTTGTTTTCTGTGTATTCATACACAGACGCATTAGAGTATGGTCCCATTTGAAAATAAATCAAATGTTTGAAAAGTAAGAATGTTTCATTTTGCTGTCCCAAAATGTTTGGAAAAAAACTGGAAAGAATGCTTTTTATGTTATATGTTTAAAAATACATTCTTTGCCATTTTTCATTACAGATAATTTTTTATTTTTTTTTTTTTTGTAATCCTAATTCATATTATAAATTAGGATTTTAAAATGTTCAAAAAATGCACAAAGTGTGATTATAAAATAATAGTTACGCAAAATTCATAATTCGGTGCTTCATGTGATTATAATAAATTGCTTTTTCACTGTTTACGATGATGTCCTCCGATTTTACTGTACTGTATCGCTAAATGACATTTAATTTTGTCAAATTTCATTGTTTGAACAATAATATAAGCCACAATTTCAGATTAAAAAATTAGTAATAAAAAAATTTTTAGAATTATAATGTATTTATATGTTCTCGGAATTAGAATATATAAAAAAAAGAAAATTATAAAGCCAAAAAAAGCATCTTTGTGGGGTGTTGAACGTAATGATATTTTGCAAGTCAGTGATTAACATATCTCAAATACCACAGCACTGTATCGATCGATTCTAACTTCCTTGTGTACCTAAAACATGATACAACTTATTCATAAATGAAGGAATAATAATAATAATAACTATTATTATTATTCTATACATATTTTATTTTTTTTTATCAAAAAATCTGATTTTTCAATTAAGATAGAAATTGTCACTGTAAACGTTAATGTTTTGAAGAAAATTTTCACTTTTAATATTTTTACCTTATTAAATAATAACAAAGAAATTATGCGTTATATTCTTCTACAAATCCTTTTTACTTGTTTTCCTATATTCTCAATCAGATGAAGAAGAATTATCGAAAAACATATTTTTCCCATTCTTTCTTTAAATTTTCGGGAGAAAAATATATAGTATATCTAATAGTTTTAATTGTCATGCTATTTTATCTCATTCCCATCCCTGAGATTTTTTTTATGAATAATCTAAATGCCAAAAGTCAAATTCTCTTCTCTGAAAACACCGCAATAAGGAAAAGATTTTTTTAGAAAAATTATAAATAATACTAAACAATTTTGTCATAAACAATATTGAAATAGCCTAATTAATAAACAAAATCTGTAACTTAAAATCCTGAAAGATTATCTTAATAAAGTTGTGTACGACTGCTATAGAGTACATTACACTTTTATCCAATATGAGTTTAATTTTGAGTATTTGTTCAGAAATACTTCAGGAATTTCCTAAGTTTTCTTATGTACAAATAAAATTATGACAAAATATGGTGCTGTTTATGCCATATTTGAACCAATATTTTATTTTTTAAATACTAAATTTAAAAAATAATTTGGAAGTTATGTTCGATCGAGCAACTGATTAAAGGAAGTCCCCTCCTTTCTCTCCTCTCACCTTCGCACACTTTTTTCAATGCTTTTTTGTCAAATACGTTTAGTTCTTTCAAGACAAAACTAATAGATAAAGAATTATTAGGTTTCTTTTGGCCTCATTTGTAGGAGAAATTAAACCCGAATACAGAAATAATAAACAAATCTTTTAATTAAAAAATATTTTCTTTACTTTAAATAAATAATAAATTTGATTTATTTTAATTAATCTTTGTGCTATATTTTAAATATTACTTTCGTAGAAAGTTTGATAATGGGTAATTCAGTTGAGGAAAAGAAGAAATGCTGCAATTGAAACTAAAGGTTAAAACAAAAGAGATTTTCAACATTCGCTATTGGGTCGACGTGACCTCTTTTAGACCCAGGTGTTGTCCAAACTCAGCATTTTGTAATAAACGACCAAGAGCATGGGGAGCAAAACGGTTGGCCATTAGAAAGCGAAAACCGAATTGTGGACAATATTCCATAAAAACAGCAATAAAAAAGGGGAGAAAGGTGAATAAAACATGGGACAGGAATAGTTTATGGTCTGACAGATAGGTGGCAATTAAATTACCCTTTCATGTGTACTTGGGGTGTTCCAACATTTTTTTTTCTTCATCTGTGAGTTATTCTGGGTATAATTATTTTTGAAAGGATCGAAACAGAGTTAATGTTTACCATCACTCCAAAAGCACTGATTATTTCCAATATGTTGGGTATTTGCGATTATGTCAAAAGATAAAAATTAAAAAATGTGCAGAAATCTTACACCTTTTTATTTACAAAATATATTAATTTTGATAACATAGGATTTGTCACTGTCTTATTTTTAACCCTATATCTTTGAGTTTTAACATATGCAGGGTGCTCCCTCGTTTGATTGTGGTATTGTAACTCTAATTCATAAACTGCCAACTTAAGAGGTTTAGTTCCAATTGTAGAAATGTTTCAAATGTTGTTCTTCATCCTACAGAAAGCATCTGCGTCAAAGTAATTATAAGCATTAGAAAATTTCAATTTCTACACCATCTTTACGCCTTGTAACGAGGATAATGAAAAAGACAGGCTACCATGATGCATCCCAAGTAATGTTTTCTTTATGGACCGCTAGAGTGACGAGTTGCATTAGTATATTAGAGCATCACGTGACTACAGCGGTCTTTAACAAAAGATATGTAAAATGCGGTAGCCTTCTTTTTCGTTAGCCTCGACCCTGCAAGCTACATTAAGAAAAAAAAAAATCTTTGTTCTAACAGATGCAAAAATAAAAATTTCATTTTTCAAGAACCAAAACTTACCAGCAATGATACAGTGAAATTTATGATTTTTCGGAATTTTTTGACGCTAAATAAAAAATTTTCACTTTTAGTCGATAAAAATAATAAAATTTAAAGTATCGTCAATTTAATCGCATAAAAATATAAAAGTTTCTACTTTAACGTACTTATGCTGGTTGCAGCTATTTCGTTAACTAAAGTAATTATGAGATCATTTGAATTATTAATAATAACTTAATAATTTGCTATTGAAGCACAGATTATGTATTTTCTCCAACTTGTATTATCCGCAAAATAATTCTAATATACTATTAGCCAATGATTAATTATCGTGCCATTCCTTCTGCTTAAAATCTTATGTTACGTGTAAATATTTGTATATAAAAGCTGGGGATAATTAATAAAAACACTTCGCATCATATGGCTATTCATCATTTGATATCTTATCTCGTTCTTGGGTAACATCACAAAATATGAGATTTTGATTATCTGAGATACTGAAATTATCCATTGAAAACAATTCAAAATTTAAAGAAATAAATTTATTTCCTATTGGAGAATAAAGGATTTTCCATGTAAAGTTGTTAAATTTCGAAGAGCTTAAATAATAGGTTAATTTTTATGTAACTATATGTAATTTCTTGGCATATTTATATAATGACCGCAAAATAGTGACTATTTTATTCTAAAATATTTTTTAAATTCTTCGGGGTTTTTTTCTAATACTTTAATTATATTTAAAGGAACATGTTTTCTATTTCATGTTCATCTTAACATGTCCAGCTTAATTTGTTAATTTGTGGGAACCAGGAAACTGACATAATAAAAGTCTATTCAATTGTTTACAAAGACTTTAAACATTTTATTAAAATAGCAAATAAAACCTCTATGCAAAAATGTTTAAAGATAGAATATCAACGATTATAAATGCACAAATAAAGTATGAAAAGGGTGCAAATAGCTGTTTCGAATCTATTATCGAGATTCTTCATCAGTGCAAAACTCAGCGAGCTAGACAAAGCAAAACTGAGCTCAGTTTTGCTTTTTCTAGCTCGCTGAGTTTTGCACTGATGAAGAATCTCGATAGTAGATTCGAAACAGCTATTTGCACCCTTTTCATACTTTATTTGTGCATTTATAATCGTTGGTATTCTATCTTTAAACACTTTATTTTCAAAAAGAAATATCTGAAACATTTTTCAGATAACTATGATTTTAATACTTCTGACTTGAGCTATGTCAAAAATAAGAAGAATTTCTTTGCAGCGTCCTATTCATACCTGAAAGAGAACTAAAATAAGTAGGCCAGGTAAATGAAAATATTTTCAGTGAAAATCGTATTTTAATTATGGAAATTATTTGTAAAATGCAGAATTTGTTACTTTCTTCATACATTGTTGTACAAAGCATAAATATTAATTAGAAAAAGAAGTTGCACAGTGTACCAGAAGACCCTTTACACCGCACACATCACAGTGTGACATGCGATGGTAATCTGATATAATGATAAAATGAAAATGAGAAATTTTAAATATTCTAATTTCATTATTTGTGCTATTAGAAATTTTAACATCTCTTGGAAATACTTATAAAAATGCTTTTTAGTAGAATTTTAAAAGATAATAATAATAATAATAAACGCATTATATAACATTTAATAGAAATTTTATTGCGCGGACTGCAATTTTCGTATTTTGGGATATTCTCCCTTATACAGTTTATATCGCCAACGCAATTTAGCATATTCTATAATAGCAAAAGCTATTTACGTAAAAATTATTTATTCTTCTAAGTGTTACATATTTAAAATTTTATACGCTACATGGGTTCTGTAAATTGCATTAAGAAATTTTTTTATTACTTTAACAAATGAAAAATAGCAATTTAATTTTTCTACGGCCAAATTTTATCGGGTTAAAATTAAGATTACGAATTTTCAGCATTTATTAGCATTAAAAATACTTTTTATCAATTTTAGTTTTAAATATATATACATATATATAATTTAAAGCATCACCGTTTTGATTGCTTTCTTGTTACAGCTTGGAGGAATTTTTTTCTAAATAGATAATTTATAGGATTGGGAAGCACTATGAAAAGTTAAATTTTGTAACGCTTAGAAGAATAACACTTTGGTGTTAATGGCTTTTGATATGACGAACAATAGTATTTGAAACGTCTTTGCAATTGAAATTAAAGCTCTAAAATTAGCAATTTAGGAATTGGATATTGCACAATGTTAAGTTATATCTTGTATATCATCTGATATGAAACTTATATAGATTCTAGCTCTTTTATTCCTTTTTAAATCTTTTATTAAGAAAACTATTCCTCAAAAAAATATCACAGCATGCATTACATAAAGGGCGTGCACTCTCAACGTTGTGTAAAGGCTAATAGTTAGCCATACACATATAGTTCCAGTTACAAAAATGTTTTAAATTAAGTAAAGAAATATTTAAAAAGTAATGTGAATTAATGAAAATATTTCTTAAAAATTTACGAAATTTAAATTTTGATACTGCCTTTCGGTTCTATATGTTTTTTTTTTTTTTTTTTTTTTTTTTTTTTTTTTTTTTTTGCTGCTGCAAATTACAAATTATTTACAAATTTAGTAGAAATTTCGTCAGATATACGTATTTTTTAAATGAGAAAAATTAACATTGCAGTATAAATCTGAAATCTTTATTCATTCTGACATAATACAAAATATACAATTTGTAATAATAATAATAATAATAATAATAATAATAATAATAATAACGGAATTTTTTAAAAATAAAATGATGAAAATTAGCAGTTTCAATTCTTTACATATTTTAAAACGTTATTAGATTACACTAGTTTGCAAAAGTTGGGTTATGTAATGTTTTTTAGCTTTTGATAATAGGTTGTTATGTATTCTGTGCCACTGAGTCTGGAATTGACCTTCTTATGTATATATAAATGAATAAATTATTGAATAAAATAAAATAAAATAAAACAGGTTTTGCATCTACTTTATAGTATCAGATTTTCCCTATATTTTAGCTTTGACAATTACGATTTGCAACAAAATACCAACGTGATAACTAAAAATGTAGAACATTTTCAGATTCTGTGCCAAAAAGTGCATAAAAATCAATTTTCAAAAGTTAAGCAACACAGCCATAGCCTCTATTTTATGGTATCCCTTTTTTGTTATTTTTTAACGTTGACAATTTATGATTTGCTAAAGATCCTGACATGATGGGTAAAAATGAAGGCAAATTTCTGATTTAGTGATAAAAAACAGATAATTTTTTTTAAAAATACAACCATCGCAGCCTTGTGTTTTGTAATCTAAAACATTTTCTTCAAATTCTAGGCCGTAATATATCGAAAATTGTTTGATTATCCTGTAAAATAAGTATAAATAGTAAACATCGAAAATCTTAATTCTGTTAGATTATGATTGCATTTATGCCAATATGTAAAATTTAATCTCTATCCTATATTTGAAAGTGAGTTAAAATTAAAGTGCAAATTGAATTTTGAATTGGAAAAACATACATACGATCGTTGAAGTTAAATAAAACCTTTTAAAAGTAACATAATTTTTATTCAAAAAAATCATGAAGCAAAACAGTCTGAAATTCTTACAAAATAAAACATATGTTAAAATATAATTATTTTAGATAAAATACAAATATTTTACTAACAGACAGGCATTAAACTATAGCAGATAGATTTTAATTTTATGAAGTCAAAAGCAATTAATTTCATGTAAGACATAAAATATGAAGTTAAGTTTGTTAAAAGATAGTTTCATTAGAATATGCTCAAAACTGTTTTTTTTTTTTTTTTTTTTTTTTTTTTTTAATTTATTTATTATTATTTTCTTCATCATAATCATCATTATCACCATCATCATCCTCATCAGTTCTAAAATAAAATATAATTTTATGAGACATTTTCTTTTCACTTTTCAAATTTAATTAATTTGCTTCAAATCGTTTAATAAATATTCTTGAAATAATTACCGCAACTGACAATTTATTGCCCAGAGAAGAAAAAAAAAAGCTATAAGATACCGCACATCGGCATTAAACTAAAACAGACAGGGTTTAATTTTAGCAAATTTTAATTTCATTTGAATGTAAAATATCAAGTTAAGTTTAGCTAATAAATAGTTTTATTAGAATTTGCCCGAAACTGCATTTAAATTTTATTATTAATATTATTCTCTATTATTCTCTATATCTATATTAATGAATTATTTTCTGAGACAGCATCCCTTCATTTTTCGAATTTAATTAATGCCCTTCCCTTCTTTTATTAAATATTCTTTACATGTTTAACTCTATATTTTTTAATTTCTACATATTTAATATACATATTTAATCGCTCAAATTTAATTGATAATATACGATTTTTGCAATTTCTTCAGGAAAAAATGAATAAATGTGCATTTTTAACAGATTTTCAAAAGTATTTTCCACAGTGAAATAAATTTACGTATTTTGTTCCATATTAGTTATAACTTGAGACAAAAAAATATTTAAAAGAGATTATTGTCTTTAAATATGCATTTTTTATGGACAATTGTTGATAATTAGTTGATAATTAGGTTGATAATTAGATCTTTTTTAAATGGATTGCTTCAGAATGTCTCTGGTCTTTTTAACTAGCTCTTTTTTAAAGATATATTTTATTATAAATAAAGATTAATGCAAACAGCAACAACAAAAAAAAAAAAAAAAAAAAAAAAAAAAAAAATCTTGAAAGTATAAAGGTTAAATTCCAATACGATTCACCAGGAAAATGATAAAATGCAACCCGTATCTTCAAGTTTTTTTTTTTTTTTTTTTTTTTTTTTTTGTTAAAATAGAGAAGAATTTTGATCTAATGCTTGCCAATTCACTCCCTACAAGGGAAAAAAATTCACTGACAAGGGGAGATGAGTGAACACCACGTGACATGGTTGCCAATCATTTGGAGTCTTAGAATAGGTATTATTGTAGATTTATGAGGAAACATAAGGGGCTACGAGAATCCAATGGCCTCCGGTGAGAGATCCCCGTAATGGAGGACAATTTTTTACATTATCTCATTTTCTGGAGTACATGGGATAGAATTGTTATAAATAAAGCAATAGCAGGGAATTTACACATTTCATCCGCCGATTTGCGAAGATGGGCTCTATTTTATTCTCATGTTACTTGTGCTTTGCCGGGAAATAGACTTTATGGCAGGGGTGCAACAATTGTTCACATTATCACAGATCCCATCGCTTAATGTCTGAAGTCTGATGATTATTCTTTAACAATATAAGGAAATTTTAGTTGAGCTATTTACTTATTTAGTTTTAATGTAGTGAGCAGTTTTCCCTTTGAAACGTATTTATACAAGTTATCCTTCCAGTTTAGAACTCAACAAATAGAAGTGTTATTTTGGCTTTTAAAGGCTCTCAAACTTTTTTTAATACTCGGCAGTGGAAAGCTTATTGACACATTTATAAAATAACTTTATGTTTTTTAAAAAGAAAATATTCAATCAATGCAGAATCAAGTGCGTAATGATTCCCTATCGTATAATATACCGAGTTTATGGTTTAACATCCTGAAAATAAAATCCTGACAATTTGAGAAAATGACCTATTAAAATTTCTGGTACAATTAAATATTTCTTTTTACCGTTCACCTAAAATACTACTAATTCATCCTTCAAGCCACGAGTCTCGTTTATTTTCAAAACTGAACCATGTGTTTGTATAAATAAAGAAAATATTCTCTCAGGAAGAACCTGATTAAAGGCTTGAAAATACTAAGAATTTTTAAAATAAAATTAATTATTAACATCTATATTTGATTATTTTAATCGCCTTTTAAGTAAACCTGAATGTTTTAAAGTTCATATTATGTTTTTTTGTGTAAATATTCCTTTTGAAAATTTCTGGATGATCCATTCAATTGTCAACGAGTCGAAAAGCATCCTCCCTCCCCTGTAAACGATATAGATTATTAGTTGTATCATTTATTGCTATTTTATAATCGCCATTTAGTAAGTGTCATGCCCCAAATATATATTCTATAAATATTAGCTTTTACAGTATTTCATGAAAAATGTTTTATTTTCATAAAAATAAATAAATAAATAAATAAAATAAACAAATAAATAAATTGCTTGATTCTTTAGAGCAAGAGCAAAAAATCTAAAAGACTTAAGATGGGTAAAAGATAAAAGTGCTTTCGAATTTCTATTAAATAAAAAGCAGTCAATGAGTTAAAACCTTTAAAACAATATTAAACTAATCTCCCTCACTACCATGTATCCCTACTTTTGGATATTTATGCACTAACAAACTATTATGTATATATATTTTTATAATTTTTGCAATTTTAAATCTTTACCATTCAATGATACCTGAATTCACCTACACATACGCTCTATTTCATATAGATCTTGTCTTACTTGTTTTGAAATTATAGAAAACTGCATTTGCGAATTTATAAGATATGATATAATAATTGTCTAACTATACCATTTTTAAAGGAAATTACTTTTTCTATTCGTAATTTAATTACTCGTAAAATTCGTCTTCTTTTTAACCATCTATCCATTTTTCTAATTTTTATTTAACTTAACAAAAAAAAAAAAAAAAAAAAAAAAAACTCTTTTGAAATTTGCTGAAATTCGTTAATAAACTTTTTAAAGTTTCAACCAAAATTATTTTACCAGTCTATAGTTTTATTGTTTGAGAAAGTAATATTATATTTACACATAATCGCCTTTGTTTGAGAAGCTTGCTTTTCTTATAGAAATTTTTATTTAACCTAGAGATAAACTCCTGCGAAATTTACTAAAATTCATTATAAAATCTTTTGTATAATTTGCGAGTTTCAGCAATAATTATTTTATCAATCTTTAATTTTATTATAAGGTACCCTGGGGTAATAACGCCAGGCGGGGTAATAACGCCAAGTGCTAATATTTTGCATAATTATGAAATAATCTGGTAAATGACACCCATGTGCTCTGCGCAGAAGGGTTTTGAGTCATATAAATCGCAAAAAACAGCTTCAAGTTAATTTGTTTCGTTTTTAGGTCTTATTGTTTTTACAAGTAACTAAAATTAACGCTTGATCTAAAATTTGTGAGATACGTTTTGTGATGTGAAGACTATTTTTTTTATCCGGAATTACTTTGTTAATTACATAAATTTGTAGTACATTTCATGGACTTTCAAAATGTTGTTGAAGATTTTGGATGTCTTCTCGAGATAATTTGTAATTTAAAATGTACAGCGCAATAACTATAACGGGGTAATAACGCCAATCCTTGGCATTAATATCCCGGTTGATTCCCTACAGTGGCCGAACTACATCCTAAATACTGATTCAAATAAACACAGTTAAAACTGTGCAATGTTTCTAATAATTCTATTTAAACGGTCCTTTTTAAGCAAAAAGAAGCTCACGATCTGGTATTCTTTTGCCTCACCTCCCTCCCCACACCACAACTTTATTTTTCTTACACTTTCACAAAAAATTGAACATTTTCAATATCTTAGAATGCAATTTGTCAATTTCTAAGTTTGTAGAGTGTGTATTTTTAGAATAGGGCAATCTACATGCAATTAGTCCATCTTATTTCATAGTTTTGTTTACATGGCGTTATTACCCATATAGGTGGGTAATAACGCCGAATAACATTGGTCAAGAAATCGCGCCTTTACATTTTATGAATACATATCTGTTAAATTATTTTTTTTATATAGATAGTCAATGAGTTTCTGTATCAAATCATGTATTTGTTTGAAAAATACAAACTAAAACTGAGCCGTGAAAATTGGTAGAACCTTAACGTGGCGTTATTACCCCAGGGTACCTTATGTAAAATGTACCTTCGATTTATTCACACCCGATTTGTTTGTGAATCATACTTTCTACCATGGATATTTATTTATCCTTTTTGAGTAAGGCGCCTCAATAATAGACTATAACAAAAAAGAAAAAACCATGCGTCAAGCATAGATTATGGATCACTTTTTAATACATTCAGAACAATGTAGCAAAACTGCATCGTTTAAAAAAATAAAATAATACGTCTTATTTCATAATATGGAAATGTATAACGCATTTCAAAACCGAATTTCCGCTGTTCTCATCTACAACCGGAAAATTATCCAATTTTTTTAGCCGCCCTGCATTTGATATAGAGATTTGTACCTATTAACAACATGCATTTCAAAATGTAGTTTATTTAAGAGATACATATATTTCAGTTGAAAATTTCCCTTCAACAATTTTCTCTAATATGGAGAATGGTATGCGAACACTTTTGTGCAGCCCTGTATATGAGGTTTAGAATTTATATATAAAGAGTAATAATAAAAAAAAAAAAAAAAAAAAAAAAACTAATTAAATTTAAAAGCACATACTGAATTTTAAAATGTAACTCAACAGCAATTATTACGCAAAGACAGTACTGTAACAGATTTCTTTTATGTGTCCCTGTAAATTAATAACAAATGCTATGAATGCTTTGTTTTAACATGATTGTAGTGTAATTCTGTGATTTATATCAGTTTTAATACATTTGAAGTAGCGTAATGTCATTAAAATACTCTCCAAACGATTTTTTCCCATACGCAATAATGTAATCGAATTCTTTTGAGTGTTCCTGTAAAGGAACCATTAATCGTATATACTTCATATGGAATGCCAATCATGCAATAATGACCCAAAATAAACCTTATCAATTGAATGAAGTTCCGAGTATATTTACGGGAGTGCGGGCAGACGGACAGACAAACCGAATGAAAAAGCACTTTTCAACTTAGTTGGAAAAGGCTAAAATATGACAAAAACGAAAACAGCAACTACGAAAATAGCATACATTAACATCTTCCGAGCTATAAGAAGTAGGAAATGTTTTCTCTTTCTTTAGAAACCTCAGAACGTGATATATTTTCTAAAGTTTAAAGAAATATTTATAAAAACATTTTATTTGCTGCTACTGAATTTTGGAAATGTTTCTGAGTAGATTTTAGATCGTATTAATCAGTTTTATCAAACTGGAATATTACTTTTTAGAATGCTATGAATTGTCAATTAATCATTGATCATGAAAATGTTTACTTAAGAATTTGTAGCATTTCAAATACTTGCATTCTTAATTTAGAAATCTAACTAATACGAGGGTTGTTATTTATATTTCTGGCCTATTGATGAAAAGACAAATATTTATGATCAATATTGAACTTATTGCTTTTCAAAGTATTTTCCATGAAGATCAACCTTTACATCTGTTTGAACCAATTTTCGAAGTACTGTTTCCACTCCTATGGAGGTAACTCTAAACTTGCGTTTTGAACGCACAACCGCTTCTTCGGGCGTCGAAAATCATTACCAACGTATTTTAGTTTTGATGTGTGGGAATAAAAAAAGTTATTGGGTGACGAATCAGGGTTCTATGGCTGATGATTCATCAATTCGATGTTTTGCCCTTTCAGAAATTCCTTTGTTTGAGCCGATGTGTGAGAGCTCACATCGTCATGATAAAAAATTATTCGCCTGTTATTCTGCTTTCTTCGAATTTCTTCGAATTTCTCCGAAGACTTCTGGCAAGTAAATGGTCAAGAAACATTCAGATCTGACTCTAATCCCACTGTCACCACGTGACATCTAATGTCGAGGAAACATGCAACCATTTGCTTCGATGTGCTTCTTCTTCGAACAAGTTTTGTTGGATTTGGCTCATCTTGGAAGACCCGTTCAATCGATTGCTGTTTTCTTTTCGACTCATATGCATAGATCCACAATTAGTCACCTGTGTAGATGTTATGCACAACTTTTGATGAAAATTTAACATATTTGTTTAACATATTCTTGCCCCAGTGAACGCAAGATTTCTTTTGAGCGTTTGCTATAGATTATGGGGGCTCCAGCGAGAACAAATGTTTTTTACTATTAAATGTTCAGGGAATATCTTATTGATGCCTGTCATACTAATGACCAAAGATTTCTAAATCTCACGGTATGTCACATGACGATCTTGCTTTATCAGCTCACGCACAGCATCAATATTTTCTGGCACAACAACCGATTTTGGTAAGACTTTCACGGAATGCATCCTGGAGCAAACATGGAACAGGAATAAATTTGTTATACCAGTTTTTTACAGTGCTTTAGGATGGTGCTTTGTCGTTGTATAAAAAATTAAGTTCATGGTAAAAAGTCTTATCTTGACAATCCACGTCTAAAGTTATGAAAAATAATCGCACGAAAATGTTCACGATTCAATTTCATTTTTTGCACAAGTTGAATTTTTCAATTTATTGAAAATAACACAAATCAAGCTAAAATGGAAAAACGCTCTTTAGAATTATGGTTAAAAATGTCAAATTTTCAATTGAAATCGTCAGCGGTAGCCTAATAACACTCCTTGTTGTCAAGGCCAGAAATATAAATGGCAGCTCTCGTACATTATACAAACATTTCGAAAAATTCTTCCGAAATTTAGGAACAGCTAAAGAATTTTTGCTTTTATAATTCAGGGAGTAATAATTTTAACTCTTAAATTATAATAATAGTATAATTTAAGAGTTCAGAAGATAATTGGGGTAAGTAATACAGTCGTCATTTTTGAGAAAATAAATTGTAGTAAAGTACCAAATATCTTGCGTCTGTTATCAAAGTCTCCCTTAATCAATTAAAATATTTTGGTTAAAATTGGTTTCTCTCGTATTTAAAGTTAAAGAATGGTTTTTGATATCATGGGTGGTTCGGAAAAGATAACTGTACATTTTTGCGTGTGGTTATAATATTTTTTTGGAAATTAAGAAAAAGTTGTTCATCTGTGTTGCTATATGTCACCTTTATCATTTGAAATCTTCAAATGCTTCTTTAAATATGGAAAAGATATTGGTTTCGGTGGTTTTTAATGGTAAAGAGCAATTTTTATATTTTTGTACCTAGTTACAAAATATTTTTGGAGATTAAGAAAATGTTGTCTTTTTTCCGCTTTTTTGCCATATACTACTTTTATTATTTGAGCTTTTCAATTGTTTCTTTAAATCTGGGAATTATATTGGTTTATGTGGTTTTTAAAGTAAGAACAATTTTCAGAATCATGGTTAATTCAGAAAAGGTTATTGTATATTTTTGTTCGTGGTTATAATATATTTTTAAAGATTTAAAAAAAAAAGTATTTTTTCTGCAGTGTAGAACATGACTTTTCATTTACTATGTTTTGTCTTTACAATCCCTTTTGTAATTATCTACATCTAATGATGACAATATATATGCATTTACATTTATTATCATCATTTCCTTTAAATTTTAATAATGATAATAATAACATACTTGCTTATCTATATTAATAAAATAACAAATCGCTCTGTGTGTGTGCGTGTGTGTCTGCGATAGTTAGAGAAAACTATAGCACGTACGAAGTTCAAATTTTTTTTGAAGATTGTCCAAGGCCTTTCCTAATGCACCTGACCCTCAGAATTTTGAAATTCTAATAATTAGTTGAGAAATTAATTAAAATCCCTAAATTAGAAGAAAGGAAAAGTATTCATAATTCAATAAGGGCATATATTTTTCTTAAACCACAGAATATTTCTTTAAAAATTCAAAGAAAAGGAAAAAGGTTACTGTAAATACAGGGTTGCCATGGCGATGAATGTACTAGGCGTTTTAATAAAAGGCTGTATTTTAACCCGGCAGAACGCGCGCTTCCCAGGGTATGACTGGTTTTAACTTTGCCACCAGTAAAATCAAATTATAACAGTCATTTTATTTAGACGGAGACAATTCTAACAAATTTTGCGATAAAATTAGTTGAAAAATACTTTAAAAAATTATTGGTTACAATTGTAAAAACCATACGCACTCCGGGTCTTTTAGGCCCTGCGCGCGTCCTCCCGGGTTAAATATTTCTGGACCTAAAAACTCAAAAATAAGATAGCTACATGCAGAAAAAATTCCTCTTTCAGAAATTCTAAAAATAATTTTCATACTCCTGTAAATAGTTGAAAAATCCGTAAAAATCCATTTATAAAATCTCATTTTATTTCCTTTCAAAGAAACAGAATTTCCAGAAATCTTTCTGAATGAGAGCAGGTGTTTTGTAATTCAGACAGCTGAGCGTCAGATAGTAGTGGCTTTTTTTAGACGACCTGTAAATATTTTCGAATGTTTAATTTATGAATTTAATTTTCGTCAATTCAAATGAAGAATATTTCGCTGATTTTAAATATTTAAATTTCTTCGCAGTCGCTCAATTACAACCTTATATATTAAATATTAATTTGTTACTTGGATGGCTTGCTCTATTTAAAAAGCAAGTATATGGAAACCACAAATTTTTTGGTACACTGTTATTTTTTAAAAAATACACCATTTAGAGGTTTTTAAGTTATGCATTGAGCAATATCCTTAAACGTTGTTTAATAATATGTAAATTTATAAAAATCCAAGTTTTCTTTTAAATAAAAAGTTGATTTAAAAAAAGAAAAAGAAACGCTGAAACGCGAATTAACTAAAATTAAGAAAAAAAAAAAAAAAACTCACAAAATGATCCTTTTGAGCTTTCAGATATATTATAACACAAGTAAATATTTTAAAGGTCAGTGAGCATGAAATACGGGGCGGTGGATTTTTTAGGGAGAGCGATCAAATATTTAAAATTGTACACGTTTTCTACCATTTCAAATGAGGGATTTTCACTAACCCCTGGAATAAATATTACTTATTTAATATAAATTTTCAGATTGTTTGTAACACTTAATATAAATTTTAAAGAGTAGGGTAGGGGGGCAATAATTATTTTAGAGAGGTATTGATCAAATATTTGAGACCGTACCGTTTTAGATGCGGATATTTCAGAGCCCTCGGATAAAAATGCATATTTAATATAGAATTTTAAAAGTGTACTCACCCGCATTTTCGAATAATAATCTCATGAAATATCTTTTTTAAGTCCAGAAACAGTTTTGTTAAGAAAAGAGTTCGCCATCTGGTGGTAGAATGTGAAACTTATCCCCCCCCCCCCTCTCTTTTTTTTACCGTGTGTGCACAGCATTTCTACTAAACGGTACCATAGGCCGGGGATTAAGTTCGAGATAAGGTCTTTCTACAACATTTTGTAGTACGAATTTCAGGTGTATTTTAGAATATTATTACGGGTCCGAGCAACGCCGGGCGACTCATCTAATAACACTATATATTTTTACCCAGATTTCTATTCCAAACAAGTGTTTCATTCTTTAAATTTAAAACTAGGGCCTAACTTATCCGTACTTAAATTGTTATGGAAAAACGAAAGGTAAATGTGAAGGTAGTGGAACACAGAGTATCTATATTCATTAGATTTCAGTTAGTTAGATATATTCTAAATTTCACTACACCTTAATTTTTCGTATTTAAATAGCTATTCTAATTTTGAAACCTAAAAGTAACTAGTTCAACGAAAAATTAAAAACAATTTGTATCAGTGACAAAACTTTCTGTTATGTAAATCAATTTATTTGCGACCAAAATTAAATGACTTTTTATTCGTTCTTGTGATATAGCTACTATGTAAATAGTAAAAAATGCAGCACAGCAGTGCTACCTGTTTGGCGATTCACACAAAACACTAATTAGCAACGATTCATGTCAAGTTCTAACTAAATCCGAAATTTGATTAGTTCTTGACATTCTAAAAAGAAATTATAGTATACACGCAGACTGATAGTTTTTAAAAACAGTCAAGTTGTGTTCAGTACTTATTAAAACGTATAAATCCGTCAAAAACCGGAAGTTGAAATTACTCTCGAATCCAATACTTTTTTGTAAAGACAGAAAAAAGGAAAGAAATAAAAAAAATCATCCCGAAAGCGTTACCATAATGAAAGATACTTTTCAAAGTGTACAAAATTAGTTCGAAATTACTCTCTCGAATCCAATCCATTTTTGTTAATTCAGAAAAAAGTAAATAAATAAATTTTTAAAAAAATCGTGCCGAAAGTGTTGCTATAATGAAAAGTGCTTTCCAAAGTGAGTAAAATTGTTACAAAAAATCTTTCTATGTTTATCAGGTCCCACCAAAATTACTTTTACCACCCTGCGTAATTTCTGGGAAATGTACCTTCTATTTGCCCACATATCCGCTTTGTTTGGAAAGCTTACTTTCCTTACGACGCATTCTTTACGGTTCGTCTTATAGGCCATAAAGTAGGCTCATTCGGCGATAGAGAAAGTTGGCATCCCGCATGACCTGATCTGCGGGTCGAAATCTGGAATGAAAAATAAAATAAAGAAGAAAAAAACAACAGATATCCTACGCTTTTACGACATTGATAACTTAAAGGGACATTGGATGATACCTGAGGTCAAATCTTCATTATATAGATATATATATTCTCTTTCACCAAAGCAAATGCTCGAAAAACTGCATTAGAACGTTATAAAAACTGAAGAAATTATGCGCAGAAAATAAATTGAACATTCTTGGAAATATTTTCTGGTACTGGCCTGTTAACAAAGTCTAATATTAAAAATTAGCAAGATTTATTAGTTTAAAAAATATGACAGATTTAAAGACAGTCATGGAAAAACTAGTATGTTGTGGTCAACACCGGAGCCTATTTAAGGAAGTCCGTGTTTATCCCATGAAATAAAAAGGGGGCCCCAAATTTACATTTCAAAACATTTTTTTAGGAGGGGGGGGGGAATTCAAGCAGCATAAAAAAAATTTCCTTGCGAAATTTTTTTTTTTATTATGTGACAATTTGTAAATCACAAACGATATTTTGGAATTCAAAAATTCTCAGGTGGAGTTCCTTGATTGTCATTTACATAATTAATTGGTTATTTAGAACTATGATTATAAGAAAATACTTTTTTATTTAGCTTTAGTACTACCGTATTTACTCGTGCATAACGTGCACTTTTTTTTGAAAACATTGAGGCAAAACTCGTAGGTGGGCGTTATACACGGAATAACTTTTTACTGCTTGACGTAATCACACGATATACATATAAATTAAGAAATGTATTCAAAGAAGACGTTAAAAATAGGGAAAATCTTACTTAATAGAAATATTGCTGTATCTTTATTTCACGCCTTGCACTTTTGTTTATAGAAAAATGCTGGTAACGTTATTTAAACACTAATAAGCAATTATCATTGCCCTCACTCAGTATTATCCCCCGTCATGCGCTCCCTACCTGAAGTCTAAAAATGTAATTTCGTCTTGTTTTCTGGCCTAAAGCAGTGTTTGTTTCGACTTTGTTTACTTAAATTGCTTTGGCCATCCAATTACAGTCGAGTCTCTATATAACGAAATCCACCGTTCCAGTAAAAAATTCATTATATAGAGAAATTCGATGTATAGAGAATGATGTTAAAAAATCGTATTTAATGTGTAAAATTTGAACAAGTATTATTTTTGATCATTTGAATTAAGAATTTGAAATGTTTAAGAGTAAATATTAACCTAACATTTCATTTCTTAATTATTTCAAAAAAGAGTTCAGACATTTATTTGAAAGCTTAATGAAAATCAAATAATAGCCTTGCATTAATTTCAGGCGAAGAAATCTGTAATTTTTTTGTTGTTTTGATTTTAAAATTGTTACGCTCTCAAAAAAAAAAAAAAAAAAAAAAAAAAAAAAAAAAAAAGCTTAAATTTTAGCATGAAAAATTTTAGTTAACATTTTTCTCCATTTGAAGGTTTCTCTTATGTACCTCTCACTGGTTCCTCTCTTACTTGTGTACCAATCCAACTGACTCTGTTTTGTGAAAGATGTGAAAAGGTGTGTGGGAGATGGGAGGAATTCATTGGATTTAAAGAACAAGGAGAGATGTAATATATATAAAAAAAAACCCTCAGCACTGACGATAAATCAAAAATAAATGATGGAAAATTGATTCCATATGATTTCGAAGCTTTTTTAAAACTGAATAATTTAAGACTAATTTATGAAAAAATTCGTTATACGGAGTTAGATATTTCGCTATATAGAGACTGTTTTTATTGTAATTATGTGAAAAGGAGACCGTTCCTTCTAAAAATTCGTTATATAGAGAAATTCGATGTATGGAGTTTCGTTATAGAGAGACTCGACTGTATTTGCATATCAAATTTATGGTGCGCGTTATATACGAGATTTAAAAAAAATCGTCATTTTTCCTTCTAAAGTAAGGGATGCGCGTTATACACGAGTAAATACGGTATTTACAGTTAATTACTTGACACTTTGATGGTAAAATTCCAAATTATTTAAGTGTACGAAACATAAATTTAGTAAATAAAATAGCAAGTGTTATAGTGATAGGAGGGGGAGGGGCTGTGTAACGCCGGACTCAACGCCACCTATCGCACATATTTGAAAGTAAAATCAAGAATTTAAGAAAAACAAACTTCTGTCATCATTCATTACTGTCGTACAAGAATTTCTTTAACAGCTGTCATAGTTTCAAAGTTATTGAATTTAAAAACAGTCAGTTCATTTTTTGACACACGTAACATAACTTTTTGCTAAATCGATGTATATATATCGTGTAACTAAAGTGGACTGACTGATTTTAAAATTGAAAAAATGACAACTATTGACAGCTTTGAAAAAATGACAATTATTAAGGAAATTCTTGCAAGAAAGTAATGTACGATGCTTTATTATGATTCCTGATTTAATTTCAATTAATAGCGATACATGACGCTGTAAGCAGTTGGCGCTGAATATAGGCAGAAATATTTGCAAGGCAGTAATAGTGGGAATAACGGAGATCAAAGGTACAGCGTGGGATAAAATCTCCGATAAAAAAATGTTCTTGATTTCTCAATTCTAAATTTAGTCTGCATAGTTGTGTATGGTATTATTTTTTATTCCAAATTTGACACCAACGATATCCGAATATATTCTTTCACACCGACTTTTATGATTTGCAAAAAAATTCTAATGGGATGGTTAAAATTGAAGATTATTTTCAGGTCCAGTGTTAAAAAGTGCATAAAAATCCGTTATCAAAAATTTAAAAACATAACCACCTCTTCCTTTATCTTATAGTATCCAATTTTTGTTGTTTTTTTTAACTTTGAAAATTTATGCTTTGCGAGAAATCTTGACAGGATGTTTAAAAATTAACGTAGTTTTCATATTCAATGCTAAAAAATACATTACAAGTTAAAAAACACTATCATTGCAGTCTTGTGTTATCACGAAAAACACGAAAAAAAATATTTAAATAATAAAATACTTTTATTTTTGAAATTGATTTTTCAAAACAAACATTTTTAAAATTCCTGGCAACGCCGGGCACATAATCAGTTTTAAATATAGGTAAGCATACCTTTATTATTTCGATTCGTCAAAAGATTATTTAGTACTCAAAACTGTATTTCGTGGCATCGCTATCCACTTGGGTATAATTTGATATGTTTTTAGATTGTTCAACAGAATGGGGGGACATGGGTTATTTGAACAATAGCTTCAGGGGAGTAGAGATTTAGAGGATACCCGTTCATACGCGCATTTAAATTTAAATAGCCGGTTTTGAGTTTTCGGGGTCATTCAAAGCTTTTTCTGAAAAATAAAAATATATGCGTTTGGTCAAAAAGCTCCAAACCCTTTTAAAGGGGAAGCCTGGTAAATTTAAATTCTTTAGAATTTGTAAAGGGATTCACAAGAATACAATGGTGTGTGGCTTTGAGACCACGGTGGTGCCCTTTTTTACTCTCAAAAGAATTGATAATAATAAAAAAATGAATAGATTCAAGTCTACCACATACCAAAGATTTTTAACTTTCATGCATTTGCCCTTTACTCAGATCATTTTAGCTGAAAAAAATGTTTTCTACCTTTAAAAAAAAAATGTAGAATAAATGTTAATAAAATAAATAAATAGGATTGATTTGTTTCTTCATTCTGTGTTATTTCTGCAATTTTGATGTTGTTGTGTTCAAAATAAATAAAACATTGCTATAATTATATAAATTGTTTGTTTTTCTATTTAGTCAAGTATTAAATATTTTTAAAAATATTTTATTTAGAATACTTATTTGATAATTTTAGTGAGATTGGTCTTTTTATGTTTTAACAAACTGAAATGTTATAAACTTTTGACCTTTACAATGCAGCACTTACATACTAACAGATGCATTTATGATGCTATTTTTTTTTTTCCTTACTCGAATAATTAGATATATATGTATATATAATCCCAAAATGTTGCATAGATTGCAATATGCTTGACACATTATCTTTTCAGGATTATTTTTCCTTATTCTCCTCCTCTTCAAATATACAGCCGGCTCTCGTTTATTGGAAATCGGATAAATCGAATCTTCGTTTAATTCGAACTAGACATGAAGTTCCGAAATTTTCAATAGCAGAATAACGTTTAAAACTTTCACTAATTCGAACCTATTTTCTCTTGACTTCGTTTAATTCGAACTAACGAGATTTCCATTTTTCATTTTTCCTTACTTTCTCCCGGACGTCAGATCCTTGAAATAACTTTCTTTCTCTCATTTTCGCCAGAATTGTTCTTAACAAGTATACATATAGTATACCATGCATTTGATATCTGCTTTTTTAGTGCCCCGTTTCTCCATCAATGACAACTCCATCTCATCTTCGTTTCTGCTTGTTCCTAATCCATTAATTAGTCTATGTATTTATATCTTTTAATTTAATATTGAGTCATATTCTAATGATAAAAACCGAAATATATATAAAAAATACTATAATATTAATTTATTTGTAATAGTACCCCTTTAAACCTATTTCCCTGTCATACTTTCCATAATTCGAACTCTGGATAATTCGAACATTTCTTGTGGTCTCGATAAGTTCGAATTAACGAGATCCTACTGTAGTTTCAAACTCTGTGATCATATTTCCTTGTACTAGATGATAAAATAAGAATTTATAGTTTAAGAAGACAAAAATCTCCATGTGAAACATGCGCTAAAAATTAATATCTAGACAATCAGCTATATTAATACCATGCATAGAAGTATTAACATAAAAATACCCTTAATATGACAAGGGGCCTCTTGCTCCTGTGAACTACACTCGGCAATTCCCTTTTAAAATTTATAGGCTCTAAAAACTTACTAATGCTTCTTGTTTTAAAATTTTTACCCGGTTGAAGAAAATTGAACGAAACTATCACGAACGGCGGGGATTTTCTGTAATTGGATTGTCGTGCATTTCCGTTTGAAAAAAGCCTTTTTTGGCTTTCAGTGACTTCATTCACCGCTGTTGAGACAGTTAATAACGTGTTTTGGAATTTATAAGATCAATAACACAATTGAAATCAGCTTATAAAGTCACTGCTTTTCGGAATTTTATAATGATGCCATAGAAAATATTTTTCCTTTGAGTTAGAGCTTACCAAACTCCGTCAGGTTGGGAATATCATTCAAAATGGCGGTGTTGAAAATCACTGTGCTTTGAAATTTTATACTGATATTTTATGCTTAGCTTGAGTTTTAGGCGTTTTCAGATACACGAATAACTTATGCATAAATTCTTTTCTCTATTTTAATGCTTCATAATGCATATTTTCATGTTACTTTTAAAATTCAAATTGTTTATGTTCATTAATAAATATGTAGTTTTTTTAGTTTGTATTTTTTGAATAGTTATTCGTATAAAATAACTCTAAAATATTTTACGCATGTATTTAAATGTATTTATGATGCATCAAATTATGAAATGTATGAATAAATTTGCTAACCAAACTTTTATGTCATGTGATGAACACTGTGATGTTACACGAATATTATCCATAAGAAAATCATTTAAAATGTATCTTTTTAATATATGATTAATTTTCATCATTAAATGGATTTCACGTTCCTTTCTTGTATTTAGTGTATAATATTACAATAGAAATAATAAAAAAAATTGTAAAAAAAAAAATCTAATGCAGCTTTCAATTTAAAAAGAAAAAAAAAAGTTTTTTCTCTAAATGATTTTGATATTTACTAATAATATGTGTATGGCCAATTTAATATTAATGAAGACATTCTTTAAAACTTTTCTGCAAATGTTAATAGGGATTTTTCATGTTCAATTTTGCAGACAGGAAAATAAAATATATTTTATTAAATTTCCCAAACACATAATAACAATAATAATAATAAGTTATAGAATGTAAACTTTTTTTTTTCTTTCAAAAACATTATTGATCAAGATTTGGAAGCAATCTGTCTTAATTATCTATTCCGTATTGTATTTTTTAATAACGGAATTTTAAAATATAATGCTAATTTATTATATTTTTTAGCGATTTAATTTTATTTTAAAATGCTTTCATAATCATGCTTAAACAAAATGAGAAAATATTTTATTATTATTTTGTCTATCTATTTCAAACTTAAAAATAACTTCAATGTGTGTCTTATCAAAATAACTAAAGCTAAAAGGTCATAAAATAATAAATGTGACAGGATAATTTTTATTAATGTTCAATTAATTTTGTATGGAAAATTATTCATAAAGAACATTTTTAGCTGAAGGCCAAATATCAATCATACATCGCTGTTTTATGTCTTGTCAATTGCATTTTCCCTACCGTCATATATTATTGACCAAATTTCTATTAATTAATGAGTTTCAGAAAATATCTGTTTTTAATCATGTGATGTTGTTGACCCGCAAAATAGTTGCCTAGTTTAGCTTTTTTTTTTTTTTTTTTTTTTTTTTTTTTGATATTTTATATTTATACCAGAAGTTTCGGAATCTAAGTTTTTGATTATTTAACGGCAGAACTTTGGTGAATATATATAAAAAAAAGTTTTTTATTATTTATCCGTAATAAAATCAAAATTTAAAAATTTATACCAATAAGGCCAAGCTCTTACTCTTAAAATTCCCACCCTTAGGCACTGTTACCGATTCAGTGTAATCTTTTTAATTCAAAATATTTACAGAAATTATGGTAATGACGGATATTCCGCAATTAAATAAAGCGGAGAGCACTGTTCATAATTCCTGGTTGATCTTTAAATAAATAAATAAAATACTAAATTAGCGATGTGAATACTCGTAACCTATCAACAAAACTGTTAAGAAATACTTCTTTGCCCTTTTTATTTTTAATTCTAAAATAACATCTTTTTTTAAATTTCAATGTTTATACACACAATATTTTGGGTAAGAAATATTTTATTTTCTTCACAAAATCAAAGTGCACAAGTTTTAAAAATAAATGAAAAAATACAAATACTAAACCAGTATACTGATCCAGTATCCTGATGTGTGTCATGTGCAAAAAATTCTTGACCCGCCTAATATAAGGGTTTAAATAAGTATAGCAATTTTATGACCTCTACAATGAAAAAAGGCAATATTTCGTACGAATCACAAAAAAAAAAAAAAAAAAAAAAAAACAAGAAATAGTAATTGTAATGTGTATAGGTATAGAATAATAGTCAAAACCCATAAAAACTGCAATGATAATTTTAAAAATATATCATTATCAAAATCAAAACATAACTTTATAATCAGTGAGATTTCTGACATCAATATTTTTCCGATGAGGGTATCTAAATCAAGATTAAAACTGGCTAATTTTAACTTCTAGTTACTTTCTACTCGTAATTCGTTTCTGTACTACATATATTTTTTTTTTTAACAGCAAAGTATAAAAAGGATGTTCTTAGAAATCAAGGACCACAAAGCTGATATAGATTTTTTTGTTCGTATATTCATCTAGAAGGAAATTAAGGATTTCCCCCAGAAATATTATTTGGTGTTGAAATTGTTATACTTTTTAAACTATAAAATAAAAAGTATTTTTATGATAATCCTCGTTTGCTCGTAACCCATCAAAACATATAGCGCGATCCATAGATTGGGAACCACTGAAACACAAATAAAGTTGTTAAAATTTCTATTTCTAAGCTATACAATTACTGAATTCTTTTATGTATTTAAGTATATTTTCTTTTCTTTCTTTCTTTTCTTTTTTTCATTCCATCTTTTTTTTTTTTCTTTCAAAAATAGAAATATTTTAAGTTATTTTATATAATGACTTCTCTCACTCAAAAGTAGAAGTAGTAGAAGAGTTTGAAAAAAAGGTTTCTGTATGAAGAATATAACAAATTAATGAACTAATCGAATGAAAAGTACATTTTAATAGATTTTATATCAACTGAAGGTTTTTAATTGGGCGTAATAACTGTTGATTCAATATTTAGTGCACAGTTTAAAGCTAAATTTTCTCCAAAGATTTTCTTTAATTTCTCTCTATTCTGGACTTATTTTATTTGAAGTTAGATAACTGGACATATGAACAAGTTTATAAAACACAGCCCAAATACATGTGCACACAAATGTATATTAAATATTTTTATGCAGTTTATTAGTTTAAAAACATTTCGTAATCACCTTCGTCTGTCTTTATTCAAATTTTTAGTTTTATACGAACGATAGATTTCCGTAGCCATTGCCAACAAGCATACACATACAAAAAAAGACTTTTTTTTTAACTAATAAAGTAAAACAGCTCATTCTGATTATAACGTATTTCCAGGGCTATCGCTAAGACTTTTTATTGGTGGGGGATAAGACTTTAAATTGCCAAGTCTAATTTTCATATTTGCCAACTTGTTTTATAATTTTGCCAAGTTACCACTCTTAGAAAATGTAATACAGTTTTTATTTGTAAAATGTTTAATAATATTTTTAATTAGAGTTGTAACTTTTGCAAATTCTATCAAAAATAGGAAATGTACTAAAATTTTTATTAAAATTTTAATTAAATTTGCCAAGTGTAACAACATTTGCGAATGTTTGAGGGGGGAGCCTCCCCCTGTCCCCCCCCCCTTAGTATTTCATTCGTAAAAAGTGTCTGTAAACCTCAATTTAAAAAATTGTTTTCTCAAATTTATCAAACGAACGATATTATATTTAACTTAAAACTATTGTAAATATATATTTTTTTGATTCCCCAGTCAGGACTGTTTTACCTCAACTCATCCAGAAAATAATCAAAATTAGCTTCTAAATGAAAAAAAAAAAAAAATAATAACTCCGAAAATCAGCAGCCAGATATACACAAGCATAAAGGAAAAAAAAAAAAGCTTCTTGTGCATTTTTTATTCACTTGAAAAAAGACATTAATCACTCCAAACTTTCTACTGTTCCGTTTTGACCTAAGTTTCATTAATTTTACGCGCGAGCCTCTTTTTAATTATACTTTAAATTAACATTTGAAAAGGAAAATAGATGCAAGATAAGAGGAGGGAGGGGGGGGGGAATTGAACTCCACTCCTTAGCGATATTTTTTTTTCTCTTCGTTAAATTATGAATCCGGTTCTTAAAAAGGTCGTGTTACTAAAAAGTAAGTGATGAATGTATTTGTCACTACTGCTGAGATTTCTGAACGATGTTTTTTTTTTTCCTTTTATTGTGTTTTGAATAAGCCCCAACGTTCATTGTAAGTTTGTATTGTAAGGTCTGGTTAAAAAGAATTTGCAAGTAAAACTGTCTTTTGTTAGTGCTTTCTTTTGATGATATGTTCATTTCGCTTGTCATAATAACATTGTTTGATCCCAGTGAAAAGTTAATTCGCTTTGTATTCATTTGGATTCAAATTTGGTTGTAGAGGTTGGAAAAACAACTACCATGGTGTAGTGAACAGTGAACTACAACTATAATCACTTTATGGGAAATGCAGTTAATTACAACTACAACTACTTGTTTTAAAACTAGCGACTACAAATTGCTTTTCAAAAGTAGTCGCTGCTTCGCTACTTTCACCAGACTTTGCCAAAAGGATTAGCGTCTTAATTTTTCAAGATGGCGGGGAAATGTGATTATTAAATATTTATAAAAATTATACAACAAGCATTTACTTATATTATAAATAATACACGTGGCATAGGAATTAAATATTTCCAATTGAGCGAAGAAATGCCCAAGCCGGTAATCGAACCCAGATCCTCGGCGTCCAGGGATAATGCTTTACCGTTTAAGCTAACAGGGACAACAACAAGCGAACATATTTCTTTTAGATAACCTTATTGGTAATAACATACGGTCTGTTATGATAACCTTATTGGTAATAACATCTAGTTTATCAGTAGAACAGAACAGGATTTTGTTGAGCTGTCTATATATTACAGGCCAAATGTTATTCCCAATAACGTTATCTGAACGTTCACTGGTTGTCGGAACAGTCTGATTGAACAGTAAAGCATTGGCTTAAAACCAAGATTCCCAACCTAATCACTTTTTTGCTCATTTGAACATATTCAATTCGTATGATAACTTTACCAATCAGTTTGATTATGTTAAATTGATAGCTTATATATGTCATTTCAAAAAATAATTGTGATGTTTATATACATATGCATTTTTATGTATATTATGTATATATGTGTGTGTAAATAATTATACATGTATGCATCTTACATACATATATAAATAAATATACATGTATGCATCTTACATACATATATAAATAAATATTATATACTTATATACATATTTATAATTTTATGTATTTCATATTTTTTACATTTATTATATTTGGTGCATTTTATTATATATGTTCCCCTGCAATATGCTAACTGCAAAAAAATAGACAAAAATAACTATATATGGTTTAGGTCGAGTTAGAAAGTATGGTTTAAGTCTATTGTATCAAAGCAATCTCAGAGACTGAAGGTCACAATAACCACATAGAAGCATTTATCGAAGGAAAAAACTAGAGAAATCTAGCGGCACAGAATATAGGGCTTTTCCCAAATACAATATACACAGGGGGTATTAAAAATTAAGAAAGATAATACACAAGAAAATGTTTTGTGTTGCCTCCAAACTGTTGGTTTATATACATTACAAATTTTCTAACTAAGGAGATATAAGCAATACAAAAATTGTGTATGTGTAGTTACATAAAAAAACAGCTAAATAACTGCTTATATTCTAGGGATACGTGAAAACGATAACGAAGTAGTATATATATACAAGCGATATAACGTGGTACTACTATTATATATAACATATTTATGCATAACTATATACAGCAGTAATTTCATTTACTATCTTTAATTCGCAAATAGTTGCACACAACACATCCTATAACTTTATATAGCACATAAAAGAGGGATATGCATTTATATGCATTTATGGATATGCATTTATATCCCCCCGTCCAATATCTCCTCGATGTGGTCGAAAATTTTCTCTTTATAAAATATTTGTTTCAAAATGATTTAGGGTCTACATTTATTGCATCTCGAATTAAATTTTGCTTGGAGATTGTTTAAATGCGATGAACAAAATTAGAAACATTAGATTATTTAGTAAATTTTAATGCTTTGCAATTCCGCCAATGAAGACAACATATGTAATAAATTTATTTTTTAATTATAAGTTCTAATACATTTTTAATTTAATACATTTATTTTAGATTATCCACTAACAAAAGTAAAAAAATGATTGATACGAAAAATGCCCATAATTATACTCAAATAAAGTTTTGAAATTCATTAAAAATCAATATTTTATTTTAGTTGCGTACCAGGACACATTTAATACACAAATACATAATATATACTCAAATATACAATATATACATAAATAGATAAGCATCTAGAAACATAGTGGATTTTAAAGTTGTAAACTTTATACGTAATTGTTTGTACTACTATATCAAAATTAATTTGTGTTTTCTGGAAAACTGCATTTGTCATAAGTATACGTTTACGAGAAACATCACTTCTTAAAAAGTTTTTGAGATATCGAAATAAACTTTTGTCCCGAGGTTCTGCTCATCTATTGGTAGGTTATGAAGCAAAACATAGCTTGTATGTTTGTATATATTAACTACACTACATGGTCATTGATTACGTCCACTTGCGATTTTAGACATTTTGTTAAATATCTAGAAAAACACATGAGGAATTATAATGAAACTCTAAGTGTATAAATATAATAGTACAAGTCATACATTTTCGTGAAGATTTTTTCCCGAAATTCTATAGCGGACCGTCAATAAATTAAAAAAGAATTAATATATTTTGGATAACCCTGTCAAAACTAATGTAACAAAAGCGCTCAAACTGTATATTATGATTAAGTGGCTTATTGTAATTAACTGTGTTAATTTTTATGTCGATAGGATGTATACTCGTAGAAAAATTGAGGTTTTTATAAAAACATTCCCAGATTTTTCCTAGATTTTTTCTTATAATTTGCAGAGTTCTTAATATAAAAAAATGTACTTTTCTGAAAACATAACAAACAACATTGTGCACAATATCCTGTAATCAGAATTAAAAAATAATAAAAATTGTATGAAAAATGAGTTGGTTTATTAAATAATTTTTCATTGCGCATGCGTCAACGATATCAAAAATTCATTTGCATATTATGTTAGCTAAATGTATAGATCATCTTTTTTGAAAGTCTCAAAATCATAGCTTGAAAATTCTGAAAGTTATCATCTATAGAATAGACACAAAATCCATTGTTCCCAAAATGAAGCGCCCCACCAGTGGCCGAGAGGTTCTGACCTCAAACCAGTCACCTACCAGTGCTGGGTTCGAACCCAATCGCGACCGTCGGCCTAGCCGTTCGAAGTTTTCCGTGGTTTTCTTCGAACCTTGCGTAAATACGGGTTAGGTTCCCTTAGAAAGACCCCCACGGAGGGCAACCCACCCCATAGGGCCTATATCCCATAGCGTAGATAATCGGCCGACAAAAATACACCACCCAAAATGAAGCAAAAAAAAAAAAAAATGAAGGGTTTTATACAAATGTAGTAAGTACGTCCCATATTGTGCATTCTATATTGACACTAATCAATGAATATCTGGATACAACCCCTCTTGTTTTTGCTTCGTTTTGGGAATAACGGATTTTCAACTTTTCCTAATGACGATTATTTTCAGAATTTTCAAGCTATAATTTTGAGACTTTCACAAAAGTTGCTCTATACAATTAGCTAACATAATATGCAAATGAAATTTTGATATCGTTGACGCATGCACAGTGAAAAATTATTTAGTAAACCTACTCATTTTTCATACAATTTTTAATATTTTTTAATTCTGATTACGGAATATTGTGTGCAATGTTGTTTGTCATATTTTCTGAAAATAATATTATTTTATATTAAGAACTCTGCAAATTAT
Organism: Maratus speculifer; assembly: GCA_964019185.1. Taxonomy (NCBI): domain Eukaryota; kingdom Metazoa; phylum Arthropoda; class Arachnida; order Araneae; family Salticidae; genus Maratus; species Maratus speculifer. The sequence continues at coordinate 389,668,590 of OZ025292.1, read as the reverse complement.
AAGCAAAAATCTCGGAAAATTTTGGGATTGTTTTTATAAAAATCTTAATTTTTCTACAAATCCTATCGGCATAAAAATTAACACAGTTAATTATAATAAGCCACTTAACTCATAATCTACAGTTTGAGCGATTTTGCTACATTAATTTTGACAGGGTTATCCAAAATATATTCATTCTTTTTTCATTTATTGACTGTCACCCAAAGAGTTTCGGGAAAAAATCTTCACGGAAATGTATGACTTTACTATTATATTGATATACACAGAAAGTTTCAGGATAATTCCTCATGTATTTTTCTAGAAATTTAACAAAATGTCTAAAATCGCAAGCGGCGTTCATCAATGGCCATGTAGTGTAGCAGCCTTCGCTCGCTATGCTGGTCTGTTTTGCTATAAGAATCTTGATTCAAACGAAATACATCTAGTAAAGATTTTTTTTTAAACTTAATATCTAATCAAATCTCCATAATTGCTGTCTTATTCTTAATCTTATAATTTTACATTATCGTGTCAAAGACGATGTTGGCGACATAAAAGTCAAAACAGCTCTAAAATGACTAAGGTTCCTACGTTTAACTATTTTTTTAGAAGGTGTGTTACTTTGAATTTCTCGCTTCTACCTAAACCGGGTGCTGAGGTATGGCGAAATATCCTAAACGTGCGCCCATTAAAACCCGCTTAGGTGGAAATTTCTAAAATAGATAAAATGCATGTTTAAGTTTATTTTAGTAAACACGGTAACCTAAAATTCATGTCTCTATCTAAAACTGCAGCTGAGGTGGGTGCATGACATTTTGGGTCCCGCCACTTCGGTCCCGACGTTTCGGTCCCGAGACATTTCGGTCTCGAGACAATTCGGTTCCGAGACATTTCGGTCTCGAGACAATTCGGTTCCGAGACAATTCGTCCCCGAGACATTTTGGTCCCTGGCCATTTCGGTCAACAGCCATTTTGGTCCCTTGCCATTCCGGTCCTTAGTCATTTCGGTCCCTTTCTATTTCTTTGGTCACCACCTTGTAACTCGGATTCTTACCAAGGGATATAAGTTCAACATTATTTGGGCCTTTTTTATATTTTTTTAATTCTCTCCCTCTCCCTCCCTCTCCCGAAATTTTATAAAAAGTTAATATAAAAATCCGATAAATTTAAACTTATATACTCGTGATAATGTAATTACAGCGAGCTAAAAATTTTGTTTGATTAAACAATGTGATATAAGTTTAGGGGACATTGTCTTTTGCTTTAATCATTAGTATTATTTAACAGAATAAATATTTTAAGTTTTATTATCTATTATTAGCGTTAGCATTTTATATATACTACTATAAACTGCCATAAATATTTTTTGGCTGCTTACAACCTTTATATGATTGTTAATTACATAATAAAAAACTGTGCTTATTTTTTTTCTTCTTTTCGTTAGTTTAATAATAAATATCTTTAATAATTTAATTAGACACTTATTAGACACAAGTTATATTATTCCTCAAATCACCCCTCTACACCCTCTTCTTTAATAATTCAGGATTGAGATATATTTTTTGAAGAACTTTTTTTTTTCTTTTTCTTTATTTTATATAATACAAATTTTTATCTTATAAATTTGTTTTCATAAGTAACTTTTCATTATAAACATAAAGAAAGCAAAAGTGATTTCGTAACTAGGCATGCTATGAAAAATTTTTGTTTTCAGAAATTTACCTCCACCACTTTTTTTTTTTTAATAATAATAATTGTCGATTCCATTTTTTAACAGTCTTTTCACCCCATAAAGACAATTTTTGTGAACTAATTTTATTGAAACTGGGCCTTCTTCATTCTAATAAGATCATTATTTTTTAATTTACTGTAATAATGTAATTATTATTTTAAATAATTTTATTTTCAATTTTTAACTGGCAAAACTAAGCTTTTTATTTATTTATTTATTTATTTATTATCTTTTCGCTCCCATTTTCTCAGAATTTTTTTTAGTATTTTAGTTAATTTTTAATTATATTAATTGTTTTAAATTTCTGTAACTTTAAATAAATAAGAAAAAACAGGTAAAAGATAAATTTCAGTTTATAACTACTTTAAAATATAATGATGCATTGAATAAAAAAATAGATTATGTATTGAGTTTATTTTAAAGTAAAATTTGTCGTGTATATTAATAATATTACAAATTTATAAACATTTTTAATAAAATATTATGTTGATTTTTATATTGAAATTATTAACTGTTTTCAGAATTAGGATTACTAATTACTATTAGGTTTATCATACGAAATTTGTGTGGTAATACTTGCGTTTGGTTTTCGGGCATTTATACACATCATACTACAATTTCATGGCCTTCAGTTAAAAAACTCTACAATGTTCCCTATAAAATTATGTTATGTTTCGCAAAATTTTCAACTTGCAGGACAAGGGTCCGAAATGTCTTGGGACCAAAATGTCTTGAAACGTTGAAACCGAAATGGTTAGGGACCGAAATATCTTGAGTCCGAAATGGCTAGGGAACGAAATGTATTGATACCAAAATGGCCAGGGACCGAAATGTCTTGTGACCGAAATGTCACGGGGTCGAAGTGTCTCGGGACCGAAATGTCATGCTTGCAGCTGAGGTATGACAGAATGGCCTAAATTTTCCTACCTCTTTTTAATCCTTTTGGACGGTAGGGATTTCTAAAATCGCTGGAATACATTTTTAATAATTTTTCAATAAGTTTTTAATCAAGAATTTTATGCTTCTACCTTAAAACTGTTTCCAGGATATGGCTAGTAATGGGCGATTCTCGTAAATTTATCAATCGAAAAAACTCATCATCATAAAAAACACAATCGATACAGCCATTTCCGGGAATCTAGAAATCAAGATGTCCTAAATTTGATCATTAAAATAATTATTTTTAAATGTTTATGAAGGATTTTAGTAAATATATGGTATCTAACTTTAATTTAAATTACAATGTTTGACAGAAATTTCATAATATTTTTAAAAAAACCGTTGAGGTAAGCACATATTTTAAGTATAAATTTGGCAATTATGCGAGTTGTTTAACAAACAATCCCAAATATGAAAAATTATGTAATTAGTTCCTGTAGGTTACATTTTAAAAACTTGTAAGCATTTAACATTTAATGCGAAATGCTGTAAGACAACAATGTAATAACTAAAGTATATAAATGATCGATGAAAATAACAAAAAAAGGTACCACATTTTTTAACCATAATTAGACTGAAATTTTTATGCATAATTGGCGCAAGTCACATTGAACTGACTAAATTAGTTGCTCACGAGAGAAAGCGTCTTAAACTTTAATAATGAAAAAAATAAAATATATTTTAATGATATATTGCTCTTCATGAGCATCACATTATCTTGGTGGAAGAATGCTACAAACGAGAGGAAAATGAAAGCCCTTCATGTTTTGAAAAATGTGTATTTCTATAGAAAGCAATTAGTCATTTTGTTAATTATGGCTTCCGTTGTGAATAATTAGCAGAGGTCGTCAGCGCTTCAGGTATACAAAGAAAACAAGGTCGTAAGTTACAATCTTTTTCAGTACATTTGAAAACTGGCGAATAAGAAGTAACAAGCTAGTTCATGACTGAAAGGTGTAAAAGACAAGCCTTATTAATCTGCTTGGATGTTTTAAAAATATGTTTCCCTTTATTTCCCTTTTTATAAAAATAAAAACTTAAAAATTATAAGCATAGTTGGTACAGTTACGTGTACGTAACTACTGTATAAATGTTTATTTATTTATTTTTCATTCAATTTACAGTATAAATAGATATAAAAAATGATTATCCGTTACTAAATAAGTTTTTTTTTTTTAACTCTTCTCTAACCTATAATATGACTATAGTACAACCCATGATAATATGCCCCCTAAGCATTAAAGTTTTATTGCAATATAAATATTATTAAAAGTAATATAATTCTATGTATTTAATGCATTGAATAATGATTAATGCTCTCAAATTAATATTAATAAATAGGTTTTTAGATAATGTTGAAAGGATGTGATTTTTTTTCAGCATTTAAAACAAAGTACAGATAAAACAACATTATAATTTTATCCTTTTTCTAGATTGTCAGAGGTTGTCCAGACCAGATATAATATTTCCTACTTATAAGTTTCACAAAATAAAATGTGTTTAATAAATTAGGAAATGAAAAACTAATCATTAAAAAATCTACATTAATAGCAAATATGTTTTTTTTTTTTTTTTTTTTTTTTTTTTTAATTTAACATTTTGAAATTTGATAGTTAGATTTTTTTGTAATCATTATAGTCATTCAGTGCATCAAATACGGCTTAAGAAAAAAGGAAAATATATAATACATGTATTATTTTTTTTTCACTCAGTTATACAAAAATTTTGCACACATAATTAATATATTTTCTAAGTAAATTAAACAATTTTACTAAAAAGTTAGCGTTATTAATTAAATTATTAATTAAAATGGATTAATTAATCTCTGCAATAAAAAATGCTCCATGCGCATGAAATTTGACTTACCGTATATATTCGTGTATAAGTCGAGGAATTTCTGACATTTTTTGGTAAGCAAATTGGGGGGTGGGGGGATCGAATTATATACTAGTCAGTTAAAAATAAAAAGAAAAGTTTTGAATACTGCAAAATTCTGGCTTTTTATGTGTATGTATAACAAAATAATATATAAAATATATAAATAATAATACTTATCATTAAAAAAATTACTGATTTCTTTTTGTTTACTTACTACTTTTTCGCATTGTTAAGTGGCACCTTTGATTTGATTTTGTGCGAAGTTAGGGGGTCGACTTAATACAAGGGTTTTTTATTTACTTCATAATTTACATTCGAAAGTTAGGGGTTCGACTTATACACGAGTACATGCGATAATGTTTAGTCAAATGCTTTTATAATATTGCAAAAAGAGTTGTTACGCATTTTAAAATTATATAAATATATTGAGAAAAAAAATAATATTCTTAGAATACAGGATTCGTTCGCGCACCGATATTTTCCAGGGGAAATATCAGTATTTTTGTATAAAACAATATATGTGATTCAAACTCAAGCAGTTTTGTTTTATTTAAAGACGGATTTATATATATATATATATATATATATATATATATATAAATACTGGTACCGGAGAATTTACTGGTCTGAAAATTTCAGGACCCACGCGAACGCTGCAATATTTACATGTTCATAAAATTTCATTGAAACAGTTATATAACTACTAAAATTTCCTTTTATGCATAGTAATAAGAAGTTTTATAATACAGCGTAATTGCATTACGATACTATTTAATACTGTCAAAATTAGATACAAAATAAGATGCATGGAACATTTTGAATGTACTAATTCGATTTAAATTTTTATTTTTATTAATCTCAGATACGTCGTAGAAATTTGAAATGCTTGTAACGAAATATTTCGTTGCGATTGTATGCAGTTTTTTGCTAAAGATACAGTTAAGATTCTAAATCAAATAAAATAAATCGACTTTTAAGTCAATTTTTATCCATCCGAAGATTTACGGTATATTTAAAAGTTGTTATCTAAAGTTATCCAATGAATTGATTAATTTCAAAACGATTATCCATTTTTTCTATAAAAAATGGTAAGTAAAAAGTAAAAAAACTTATCAGATCATTTTTAAAAAAACAAAATACGTAACGCCTAAGTACTATGAAAATATAAGTAATTTGTATAAGAGCTTCCATCACAAATCAACGAATTCTTCTATTAGAAAAACAGATGACTGACACATATAAATAAATAAGTTGACTTAGAAATTAGTGAGAAATAACGTATTTTTTCACTTGAATATCAGCATTTCCGTGTGATAAAGAAACTAAAAGAATTATCACAAAAATTGCTATTTGAAAATGCAAAGAAAATTAATCATAAGAACTGGTATTCAAAGGTAAGACCATGTTATATTTCTCAAATTTTGAGGGTGACTTTTACAAAATAACTATGAACGAGAATCAATTAAAAACTTGTTAAGGTTGCTTTTATTTCCACAGAAGCAACTCTTTGACGCGTATTTTTTTTTTTTTTTTTTTTTTTTTTTTTTTTTTCTATCCAAGCACCCTCGTCGTTCCAAGCCCAAGCTCGCACTCTGATTGGTTGTTGCTCTCGGCACTGTTTTCATGTAACTTGGCGATAATCATACTTGGCGTAGCGATAGATGGTTCCGTCGAGAGTTTGATTTCCTTCCGAACCGAGTATAAAGTAGTGCTCTCGATTATACGTTTATACGAGTATACGTATAATACGTATTATACGAAATACGGATTTGCTATACGTATAATACGGCATTGGCGTTTATACGTATAGCACAAAAGAGCATATACGGTACATCGTATATACGGATCTTATGCAAGCGGTTAAACGTATAAACGTTTAAACGTTTTTCGTTCAAGGTATGAAATTTGATTTTTTAATGTTTTTCTGCGGATTAACGACATTGAGAAATATTCGGTAGAGTACCCCCATCGCGTTTTTTTGTTCAAAGAACTATGATGTGTTTACTTAACTACTACTTGTTTTGCAGGCACTTCAAAAAATCTGAATACGTTCCTCAGTTTAGATTTTGGTTTTTTCACCAAAAAACTAAGTTATTTATTATGAAATGTCTAACATTAGTTGTGGTAGAATAAAACTATTCTTTGGAAGATCTGTGGCGCAGTACTTACTTTTTTATATTTTCTTGTATCTTTACAAGAAGAAAGCATTTAATTAATAAGGGAAAACTTTCGACGGGCTTACACGTTTTAAGGGTAAGAGAGTCCAAAAAACATGTTTTTACAAAATATCTGCCTGTGAGTTTGTGACTTTGTCTGTCTGTGTGTGACATGAGATTTGTGGACGCTCTATCTCAAAACCTAATACACAGAAATAAAAAACATATATGGGAGAGACTGGGGCACGCTTGAAAATGGGGCATATGAGAACATTGCTATTTTTCACAAGTTATTGTATGTTTTATTAGTTCAAAAAATTACCAAAGATAGTAGCACCTATAAACATTTGGAAAAAAATTGTTTAAACTCTTCGACATTTTGTTTGTCCCCAGGAGCCAAAATACTGCTTAACTGAACTCAAAAGTAAAATCTCCAACTTGCTAGTTGGAGAATAATTTTATTTATTTATTCATTAAAATAAATAAATAAATAAATAAATAAATAAATAAAATAACGTTTTAATATATATTGTGGATACTAATAAATATTTACGATAATGTTTTTTTTTTTGCTAAAATTGAAAAATGTTAAAGATTTGTCATTTTACTCTTGTGGGAGTGTGGGGCACTTATGAGGAGTGTAGTTGGAGCAGATCTGAACACGGCATTAAATTCTCCAATAATCATTCAGTTTTTCTGTTCCTTTTAGTTAACTTCATGAAAATAATGCCAGCTCCATTATCTATAATTTTATTGAAATAGAAGACATTTCTATCTTATAAACTTGATTTTGTATAGAAACTTTTACAAACATATCTGTCAGCAAATACATAAAAAGCAACAAGCTCGTTTATGTTCAATTGTAATTTAAATAAATTCAATATTTTCTAAAATGCAATAAATGTTATATATTATTTTATTTAACGGTTTTCAATACTATTTTTTATGCATCGTTAATGCAAAAAATATTTCGTTTAACAACTTTGAAAATTTTTCTATTTCATTTATTGCAAACTTGTAGTATTAGTTTACTTCCATTTCTTAAACAGCTATGTTATTTGGTGCTTTGAAAATAAAATTTTTAAACTACTGTGAAATCTTAATAATTGACTTCCACCCCCCTTTCTTTTAATAGCAAAATAAATTAAATTTGGAGGAAGTTTATAAACGGAAAACATTTTTTTATCCTTAATTTATAGGCAAATAAGGCAAATATAGGAATGAAAATCTTTCGCCTTTCGATAGATTTCCGACAAATATTATCCAAATGCTCCCTCCCTAAAATCTCTCTCAAAAAAAAAAAAAAAAAAAAAAAAAAGCCCCAAGCAAAATTTAAATTCTATTATTTTCTCAAGTTTACTTCTTTAAGCTTTTACTTTATTGCAACAATATTTTATCAATTATCTAATCCCCCCCCCCCCAAAAAAAAAAAAAAAAAAAAAACACAATCTATTTATTTTTATTTTATAATATTTTGCTTAAACATATCACTCAGAAACTAAATAAATATACATATATTTTTCTTTATGGTGAATTTAACAGATAGTACAACTAATGATTATGGTAACATATGGAAAAGATAATAAAAAAGTGTCAAATAATTATTTTTCCTTGTGTTCACATGTTGCCCTTGTGTTTACAGCTGCCCCTTCGTTGGGGCACATATGAACTTTTTTTTGAATTCATAAAACTTTTAAGAAATGTAAGAAGAGCTATAAAAAAATTAAAAAAATTACCATGCGTAAAAAAGTACTGTTTACTATATTGAGTAGTTTTGCTTATAGAAATTAACCCAATTATGAGAAAAAAGCTATGTTCACATGTGCCCCAGTCTCCCCTATATTTTCAGGTAGTGCCTGATAGAAATTGGTGCTGATTAGTTTTGTGTGTAAATCGTTCAACAGGTGGTGCTACTATGCTGTCTTTTTTACGATTTCTACACTCTTGGTCGGAATCCAGATAGATATTTCACTGTTAGTGAAACGAGATTGGCCAATCAGGAGTCTTATTTTTTGTGAACTTTTTGCAAAAGTTTTTATAAAGTATACGCTTTTTATTGCTTGATCTCTTATATATAAGACGTACTATGCGGATTCCTGTCGTAACACCACCGATTTCCAAATTATTCTCAATTCAGTGACATTTGACTGATGAAGTCTACTAATTAAATTAGATACGATACGTGGAATATACGTATACTTTAAATATACGTATTCTTAAATATACGTTTAGTTGATACGCGTTATACGTATCCGGATACGTTTAAACGTATATTCTAAAGTATCCGTATCGCAGAAAAGCGTATTATACGGATATACGTATGTCGTTTAAACGTGTAGCTGCTATACGTATCCCATCGCCAGCACTAGTATAAAGTAACTTTACTCTTACAACATTGGATTGGATGGAACGTGTCTTACTGAAAGCTGCACTCTTTAAAAGTTTTTACGCACAACTTTTTACTTTGTACTCGGTTCGGAAGGAAATCAAACTCGACGGAAGCATCTATCGCTACGCTAAGTATGATTATTAGTCCAGGCATTTGGTAAAAAATAAATGCAAGTTTTGGTGTAGTTTTGATTTTTGGTTTCCTTTATGTTTTTTGGGTCGCTGAACACGAATCTGGCATTATCCAACAAAATTTCTCCCCGGAAATACGTTTTTTTTGGTAAAAAACGTGCAAAAAACGTGGCTTTTTTCCGTTTTTTCTACATAACTTCAAAATTATGCATTTTACATAAAAGTCACCAATACATAAAGTAAAGAGCACAAAATTTCCTACATTTTATGTATTTAAGGTTTTTTTTCTCTAATATATGGTTTAGCCGTGAGAGAGCCGCAAAAATGGTTGTGAAAAGCAAAAAATTCTGAAAAACGTGAATTACAGAAACGTACGTCGATGAAACATGAAAAACAACCATTTTACGCAAATTTTCCCCGCTTAATAATACTAAATATATTATTATTGACTATATTTTATTAATCTGATGTTCATTGTTTCTTTCATAACTAAAAAATAAATAAAAATGAGCATATCTGTGATCAAAATCTTCATTTGCTATTATAAAATAACAATAGTAATAATTTCTTAATTTGACTTTTAAATAATGTAAATAAAATGACTAAAACAGGCTTTAACTGATCCCATCTACACTTTCTCCCTTGATTGAAGGGGTGCAAGTGTGAAATAACGTTGGTCAAGCGCCCCCCCCCCCCCGCATCTCATGTCCACGTTCAGTGCAACTACCCCCCCCCCTTCCCCACTAGTCTCGCCTGTGTTAGAAATATGCGTTGCACAGATCACTAGCTTATCAGGAGGACACATTCCTATCAGTTTCCATATGCAACTGCTTACTTATAACTTAGTAATTCATTGTTTGTATCTTCGTGAATATAGTGAACATCTAAAATGATTTTGCGCGATGTCGCTGTGTTTTATTTGTGACTCTCCTTTAGAAGAGGGACCGTCAGTAAAAGTTAGTCGAGATATTGCAGCTTCAATCAAGGGAAGTACAGAAAGAAAGGATGGAAAGGCAGTTTTCCTAGAGGGGAAAATCTCAGTAGATGTGCATGTTAAATGTAGAAAAGCATACGTGAATGAACGGATGATTACTGCTTACGTGAAGAAGATTGAGGAACAAAGTGCTAGCACTTCTCAAAGTTTAAGATCATCAACTCTTCAGTTTAATTTTCGAACTAATTTTTTTTATATGTGTACTGTGCATTTCGAAAGAGTTCATTGCAACACAAGCGAAAAATCCACCAAGTGAACGCAATACTGTATACAGTGTGCGACACATGGGATTCAAAAGTACAATTCTGAAAGCAGCAAGAGCTCGCAATGATGATTAAGGGCAGGCTATAATTCAGCGCATCGAACCAGTGAATGATTTGATCGCAGCAGATGCTCAATTACCACATCAAATGTTTTAAGTATATTTATGGGAAGCCGAAGATCCAAGAACAGAAGGAAGTAGTATATTTGCCGAGGCAATCGACAGAGCAATGCAAAGTATATACGATTACCTTGAAAATCATGATGACGAGTGTCAATTCTCCATGGAAGAGCTAATGAAGCATGTTACAGGGAGTTATCAACCTGATATGAGAACTGTAAAGTTTAACCTCATTGAGAGATATGGAGACGACATACTGATCACAAAGAATCAGAAAAAAAAAGTTCATTGTGTGTTTCAAGAATATAGGAGCGAAGATGCTGACCAATGCATGGTATCAGCAAACATGTAAATCTGATTGACATGAGAGGCTGCGAGTGGTTGAAGCAGCAGCAAAAATTATTTGCAAAGATATCAGATAGAAGATTTGCTTCAGGAAACTGCAACAACATCGCAGTTGTGTGTCAAGACGAAAAGTATGAGCTAGACTTTGAAGCCGATCTGGAAATAGATTGCCCACACAATGAATCCGATGACCCAATAGAATGGGAAATAGTCATGCCGCAAGCTATCAAATATTTACTATTTAAAAAAAAAACTTTTATTTTTAATATTGATAGTTATAAAAACACCCACTAATTCCATTCGTCTATTTTCTATTTTGTAGATGGCGGTGAAAAGCAGGGACCTTCAAATAAAAGAAAGCGGAAATAGTACTTTGTTTTTTAAGTAAATGTACTTACTAATGTACATAATTATTTATAATTAAATAATAATCAATAATGAATCGTCGTTTTTATTGTTAGCAACTTCATTGTAAAATATAGTCGATCATAATATCTTCAGTATCATTTAAAGTCAATCTTTGCGAAAAATGATCAGTTTTCATGTTAAATCTATGTACAATGCCATAATTCCTATTTTCCGGATTTTTTTTTTTTTTTTTTTTTTTTTTTCACACCCACATTTTGAACTTCGAGAACTTTAAGAACTGGAATCCATGAACAGCTTTTATATGTTAAAGCCTGTTTTAGTTATTTTATTTACATTATTTAAAAATCAAATTAAGAAATTATTACTATTATTATTTTGTAATAGCAAATGAAGATTTTGATCACAAATATGCTCATTTTTATTTATTTTTTAGTTATGAAAGAAACAATGAACATCAGATTAATAAAATATAGTCAATAATAATATATTTTAGTATTATTAAATGGGGAAAATTTGCGTAAAATGGTTGTTTTTCATGTTTCATCGACGTACGGTTCTGTAATTCACGTTTTTCAGAATTTTTTGCTTTTCACACCCATTTTTGCGGCTCTCTTACGGCTAAACCATTGATCAGAGAGAAAAACCTTAAATACATAAAATGTAGGAAATTTTGTGCTCTTTAATTTATGTATTGGTGACTTTTATGTAAAATGCATAATTTTGAAGTTATGTAGAAAAAACGAAAAAAAGCCACGTTTTTTGCACGTTTTTTGCCAAAAAAACGTGTTTCCGGGGAGAAATTTTGTTGGATAATGCCAGATTCGTGTTCAGCGACCCAAAAAACATAAAGAGAACTAAAAATGAAAACTACACCAAAACTTGCATTTATTTGTCCTTTTTGAGCACTTAATGCCTGGACTATATCGCCAAGTTACGTGAAAACAGTGCCGAGAGCAACAACCAATTAGAGTGCGAGCGTGGGCTTGGAACGACGAAGGTGCTTGGAAAAAAAAAAGCCTCTTTGACACATTTTTGAATTTATTTTTGCTAGGAGACGCATGAAATTGATAAGTGTTCTTATTCAGAAACAATGTGATTGAATGATGTTTTCATTTTTGGTAAAGCATTAAGTTATTGCAGAAAATAAAGGCAATCTGAGCGTTTTGAACCGAGTTCCATACATGGTACCGAATGTAAGATTTTGCGAATCTAACGGGTCAAAATTAAATTAATGAAAACTGTCGGTATTAAAGTAATAAAATTGATCTTACCAGAGATAAAATGATTAGGTACGATGAAAAAATGTATTTTCACTTATTATAGTGTATAACTTACATCATTCTCATTTCGGGATCATAAACATAACAAAAATATGTTTTGTCAATTTCATACTTTGGCATTATGCGTAGTGTTATTGCATTCAGTAAAGATTTAATGTCTGACAATTTCAAATCCTTCTGTTATGATTGATCAGTTTTAATGAACAACTTGAACTTTATTGGTGAATTACAGCCGTTTCAGTAAGAAGTAGATGACGGGTGTGAATTTAGCCTTTATAAAATTTGGTTTTCTTTATTACAGACATTTTATATATGACGAGTACAGTGGCGTAACGAGAATAGGTATCCAAATGCTCTGTATACCGGTAATATTTAACCTTTTATCTACCAACGGTATTTATAAGTGACATTAAAATAACGTGCACTGCTCAAAACAATTAAAGGATATTTGAAGTTTTATATAAAATAAAGATATAAACGAAATTTTTTTTTGCCGAAAATAGAAGAAGAGAATCACAAATGCAAATTTTTCTGGTTTTCAAACTGTGGAGTATGCAAATTTTGAGTTCGATGTCGAAAACGTCGCTTCAGCGGCAGCGAATGAAATTTGACTTTCAACTGGATAAAAGAGAATGAAGACAAGGATGATCGGCATTCAGTGATTGCTTTGTTTCGATGAGTACGATGTCTCAGCGAAGTCATTTGACAGATTCAGAAGCTTGGAGAATTGTTGGTAGGTTAGAAGGGGGGCCAAATTAAAGCCGAAGTAGTGCAAGCCATTGGAGTGTCACAAAGTGTCATTTCCAGGATCTGGAACCGTTTTTTGGAGAGTGGATGTGCAGGCCGAAGACCAGGGCAAGGTCGTAGACGGGCAGCAACGCCCAATGAAGATCGGTATTTAGCGTTAACAGCTCGGAGACACCGAAACATGAACGCTACTCTTCTCCAACAACACCTTCGCTCGGCTACAGGCACCACGATTTCAACTCAGAATGTCCGAAACCGGCTCCATGCTGTAGGTCTGTATGCTCGCCGACCGATGGTATGTGTTAGATTAACATCAAGGCATCGTCGCGACCGCAGGGAGTGGACAACCGAGCATGTCAACTGGAGGAGAAATGAATGGAGCAATATTCTGTTTTCTGGCGAGTCCAGTTTTTCTGTGCATCCGGATAATAGGGGTATTTTCATCTGGAGGGACCGTGGCAGTAGGAATAATCCTGCGTTCGTGCACGAAAGTGTGAGATTTGGCGGTGGAGGAGTGTTGGTGTATGGTGGCATCTCCATTGACGGGTGCACTGACCTCTACATCATTCGAGATGGAGCTCTGACTGGTCTCCGATATAGGGATGAGATCCTCAGACCTATTGTAGTCCCTTACGCTGCAGCAATCGGAGATAACTTCATTTTAATGGACGATAACTGCAGGCCATATCGTGCAAACCTGGTGGAGGATTTCCTTTTCGAGGAAGGAATCGTTCGAATGGAATGGCCAGCGTGTTCTCCAGACATGAATCCAATCGAGCACTTTGGGACGCTCTAGGAAGATGATTTTCTGTCCGCCAACAACCCCCACAAACTCTCCAAGAACTGGAAAGAGCTCTTCTGGAAGAGTAGGGCAGAATACCCCAACTCGTCATTAATAGCCTCATTGAGTCCATGCCTCAAAGGTGTTTAACGTTGCTGGCCGCGCCCGTGGAAACCATACCCCCTACTGAAAATTTTTTTCTTTGAAGAAAACACCTTTTCTTATTCTTTTTTTCTCATATGCACAAATTGTGTTTTTTTTCCTTTTGTACACAAATGCGCAATAAAATGCATTCTTTTCTGCCAAACATGTGTAATTTATTCTCATATAACCTACTATGTCTGTCGACCATGTATCAATCAGCTAAAAAGTTTCCCAGATACAAAATCCACCTAAAACTGCAATATCCTTTAATTGTTTTGAGCAGTGTATTATAAAATTCTTTTAATACGTCAGTTAGTTGTAATATTGTTTAGAATGCGTTACAGATACATTACTTTATCTTGTTCCAAAAGCATTATTGGTTACACAAAACAAAAAAATTTTTTAAAAGGGTGATTTCTTTTGCCTTTGCATCTTTTCGGCTTTCTTGGCACTGAGGGAGGGGGATGAAAATTTTTCAATGCGGAAATATTTCTATATTTATATTATAAGAACACAATGTTTGTACATTTTATAATTCTACAAAATACTAATTAAATAATAAAAAATAAAAAATTTGTGTAAGGTTATAAAAATTGCACAAAATTTCTGTAAATTAAAATTTAATTAATCCTTTCTAAATCTTTTAATTTTTCTAAAATCCTTCAAACATTTATTAAATGATTATGTAAATCTTTTAATTTTGTCTAAAGAATTTGCGTAAAATGTTTTAGAATGTAAAATTTTCATGAATTCATAATGCGGTAGATAAAGGGTTAAAATCTTTGCTCGTCTTATCTAACCAGACAAATTTCTGCTATGATTCAAATCGAAGAAAACCTTGCAATATTAATGATTTTGTTCCGGTTACGCCACTGTGAGTTTTTGTTTTTTTTTGTAACGATTTTTTAAACATCTTTGCTTTTTTAGAACATTCAGATATGTTTTTTAACACATCTGCAGCATCTTTTCGTCCCGATTTTCTCAGTTTTAAACACGTGGCACGTGTTAATTCATTTGTGTTCCGGGAATAGCGAATGCACCTCTTGTCTTTTGATTTCGGCCCGCTTAAATAATAAAATTTCTTTGGTCATCCAACTTTTTTCTGATAGTCATTATTACTTCTGCCTTGTATATATATTTATTATTAATATTCAAATCTGACCATCTCTTATTTAACTTCAAAAAACTCTCTTTAAGCATTTTAAGTTTCTTCATCTTCGATTACTGCCAACTGCAAATGAATGGATCAACCGCTTAATGTGGTCTAATATGGCAGGTTAGAAATACTGAAGATAACATTTGTGTAATACATAATCGATCAGTATACTTCTAGAGTTAACAGAAAACGATTAATGCCCAGTTGCATATTTTTGAAAAATCTCATATCATTCACCATTCGAAATTTACACTTCCGTATCTGACAAATAATTACTTATATTCAAGAGTTGAAAATAGTTGCAGCTGAAATTGATTTTTTATTATATCTGTATCATACATAATTACAAATATATATATTACAAATTTTAATTTTTTTTTCGCATAAACTAACCTTTATACTATCTTAATTTTCTTATAATAATATTCCGTACTTACTTCAAATTATTAAATTAAAATCTTGTTTCTAGATCTAATCTGTTAATCTTTATGCAGACGATATAAATTCTTAATTTGCCTTAAAAAACATTATTCCAGTATGCGTAAATTTAAAAAGATGGCTCTAAATTAAAAATATTCTTAATTAAACTTTATTTCTTAATATTCCAAATAAAACTCATTTCTTCTATGTTTTTATCAACCCTTTTTAAGAAAGTCTTATTAAATTTATTCCAAAACCTACCTTTCAAAAAATATCATTATTTTATTTTATCTATTTATTTATTTTCCCTCCGTCAACCTTTGATAGTGTGCATATCAATAAATTCATTTCTTTTCTTTTTCTCCTAAAATTAATCATCTATAAAAATTGTCTGCCTAAGAAATTCTGAGTCGATTACAAATTGGTTAAATAATATTTTTATTTAAATAAAATTATCGTCTGTGGAAAATAGTCTCGTAGCTGGACAAGAATTCTGTTTTCATAAAAGAATGATGGTTTGAGGTTAGAGAATGTTCTAGAATTTTCTTTTTAGATTTAAAAGAGGAAGCTCGAGAGGTGGTAAGAGAGATGAGAAGAAGGATTCTTGGGTGCGCTCTTGCATGAGTACGGCTTGATGTAGTAAAGGATGGAATATTTTTTGGATGTTTCGGTAAAATATCTTCTGCAACAGGAGCTTTTCACTCTATTATAGCTACAGTTTAATAAAATGAACTTGCAGCAGCCAAGGAGTGATTATTTTGACCTTCTACATTTATTTATTTTGTTTTTTTCTCGCTGGCCATGACTTCTGTGCGGAGAAAGGGAAACTTGGCGATGATGTTTCTGCCCCCCTAACTTTAAATCGTCACACACACACACATATATATATATATATACATGCACAAAATTTTTGGCAGCGTTTTAAAATTTATCACTACTTCTCTTAATATGTTATTAAACGTTCTTTTAATTTTTATATTAACTTTTAAAAAAATATTTTTTTATATATTCTCTTCTAATTAACTGTCGTAACTATAAAATACAAAGTAACTACACTGTTGTAAAGATTATATACCATCATTAAAAAATACTTAAAAAATAAGTATGTTTTTAGCCAAAAATACTGATGTCAATTACAACTACAGCAATCCCCATTCTAAAAATGTTAAAAGAAAGTTTGGTTTTTGAGCCAATTTTCGATAGTTTTGTGGAGTTAGGCTGTTGTCAATTTATCTTTTCTTCCTCCAATGTATTAGACGTTATTTGAAATGTCTAAAACTTAGATTAATGCAAGTCGATTTTTGGACCATTTTTCCCGCTAGATTTGCAAAATCGCACACTTTGCGATGGAACAAACTCTGATCTTTGATGATCACCCTCCACCCCCCCCCCCTCCCCCCGCAAAAAAAAAGAAAGAAAGAAAAACATGCAGAGAAAAATGTGGGATGAAATATCCGCCCCGATATTGTTCATATTTCTGTCACTGAACGCTTATAATAGTATTGAATCTAAGTACGCAAAGGTTATTTTTTATTTCTGATACTTTTTTATTTTTTTCACTAGCCCTATAAAATTGGGAGTTTTTTCTTTTAGGTAACTCTTGAAAAGATGGCAAAAAATATTTATAGGCGAAGATGGAGAAATTTCATAAAATCTTCTCGCCAAAAAATCTTATTGTTATTCATGAAAACCATCAAAATTCAACGTACAGCACGCTGTTGTAGTAGATCAGTGAATATTATTTTTCGTTCCGCTGAGCTCTAACTAACGTTTAAAAACTCTCCGAAATAAAAAAAAGTACCTTGTAGTACTTTTGGCAAGTCTGTAAAGACATTAGATTTTTAATTTTTCAATTTTAAACATTAAAAAAAAAATAGTACTATAGAAGTGTTCAGTAAGTTCGTGAGATTTTTGCACATTTAAGCCATTAATAAGCTTCCTTCTAGATTTGTTTCTTTCTACAGGTAAAAAAATTACTTAAAAAATAATTTGAAAATTCCACAAAAAACTGTAATCCTTACCTTTGTTCTTTTTTTTTTTTTTTTTTTTTTTTTTTTGTCCTGGTGACAATTTGTAATTATTCGCATTGGAGGCCATAATTAACAAAATGAGTGATTACCTTTATAAGAAATATATATTTTTCAAAACATGTCTGTTTTTATTTTTCCCGCTTCATGGCATTCTTCAGCAACTTAATGTCATACTCAATACATCATTGAAAAATATATTTCCTTTTTTCATTTTTACAGTGTTTTATGGGTTTTTTTCTTCGCAAACAACTATAGACCTGCCAGTTTTGCATGATTTACGTCAGTCATAATGTACAAATAACTTCAATCTACTCTATTTAGAAATAAGGTTTAATTTTTTACTGAGTTCATTTATAATTTATGTTTTTATGTAACTTTTGTATCTTAAGTTCATAAATCACACTGCATACCTGTCTTGAGATAAAGATATCTAAAAAAGGAGATAACAAAATAATTTCATTAAATACGTTTTACATTTTATAGCTTTATGAATCACCATAAAATTATGTGCTCCATAAAACTGTATTTATTTTAAACTTTTTTTAATAATTGAAAGTTCTAATGAGCATTTTACATTTAACATTGTTTATTACTATATTTATTACTATACTTAAAATGTAAATTACTTAATTCAAATATATTTAATAATATTGTTGCATAACAAACGCAAAAACAAATCATATCGGATGGGTATGAAAAATGGTCCATCCACTGGGGAAAAACGGACAGTATACTTTTAATATTTTAGTTATGTCTGTCTGCCAATTGAAGAAAAAGAAAAACTGTTATAGCTTGTGCAGTTTTAACCCTTCAGAGTACCACGTGCAATGTCTGGCACATACGTAAAAAATCATAATTTTCATTATGTGCCATAAGTTTCGCTAATACGATCAGAGTAACTGATCAAGAACAGTCCAAAGAATAGAATGATACTTATTTTGTCTATGTCACAGAATTTATTCATCGGAAACAAACAAAGAAACAAAAAACATATATGTATTCGATTAAGCTATTAAGTTAATATTCATATTTTCATTATTTTTACTGAATACGTAAAAATATTTGGTACTACTCTGTTATTCCGTCGACCAATTTCGCCAAATTATACAAGTCGCCAAACTAATAGCCAAATTATACATATTTACATAATTTTTATTTTAAATAACCAAAAAAACAATAATTAGTAGAATATTAATGAAAATTCAAATAAAAAACGAAAATCTCTTAATACGACGTTAATACTTCCTTTAACGAAATAAAAATCCCTTAATGACATTTTAAACACGTGAATCCTATTTAATATCATTGAATGTGACATTCACGATCATCCATTATTGGCATTTAATTTTATCTTTCGGCGATAATTTTTTGGTCGACGGGACAACATAGTAGTACCAAATATTTATATTAAAAATTTGCAGAGTGTTAAGTAGATAAAATTAATTCATTCAAGCTAATTTAGTTTCAAAACGTAGCAATACAATATTTTAACATCTTAAATATGTATAAAAATTTTCCCATTATTACACCGATTAATAGATTAAAAGAAAAATCATAAAAATAGAAAAAAAATCGTGCAGTAAAGGGTTAACAGATTTATTCTTTCGATCCGTCCGATTAAAAACAGGCTGTCTTATAGCCTGTACACTTTTAAGATTATAATGTTAAAAAAAAGAAAAGAAAAACAAGAAACTTGTTTCTTGTTTTTTCTTAAAAGTTTCATGTCTTTATGCTTTATACACATGTTATTTAATATATTTTTCATGCAATTTTTGAATATTTATGTATGCGAGGTGGAACCCGTCGAAATTCGACGAAAGAAAATATTTAAGAACGAATTGTTTCATTGATTTATAATAAATCACATAATAAATTACAGTAAAAAAAATGCATCCTATTTTGGTCGGTCTAATTGGCAAACAAATACTACTTTAAAGATAGGATTAACAAACTACATAGAATAGGTATAATTAGCATTTGTAAGATAGAATTAACAAAACCCCAATAGTAAAATTATTGGGAGGGGGATTTTTCTCCCCTTAATTTGCTTTTTGAAAGGATTATCCGATACGAATTAAATAAATGTGGAGGAAAGTCATGCAAATAATCTTTAAAATACATTTTTGTGAAGAGAGAGTGTTGTATTATTTGCAAATTAAGCTTGCAATAAACTAAGAAACATTTAATTGATGAATAAAAACGAAATAAAACGTAAATTCATTGTATTTTATAACAGACGATATTTTTGACACATTTATACGCATTTTAATACTATTTTTTTTTTCAGCTTTACGAGAAAATGGAACGATTTTGTAGCCACAATTGCAAAACTGATACTAAAACTATAAAAAAAATTAATATCTCAAAAATAAATTGAGATACAGTTTTCAAACAAATTGCATTTAAAAAGTTCATTTTTTTCTCTATACGACGGTGTAAAAATTTAAAATTTGCGATGATGAGAAAGCTAAAAATTTACTGTAGCAAAATTTGCAAAATCGAAATTGGATGGA
This sequence comes from Maratus speculifer, assembly GCA_964019185.1. Classification (NCBI taxonomy): domain Eukaryota; kingdom Metazoa; phylum Arthropoda; class Arachnida; order Araneae; family Salticidae; genus Maratus; species Maratus speculifer. Next base: position 389,648,225 of record OZ025292.1, on the reverse strand, counting down.
AAAGTGTTGCCATTCGCAAAATGACGTATGCGTTACGCACAGATACGTTTGGCCTTTATTATATAGATATTTCACTTTTGGAGAATTGTTTTAACGTCCACATTTTTAATAACTCGCATATTTAAAATTGATATGTAACTGAAGTGAAATCACAAATGTGTGAACAAGTTAGCAGAATTCTAAATATTCACTTAAATTTATTCTATATAAAAATTCATTTCTTATTGAGTTGATTTCTTTTTTTTTTTATTGTATTGATTGATTTTTTCTATACATTTGTTTTATCTGCATTTTAAAATTTATATTATCTTTCTTTAGGTGAGTGGTGTGTTTATGTCTCAGTCCATACTCAAGCGATGCTAAAAGTAAGAAAATAACCAAATACTTTTTTGAAATGATTTTTGATTATGTTATTTGAAATTAATTTATTAGTAAAAGGCTGTTTAAAATAAACTGTCTCGAAAATTAACTTTTTCCTTTTCAACTCTGTTGGTCAACTCCCCAATTCTCCTCGTAAAATGTTAAACCTTTGTGTGTAGAATGCATTCATATATTTATCGTCGGGGAAAAAATATTTTTAATTTCTTTTTCCCTTTGTACACTTTCTTTCTTAGTTGTCAAAATATTTCTATATTTTTACTTCAATCAAATTCAACAAGTTATTTTAGCTGCTGTGGAATGTCTATTTTTGAGTTCAATTCCTCTTGGAAAATGAAGTACTTTTGAAAGTTAATTTGCATATGTTTCTTTTTCAAATGACACCGTTATTCTATAATAAATCATAAAATTTCTCATAGATTAATATAGAATCTCGTAATGTACGAAGACAAAAAATATTCCACTGAGACACTAAAAAATACTTTTATAATTGAATGTAAATAACTGAATTTTAACAATTTTTAATTCATTAAAAATATGCTATAATTTTTTATAAAAATAAGTATTTTAAAAATTTCATAAAAGCAATCGTGAAACTATTATATGATTAAAAAGAATAAGCAACACAATATGCGCCATCTTCAACCAATCTTAATAAAATATTCTATAAAAATGTGTATTTTCCTCTCAAATAACATACATTTTTAATATATGAAAGTTTGATATCCTTTTACGGTTTGAAGTATAAATTCTGCAGTTATTTTCAGTATATTTCGTTTTCGCAAAATGTAGATATACAGGTTCCTTTCTTTACTTAAATATATATATTTTTAAAAATGAGAAAATTTGATGCAACGATAATATTTTACGTACTTAATCATTCATGACGTTATTTATTTTCACTAACACTATGATTTTTATTTACTGCAAGAAATACGCAGGTTTCATTATCGTTTACAAAAAAGAATTCGTATATTGCAAAAATGTATTTAACAAAATAATACTATTTTTTTTTTTTTTTTTTTTTTTTTTTTTTTTTTTTTTTATCATTCGATTAGAAAATAATGTTGTCAAAATCTACAGATGATATTTTATTTCTACGAAGTCTAAAAATATTTCGTTCCTTAATAAAATTTAAAAAACAGTTTTTGAAATATTTTGGCAGAATAATGAAAATATATTTTATTTATTTAATTAATCATGATTCTATCTATAATTACTGACTTCATGTTTTTTTTTTCTTCATAAAACATACGTGTTTCATTTTTTATTTGTAAAAATGCATCCGTAATGGAAAAACATGTAAAATAAATTAGCTAAAATAATAACTTTTTTAAGGTTATTCTGTAAAAAAATAATACTGGTCAAATCTACAAATCTGCAAATCTCATAACAGAGCTGGCGGCATTTTCAGAAAGAATCACGTTTTGAGCACCAGCCTTGGCGAGTTGGCGAAAGCGAGAACGTTCAGCTAGCTGCATCGCCAAACACAAAATAAACTAAGTTCAGATGTGTCATAAAACATATGATTAATAGAATTATATTTATTACAAGAGAATCTTTACTACTGTTTTTAATTAACTTCTCAATTTCTTCGAACATAGCGAGTTACGGAAATATATTTTTGAATTGAGAAAAAAAAAACTTATGTTTAGATGTTTTGCAAAATTTAAAGCATTTTAATCTGAAAAAGCTCTTTGTTTTAAACTATGTTTTAATCGTAAACAACGGTGAATAGCATTTCCTCATATTATAATTTTTGTTTTATAACATTTACGGAAAAACAAATAAACAATAAGCGCGACCTCTTTGCAGAAGGAAGGGTTGCTATTCGCTAGGCTTTCGACGTCACAAACAAGAAAGGGTGCGTAGCATTGACTTCATCTCCGCGCCAATCGTTGTTCTGACGATAAGGTGCTCAAAACGTGATTCTTTCTGAAAATGCGAGCGGGCGGCGGCTACACGAATGACTACGTCATCAAGTTACGGGGTGAAATCATGATGTAGGACAAGATTATTAGGTACACATTAAGGAATGATTGGTCTGCCTCGGCATTTCTTGGTACGATATGGGTAACAGGGGGCGCCAACTCGCGATTTTGACGTCACTATCACGTAATCTAGTTACGAGATGAAATTGGCGCCAAATTAAAAGAAAAATAAAGTGTTTTAAGAATATTTCGGTCTGCCTGCGCATATCCTGGTATAAAACCTCGGCAGAATGAAATTTATTTTTTTTTTAAATGACGCTATAGTGTACAACTCAAACCCCATAAACATAATATTTCGCATACATTGAAATATATATTACTTCGCAATTTACTTTCAAGTTGAACTAATGATTTAGAAAAATCTTATTACTAGTAAGTTAGACAAAGCTGATTCTGCATAAATTGTTACAAAGTGGGTTGAAAGCGGCGCCAAACCCCTCTTTTGACAGTATACTAACACATCATCGAGTTACGGCTTGAAATTCTGGCACATTAGAGAGACCGACTAATACAATACGTATATCTCAGTCTGCTTCGTCATATCTTGCCACAGGACGAGCAAAGTGGGGCGCCAATTCTCTATTTTGGCAGTATCTTCATCGAGTTACGGCTTGAAATCATGATCTAGGACAAGATTATTAGGTGTAAATTAAGGAATTACTGATCTACCTGCACATTTCTTGGTATGGTATGAGTAACAGTTGGCGCCAACTCGCCATTTTGGCGTCACTATCATTTCAACGAGTTACGAGATGAAATTGGTGTCAAATTAAAGATAAGATGAAGTGTTTTAAGAATATTTTGGTCTGCCTGGGCATATCCTGATGCAAACCTTTGGTCGACTGAAATTTATAACAAAAAATGCTTCATAGTGTACAATATAAAACCTATAGACATACTATTTTTTTACATTACATTACTTCGCAATCGGCTTTAATGCTAAATTAATGGTTTAGGAAAAAAATATTAATAAGCGAGAAAACTACCGATTCGGCATATCTTGGTTTGTATTGTATTTTATGAAGCCTTTTTTGTTACAAATTTTAGTCTGCCGAAGGTTTCTGCCAGGACAAGCCTAGGGAGACAAAATATTCACAAACCACTTTACCTTACTTTTAATTTGGCACCAATTTCATCTCGTAACTCGATGACGTGATAGTGACGCCAAAATGGCAAGTTGGCGCCTACTGTTACACGCATCGTACCAAGAAAAAGAAACCCCGAGGCAGACTAGTCATTCTTTAATCTACACCTAATAATCTTGTCCTACATCATTTTTTCAACCCGTAACTCGCTGACGTAGTCAGTGAGTTGTTACATTATAATGTCATTTTTTCGTTATAAATTTCAGTCTGCCGAGGGTTTGTACCAGGATATGCGTAGGCAGACGGAAATATTCTTAAAATATTTTATTCTACCTTTAATTTGGCATCAATTTCATCTCGTAACATGATGACGTGATGGTGAAGCCAAAATAGCGCTCTTATTTATATCATACTAAGAAATGCCCAGGTAGACCAATCATTCCTTAATCTACATCTAATATTCTTGTCCTACATCATGATTTCATCCCGTAACTCGATGACGTAGACATTGAATTGTACATTATAAAGTCATTTTTTGTTATAAATTTCAGTCTTCCGAGGATTTGTACCAGGATATGGGCAGGCAGACGGAAATATTCTTAAAATACTTTATTGTACATTTAGTTGGCTTCAATTTCATCTCGTAACTCGATGACGTGATAAAGACGCCAAAATGGCGAGTTGGCGCCCGCTGTTACTTATATCGTAATAAGAAATGCCCAAGCAGACCAGTCATTCCTTAACCCATTTTCGGCCAAAGGTTCGTATACGAAACATTTCGATAAATATTTTTTTTTAACACTCTGACACATTTTTTTCAAGAATTTTATTTTTCTTCTATTTTTTAAGGCTTTTGAAGACATCCATAAAATATTAGTAATTCAATTGGAGTAAACACTTTCTCTTAAAAAATTTTCAAAATACGCTAGAGTTTTAATTTGAAACGCCTTTGACAAATTCGACTTTTTAAAAATATATTATTATTCCAATTTAAATGAATTATATGTTTTTAAAATAGATTAAAGTTGCAAATTCTGTATATGAAATAAGAATAAAACAAAAGTCATAAAAATATTATTCATATTCATATTATTCATTATAAGAAATAATATTTTATATTATTATATAAAATATTATTTCTTATATAAAATATTATTTTTCATGCACGAATCTTTTTTTGTGTCCTAATGTATGTAATTTAAGCATATTTCAATAAAAATAATGCTACATTTTATAAAATTTCTGTGCTTGGCCTAAAATGGGTTAATCTACACCTTTTAATCTTGTCCTACATCATGATTTCATCCCGTAACTCGATCCCGTAGTCAATGAATTGTTCACTAAAACGTCTTTTTTTTTTTTTTTTTTTTTTTTTTTTTTTTTTTTTTTTATACATTTCTTTCTGCCGAGGATTTGTACCAGGATATACGCAGGTAGACAGAAATATTCTTAAAGTATTTTACATTTAATTTGACACGAATTTCATCTCGTAACTCGATGACGTGATAGTGACGCCAAAATGGCAAGTTGGTGCCCGCTGTTACTTATATCGTACTAAGAAATGCCCAAGCAGACCAGTCATTCCTTAATCTACATCTAATATTCTTGTCCTACATCATGATTTTATCCCGTAACTCGATGACGTAGTCAGTGAATTGTACTTTAAAACGTCATTTTTTGGTTATAAATTTCAGTTTGCCGAGGGTTTGTACCAGGATATGGATATGCAGACCGAAATATTCTTAAAATACTTTAATTTGACACCAATTTCATCTCGTAACTCGATGACGTGATAGTGACGCCAAAATGGCGAGTTGGCGCCCGCTGTTACTCATATGGTACCAAGAAATGCTCAGGCGGACCAGTCATTCCTTAATCTACACCTAATAATCTTGTCCTATATCATGATTTCATCCGACGATCATCTAATCGATGACGTAGTCATTCGTGTCGCCGCCGCCCGGTCTATAACATATTTTCATGTTTAATTTCAAGTCAAAATACTTAATAGTTTTTTGTAAAATTTATAATAAAATGTAATTTGTGCAGCCTAGTAGAGGAATTACGGGTATTTACAGCCTAACGTATTTTGGAAATATTTATCAATTACACATCAAACAAAGCCAATGTAAGACGATTCTTATTAAAGAAAAATTAAAAACTAGACTTTTCTGTTGAGAAATGCAAAAAGATAGGAAAGCGTTCCATTTACATTGAAGAGGAATCTAAGCTTTGACCGATAACGAATTCAGTGGTTGATTTTTTTTCAATTCTACTCCAGCTCATATAATATAAACTGTCATTTGAGTTTATTGCCTCATCAGGATCTAAGATGGATTCACTAAAGCTGAATAAAAGATTTAAGTACTGAAAGAGCATTTGCAGCCATATGATTAAAGCTTCTTTTTTTATTTATTGAAATTTTATACGAGTATTGCTTGATGTAATGCTTTTATAACTATTGTGCGTGAGACTTTATAGAAATCTGAATATAGTTGGGTAGATACTAGAAAAAAATAAAAAAAAAAAAAACAAAGAAACAATCTGTTCAATAAAGAACAAATTAAAAAAAATTAAATATACGCCTAATTTCTGATGAAAAAAAAATTAATGGATTTCTTATTGCTAAAATAACACTACACTGAATCTGATATGGATACAGTTGCTTCATTTTCCAACGGAAAAAATTGCTTTTTGATTTATGATAATATTTGTGCTTTAATATACAAACGAAAAAATACTCTCGGATTCCTTTGTATGAAAAGCATATTATCTCCATTAAACTGCCTTGTATACTCCTCTTACCATGCCAATAGATCACTTTCACTCACGCTACACTGGCTTCTGTAGTTTTTACTCGATTTTTCGCATGGCCACCTGAGAAGTTATTAAAAAAGGAGGTGGGGTGCTAGTCGGCCCCATTTTGTCTGCGCCCTGTCGCCGGGGACGTAGCACCCTCATTCATCAGCGCGGGCCCGATCATAATTTTTCAGCCGCTTTATCGCGCCGATTTTGACATCTTCTGCACGGCCCAGTGGACAGACGACTCTGCTCTTTTACATGAAAGGCGAATATTACAGCAGACATTTTTGGTCACAAACACAGCTCGCTATTATAACAATGCGACTAAGCAAAATTTATGCATTTATCATTTCTGAATATGCATACAGGTGAACCCAAAATGATTGCCGTGGTTACGAATAGCAAAAACATCATTGTAAACAACGACAGAGAAAAAATAAATACATGAGTTCATCACAATACTGTCAAAACTATTCGATCTTACAATTTCGATGAAAAGTGAATGATGATAATACAAACATCTTAGGCACTGCGTAATAATATGCAGAGCTTTATTGGTTCAATACTGATAGAAGCCCGAATATTTGTTTGTGCATTTTATGACCTTTCTTATTATATTAAAAAAAATAATAATTTAATGTTATGAGCGCAATTTTTTTCCCATTTTTCAAACATTGTGAGCTAGAAGTCTGCACGGGCCGAAATTTCCAGGCCCGAGCCCGGCCCGAGTCTGGTACGGTCCGAAGTCGGCCCGGCCTGAGTCTGGTACGGTCCGAAGTCGGCCCGTCTCGAGTGAATTTCAACAGAACATTGATCTTTACTCTTACGACCAAAAAAAACTTATCTTAGTCTTTTTTTTATGTTTATAATCTCCATTTATGCAGAAGTGCCGTAGGCTGCGATATTTATGCTTTTAATGAACCTTTGTTTGTTGTATGTAAATGTTTCAGTTATCATTTGTATTATTAATCCATATTCCATGTAATGGACACATAAAAATCTAAAAAATGGTATATGATAAAAGTAAAATCGTCTAAGACGGTATCGCATTGGAAAGAAAAAAATATGTTATAGACAAGCTCCCTTCTTAGCAAGTGTAACTATATAATACATTTTACTCTCGCGTATTGTTGTAGTCATTTTGCAGGGATGAAAAGTTTAGAAGAAATTTTAAAGAAATTTGCAATTTCTAGTTTATAAAAAAATTCCGTCATAATCAGTTCTTTTTTCATGAGTTTAACTTTATTTTAACAAGCTTAGTAATTTACGATTCTTTAAAAAGAATAAATTCTAATGCTTGGTTGTAGAATAATAACGTCTTAAAAGTATATGCCTTTTTTGCAAAAATTTTTGTACCAAGCCAAATTTTATTAATTTGTGAACAGACTTGGCTACATCGAAAAAAGGATTTTCATACTGGATGATACAACAGGAACTGATTATTTTAGTCTGATAGTCTACAACTAAAAATCCGTGAAGACTAGGAAGAATGAAATCAGTCTCGGCTTCGTATGAAAAAAATAAGTTAGGCCTGGCCCGGCCCGATACTACAGGAAAAAAATTAAGGCCCGAACCCGGCCCGGCCCGAATGCTGTTAATGGAAATCGGCCGGTACAGATCTTTATTGTGAACCGAAGCAGTTATTCGAATATGTTGCTAATGCATTTATAACTAGAACACGATACTGATGTTGGACATTTCTGCGCAATTTCTTGTTTAAAATGTACTACGTTTTGGATTGCGCCCATATCAACAAGTAGAGTCACTAAATATACCGTATTTACTCGTGTATAGGGCGCACGCGTGTATAAGGCGCACCCCTTCTTTACAAATAAAAATGGCGATTTTTTAAAATCTCGTATATAAGGCGCACCATAAATTTGACACGCTAATGAAGAATGACCAAATGAATTTCAGTAAAAAAAAAAAAAAAGTCGAAACTAACACTACACCAGACCAGAAAACAAGACGAAAATGTATTTTTAGACTTCGGGTTGTAAGAGAATGACGGCAAATAGGAATGAGTGACGGTAAAGATAATTGCTAATTAGCGTTTAGATAATGTCATTAGCTCTGTTGTATAAAAAAACTGCAAGGAATGAAATAAATATGCAGTAATACTTCAATTAAGTAACATTTTCCGAGTTTTAATATCTTCTTTGAATAATTTCTTGTTTCATATGTATATCGTTCGACTGCATCCAGCAGTAAAAAATTATTCCGTGTAATGGCGCACCTAGGACTTTTGCCCTAATTTTTTGGAAAAAAAGTGCGCCTTATACACGAGTAAATACGGTATATACATAAAAACTATGAATTGTATTACAATATATGAACCATTGAATTTAATAGAAAATTACCACATTGAAACATGGGGAAAAAATAAATAAATAAAATGAATTCAAATGGAATTTGCAGTACCAAAGCAGAATTGTCAAGCCCCAAATACTTTGGAACTACAAATGAAGGGTGTGATTTTACCTTCGTATTATCCATGAAAAAGCAAAATAATACGAATTCGGGTCTACCAACGCACAAAAAACCAAACTTAAATGAAGAAAAAACATCAAAACGAAACACAATAAAATTATCAAATTGGATAGAAAAATAAAAAATTAAAAATAATAAAAAAATTTAAAAAAAACTAAAATCGCGTTTGCAATGTGTTAACAGAAAAAATATACCAATGTATTTATTTATTTATTTATTTATTTATTTTCCCCATGTTTCAATGTGGTAATTTTCCATTAAATTCAATGGTTCATATATTGTAATACAATTAATGGTTACGCATATATATATATATATATATATATATATATATATATTACGGAAATTTGTAGAACCAAAGTAGAATTATCAAGCCCTAAATATTTATGTATGTATAATTGCTTCTGTGTTCTATTCAGATTGCTTCTTCTTGTTCCTTTATAATTTTCATTTGTTATCAACACAATGAGTAATACAGAACACTTATTGAGTAGTGTTTTTTACTTAAATAAAGGGATATATATATTAAATAAAAGATCGATGCAAAGAATACAGGTATACCTAAATATATAATTACCTTGGATAATTGGTGCTGTTAATTGCTCGATGACACGCTTATAGAAATAATAATTTTTTTTGAATTTTGATTAAGGCATAAATTCTATGTACAGGGCTGAACACATACAAATTATATATGGGGTTTCGTTGAGGAAAGAAGGGTGTTGCTTCTGAATACATGCAGCATGATCTGGAGAGGTTCCAACCTCTTGCCCAGATTCCCGTCGTTCGGGACTCAGAGAGAGGTATCAACGTCAGAGTCCCTCAATCAACGTCAGATAAACAGGGAGACGGCAGCACAGACAATCGCCTCATAGAGTTCACAGATGAAAATCAAGGATTAGTGAAATCCCGATACACATATTAACACGCAATCGGTTTGCCACGTCATATCTCGGTGGAAAACACCTAAAAACCCGATTTTAAGGTTGACTCGTAGGTTTACCATTATGTTTTCCTTCATCTAAAAGTATGAAAACATGGAAGATTGGGAGCAGAAAAACACAATGGTAAACGTATGAGTGACCCGCTATAATCGGATTTTTAGGTGTTTGCTAGGATGTATAGGTGATTTTCAGGCAATGTTTTTATTTTTTTAAAATTCCGATCATTATTTTAAGAAAAAATTAATTAATTAATAGTCATTTCAAAAAACGTAATCTTAATTTTCTATAATTCCATTAATAAATCAATTAAATCTAATATTTTCAGTTTAAACATCGTAGTTTTTTATATTACAAAATAGTAATTGCAATACCAGATAATATTTTTCTAAATTATTTTAATATTAATTATTCACTCTTAAAACTATATTAATCAATCTTATTTTTAAATATAAAATATTTTAATGTAATCGCCCAGTCTTTTAATCATATAGTTCGCAATTTATGCGATTTTAAAATTAATCTCAGTTTCTGTATTTTTATATGACAATCGCTGACTTTTCAAAATCGCGCATCGCCATTTTTTTCCGGTCTCTCTTACGAGCTTTTACATGACTCATCAGGACTCGAAATGTTCCACAAACTTCGAGATCATTCTATTTGGTACAAATTACCCGCCAAAATTCGGCATTCATCCCTCCTGATGACGCATCAAACCGATTGTATGTTAATATGCGAATCGAAATTTAACTAATCTTAGATTTTCAACTGTGAACTCGATTAGGAGATTGTCTGTGCAGCCGCCCTACGGTCTAAGAATGAAAATATATATATATATGTTGCATCTTTCCTGTTACAGTCAGGATGTTGTGGGACGCACAAACCACATTCACATATATATATATATGGAAATATGTACGATTTTTTTTTTTCATTCGAAAAATATGTTAAAGTTTTTACAAAGCTAAAATTTTAAATATTTTTGTGGGATCCATATAAATTATTAAATTATACAGTGTGTGGTATCTGATATGGAAGCATACATTTATTACGATAAAATTTTCGTTCGGGTGAATAATATGTAAACTAAAAGTATTTTCTTATTATCCTAAAACAAAATATTAAGAATTTCTTTAAAATTACTTAGTCCATCCTACTCAGGTTCGCCTTAACCCCTTGGGGCCGAGCGACATAGACATACCGAAAAAAGGCTTAAGAATACTTGTTTATCGACGCCAGTAAAAGTTTACTGTAAAATTTATCTTATTTAATCGGAGCACTTTCTCGATTTAGTAAGGCACAAATTTCTGTTTTTAAAAACCGGTGACAAAACATTAAAAATTTCGTAAAAGGCTCTCGTCGCGAAAGAGTTAAGGTGTTAGAGAATTCAAGACCCGAAGTTTGGACGCCCTCTTCCTTTGTTTATCAAATTACTTTTTCTATTTACTTATCCCATGTTTTCTAATTACTTTTTCTTAAATTTCTTCGGCTACAGAAAAATACAAAATATAGAATAATGAGGCTATAAAGCGGAATATACTATAACTGTCCATCTTATTGCAAATTTATTCATATTGAAAGAAACTATCATCAAATACATAAATTTTAATGAATTTATACGAATTGAATATTTCCAACTGAGCGGAAAAATGCCCAGGCCGGGAATCGAACCCCGGATACTTGGCTTACAATGCCAATGCTTTACCTGTTAAGCTAACCGGGCGATAACCGGCTGGGATTTTTCGCTCAGATAACCTTATTGGTCATAACATCTGGTCTGTCATTTAGACAGCTAGGCAGAATAAGCCGCAGGTAATGGAACTCCATAGAACGATAGATACGTAAATATTCTATTATTTTAATACAATCGAACTGATTGGTAAAGTTATCATAATAATTTAATGAATTTCCCTAAAAATGGGTTCGAAAGTTTAGGAGAGCTTGATATTCTAATCTAATATGTGAAATAATTAAAAACAACTTTAAAATATGTATTTCAAATACTACTTTTTATTAAGTCATCTTTGCATTATAAATATAATTTTTTATTTTGAAGTTTAAACAAAGCATGATCCTGGCTAATCTGGGATATTTTATCATTCGGAAACCGGAGCTCTAGCACACTATCAACAAACCCGGTACTGGCCTCCCCACTGGTATATAAAGCAAACGTGTATTTATTGTTTTGCCCTCATATACCCATTTTTACCTTTGATAAACACAATCTGTTATCGTTTCGTACCTTTTAAACATTACCGGATCTTAAAGTGCAATATGATGTTTTATGTGGTCAAACGTGGCACTTCGGTTAGTTCCGCATTCTAACTGATCCGTTTCGTCTGTCTCTCAGTGTCTCACCGAACATCCATAACGGAACTGTCCTCTTCTTCATTTACCAGTTCTTCCTCCTTACGCTTCTTTTTTCTTCTTTTTTTTCGATTTTATTTATTTATTCCACTGAGTCTGCTGCAAGCGAAGCCGATAAGGCCAAAAGCTGTTTTCGAGTCTAAAAAGCGTAGCAAATGCAGTTTTTGTGGAGTAGCAGCTTTTGTATATTTCTCTTTTGCCTGTAGAATGAGAGTGAAAGAGAGCCAGTCGCTCATTTGTCAAGCATCATTCACATTCAGGTGTTTCGCTCTCAGTTGTAGTAAAGAAGAATGGGATACAAATCTTCTCCTTGCTTATAAACAGAAATGTTTTAACTAATTTATTCATTTTCATGATTGATATATATTATTGCATCATCCCTTGAATAAAGAACACGATAGATAACAGTTGTTAGTGTAAATATAATACAAATACATATTTAGCTTTTTAACACCTTCCAACATAGATGAAAGCTATTTCTGAATTCGGTCTATATGTCTATATGTTTGTTTGTTATCTGCCTACCTGTCCGTACTCTAACTTCCATAAATATGCTCGGACTGCCATGTGATTGATATATTGAGGTTGACTGTGGTATGCTTGGTATTGAAGATAAACTGTGTGGCATTTAATATTTCATTAGCAGGGACATTCAAAAGAAATTTGGCTACATTAAGTTCTATGAGGAAAAATCATTTGCGGTCTATTTAAGGATGTTACACTGTTTCAAACATATGGAAATTGATATGATTGAGAATTTGATTACTTAGGGACGCTTCAAAAATCTCACTATAGAATAGGTTGTGCATAATAATTACCAATTATTTATAGGTACAGGCTAAAGTACAGTGCTGTATTTTAACATGCTGGAATTCCTTTTTCGGCAGTAGTATGCTGTTTAGAATTAAATTAATTTTTCCTGTTGTTCTGTGTGCATAAATTCTATAAAATCTTATATACAGGACAGAACAAAAGATTTCGACTACATTTCCATTTTTTGGTGGAAATTGCTGAAGAGGAATTGTTACCTGTGCCATGGATTCCTTAACTGAGCACATTTTACAATTACAAAGTAATACTAACATAAAATTGCAAAAGTTCATAGCCATGTTGCACTTTTATTGTGTATCCCTGTTAAAATGCACTTTTGTATAAAATATAATCGATTAATCTCCCGTAATCTGGCCCAATGATAAACATTTCCGCCAAACACCTACCTGTCATGTTGGATTCAATTACTTTTTATATGACTGTATGAATGGCTTAAAAATTTAAATAACACATTTTTGCGTTAAATCACATGCCTAAATCCTGTTCAAATATTAATAACACGTCAACACTTACCTCCTTTGCATACTTATTGAAATCTCATGCAATTAAATTATTTTCATCGTTAAAAAAATATATATATTCTTGATTATTAACTATTCAGAAAAATATCTAAAGCATCTATCTACATTATAAAGGCCAAACGTATCTGTGCGTAACGCATACGTCATTTTGGGAATGGCAACATTTTGAAACTTGAAATGAAATTTCGGTTTTGCAATTTTTGCTATTGCAAATTTTTAAACTTCTAAACATCGCACATTTAAATGTTTACATCATTGTATCGGGGGAAAATGTACTTTTAAATGCAATTTATTTGAAAAAAGTATCTTAATTTATTTTTGTAATATTAATTTATTTGTAGTTTTTAATACCGTTTTTTCTAATTGTGGCAACAGGAGCACTCCATTTCTATTAATCCCTTGCGGCGCGGTGGTATATCTATGAAACCACTTAATTTTAATTCCCAAACGCCACATTGGCACCAGAATTTTAGTAAAAAAATTTTCGGTTTATTAAATGCGTGAAATATAGCTTTTTTCTTATTTTAAAATAAAGTTGTTTTCAAATTCACTTGTCAATCATTTATTTCAACATTTAAGCAATGAATTTGCTCTGCACCGCAAAGGATTAAAAGCAAAGGAAAAGAAAATGATTATTCTAGCTTTATATTTCAATTTTTTCATTAAAGGAGAAAAAAAAAATTGAAGTTTAAATATGTACTGCATCAAGAATACCGTCTGTTATAAAACCCGGCGAATTTTGATTTCATTTACAAAATTTTATTTACATTTGAAACAATGTAAAAAGTCCTTCCGGCAGTTCCGGGAGGAAGAGGTAGCTTTCATATACTTATGTATTTATTGTAAATTAAGTTATATTATTCAAATATACGAAGATCAAATTAGTGGAACACGATTATAGCTTTTATCAATACTGAATAGTAATAGGAATTTTTAGAAATTAATCATCTTTTATTCAACCTGGTTTTATTTTAAGCGATTTATAGGGTCGCCAAATTCCCGATATACATTTTAAAGCAACATGTAGGATAAAACAAACCAACGAGCTTCATCGAAATCTTAATTCATGTAAACATGCACACGGCCATCGAAATTGATTAATATAGGGGGAACTGGGGTACATTGATACATGGGGCACATTGATACACCCCCTCTACCGCTCACAGGGTCATTACAGGAAATTTCACAACAGCTCCAAAAGATGATGCTAGTGTATTCAACTACATACAGAAAATCTTGGAATGATTCAGTAGTTTGATGAAATGGGACGGGTGATTTATTGTTTTTGTTGTTCAAAAGTAAATATGAGTTGTACAATTGAAATGCTATTATATAACTGTTCCAGTATTTTCAACCAAAATGAATACTCTCCCTGGTAAGTACAGCTACTCTTTATCAGTTCTTCATTATTTATTGTTAGATATATTGTGAAGTGTTGGATTTGAGACTCATTTTATTCAAAATCGCTGTATGGGGCACATTGATACAGTCTATGACGGGGCACATTGATACAGCCTAAATCCTTTAATAGTTCATATTTTCATTATCTTTTATTATTTTTTTTACCATACACTCCTTAATCCAACCTTTTTTTTCACGAAAAATTTCTAATATTAGTTTTTATTGAAGTGAAATAGCTCTAATTTCTTTATATTAGAACATTTTATAGTATTTTTGAAAACAGAAGACGTAGGAACTTACCCAGCATCTAGTGCTAGTAGAACTAATAAAAGAAAAGGACGCCATTCTGGCAAATCTCGAATTTATATCGATTCTCCAGAGAAAAAAGTATTTTCGACATGCGAAATGTTAAGTAAGAGAAACAAACTGCAGAACAGAAAATGATACTTATATTATAAACAGAATTTTTAATATAATTATCCTTTATTTTCGGTTTATGAACCTATTTATAAACAGAAAAACTGGTAATTTTTTCATCTTTCATAAGAAAGAAGATAATGCTGGGGTTGAAATGCTAGATATGACAAAGTTACCACAGCCAACAATCAGACAAGAAACAGACAGAACATCAGGTCATAATATATTTAATTTTGATTGCTTTAATATTGCTTAAAAATAAATTGTGGGTGATTTGAATTTTTATAAATAAATATAAAATGGTTTTCTAATTCCTTTTCTATGAAAAATATGCATTGGTATTATTTTGTCGTCATTTTTCTCAAACGTATCAATCTGCCCCGGGGATGGGGCACATTGATACAAATGACTTTTTTTTATTTTTTTAAAATTGCATGCAAAAATACTATATAAAACAATGATTGTACATTTTTATAACATACTACACAAGTTTTGCTGTCACCTCATGGAAAAAAAACATGAATTTTCTACTTTCTTGACACCAAAAAAAATCTTAGAAAAAAACTGTATCAATGTACCCCAGTTCCCCCTATACGAGTGCTGTCGCGGGCAAATTGATTTTTTTTTTAAATGTCACCCACATTAGAAATTCAAACTGCTATATCCCAGGCAGTAAAGACATGGTAAAGACAAAGCAAAAAATACTCCGGAATTCATTATTAAGATAAATAGTTTAGAAAGAACCTTTTTTCAATTTCTAATTTTTTGTTCGTACTTTATTATACATTTAAAAGATTTTTGACAAACTTAAATGGCCGCCATTTTGAAACAAGATAGCGGATAAAGTTGGCCCGTGTACTCGGTCAAGACACTGGTATGTACCATGTAAACACGGAGTTATATCGAAATCAGATTATAAATATGCGCATAGTAAATATAGTATAGTAAATATGCGTGACAAATTTCAGACCGTTTCAAAATATCAAGCACATGGAAAATTGAAAATGCTAAAACTCAGCCATTTTTCAAGATATAGATGAAACAAAAAATGCTCTGGAATATTTGTATCAAGGTCAAAACACAAAAGAAAAATCTTTTTCAATTTCTTACTTTTTTTCACCTAATTTTTAAATTTAAATTAAAAAAAATTTAATATTCCGCCATTTTAAAACAATATGGCGGTTGGAACTGGCTAACGAACTCGATCCAGGCTTCATTATGTACTATGTACACACCAAGTTACATCCAAATCGATTTATAAATACGCGTATTATCACGTGACAAATATCAGATCGTTTCAAAATGTCAGCCATAAGAAAAATTCAAAGTGCTATAACTCAATCATTTTTTAAGATATAGACAAAATAAAAAGTGTTCTGGAATCGGTGTTTTAAGATCTAACACATAAAATAAAAATATTTTTCAATTTTTAATTTTTTCGCATTTTATTTTAAATTTGAATTTTTTTGAATTTTTTTTAAATCGCCGCCATTTTGAAATAAGTTGGCGGATGATGCTGGTCAACGAACTCGGTAGAGATATTTGTATGTACTATGTACATACCAAGTTTCATTCAAATCGGTTCATAAATACGTCAGTTATAGTATGACAAATATCAGATATATATATATATATATATATATATATATATAATATCACTAAAAGTAGACAAGATTCACCAATGGATACTATCAATAAAACAATAAACCAAAACGAAGAATTAGAATTAAATTAAATAATTAAAAAAAATAGTGAAACGAGGAAATCTGAATAAATAAATAAATAAATAAAATGAATGCAAATGTAATTTGTAATACCAAAGCAGAATCGTCAGGCCCCAAATGCTCTAGAACTACAAATGAAGTGTGCGGTTTCATCCACGTATTAGCCATGAAATAGCAAAATAATACGTATTTGGGGCTACCAGCACACAAAAACCAAATTATTAAACAAAGAACAAAGTAATAAACGGTGGAAAAAATGAAAAAAAAAATATATTAAAACAGTAACGAGCAGCAAATAGTATCAGTAAAACAGAACAAACTAGCCCTATTTTTGCACGTGGCAAGCATAAACTTTACATTCATATATAAATTGGATAAAAAGTAAGATAACAAAATATTGAGAACAAAAACAACTTATCTGTTGATCACTATTGATGAAGAGGACTTCGCAATAAAATTATTAATAAATTATTGATACGTGAAGCAATAGTTAATTATGCAAGCTAACATACTAACACAGGGGAAAAATCAGTTCGCTCGCAATGCACGCATCGGAACTTCGCCAAATCATTAGGGTTACTCTATTTAAATAGCGAAAGCGAAGCGCGTCAAGTAGCTAGATAAATAAGTTGAAAAAAACTTGCTATGAATTTAAAGTGATACAAAATATTGAAGACAATAAAGAAACTTAATAATAGTAGCAGTAAATATATTGTTATATTACAAAAAGGAGTTGAAAGTAAGTAAAAACAATAGTTAAATCCACATGTAGACTAAAAAGTAACCATAACAAGAAAAAGCTGAATGGAATTATAATTGAACCGGAGAAAATAATTAATAATCGATCATAACATAAAATTAAATTAATAAAATAATTAAAAGTAGAATTAAGTTATAACATTCATATTAACATATAACTTAAAATACCAATTTATTACTTTAATCAGTAACATTTATTTTGACTTTACTTAGTTAAAAACTCATTATCTTAATATAGGATGATAAAAAATTAAAAAAAAAAATTTTAATTATAATAATAATAATAATATTAATAATAATAATAATAACAATTATATTAATAACATTAAAATTAATTCGATAAATATAATATAGCTATTTAACTATAGATATAACTAGACAAATATCCATATATTGGTGTCAATTAAACAGTATAAAAATTATGTTAAAATAAATAACCCACTCTCAATTTTTTTTTTTTTTTTTTTTTTTTTTTTTTTTTTTTTTTTTTTTAATTAACCTTTGCGTTTTTATCCAGACAACACCACCCTCCCCCGTACTCTAACATCTACCCTCCCAACCAACCTATATATATTTTTTTATTACTTTTTTAACATTTTTAATTTTTTATTATTATTTTTATGTTTTATATTTTTTATAGAATTTTTACGCAAAGAGTTAATTAATAATGAGATCATGTAATATCTAATTATAAATAAAAGAATATGAGAATTTTTTAGGATAATCATTATTTATAGCATCATATACAAGCTTTTTAATATTAGTATTAATTAAATGAGAAGAACATAGACATTTTATTCTATATAAATGGTTAAGTATTATATTACGATATACAGAATTATGAAGACAGGATTTAAAATTAGTAAAGGTATTAACTTTAAAATTAAATTCTTTCCTTTTGTCATAAATATCAGTTATAAATTTTTTCTCTTTTAATATAATTTTAATATCTAAGAAGTTAATTGTATTATTAAAAAGCAGGTTTTTTGAAATTTCTAGATTGGAAGGATAATCAACAGGGAATTGAGATATACTGGTGTTATCAGTATCAATTAAAATTACATTATCTACATATCGATATAAATGTATTTTATTATTTAAATAATGACGTTCATAGTAATATAAGTCTGATAATACACTAGATGTACTACCACCTTGTGGTATACCAACATTTTGAATATATATATATTGTTATCTTGCATGATAAAATTATTATAGATAATGAAATTAGTTAAGGTATGAAAATAATCAGAATCGATGTTATGTGATATATCCAACTCGTGTTGATATTTTTTAAAAAGCTCATTTATGATATTATGTAAATCTGATAAATCGATATTATTAAATAGATCTTTAAAGTCATATGTAGTGATATATATGTCAACATTTGGACGGAGGGGGGTTTTGGGGTCTGGGGGTCATGATAGGTGAAATTATACCAAAAATTTCCGGAAGTGCTTTCCTCCGGACGGCTGCAATAGGTAGCTTTTTACTTTTTGTAATAAAAGCTACATAATAGTTTAGTATATGTTTCAGCTCATAGCATCGAGACTTTAAATTTTGAATCAAAATGATCAAATTAAAATGCCAATTTTTTTGAAAAGATGAAAACAGATATGAGATGTGCATTCGTAAATTTTGATATGTTGAAAATGATGTCGTGATTAGATTTCACAGGGAAAAAATTCTACGATTGTGTCAAATTGAAAAAATTTTGCTTTTTATCGTTTTGGAATATTAGCATAAAAGCTTTAATTGATAACGTTATCATAATAACAGATCTTATTATTTTTTACTGCTTACATGTACTATTAAAATTTAATTTTAACGATTTATACAACTGAATTTTTATAGAAATAGTATTTTTGTTATCTTTAAGTTAAATATGATTTGTTTAAGAGTTAGACTTACCAATATATAACTAATTTTTACAATAACTAATTTTGTAGGTTTATTATAATTCAATGAAACCGTTCTTTCTTAAACATTTTCTTTCGTCAAAATTTGACGGGTTTTACCTTGTGATATTAAAAGCTAAAAAAAAAAAAAAAAAAAAAAAAAATTGTGGTATTGTTGCTCTTGCTAAAGACTGCATGACCGCTGCCATCAAAACTCTCAAGGCCTAGAGGACAGAAGTCGTGACATCATCACTAATGGACCGAGTTCTCACTAGCATTGCAATCGATACCAAAAAGTTTTGAATAACAATTTCCTTTTATTTTATTTATGGAATCATCATCTTGTATCAATCTATCACCTTGTAAAACTATAATATTTGAACTTATTGGTAAGAATTTGGAAATAAACCAATAAAAAATTAGCCAGATGCAGCAACACTGTGGCATTCCGCATTAATTTGCAATTTGATATTATACCTCATTAATTTGTAATTTGATTTTATGCTACCGTTTTTAGAAATTTTTCTGTTGTCCCCTATGTTATCGTGAAATATATATATATATATATATATATATATATATACACATATATATATATTAAAAATTATTTCGAAATTATACATCTCTAAAATTTAGTTTAATTGTCTCGCCATCCTTAAGATAATATAAGATCTACATTTAATAAATTTAAAATAGATGATATTATTACTATTATTATTAGTAATAATAAACATTTGGAAAATGGTTGTTGTTTTCGGTCGAGAATGGACCTTGTGGTGTCCGCATTTTATTTTATTTATGATTGATCCATGAATATTTATGTTTAATCTATGGCGTAATATCTGTTATTACATAAACCACGTTTAGATCATCATAAAGATGATGTTTCTACTGATTTTTATTTACACAATGGGAAATATTAAAAAAAATTTCTTTGGGCAATGGATTTTGCCCAAATTGATGCCCGCATTTCATTATTTATTTATTTATTTATTTTACGAAATTCTTTACATTTAGAAAAATTGTTATTTGAATAGGAAATCGAAATGTCGTTGTTAATAAACAAGAAAGTAAAAAAGTTAAAAAGTTACAAAATGGGTAGACGCACATTATCAGATATGGAAAAAAATGAATCTAAAGAAAGACGTTGTACGAAAAATCGTCTTTTAAATTAAAAAAAAAAAAAAAAAAAAAAAAAAAAAATGAGGATTTTTAGAATTATTAATAAGATTATTTTTATAAAGGAACTCTGATTATCGAGGCCACCGATTATGAAATGTACGATGATGACTTAAAGGAAACAATCTAATGTTGAACCGATTGATTGTAAAACATCGTGTTTTTTTTTCTATTCTTTTCTTTTTTATAATAGAATTTATTTATAAGTCTTAAATTTTAGACTTTGAAAAAATCATTTTACAAATGGTTGTTGTAATTCGTTAAATTACTATTATTATTACTATTATTTTGTGACTGACTATCAATATTTTAGTTTTTACCTCAGTGTTATAAAATACAAACTATATTATAAAGGACAAACGTGTCTGTTTTTCTTAAGTTAATATGAATAGTTCTGTTTAACTATAGTACTTACTTATAGTAAATTATGATAATAGAAATAATTCAGCATTTGTTTCCAGCTAAGATTCCACAACGAAGTAAAACAAATATGAATAAAGCAGAAAAGGCCTGCTATAATTAATGAAATCTTTGGTGATTTCTTTCTCATTAAAGCATGCGAAGGTATCATTTTTAGTAAATTTCGAAACTTTATTTGAATGCAAAATTAATAAGAATGCTTTTTGATGCTGTAAGTTCGCAGTCTAAATATCAAAAAGGGCCTGTCTTATATGCCGTAATTCAGGAAGTCCTCTAGTTTTTTTTTCTTTTAATTGCATATCAATGTTGTCTAAAATCAAATAATAAAGCTACAGTAAAATTTTCATTTAACGAAATCTCATATCGTTCCACTTCAGTATTTTGTTTTAAGAAAATTCTCTAAACAGAAATCAATTCAAATTGATGAAATTTATGTAATAAAATGCACATGCATAAAATGAAAAATGCACATAAAATGGAAATATTGGAAAAGTTTATTTTAATTCGTGCGGTAATTTTTTATTTAATGAAATATAGATATATGAGAAAAATTTAATGAAAATACTAACTAAAATTTAGAAAAATAACAATAACAATAATAATAATAAAGAAAAGTAAACAAAAACTTAAGCGTAACGTTAATTTTTTTTTCTCGGTGTTTCATTCTATTAACTTTAAATATGTATGTAATATTATTTTTAATGCACATTTCTTGTAAAAAAGTACATTGTTCATAAAAAAAAAATTTGTATTTTTTTAAGTATCCGAACAATTCATCTTCAACATTCTCGTGAAACTCGAATTTCCTTCTTATTGTATCGAAGGCTTTTCGCCTCCTTTTAACCTCTTCAGACCTGAACATAAAATAACTCTACAAATATATTGTCGGACGTTCCTCTCAGCTCGCACAACTTTGAAGAAAGTCCGTGGTAATTATAGCTGCCACCACCGATTTTATTAGGTGATATCGGTCACCCACTGTGAGGATTGTGTAAATGAACACTGACGCTGTCAATTAACTGAACTAACAGTTATTTATACTATATGTACACAAGAAACACACTATTTACAATTATATACAATTACAACTCGGATATAGATGATCCGGTTCAACATTAAATTAAATACAGTAAACGGTTGGCTGTGTACTGTTCAAATTACACCTTCTCCCTCACACTCAATGCACGTTAGATTCACTTTACCGGAGATCAATTTCGAATCTCCCAATGCATGGATACTCGGCCTGCGCTATCCGGCCCAGAGCACAACACACCAGGACGTCTGTGTCCCTTGCTCTCCAGATACGAACTACCTACGCTCTACAACACAGAGCACTCTTTACAAGGACCTCTATCCTAGGTACACATCCTCCTCCGTACACTTCCAGGTACGAACCCCAGATACGAACTACCAAAACTCAGACAAGACTTGACCTTCCCAAATCACTGCATTTCCCCAATGTCAACCCCCCTGTGGAGCTTCTCCATTGGACACATCCCACATTGCTTTCTTGATTGGTGACATGTTCTTTGTTTGCTCATCACTCACGTACATCGCTGACGGATGAACACGCCTCTCAGCAATCTCCTCTTTCTCACACACCACCTGCACAGGATTACCTGTCAATTCTCCCTTCAACAAAGAAAGAATGTCACCTCGAAAATTCCAGTACACAGCCGGTACAATACATAGAATATTAAGATAGAGAAATAATGGAAATTCCAATCTGTAGCAAAGGTTTACTCAGAACCTGACATATATATTTATTGCTTTTGCATAATCGAAATGACACCATAGATGACAGAAAAATTCATTTTTGTGAAATCAGTACTTTAGTTGGTTGGTAATTTAGGTTTACAAATATGGATATAAAATTACTAATCCCCTTAAAATATCAGTTTAACTATCAGTAATATAAATTTACGCAATAACAAAATTAAGGTCTTTAAAAATGATCATCAAATCTTCAGAATTTTTTATTGTACAGCATTTAAGTTAAATAATCATGAATATTACTTACTTTCTTGACCACAATGTCTTGAAGATATTTTTGAAACTCGAATGAAAGTAATATTTATTTTATGAAGTAATATTAATAAGTGCTGACATTTATTTGTTTTGTTTTAAAGAAAAAAAAACACTCAGCTGTATAGAAGTAAAGTAAAAATGCAATAAAATCGAACAGTTTAGTTTTTATGAGGAAAAGAATGGAGGTACACATTTGTGTACCACAAGTAGAGGTCTGCACAGGCCGGAATTTCCAGGCCCGGGCCCGACCCGTAGGAAAGTTATTTCGGCCCGGCCCGTTGTAAAACTCAAAAGTTCGGCCCGAGCCCGGCCCGTTTTGGCCCGTTACAATTTCTACGATTTCTAAAAAATCAAATTTTTATCATATAACAAAGATTCCTTTAAAGAATACTGCATACATATCTATGGAATGATTTTACAGTATATTTTACAGCAAATACACATTAACAACATTAATGATTACTTAGATTCTTACGCTTTCAACATTCGAATAAAGATTCATTAAAAAATTAACATGGCTTAGAATAAAAGAAAAAAGAAAGAAAGCAAAAACATCGTTAATTTTGAAGCTGTTTAACAAAAGAAGATTTATAAATATATTTCTATATCATTTTATTATAGATTTCAAATCCAAATTCATTCTTAAATTCAAAGATGCTCCTTTCTGATACATTTCTAAGTTCTTTTTTTTTTTTTTTTTTTTTTTTTTTTCCTCAGAAACGCATAAGATTAGCAGATATCTTTATTCAGAAACTGTATAATCGAATGGCGTCATCCATTTTTTGATACAAGCAATTTAAGAATACTGCAAACAAATAAAATACTGTCATAATTAGCGTTTTGAATAGAATTTCCGGAAGCAATAGCAAGGGAAGAAAGAAAAACCTGCAATCATTTGAGAAACTATTATATCTCAACAAGGTTATGCAAGTATTTTATTTTCCAAAACTGAAAAACGCTATTCGAATCCAAATCCTTTCAGTAGTTAGGTTTATCACTTTTATACTTTTACAATTTAAAATTAATCAGAAAATGTGTCAAACTTTCGCATTATTGAAAAATTAATTTAAAAATCATCAAGAAGTATATATCCGAAGACTAGCTAACGTAAGTTATTTATCGCTGTTAATAATTTTACAAATCATGTTTTCTGCCAATAATTAAGTCTAATACCGGTCCGGCCAGTCTATATGTAGAAAAATAATGCAAGCGTGATCTCGGACCGGCATGAGTCAGCTAAAAAAAATATTAAAAGGAGTTACACATAATGTAATACTCCGATGCCGATACACTGTGCATTTTTACATTGATGCTGTCAAATTAGTATGGCCACATTTATACTTATTCTCGTTAAAACCATTTTCGTTGAAAATAGCTCATATTTTATCATTTCTGCTTAAATCTTCAGAACATTCGAAAAAAAATTTTATCGGCCCGGCCCGGGCCGTCTGGCCCGTCCAATTTTTTGCCGGCCCGGCCCGTTTATGTTGTTTGTCGGCCCGGCCCGTTGAAAAAACTATTCTAAATCTACCGGCCCGGCCCGTTCGAAAATTCGAAACGATTCCGTCGGGCCGGGTACGGGCCACGGGCCAAGCCCGGGCCCGTGCAGACCTCTAACCACAAGTCTCAAGAAGTTAAAAGGAAATGTTTAAATAAAATTTCATTAAATAAATAATTTCATTTTTATACAATGCGTTAAAATAAATTCATACATCCAATGCAACAGCTACTTCTCCATTTGAAGGTTGTACACGCACTAGAGCGGAATAAACTTCATTAAATCGAATACATTTTTTGTAATATGGAGATTAATTAGCATGTTAATGGTGCTTAAAGTCAAAGTTCAGCAGAAAATTTCGTTAAACAGAAAACTTCGTTAAATAGGGACTTCGTTAATCTTTTTAAGGACAAGACATTTTTGCTCCAAAAGTATTCAAATAAGTAATTCCCACCGCAATTTAAGAATAAATTTATTTCGAAATAATCAAAAGCTCTTAGTTACGTATATTATGGGATCGAAATTGTACTAAAAAATTACTGGTGTCATTTGGCAGTTTGGGTATTAAAATTAACTGTTTGTAGAGTTCAAACGGCGTCCCTGAAAGGGTTAAGACTGTTCACGACTGCTTTGCTCAGCAACTACAAAACGTTTTGACACATTTAAAAATTTTGTTTTTTATTTTATGACAATTAAATTGCCCATCGAGTTATAATCGATTTTGATAATGTGATCATGCATTTTTCCTCTTCTCTATATTTTTTTTTTTTTTTTTTTTTTTTGTAAATGCGATTCAAAACTCCAACTTTGAAGAGTTTCTCAGAAAAATCTATTGCGTTTGACAAAAAGGAAAAAAGGAGAGAGAGAGAGAGTCCGATGATTAGATAGTTTCTGAACACACCACCTGCTATTTTCATGCATTTCCAAACAAAAATAAATTAAATCTTATGTCACAAAATTGTCCTTTTTGATTTAAAAACAACCTTAAAGGGGAGTTCGGCTGTATGGTTTGCACATAACTAGGCAAGAAGATTTTTTAAGCATCTTTTTTTAACCTCACGCGAAAGAAGATACGTTAGCTTAGCTAGAGCAATGCGTTCCCTTATGCGGCAAAACACACCTCCCTCAAATGTTTTCCCCAGCAGGTACTACAACGCCCTCTATTGGTGATCATTAGATTCTTTTGGAGCAGGCATCCTTCATTTTCATTCCGTTTTTCTAGAGGAAGGTCCTCATATTTTTTTGTCTCACAAATTCTCTTTGCAGTCAATTAATGAGTAGAAAATAACTCGTGTATAAAATTAGTAAGACAAGATAAAAATAAATCTAAGTATCTAAATCATTTTAGAATTTATTTTAGAATGCATTTCAGAATACTCCATGAGGCATATTCAGAAAAAACAAAAATGCGGTCAAAAGTCGTTTTTTTTTTTTTTTTTTTTTTTTTTTTTTTTTTTTTTTTTTTTTGTAAGAAGATGCTATAAGGTTGGCAAAGCTAAAATATTGAAATTGTATTTGAGATGTACGACACAGTTTTAATATCTTATATTTTTGTATTTAATAATTAAGTGACAGTGAGAATGTTAATGTTTCTCAAATAATATATATATATATATATATATATATATATAATTCTGATAGAGCTTAGTATCGCCAATTAATATTTAAAAGATATGCTACTGGGAAGAAAATATGAAAAAATAATCCAACAAAAAATTTATCTTTATTTCTGACACTTTTTTTTTTTTAATTTGAAGAAGCACAGTCTGTAATAATTAATTTGAAGGATATGTATAAAGACTAAAGGAATTTTGCTTAATATCTAGCAGGACTATCATTGCTTTTTAAAATTATTTTTTTCCTTGATTATTAATGAAAAAATGCGCATTCGGCTCAATCTTGTTTTTTATTCCACCGGCTCTCCTAGTTGCAAAATATACCATTTTTTTTAATTGTAATTTTAGTACATTTTTAACATTTGTAATTTTTTTTTTTTTTTTTTTTTTTTTTTTTTTTTTTTGATTTTCAATTAAAAACATAAAAAAAAAAGAATTCTTACTGATTACAATAATTTACCTGGTTTAAGAGCATAGTTCGATTACACGTTTGTTAAATTTGTGTTTTTATTAATTTATTTATTTATATATGAAGTTTTAATTTCGTTATAAATAATAAGCCGGAAACAAAGTTTTTCTCTTTTTTTTTATCATGCTTGAAAGTTTTTTTAAAAAGCATAACAAACCAATAAATTGATACACAGTTTTCAAACAATTTGCATTTTAAAGAATATTTACTTTTATCACAATCGATGGTGTAAAGATGTAAATGTGCGATATTTTAGAAGAAAAAAAAAAATGCAATAAAAGTAAAATTTATTAACCAAATGTTGCCACCATCAATATGACATCAGCATTACTCGCGTTCATGTTTTTTCTTTGCAATATAGATTTAGCGTGCTTTAAATTCTAAAAAATTCCCATCAATAAAAAACATAATCTAACACGTAACATACTTTTAAAAACTTTTCAATTTAAAAAAATCTAAGCAAAATTTAAATACATCTTCTCAAGTCTTAACAAGATATGAGTAACAAATTATCTTAAGTTTTTTATTTCATTTACTTTTGGAACATATCTATATGCAACTACCTAAAAAATCACATTTTATTTGTATTATTATTTTTAATGCTTGTGTATGGACCTGACAACTACATAAGTTTTATTTCTTTTATAATGTCTAAACTTTCCGTTGATTAATGCAAAAAAATAGCCTTAAAAGTAAAATTATTTCTAAAAATTAACAAATATAGAAAATATAGAAAATATATTTTTGAAAATATTTTATATTTATTTTAAAAATTCATTTACTACCCTTTCAATCAACTTTTTTTTTTCTTTAAGTAAAGAAAAATAAAGCTTGAGGAGTTTATCAGATCAAGTAGGAGTAAAACTATTTAGAAAAACTATGCGATAACGGTCGGTCACACCCCTCCCCCACCTCTTAAAGAAAGAATATTTTGTACATACATATTATATTCGAAAATATTCAACAAATGCATTATATTTGATACTCAAATACATTATATGCAGGGCAATATACTGCATCTGATTTTCTTTTCATAAATACATTTCTTGTAATAAAAAGTTTATTGGAGAAAATAACTTTGCCTTCGCCTGTTATTCTTTGAATGTTGGACTGAAAGTTTTAAGAAGTTTCATTTCTATCAGTCTGTGTTTTTACGAGAAGTGTGGGGTGATTTTGGAGACCGCGAGACACATATTTTAATACTTATAAGAAGGTTGTTTTTATTTTTTCTAAGTACTATTTTTAATTATAACGATATACAAATTTGCATTTTAGATTTGGTGAATAATATTTTCTAAGATTTCTGTTTGATAAACGCCTAATAGCCGGAGAAGAGGCCCGGATTCGAAGTCAGAGTCAGCCATTTTCCCCACTAACTCCCGCCCCACCGGTGGCCGAAAGGTATTGCCTCCGAAACTTGCCCTAACCGTTCGGAATTTTCCGTGGTTTTCTTCGAACCTTGGGTTTTCTCAGTGGCGCAGCCAGAATTCGGTTCTAAGGGGGGTTTTGAGTTTCTGATAAAGGTGATTGCCGGTTAATAGAATCAGTACTAATTAGAATATTTACTGTATAATACTTAAACTCAAAGAGCGTCTGTGTGGCCGGAAATTATATATATATATATATATATATATATATATTTAGCATGAAGCATTTAAAAAAAGTAATTTAATTCAAATAATCAATTTTTACTTAACTGATTCATGTAATATGCACTTTCACAATTTTAAGTAGAATTTTCGCCATTTAATTGAATCACTTTATTAAATGAAATCTGATTCAATAAAGTGGCGGATTCCAAAATGTGCCAAAACATTTAAATATTAAGTTTGGATTTCATTCATATAACCAGCAATTATAGCGATCTTTCTCAGCTCTGGGAGGGGTTTTAACCCTAAAACCACCTCCTTGGCTGCGCAAATGGGTTTTCTTGCGAAAATACGGGTTAGGTTCCCTTAGAAAGACCCCCATGGTGGGCATCCTTTCATAGGGCCCATATCCCAAGTGCAAGGTAGACATAAATACAAACAAACACATCAACTCCGAAGCCCTTATTAAAATTGCAGATGTAATAAAACACTGATATATGCACGACGTCTTAAAAAAAAAAAAAAATGAAAAATCAATAATATTTAATTTTACTTTAAAAAGAAAATGTCTTAGTATTCACAAACCATTATGTTTATTTATACAGTAGTACATTTGAGTACCTAGTTTAGTCATTTAGACGGAGAATTGTGAGTCCCTTTTATGGCTATGGGGACTAACAAATGGACAAATACGATAGATGATTATTTTCAGGGGATGGGTGAAAAGCTTTTTCACCTTCTCCCCCTCCCTTATCATTCCAGTGAAATACTTCGATGACTCTTTCGGATATTCACGCCATCACCTTCAAAGTACGCCTTTAGTTCTTATAAGTCTAAGTGCATTTTTTCCCTATTTAATTCTATATTATAAATGTTTTCTTATAATGTTTGGCATCCTATGAGATTTTAGTGTTTAAAATACAAGGGCTTATTATCTATTGCGTGCCGAAATAATGTTGATGTTACATTTTCACAAATATCATGTATAAGGTGCTCATATTCAAAAGACTTCGCAAAATATGAAGGAAAAAAAAAGTAAATAAAAAAATAAACTTAGTTTATTCTAAGAAATAAATCCATTTTTTAGAAGGGACATTTTGAATAATCTTTTTGAAACATGTAAACATGGAAATTAATTTTTTTATGTTTTTAAATTTGACCGTATATGCATTTTTAATGAAATATTCATGTTTACTGAGACGAGCTATAAAAAAAGGATATATTTAAAATCTTTGAAATTAAAATTAATTGTACAAATTAAATAATTATTAAAGAATTTGAATTTAATAATTATTTTTTTTAAATCAACTCAGACATAATCCTTCATATAAAAAAGAATATGTAAACTTTACATATTTCAGAATACTTTTGTTGATATTGTTGTTGTTGCGATCATTATTTTCATAAATCCTTTTCTCCAAATTGAAAAAAAAATGCTTTAATGATTATTGTCAGTATTTTCCCTCTTACATCATAAATATTCAATCAATATCAATGCACTTTCCCCACACAGTGAAGTGAGGTACACAAAATAACTGCATAAGCTAAATGAAAAAA
Source organism: Maratus speculifer (assembly GCA_964019185.1). Lineage (NCBI taxonomy): Eukaryota > Metazoa > Arthropoda > Arachnida > Araneae > Salticidae > Maratus > Maratus speculifer. The sequence continues at coordinate 389,618,264 of OZ025292.1, read as the reverse complement.
TGCATTTTAATAATAATAATTTCTACAGGCTATTTAACAATATTTTTTCTCTTATTACTGCTGTAGGATTATTAACATCAGGTTTCAAATTAATATCCTTATACTGTATAAAAGATATATCTAGATCAAAAGTCATCAGAAGTATAAAACTATTTATTTCCCATTCATCAGCCTTTTCCTAGTATTCGAATATTTAATGGAAGCGAGAAAAAAAAAAAAAAAAAAAAAAAAAAGGAATCAAACCTGAAAAAGTCCAAAAGCACAACATTAAACATTGATCTCAAGTATCTCATGAAAAAATATTTATTTAAAAATAATAAAATGCAAGCGAGGTATTTGTGACAAAAGCTTCATAGGTTGAACATACCTTGCGAATGTCTTCGTGTCACTAGTCTCATAATTCATATCCTTGTGGCATCAAACGCCTCAATTTGAATACTACAGCTACCATAAAATCTTTGAAAATGAAATCTTTCTATACGGAGTTCGGCCTCCAAAAAACATTTTTTTTTTTTTTCAAGAGAAAGAATATTAACAATAATACCTGCTAAGATAGAAATCTTTTTATAGCGGAATATATATCTTGATTCCTTTTGATCAGTTTTCGAGATTTTAGTGTCAATATTTGACAAAGCTGATTACGTCATTCTGTATGACCCATTTTAAGATTACATACTTAAGATTTTGAAATAATCTAGCTATTGGAAACTTAGTAAAATCCTTGTACTAAATTTTCCTTTTATGAGGGAAAGGGGGGGGGGAGGAGGCGCCAAAATCCGTATTCGTCCCGAGTGCAAAAAAGGCTAGTTTCGGCCCTGATAACAAATATACTTTTGAAAAAATGACACATACGATTAAATACGTGGAAAACATTTGAATAATCAGGGTAAAACTGCATTTTCCATGATTTTTAAGAAACTTGAAGAAAAAAAAAATGGTTTTATTTTTGAAATGGCGTATTGCACTTGTTATTGAGTGAATAAAAAAGTTGCAGAGAAAATTTGTCCTCTTTAATATTACAGCTGACAAATAATATGTTACGACAATGGTTTCAATATGTTTAAAAAAAATATTTAAAAAAAAAAAAGTTCGAAAATGTTGTTTTTTGGCCGCAAAAAATCTTCCCTTAAGGATTCTGTCTCTTCAAGCGAAGACACACACGAGCTAATGCAATTCCTATGGTGAGGTTATTTTCTAATAACTCTTTTGCATTTTGACATTATTAAATAATATTTTTGCATTGGATAAGCTGAAGTCTCTCTCTACATCGCTCCTTTTTAACTTTTTCGATTTTGGTTGCACATATTCTTTAGAATGACACTTTCATTTTTGAAACGGGTTTGAAAGTGAAAGTAACTTTATAAAAAATATCGACAACCGAAATCAAAAAAGTAAAAAAGGAGTGATATAGAGATTCCCCCAGCCACCCAATGCAGAAAAAAAAATTACAAATATCGAAATGCAAACGAATTGTTTTGAAAATAACTTCCCCATAGGAATAGCATTAGCTTGCGAATGTCATCGCTTGCAGGGGCAGGAGCGTAAAGAAATTTTGTTAGAGAACTGGTTCTTCTATGAGACTTCATTATAAATAAGCCAATAATGTTTAAAAAAAATCTTCTAACCAACCTTTAGAAAGACAACCCCCTATTTTTGTACATTTTCCCTGTACTAAAAAGCTAAAAAGATAATTTAACCCCATGGTCTTACTTATTAAATCACTTTTTTTTTTTTCAAAAGTCTATACTCAATTTTTAATCAAGATAGAAACAAAAATCAAGCAGATCTAGAATGATAAAAAAAGACTCTTTTAAAAAACGGCAGCTTAAATAATGCGTTTTAAAGTTACCCTGTAAAAAATTTAAATGTTTCTTAATCTTGAAAAATGTATAAACACAAACGAAAATATTCAATAACATCTCTTCTGTATTACCCAAAATTCCGAAAAGCGTTCTTTATATTCATAAACCTCAAACCTCAATATATTTTAGAAAACTTAAAGAAGCACTTACAAAATAAATAAATTTCTTTGCTGCATTGATTTTTAAAAACGTTTTCGAGTAATATGTATAATTTATTAATCAGTTTTCTGAACCAGAAATATGGGTGAATGAAAAAAAAATACAGGAATTGTAGTCCGCAATAAAATACACAACGCACAGTAAAATTACTATTAAATGTTATATAATGCAATTTCTTTTGATATATTCTAATAAAAAAATCCTTAAAACTATTTTCAAGAGACATTTAATTTCTAATAACATAAATAAAGCAATTAAAAGACTTAGAATTTCTGATTGTCATTGCCGTGGCATGTCACGCAGTGATGTGTGCAAAGTAAAAGGCCTTCATTTATATGTACAAAAATCCTTTTCTAGTTTGTTTTTTTTTAATTTCTAATTAATATTTATACCTTATAAAACAAATGTATGAGGAAGGTAATAAATTCTGTATTTTACAAATAATTTTCCATAATTAAAATAAAATGATTGTCACTGAAAATGAAAGTCATTATCCAGTCCTGCATTTTAGTTATTTATCATGTATAAATATGGCGCTGCAGAGTATTCTTATTTTTGACATCGTTCAAGTCAGAAATAGTAAAATCGTAGCTGTGCAAGGAAGATCTTTTAGATATTTCTTTGAAAATACAGTAGAACCTTGATTAACCGAGCTTCGTTTAATCAAGGTTTCTGTTAATCGAACCGATAATAAAATTTGATTTATTTTTTATTTATTTATTTTCTTCATGTGCACGGGATGAACCTTTAAATGAGCATTGTATAAGTCTTGAGAAATACCGCAATTTTTAATTCACTGTCCGTGTCTCTAAAATGTTTGGAGAAAAGAACCAATGTTACGCCGATAGATCAGTTGCCCGAAAATTGGCGCGAGCGGTCAGCCAGTGATAGAAAATCGGGACTTTTTCCAAAAAAGGTTACAAACGTTATAAAAAATTTAAATTTAACAAATTAATGTATTTGAATTAAAAAAAAAAATTTCTTGAGATTTTTTTTTGAAAATGCATCTTACAATAATTAACTTAGCATAGTTAAAAAAAAAAAAAAAAGAAAAAAAGAAAAAGAAAAAGAAAAAAAAGAAAAAAACTAGTTAAAAAATGTTTTTTGTACTTTGCATTTAATGCTCCTGTCCCTTCAGGCGAAGATACTCGCGAAATAGTGCTATTGCTCTGGGGATTCTATTCTCTAATAACTTGTTTACATTTTGACATTTTTAAATAATTGTTTTTGTTTTGGATAGCTGAGGTCCCTCTCAACATCGCGCCTTTTTTACTTTTTCGATTTCGGTTGCAGATATTTTTTTTAATGTAGAATTACTATCACTTTCAAAACCAGTTGTTCAAAACCAGTGTCAAATTAAAAAATATTTGCAAATAAAAAATGAAGATAAGTTTTTTTTCTTTTTTTTTATATAGTGTATAATGCCATAGTGTCTTTTAAAATATTTTCCTTCTTTTAAGGAACCTCAAGACTATTTAAAGCTTAAAAATTTTCGAAATTTTATTTTTATTATTATTATTATTTTGGAAGTTAAACTCCTTTTTTATCTCAACATTTTGATAAAAAATTTTTTGAAATTCCCATTGGAACAGAAATTAAGGGTTTTAGAATTGAATCAGTCATTTCAAAAATCACATAAGTCAAGATTTTTCTGAATATACATTTTTGGCTCCAAATGCTTCCTTAAAGATAAAGCTGTGATCTGGATAATAACCATCTAAGTCAGTGTATTCCTTCCTTTTCAAACAATACCTTCAAATTTTCATTCATTGCGAAGTTTCATTTTCGAAACTTTGAAGTTAGTTTTCTCTAAATGACGTTTTTGAATAAAACGCGAACGATATCTCAAAAACTTTTGAGTACTTTTTAATGAAAATTCCAAAACATATGTGTCATGTTAGTCTCTATAAACTGAACCTAAAATCTCCTTTTTATTGTACAAAAAAAATACTTTTAAAGGAATTATACTGTTGAAATTTTCTAAATTTTACATTAGCTAAATATAATTTTGAATTAAAAATATAAAAGTGTTTTAAATTTTTTTTAAAGTTCAGTGTAATTATTATTATATGAAGTATAAGTAGGCTTCATAATTTCCATTGTAATTACAAAATTTAATTTTTAATCCTGCGCATAATCTGTTATGCCAATTTTTTGTTCGCAAATTGCCTGACAGTTTGGCGTTCTTTGTAAATACTTATTAAATACGCATTTAAATACGTGAAATGAAGGGATATACTTATATATTCCATCCCGTGTCTGGAAATCCATTACATTTTCTCATATTAAATGTTCAAAATGGACTTTTTAAAAGAAAAAATCTAAATTTAAGAATTCTGAGATATTCTAAAATATTTTAACTGGCTTTCATCATGTCATTCGTAACTTATAAAAATATTTATTGCTAAAAACATTAAAATTTTTATAAGTAAAATTGAAAAAAACATAAATAAATAAAAATAAAATATAGAAAAAAATATAACTGCTCAAAACAATTTGATTTAAAAAAATTATTTTAAAAAATTTATATTAAAGTGTAACTGCAAGCGACCGACGACAGTGAGACTTGATAACCATTATTATGTCTGCGCAATTAACAATGTATAACAAATTTATCATTAAAGCTCTTTAATTCATTATACTTGTGATTTTCTCGTCTGATAGTGTTAATACCGTGATAGAAACCTGTAATTAAGCTCATACACAAAGAGGAATACCTTACTATAATCAAGATAGTGTTAAAGAGCGGACGCTACCAACCACTTAATTTGGATTGATAAATTAACGAAATATGATTGCACATGTACGTACGCGTGCTTTTAAACCGCAATTCGGCTGGACAGTGGTCATTAAAACTGATGTAACATGTAATTTACTATTTTAATCGGATCAAATACTTGTAGAATATAGAGAATTTTCAAGAAGAAGGAATTGTGTTACATTTGTGAAACATTACACTTGTTGCAGATATTGAGTTTGGTCCCCTTTTTTTTGTACCCGAGTCCAAGGGTTTGAAATCCAGTCTTGTGTCATCAGAACCCGGAGCAAAATCGAGGTGCATAGTAGAAAATTGCTAAAATATTTTAAAATTTTTTCAAGATTAATTTTCTCATTTGAAAACGTCTTTTTATACAGAAATAAATGTTAACAATAAATATTCTCTCATATGAACGTTTCGGGATTTTCATATTAGTGGAAATCTGTTTTAAATTAGCAAATTTGTTATTTCACCTAATCACTAACGGAAATTTGAAGGAATCATAATTCTTAACAAACCACATAACATGAACTTTAAAAAGTGCTCCGTTTACTTAAAGAGTGACAATAAATAATAATACTAACTAAACTAAATTCTATGACATTACAATCCATGAAGGATCAGCGCCGACAGTGCCCATCTTTATTTACTAGACCCTGGATCCAGAGGTACTATGCGGCATGGAGCCGGCCAAGTGTTCAGCCTAACGCGATATCCTCGGTGTTTAGTTAAGGCCCCTGTCCTCGCTCGAGGAAACGCTCGCGATCTAATGCTATTCCTATTTGGAAGCATTTTTCTAATAACTCTTTCGCATTTTGACATTTTTGAATATTTTTTTTTTTTTTTTTTTTTTTTTTTTTTGCATTGGATAACTGAGGTGCATGCCGACAGCGCACCTTTTTTACTTTTTCGATTTTGGTTGCAGATATATCTTTTTAAAGCACTTTCAGTTTCGAAACCGGTTTTGAAAGTGAAACTAACTTTGTAAAAAATATCTGCAACCAAAATCGAAAAAGTAAAAAAAGTGCGCTGTCGGCATGCACCTCAGCTATCCAATGCAAAAAAAATTATTCAAAAATGTCAAAATGCGAAAGAGTTATTAAAAAAATGCTTCTCCATAGGAATAGCATTAGCTCGCGAGCGTTTCCACGAGCGAGGACAGGGGCCTTAAGCAAGCTTGGTACTCATTTTATTGACCCCGAAAAATTAAATGAACCGTGCTCAGTCGGGAGTCGAACTCCTGACCTATCGCGCCGCAGTCAGATGATCTGAACACTCCGCCACTGGGCTTAAATAACAATACAGATGCTACAATTTTAAATATATATGCATTTTTTTAATTTCCGAGTACTTTTGGTGAGCAGTACCCAGTAGCGCCAACTTATATGGGCCCATGGGGCGCGATACCACCCAATAATTTGATATCTCCATCCCCCCATTATTAATTGAGCCCACCCAATATTTTTGTATTTCAAAATTTTTTGATCGCACCCAATAACTTTCAAAAGTTGGCGCCACTGGCAGTACCGCATCTATCGTCTGGGAATATTTTTTATTAACTGCAGTTCCCTCCATTCAAATACGTCCCTGTTTGAAATGGGAGAGTCTGAAAATTTTTGGGTAGCTTAAAGTAGAAGTAGCAGTGCTTCGGATTAAACTTGTATTATATTTCTATTTCCAGCTAGTTCTACTTCAGAGGTTAATTTAACTAGCGATATTTTGTTTCGTTTGAACCTTTATTTTATTTTATTTTTTTGGTAGAGATTTCTAATTACCGGAATTTAATTATAATAATCCTGCATATAAATATTAGAATAAAAGATATTTTTTATAAGTTAATCTAAGTTTTTATTTTCTTTCGATTAAGTGCTCTCAGAGACCTCTAAGCGACAATTTCTGAGCATTTAAAGGTTAAGAAAAAATAAAATACCAAGAGAACATAATTAGGGGAGTGTGTTTAAGGGGTATTATATGGGATATATAAGGGGTAAGTTGTATTAAAGGGAGTGTGTTTAAGATCTGTACAAGTTAAACTATTTGGAGTATTTTTAAGAACTTTGGTATTTGTACTTTTTAGAGGATGCTTAAACGAGTTGTGAAATAAAAGTGATATTGTCAAAAGTTAATTTATAACTATGCCAAAACTACTACACCGAAGGTTTCACGCGCTCATATCTATATTATAAAGGCCAAATGTATCTATGCGTAACGCATACGTCATTTTGCGAATGGCAACACTTTAAAATTTGAAATGCAATTTCGTTTTCTAATTTTTGCTGCTGGAAATTTTTTTAACTTTTACATATCGCACATTTTTAATTTCTAAACCGCCGTATAGAGAAAAAAATTTACTTTTAAATGCAATTTGTTTGAAAACGGTATCTTAATTTATTTTTGAAATATTAAAATGTTTGTAGTTTTTAATACCGTTTTTCTAATTGTGGCAACAGATACTTCATTTTTATTAAAATCAAAGGGAAAATAGCCGAAATCATAGAGTAAAGAGAGATTAATAGAGTGGAAGTATAATGTCTTGGAGTGTTGCTAAAAATGTAACCCTACATTAAGACCAATTAAGTACCAACAAAACCACGTGCTTTGAGACGCCTATCAATTCAAACGATTTAAACCCATATTTCTTTGCTCTTTTTTTTACGGTGGAAATTGTTATTAAACAGATGATTAAAATTTCGTAATAAAATGACAATTTGCGCCATTATTTTATCATGCGTGTTTTAAATATCAATATAGAAAATTCTTTTAACATTTTGCTTTAAAATATAACATTCTTTTTTATTAAATATCTTAAAATCGTTTGCAGTCAGAAATCTAGATTTTAGATGAATTTTTATTACTGAAGTTTTCATACATGATTTTAAAAGAATGTTTTCATCATTATATTTTAAATATTTATTTACATGCAATTGTTAATATGTTGTTAAAAAGAAAATTTTTTCATCTACGTTATAAAGTATTAAAAATTACTGTAAAGAAGGAAACTTTTAGTAATGCAATTTTTAGTTCGTATCAAATCTTTTTAATTTCTTATTTAATTTTAATTTGACATTTAATTATTGCTAATTTATCAATTTCAATTATTTTAAAAGCAAATATTTATTTTAATAAATAATAGAACAAAGACCCTCTAAAAATTTCTTATTTTTCTTAAAATATGCTTTAGTTGTAATTCATTTCTTTCAATTCGTCTTATTAATACAAAATCCCTTCCGCGTGCTTTTGTTTGAGACATTAAAATTTGCGCGATAAATTTGGTTTCATATTTGAAACCTTTTTTGAGTCTTACTTCACCTTCACCTATCTCATTCCTCCATGAGCCGAAATAAGCAGATTACTGTATCTTTATGTTGCCATTTTCTCATAAAAAGTGGAAAATTTTGAAATAAAAATAAGTGATTAAAATCGTTAAAATTTTGTCAAGAACATCGTTTGTACCCGGTGAATTTTGGTTTCATTTACAAAATTTCATTTACACTTAAAGATAATCTAAATAATTTAGTATCTGTTTCAGCTAATGGCACCGAGACTTAAAGTTTTGATTTAAAATTACTTTAAAATGTTAAAATTAAAATACCAATTTTTATAAGAAGGTGAATACAGATATGAAAGGTGCATATGTAAATTTTGATATGGTGAAAATGATGTCCAGTTTAGATTTCACGGGGGAAAATTCTATAATTGAGTCAAAGTGGAATCAATTTTTGCTTTTTTCTATTTTGGAATACTAGCATAAGAGCCCTGATTCTAACTTTACAATAACTTTCCTAATATCAGATCTTTATTATTTTTTTCTGCTTACATGTACGATTAAAGTTTAATTTTAATAGTTTCTATAACTGAGTTTTATAGAAGTAGTATTTTGTGAACATTATATTAAATATCATTTATTTAAGAGTTAGACTTACCTATGTAATATAGTACGTTTTTTATTGTAACTAATTTTGTAGGTTTATTATAAATTAATGAAATGGTTCCTTTTTAAACATTTTATTTCGTCGAAATTCGATGGGTTCTATCTTGTTCAGATAAAAAGAGAATAGCTAAAATATTTATACAATCTGACACTTTCATTTAAATTATTAATATGATAATCACATTGCACATTATATTTTATATATAGGTAATTTAAAGTTCTTACCTGTTCATTCCCACTTTTTCAATTCCTCTTTTGCAATACCGATAAGTGAATCCACCTTATTTTTTATTGATTGAATTGATCATTTTATATTGTATGCCATTTTATATTCATCATTCTAGGCTACAATTGTGAGAACAATTAAAATCTGTTAAATAACCTTCTGGAGACATGAAGAATTATCATTCATAAGATTGTAAGTTGTATAATTATATTAAAGCCCAAGAAATTAAATATTAAATATTATGCTATGCAATTAAGCACCGTCTAATTTTACATGTTTATTTTGGATTAAGTTGAGAGCATAGTTAAGAATAGTCATTATAGATTATTTCAGTTCTGCCACGGTAATCACGTGTTAGTAATTTCGGTGTTCATTTCCGAGCAGGGGCCTCGCTAAGGGGGGGGGGACAGGGGGGAGCCTCCCCCCCAAAACATTCCCAAAAGTTGTTACACTTGGCAAATTTCATTAAAATTTTTGTAAAAACTGTAATATATTTCCTATTTTTGATAGAAATTGCAAAAGTTACAACTCTAATTGGGAATATTATTGAACTTTTTACAAATAAGAACTGTATTACATTTTCTAACTGTGGTAACTTGGCAAAATTATAAAATAAGTTGGCAAATATGAAAATTTGACTTGGCAATTTAAGGTCTTCTCCCCCACCAATAAAAAGTCTTAGCGCTGGCTCTGTTTCCGAGGACTTTCCCCCCGGAGCAATGATATGGCCTCCTAGCGAATTTGAGATTTTATGTTTTTAAAAGTAAAAAAGTGCAATCCTCTCCCCCCCCACCCCCCGGAACTATACTATGTCCCCCGGAGCTATAGAAATCTCTTCTGGAGAAAAGTGTATGAATTCAACACTGTGCTTCACTTCTGGGCCAAAGCAGACTTTAGTGATTTATTTCTAATTATCGTTTATGTTTGTGTAAATACAATTTCATTTCAGTCTTGCAGTACTTGATGGTTTTTTTCTGATTTATAGTCTAATCTGATTTGTTCATTTGAGAATTCACTAAAGTTATTCTAAGCAGTAATCAATGTTGCAATTAACTGTTCGCGTGATTTATTTGTTATATGAGGAGGGTTATATTTTCGACAAATGACTTTTTCCAAATTTTACCGATAGATAGTGCTTGAATATTAGAGATGTTTTATTAGCAAATGTAACAAAAATAACTCTTATTAAATCAACATCTTTGGTGACGACGGTATTCTTTCCTAGTAGCTCTATAATTATTATTATTTTACCAAAATAAATGTACAGATAAAGTATAGATAGAGAAACCGTTTCTATTCCGGGCTCATGCTTAGAATGAGTCTGTCTTCTGTCTACCATATTAGTATGTGAGATGCATACAGTGCAACCTCGTTTATCCGAGCTAAATGGGACCGCTAGTACATTGGATATCGGAAAGCTCGGTTAATAGGAATTGTGTATAAAAACTTGCTATGTTCGTCAAATTAACGTCTCTTAGAATAAAAGACAATAAAACATTTTTAAATGATAAAGACAAACGTATATAAAGTTATGTTTCACAATTCAATAAATTAAAAAAGGAAATCAACGAGGGGAAGATGGTGTACCTCGGACCTATTTTGACTTTTTAATTTTTAATTAAAAAAATGCCAAAACTAAAAAAAGAAAAGATTTTATAAAACTTTATGATGTTATACACTACATATATTTGTCTTAAATTTTTATGTAAATAATTTCCATGAAAATTTTTGAATTAAAAATAAAATGAAAATAGGACCGAGGTACATCACTAGTGGTGTACCTTGGTCCCGTTACTAAGAATAGAAAAAAAATTGTTTTTAGCAAATAGAATCAACATCTATTAATCAAGAAGCTACATATATAAATTTTATATGCATTTCATTGTTTTTTAGTTAAAAAAAGAAAGTCTAAATAAACATAAAACTTCAGAACATTTACACTTACACAAAAGACATTAGACTTAGATCACAAAAGACATTACACACAAAAGACATTCTAGATCACAAAAGACATTAAAACTTATTTATATTAGTAATTATATTTATTTTTAGCCAAGATTGTAATTAGATAAGTCAATTCCAAATATTAACTTCTTTGGCTACCTTTCATATCCATTAGATAAAATCTAGTGTACCTTGGACTGTGTCCAAAGTACACCACTTTTATTTGGTTCAAGGTACACCACTTGAAACTTAAAAACAAAACTACCAATCATGATGTTAAGGTTAGGCCTAACTTTATTTAAAGCACATGGTGTAGTAGCTTCAGCATTTCTTTATTATACATAATTATCATAAAAAAAGTTAGATGTGTTTTAGTATAAAAACAACATAGAAATATTTAAAAAAAATTATTTTAAAAGGTGAATTTCCTTTTTTAAAAATTGTACAATTAATTGAGCTTCTAAACAAATGCCAAAAAATTAAATGAGACCTCTGGTAGCAAATATTTAATATACAAATGCTTTTGTTTAATGATCTAAACAAGTAAAACTAGAATTAGCATAGGTCCGAGGTACACATATATACAAGGTACACCCCTCTGCGCTACTAATAGTAATTTTTAAAAATCAAATTTAAATTTTTTTATTTATTCTAAGTTAAATATTGGAAGATTCATTTTCAAAAATAAAACAAATTTCAAGATTTTTTTTTTTATTTAATTACATTAATTTGTTAAACTTACATTATTTTGAAAAAAAAAAAGTCTATAATTGGCTGTTTTATTACGCCATTTTTTGAGTAACGGAAGATATATCGACATAACATACTTATTTGCTTCAAATATTTTAGGGCAATTGTTATTGTTTGAACAACTTCAGTATGACTAATGACTAGGAGCCTGTAGCATGGACAATCAACTAAAATGTGCGTTCTTTCTCAAGGCTCATTCACAATAAAATAAAATAAAATAATAATAATAATAATAATAATAATAATAATAATAATAATAATAATAATAATAATAAATGCAGAATTCGTTTCGTCTCGGTTAACAGGAATCTCGCTTAATCGAGATTCTACTGTCTGTTTAATGTGAAGAATATAAGTATGAAAGGATATTAAATCAATACCGCGATCAAGCATTAAATATAGAGTAGGGGAAGATGGGGATACTTGAGCCATTTTTTGAATTTTAATTTTTTTAAATTTTTTATATTTTTTTAGAATAAAATAAAATATTGAAAATGAAAATTTGATATTTTTCCTTCAACTAAAAACCACTTTCAATAAATTTTGAACTATTTTTCTATGCATAATAAATGTTTATTTTTTGTTTTATATCATGGCTCAAGTATCCCCATGGCGGGGATACTTGAGCCATAGTGAAGGGATACTTGAGCCACTACGGAAAAATACCTACAAAAGTATTTTTTTTCGCTTTATTTTTGCACAAACATTTTACAGAATGATAAATTATGAAACTTAAAGTCTTTCAAAACCAATTGAGAAAACAAAGCTAGTAATACGATCATTTTTTGTCGTTAAAACTGGTTGTCGAAAGATAATTTGAACTTGAGTTATAACGACGGTAGAAACATCCTCAGTTCAGAGCCATTTAAATTTGAAATCTGCAATTCTTCGGACAAATTTCATTTTCAAAATATTAAGCACTTATCCAACAAATATTTTTACAGTTTTCGTTCTGGCATATTTTATTAGTAACCAACCATCAATACAAGGTTTTCTTTCACATCATCACCATCATTGACAGAATTTTCCTCGAATGATATTGTCGAACTCATGCTTTTAGTTTAGTAGCTGTCGGAATTTAAGCCAGATGTATCATTCTACTATTTCAAACACTTTTTTGATTTCACAGGAAAAGATTTTGTCTTCCTCTTTGGCTCCATGTAGGTAAGTTTGAACTGGGATTTTTGTTGCTTTTCTTGTTTTTGTGCGCTCTTTTTACCAATTTTTCTTCAATTTTCTTAGTTAAAAAAAAGTTACAGCAACAGAGGTTACGATTTCAATATAAAATACTAATCTTAATATGTTATATTAAAAAATAAATATCTTAATATGTTGGAGCTAACTAATTAAAGTATTAGAGATTATAGCCTGTAAAACCGTTTTAAAAATTTATTTTCATTTAATGAAAGTTAAATTGAAAACTATGTTTACATTTATCTAGACAGGCTATTTTGCTAGTCAAATCGAAAAATAAAATAGACATTTTCATTTAAAAAATATACATTTTTAAACATTTTTAGGTCGTTATTTTTTAAGAAAAAAAATAAATAAAATGAAAAATTATTCTCCCTTTTCTCCAGAAAAATATCTATTAGTGAATATAAGGATGGAATTTTATTTTTTGTTTGTTTCACCCATGTTTAATTTCTAGTGGGGATGGTTCAGACATGGCTCAAGTATCCCCACTCTCATTGGCTCAAGTATCCCCACTATCACTATTTTTGTTTCCCAGAGTTTTACTAAATAAAGCATGCAGCAAAATTCACTATTTTAGACTCAAAATACAATTGAAATTATGCTTATTGAATGTATGTATATAGTTGCAACTTTAAACAAAACTTTGATTACAAAAAAACAAAAAAACCATTCACCCAAATATTTACTTCAGATAGGGAAAAGACAACTATTAATCACTATACTTTCAAAATGGTACCAAGATGTGTGATTTCTTTTTTACGTGTTCAGAACTATAAATATGTTATCATATTGGCAGTTTTAGAAAGAAAAATTAACCAACTGTAGAGATAATAGGGGTGGCTCAAGTATCCCCTATGCTCAAGTATCCCCACTCTCCCCTACTTAACTCAAAGCGAATTGAAAAATTAGAAAATAATTATTTATTCTAAGCTATTCGGGTGAATAAATAAAATCTGCCAATAAGTTGAGGATTTTAGTTTTGTTGTTATTGTTGTTTAGGCCAACATTTATACACTTAAAAAAAAAATGAGAGAGAAATGGAAAGAAAGAAGCATTTCGTCACTTTAAATTTCTTTGTAATATCGTCAATCCGAGACCATTATAGTAGGTACTCGAATTCCCCCGAACCTATTCGAAGATTTGTGTGGAAACAAAACTTTAAGTGATCATTACGCAACGAGGGGAAGAGAAAGTCCTCGACACTTACAGCAGATCCCCATAAACGGGCACCTATTGTTTGATATTGTCACTTGTATCGCCCTTGTTTGATAACACTCATCTCGCTATCGAAGGACTCCTAATAGCCGAGTTCTCTCGTAAAGCTTTTTTTTCTTTCTTTCTTTGGTTCAATATCGCTCTCTGAAAATGAGAATCAGATTTTCAGAATTGGTGTGCTTTCGCCAATCTCATGCAGGGCAATTTCAGATAGCAACAGTGAGTAATCATTCATTAAAAGAACTATAGGCAATCCTATCTGGATTACAGAATATAGGGGGAGAACCCCTTTTTATTGTTATTATAATTAAAAACTATAATATTTTTATTTATTTATTTTGCAACTAACATCACCAAAAATCTTTTTTATATGTAAAATAAAATTAAGGTAGCCAAATAAAATTTCCAAATTTATTAAAAGCGGTACTTTCATATTGCGTGTATGTACGCCAAATGCTAATTAGGATCAATTTTCATCAGGTACTAACTGAAGTTGAAGTTCGATGAAAATCCATGCATTAGTTCTTGAGATACAGCTATTGCGAAATCTTAAAAAATACACCATGGCAGCGCCACCTGTAGAATGATTTACGCTAAAAACAAAAACTAAAAAACACTACTATTATTTTTAACACAATCTAACTGATTGGTAAAGTAATCATACAAATTGAATATTTCCAACTGAGCGAAAAATTGACCAGGCTGGGAATCGAACCCAGGTACTTGGCTTACAAGTATGGCCTTGGAAGCCAATTATCTGGGTATGTACTATCTACGTACTCATCGTGATATGGAGTTCCATTACCTGCGGTCTATTCTGTTGAGCTGTCTAAATGACAGACCAGATGTTATGACCAATAAGGTTATCTGAGAGAAAAATCCCAGCTGGCTATCGCCCAGGTAGCTTAACAGGTAGTTTATTTTATTGGTTTATTTTATGTCAGCCGATTATCTACACGTGGGATATAGGCCCAAAAGGGATGGCATGCCCTCCGTGGGGGTCTTTCTAAGGGAACCTAACCCGTATTTACACAAGGAAATCCAAGGTTCGAAGAAAACCACGGAAAACTCCGAACAGTTAGGTCGACGACCGCGATTGGGCTCGAACCCAGCACCTGCCGTCTACCAGTTGAGAGATCAGAACCTGTCGGCCACTGGTGGGGCCCAGCTTACTGGCCTTGTAAGCCAAGTATCTGGGTTCGATTCTCAGCCTGGTCAATTTTTCGCTCAGTTGGAAATATTAAATTTGTATAAAAAAACATTAGTCTATACCAGGGACTAACTGAATCTGAAATTTAATGAAAATTCATGCTTTACTTCTTGAGATAGAACTATTGTGATAATCATGCAGTCGTGAGAACAATGCTGCATAGCAGCTTAAGTTCTCGAGTGATTAGCACACCAAAAAGTAATAAGTACCTATCTCTATCAAGGACTAACTGTATCTAAAGTTTTATGAAAATCCGTCCATTAGTTCTTGAGATAGAGATATTGTAGAAATCGCGATTAATGCAGCATATCAGCGCCATCTGCTGAGCGATGTACACCAAAAACTGATCCTCTCCAATTTATATCAAAGTCTAACAGAATCTAAAGTTTTGTGAAATTCCGTGCATTAGTTTTTGAGATAGAGTGCACACAAAATTCTTGTCTCATAGAAAATGGCACACAGACATTTTCTAAAAACTATCAAATCATGTTTAGAACCTTCTAAAACGTATAAATACATTGAAAACCGGAAGTCGAAATTTTTCACAAATCCAATACTTTCTTCATGTAAAGAAAGAAGAAATTAAAAATGATAAAATAAATGGAAAATTCTATATAAGATGAATTAACATGCAAAACTGGGACTTTTAATAGATGTTTACCTTCTAGCGTTGTATATAATTTTACTTTCTTCTATCTTTAGAAGAAGAAAGTATTGGATTCGTGAAAATTTTTGAATTACGGTTTGTCTGTAAATACTGGATTCGTGGCAACAGTTAATAACCGAAGAAACTTCCAAAGATTGCCACTTACAGCAGCAATTTTTATATTGATAATTTTAAATGTTTAATCGTGTAGTTGAATTACGTGTTTCAAATTTGCGTCTCATTTATTTTTCATAATATTATCTATTTATCAATGAAGTTTTAATTTCGTTATGAAATATAGATTGGAAACAATTGCCGAACTATTTATTTTATTTTAAAAGCAAACGGATTTATGATTCGTAAGTCATCTGCGTATCATGTGATAAGAGATAATTTTCAAAAAAGTTATGTGTGAAAAATATTCTTAAAACATAAAAAATGAGCAAATCGCAATGGTATTTGATACAAGCTGCGATATAGTTTTCAAACGAAATGTATTTTAACGCACTTTTTTTTCGTTAGATAGTAATTGAGATAATGCAAAAATAAAAAATGTGTGATGTTACGAGAGGTATCAAATAATATCCGTTAAAAAAACCGTCAAACCGTTTATCTACGCTAAAAAAAAAATACGTGTGGCACTTGGGGACTGCCGCGGTAAAGCTATTGCATAGCATTTTTTATCACCTTATGCAACTATAATTATTTATTTTTTATTTATGCAGTTTTTTTTTTTTTTTTTTTTTGTCTTTGATATTAATTTAAGTTACACTTTTTGAGCGGGATGACCGATAATAATTTTTTTTCTTTTATTGAACTAATGAGAATTAGTTCAATAAAAGAAAAATCGTTTAAAATATTTTTATTATCTTACAATACATGTAGGTTAATCAGGAATTTTTATCATTGAAACTATACGTTTATGGTAGCTGAAATAAAAAACATAAGTTTGAGATTTGCTATTCTCAAAATATCTGAAAAATACCGCGTCAATGTCTGCCGAAGTCTACCGAAGGATACCGTGCCGAAGTCTGCCAAACTGAAGCGACGTTAGCCGGAGTGTTAGGTTTTTTTTCTCGTTACGGAATTTCTACATTCTTTCGCCACGCTGAAAGCCCGCGATAAAAGCTATGCAATATCTTAATAAATTGCCAAACAAAATTTGGCCGCGCTAGTTATAAGCATTTTAAATTTTCCGAACCTCACCGTGGGGGTCTTTTGTCACCAAAAATTAACACTGTCTCATAATAAATTACCAAATAAAATTTGGCCGCATTACGAAAATTAGATCGCGAGTTATAAGCATTTTAAATTTTTCGACCCTCACCATGGGGGATCTCCTGTCACCAAAAATTAACACTGTCTCATAATAAATTACTAAACAAAATATGGCCGCGCTACGAAAATTGATCACGAGTTATAAAAATTTTAAATTTTTCGACCCTCACCGTTGGGGGGTCTCCTGTCACCAAAAATTAACACTCTTTCATAATAAATTACCAAACAAAATTTGGCCGCGATACGAAAATTCGATTGCGAGTTATAAGCATTTTAAATTTTTCGACTCTCACCGTGGGGGGGGGGGGGGGTCTCCTGTCACCAAAAATTAAAACTGTCTCATAATAGATTAACAAACAAAATTTGGCCGCGCTACGAAAATTAGATCGCGAGTTATAAGCATTTTAACTTTTTCGACCCTCACCGTGGGGGCGGGGGTCTCCTGTCACCAAAATTTAACACTGTTTCATAATAAATCACCAAACAAAATTTGGCCGCGCTACGAAAAGTAGATCGCCAGTTATAAGCATTTTAAATTTTTCGACCCTCACCGTGAGAGGTCTCCTGTCACCAAAAATTAACACTGTCTCATAATAAATCATCAAACAAATTTTGGCCGCGCTACGAAAATTAAATCGCGAGTTATAAGCACTTTAAATTTTTCGACCCTCACCATGGGGGATTTCCTGTCACCAAAAATTATCACTGTCTCATAATAAATTACCAAACAAAATTTGGCCGCGCTACGAAAATTAGATCGTGAGTTATAAGCATTTTAAATTTTTCGACTCTCACCATGGGGGAGGGGGTCTTCTGTCACCAAAAATTAACACTGTCTCATAATAAATTACCAAACAAAATTTGGCCGCACTACGAAAATTAGACCGCGAGTTATAAGCACTTTAACTTTTTCGACCCTCACCGTGGGGGTCTCCTGCCACCAAAAATTAACACTGTCTCATAATAAATTATGAAACAAAATTTGGCCGCGCTACGAAAATTAAATCGCCAGTTATAAGCATTTTAAATTTTTCGATTCTCACCATTGGGCGGGTGTCCAATCACCAAAAGCTACATTATCCTACCTTGTTTTATCTTAAGACGATTCTTTTCTATATTCATTCTATCAGGAATTTTTATTATTGAAACTATAGATTTATAGTAACTGAAATAAGAAATATAAGTTTGAGACTTGATATCTTCTAAATATGTGAAAAATACCGCGTCAATGTCTCCCAAAGTCTACCGAATGATTACCATGCCGAAGTCTGCCGAGCAGAAACGACGTTAGCCGAGTGTTAGGTTTTTTCGTTACGGATGTGTTAGGATATTTCTCGTTACGGAAATTTTGGATTCGGTCGCCGCGCTCAAAGCTCGCGATAAAAGCTATGCAATAGCTTAAAAAAAAAAAAAAAAATATTTTTAAATAACTTAATTAGCCCCACCCCTCCCTATATTTTCCCTAAATATATTTCTGTATGGTTAATAAATATGTAGGTCACTAGCCTTTATAATTGTTCCATTTTAACTTTTTAAGTACGAAAACCTAAAAAAAAATTAAAACTTTTGTTATCATTTAATAAGCAATACATTTTATTTTCCATCTAAATAAACACATGTTTGTTAAGTATACTTAGGTAAAAAGTAAAGCCTTTTTCATCAAAATGCCTTATATCTTTTTTTTTTTTTTTTTTTTTTTAAACCGTTTTTTACATTTTTAAACAATACTAATAGTACACGAATTTTTAATATTTTTTGCCTTATCTAAATTTTTACAAAAATGCCGTATGCTAGAATAAAGAGTGCTAGAGAATATATATTTATATATGTATATTTAATTTATATTCCAGTTTTAAACTAGTCAGATGTAGCAATCCCAAAACTTTCTTGTACTTCATAGATGTTAATGCTTCAAAATTCTCTATTACATTGCTAAAATTAAAAGACAATCTATGTCTATCATGAGAATTCTAAAAGTATAAACTTCCTTGCATTAGTTCTTGAAAAGAACTATTGCAGATTTCGGGAAAAAATGCAGCATAAAAGCGCCTACCTGTTGAGCGATTTACATCAAAATATAATCAGCAATAATATTTATCAAGGTATACTTGAATATGAAGCTTGATGAAAATTCACGCATTAGTTCTTCATATAGAGCTTTTGCGGAAATAAAAAATAGTTCAGCATAGCAGCGCCAGCTATTGGGCGGTATACACCAGAACATAAACAGAGCCAAGTCATATGAAGGACTATTTGAATCTGAAGTTTGATGAAAATTGGGGCATTAATTCTTGAGATAGAACTATTGCAGATTCGTGAAAAATGCACTACAGCAGCGCCACCTCTCGAGCGATTTACATCAAAATCTAAGTATCATCAACTCATGTTAAAGACTGATCGAATCTGAAGTTTAATGGAAATATGTGCATTGGTTCTTGAGATAGAGCTGTTGCAGAAATCATAAGAAATGCAGCATAGCAGTTCCGGCTGTTGAGTGATTTTCACCAAAAATTAATCGGCATCAATTTATATCAGATACTACTCGAATTTAACGTTTTTTTATTATTCTGTACATCAGTTCTTGAAATTGAGCAACCAGAAAATTTTGTCACATACATACAGACAGGCGAGCAGAATCACAGACTCACAGTTAGACATTTTGTAAAAACACGTATTTTAGAATATCTAGTCCTTAAAACGTGTAAATCCGTCAAAAACGGAATTTGAAACATTTACACGATTCAATATTTTCTTCTTGTAAAGCTCCAATTCCGGTTTCTTGACGGCTTTACACGCTCTGGGGTCATAGATTCCAAAAACACGTTTTTACAAAATATTTGTCTATCTGTATGTGACACAAATTTTGAGGGCGCTCTATCTCAATAGCTAAAGCACTTCATAACTTAACGTACAAAAATCTGTAATATTGACAAAATTGACAAAAAACCGATTCTAAACGCTCAAAAAATCGTTAAAAACCACATCAAAAATCGTACTGAAAATCGCAATGAAAAAAATCATTGAAATTGAAAAATCATACCAGAAAAAATTTAGTTAATTAGGCTTTGAAACAATTTTATTTTTATGATTTTCAAAAAACAGTCTCAAAATGTGAAGAAGTACTAAAAATCGCAATAAAAAATTCATTGAAAGTTCCAAAAATCGCCGCACGAATTCCGAATAAACTTTATTGAAAAGAGAAAAAAAAATTACTATATTGAGTGAAAAGAACGAAACCGTATTCCTTTCACTAATATGGGAAAATCGCCTCGAAACATAAAAAGGGCGCTAAAAATCGCCTAAAAAATTAAATAAAAAAATTCTAATCAAAATATGAAAAATCGGACTTCGAGGTGCAAAACTACATGTATATAAGTACCACCCCTCCAAATTTTGTAACTCTACATGCAGCGGTCTCTTCAGAACAGCGCTGACACACATACATACTTGTCTCTTTATTATTATAGATTACTGTGACTATCCTAATTAATAAATTTATTGCTTTTCGTTAATTTTATGTTTTTTGCTTTTCTTACATGCAATTCAAGAACAGATAAGATCATGATACATACAAAAAACTATAATTTTAACGAAAATGACAAAAATTCGATGCTAAACGCACAAAAAAAATCGCTGTAAATCACATCGAAAATCGTATTAAAAATCACTGAAATTGAAAAACCATAGCAGACAAAATTTAGTTCATTAGGCTGAAAGTTTGAATCAATTTTGTTTTTATCATTGTCAAAAAATAGCCACAAAATGCGAAAAACACATTAAAAATTGCATTATAAAAATTCGCTAAAAATCAAAAATCGCCGCAGGAATTCCGAATAAACTTTATTGAAAAGAGAAAAAAAATATATCATATTGAGTGAAAAGAATGAAACCGTATTCCTTTCACTAATATGGAAAAATCGCCTCGAAACATAAAAAGAACGCTAAAAATCGCCTAAAAAATTAATTAAAAATATTTCAGTCAAAAAAATCAAAAGTCGGGCTTTAAGGTGAAAAACTACATGTATAGAGGTACCTTCCCTCCAAATTTTGTAACTGTACATGCAGAGGTCTTTTCAGAACAGCGCTGACACACACACATACTTGTTTCTTTATTATTATAGACTAGCATACCCAGCCCGCTTCGCCGGGCTTAATTTGAAGGTTTATTTAATAATTTATGTGTATGGTACGCTTCCCGGACCATCGGCACTCCACGTGCGTCGGGTGAGCGTCAGAACAAACTTTCAGCATATACATATGGGTGGTTGTACTTGAATGCACAGACCTGCGCGTTTTTTTCTATCTTGCTTTTATACCTCTGGACCGAGTTGGCGCATTGCCAAGATTTGCTTCCTCTGGACCGAGTTGGCGCATTGCCAAGATTTGCTTTCCCCTGTGCCTCAATTAATTAATTAATTAATTATCCTCGGAATTCCTTTTATTTATAGAGATTATGTTTTGGTGTAAATCGCCTGACAGATGGCGCTTTTATGCTGCATTTTTGCCGATATTTGTAATAGTTGTATTTCAAGAACTAATGTACAGAATTTCATGGCTTTAGAATCCTCACGATGGGTATATATTGTCATTTAATTTTGACACTGTGACAGGTTACTTTGAAGTATCAACCATTTACACTCGAGAAGTGACTCTCCCTCATACTAGTCTGTCAGGTATTCCTCGTAAATCGGGGCACCAAATGCTTTGCACACCACTAATTTCTTATAGTTTATTTCGATATCTTTTGTCACAAATTATTCGGGAATTAGATAAGGCGAAGAAAATTAGATTAAAATACTGGTATGTAGAAAATTTGGATCACCCATTTAGGACATTAGGAACATTAGTGGTCATTGCGTTTTTGCCCCTCGCGTGGCAATGAGTTAACATATATGCAAAGTATTAACATATAAGAGGTAGAAGAAAGTTTTGGGATTGCTAAATCCGGCTAGTTTTTCTATATTTGTTAACTCTTTATGAACAGTGGGCTATTGTAAATTGAGTATAATAATAAATTTTGAAAATAATTGCATTGTAAAGAGCATCGTTCAATTATTTGACAAGATGCATTGTTGTTTTTTAAAACCTTGGTTATATACGAACTTCAGCTATCACTATTAAACTAATAACTGAAATATACAGTAAATTTCTGATTACCTTGATCACGTAATAACCATGTATAAGGAAAAAGATTCACATTTCTTTTAATCACAAGCTATAATGCTGTCGGCAAAAAGTTTTATAATGAAGCTACCGAAACTAAACTCTGCATGATTAATGAATATGATGCAAATTATGACCTTGTTTCGCTTTTCTTTATTTTATCCTATTGTACTTTCGAACTGTTCATATTAAATATAATTATGTAAACGTACACATTCGCAAACTATCATAAAATATACTTGTTCAACGATGTTTAAGATGTTAAGTAAAACATATATCTATATCTATATACTACCTCTGACAAAAAAGTTCGGTGAATGAATTCAGAACGACCAATCTGTCAACACTGGGGAAACAAAACGCAGCACCTGGATTGAGGCAAGTGTTGGCCATCTTCCCCCACCGTTGTTCAGTTGAGCGTCGTTTATGTTCTGTGTAAGACGTGCTTTACTAAAAAAAGACGTGCTTTACACAAAACTGTCATTAACCAACTCTATAAAGTTCTACATCTGGACGTTTATATCCTTTGTGAATTCAATGTTAGAGAAACATGGTTATTTGTTTCTGAAAGAGAGAAATTATTTTTTTAAAAAAGGTCTGAAGTTATATCTAAAACGTAACAATGTGTCTTATAAAATTTTATTGTGTTTATATTTATTAAATAAGCTTTTTACATCGACAAAAATCTAACTATTAAAATTATCATTCCCACTGCAAACAAATATAATTTTTAATCATTCAAATGTGCGTACATTAACAACGTTGAACCTTCAAAATCTATTTAGTTTATTATTTCATAGACCTATTCCATTTAATATACTGCCATTTTTATGAAGCCATTTCGGTTTTCTTTTTTCATTGTTTTTGATGAACGGTATTTAGTGGTGAGCAAAACTCTTCAGCCCCCTCGGGGGTTATTAAAACATATCGCCCCCTTGACATCTGAGCGCTTAATGGAGTTGCTACTACGTTCTGACAGCTCTCTAAGCCTCAAAGTTTGAGAATTTCCTCCAGAGAATTCCATTTGACAGCTTTCTGCGCCCCCCTCCCCTTACTCCCTGAATTTTCGAAATCATCGTTGGGCACATATTAAGTAAGAGGGAACAGGGTGGAAGTGTAAGCTTATATTTCGATGCGATTCTTTAAATGAAAGAAGAAATACACCGAAAAGAAAAGAAATGAAATCAGCTTTGAGTGAAGTATGCACAATATCACTATATAACATATTATATACAAAATACAGGTTTATGAAGCTAAATATATTTTGAAATAAGCACATGTTTACTAATAGATTTTTTAATACTTTCTAATAAAACTGTAAACATTTATTAGTTCGGTTCATATTTCTGTTAGATTTATTGTCCATCTGTCCATGTTTTGCGCCTTTATGTGCACTAATTTTCGTATATCTGCATTACATGAAAATTAATATAGGTATTGAGGTACTCTATGGTCTGCCGTTTGCCCCCTATTGAAAATGTCATGTGTGTTACATATCTATATATTAATAAAATAACAAATCGCTCTGTCTGCGTGTGTGTGTGTCTGCGATGGCTAGCAAAATCTACAGCACGTACGAAGCTCAAAATTTTTTTGAGAGTAGACCCATATCTCTTCTGATGCACCTGAGCTTCAGAATTTCGAAATTCCAATTATTAACTGAGTAATTAATTAAAATAGAGAGGTCACTCTCATAAAAAATCATCTTTTTCCCATTTTTAGGTGCGTTCGTAATTATGTAAATACATAGCACCTATTGTTGTCGCTCAGTCCGTCCGTCTGTCTGTCTGTCCGTCTGTCTGTCTGTCTGTCTGTCCGTCTGTCTGTCTGCCCGTCCGCATATAACAACGCAAAAACTACCCAACCGAATCGTTTGAAATTTAAAATACATAATTATTACATAATTTTGTCGAGTCATTTCAAATTTTATGAAAATCGGATGGATAGATCAATTACAGGGACAACCAAAAGTATTCCGTTACATTACGGTCAATGGGGAAAATAGTTTCAAACGCATTTTAATCGTTTGAAATTTAAAACGCATATTTATTACATAATTTTGTCGAGTCATTTCAAATTTTATGAAAATCGGATGGATAGATTAATTACAGGGACAATGAAAAGGATTCCGTTACATTACGGTTAATGGGGAAAATAGTTTCAAACGCATTTTAATCATTTGAAATTTAAAACGTATATTTATTACATAATTTTGTCGATTCATTTCAAATTTTATGAAAATCGGATGGATAGATCAATTACAGGGACAATCAAAAATATTCCGTTACATTACGATCAATGGGTAAAAAAGTTCCAAATACATTTTAATGGTGTTACACTCATTTGAACATAGCAGAATCGACATGAATCTATGAAATATATACTAAAAATACATTTTGTATAATCTGTGATGCAAAGAATATTTATTATTAAATTACAGGGCCACACAAATGTATTCCACTAAATAATGTTATACGGGGAAACATTGTTTGGGGGGTGTTTTAGTTATATTAAACTACTTCACATTTTATGAATAAGAAATACGTTACTGAAGTATAATAAAAATTACTCCCTTCATATTTACAAGAACACAAAGATTTCGACCTTTATACTGTATCCAAAGTACGCTCTACTATATCATCAAGATCTGAATATTTTAAAACTTCGTTATCGTACGAACGCACCTTATTTGCTACGCTTCACGTGCAATTTCCAACTTGTTTTCTCTTTCGTTTGTTTACGGTTGGTTGGTTGTGTAAAAATTTTCGCAGAAGTAATAAGAAACCTGAGACAGAATTAAAGAAACCCATGGAGGAATGAGATAAGTGGAGGTGAAGTAAGCCTCAAAAAAGGTTCGGAATATGAAACCATTTATCGCTCAAATTTTAATGTGCCAAATAAAAGGACGTGGAAGGGATTTTGTATTATAAGACGAATTGAAAGAAATGAATTCTAATTGAAGCATATTTTAAGAGGAAATAGCAAATTTTTAATATGGTCTATTAAATGGTCTATATTCTATTATTATTTATTAAAATCGTTTTTAAAATGAAAGAAATTGGAAAATTAGCAATAATTAAATATTAAATTAAAATTAAATAAGATATTGAAAACATTTGATACGAACTAAAAATTGTATAACTAAAAGTTTCCTTCGTTAATGTAATTTAAAATACTTTATAACGTAGGTGAAAAATATTTATGACTTAATAATTGCATGTAAATAAATATTTAAAATATAATGATGAAAACATTCTTTTAAAATCATGTATGAAAACTTAAGTAATAAATATTAATCTAAAATATAGATTTCTGACGGCAGACGATTTTTATGTATTAACAAAAGAATGTTATATTTTCAAGAAAAACGTTAAAATAATTTTCTATATTGATATTTAAAACACATATGATAAAATAATTATTAAAGTTTTACCGGTGAAGCGATAGATTAGTTCTTTTTAAGAAACAAGAGCAAAAAAAATGCGGGTTTATACCTGTTTCAATTGATAGGCGTGTCAAATCACGTGCTTTTGTTGGTAGTTAATTGGACTTAATGTAGAGTTACATTTTTAGCATCATCTCCAGAGATAATACTTACACTCTATTAATTTCTTTTTACTCTATGAAAGAAACCAATTTGAGATTTTGACATTTCAAAAGTGACTGTTTTTTTTTTTTTTTTTTCCAAAGATTTTTAAAATTCATAGACTAGCAAAATGTCAGTTTAACTTCGGATTTTTGAATACAGCTGTTACGTCAGATGGTTGGTACTTCTTACATTAGAATCTATGCATGGTTAGCTATGTTGCAGTAAATATATGTATATGTATATATGAAGCTTTTTTAGCAGTTTTTTTTTTTAATCATTGATTAAAATTGAATGCATTTTATTTAAGTTAAAATTTTATTATGACTTTAATTTGTTTTTAAAACAAAAATGAAATGGCTGTTTGGCGTACAATTGTTCGAATCGGCAGATGATTCATGCACAGTAATAAATTATCAAATAGCAAAATAAATTATATATCAAAAATAGTCACTAAAAGAATAGTAGCAAAACATAATTTTTAGGCGTATTAACACATAACCCGATCCCAACCAAAAAAAAAAAAAAAAAAAAAAAAAAAAAAAACAGACCGTACTCCGATCCAAGCAAGACAAAAATTTCATGAGCATAAACCCGTCCCGAATCTAAAAATTCCATTTGAAAAAAAAAACTATGGATTTGATATCTGACCCGAATCAAATCTGAATCCCACAAAAATATTCAAATGAATTATACCCCAATCCGATCAAGGAAAAATAATGTTCGTGTATATGCAACCCGACCCGAACCTAAAAATTTTCTTTGAAAAAACCCGAAAAATGACCAGAACAAAAACTGAAATCGACAAAAATATTCCAAAGAACTATAACCCGATAACAGCAAGAAAAAATAATTTCCGTGAACAGAAACCTGACTCGAACCTAAAAAATTCCATTTGAAAAAAGACCTGAAATTTTATGCAAACTACATCTGAATCCGATCAAAATATTAGAAAGAACCATAACCGGATTCGAATAAGCGATAATAATTTCCGTGGACATGAACCCGATCCGAACCTAAAATTCCATTTGAAAAAAAAAACCTGAAATTTGAATCGAACCAAATAAAAACCTGTCAAAAATATTCCACAGAACCATACTCGGCTCTGAACAAGACAAAAAATTTCCATGAACATGAACCCAATCCGAACCTGAAAAACTAAAACTAAATCTGAATCTGACAAAAATATTCCAGAGAAGCATATCCTTATTCGAACAATGCAGAATAATTTCTGTTGATGCGCAATCCAACCTGAACCTAAAAATTCCATTAAAAAAACCGAAATCTGATTTAAATGACATCTGAACCCGAAAAAATATTCCAAAGACCCAAAACCGGATCCGAGCAAAACAAAATAATTTCCCTGGACATGAATCCGACCAGAACCTTAAAAATCAATTTGAAAAAATACCTGAAATCTGAATCGAACCAAATCTGAATCCGACGAAAATATTCCAAATAACTATAACCTGATACGAACAAGACAATATAATTTCCATGGACATAAATTCAATCCGAACCAAAAAATTTCTAAAAAAAAAAAAAAAAAAAAAAATCCCGAAATTTGAACTAAACCTAATCTGAACCTAACAAAAATATTTCAGTGAAGTATAACCTCATTGGAACTAGGTAAAATAATTTAATGGAAGTACAACCGACCCGAACTTAAAAATCCCATTTGAAGGAAAAAAAAAAAACCACGAAATCTGAATTGAACCGAATCTAAACTGAACAAAAATATTCCAAAGAACCATAACCGTATCCCAAGAAGACAAAATAATTTCAATGAACATGAATCCAATCCGAACCTAAAATTCGGATGTTCTACAAAACATAATGCGCTCCGTAGCGGTGGAAAGTGAAACTAGGTACTTAGAGCGAGATTTTAAAGATATTTCGTTTAGAGTTAAATTATAACTTGGATACGGTTAAGTAACAGTCAGGTTGCAATTACGTTCCGGTGAGCCTTATGTTACATTCAATTTCCTGTTAGGTTACAGTTAGGTCATGGTTAAGTTACAGTTAGGTTACGGTTAAGTTGCGGTTAGGTTGTGGTTAGATTATGGGTAGGTTATGATAAGGTGACGGCCAAGTTACATTTATGGTTTATTTAAGTTACAGTTAGGTTACTGTTTAAGTTACAGACAAGTTATGATTACAATACAATTAGGTTACGGTTAGTATTTTGTTCACAGAATGAACATTACGCATGTTTGATAAAAAAAATATACATCTATTTTTGTAAAATGGCTCAGAAATTATAATACTATATACTAACCTTTTAGCTAATCATCGAGAATCGATTTCATTCACGGTATAGTCGGATTTAAGAGTGATATAATTAGTTTGAAATTCAAAATATTTCACTTGGGATATCTATGTGAAAAAAGTATTTAGTTAAGTCACTTAACAGTAATTTTAAGGATAAATATCAACACTTTAACACGAAAATCACGCAATCGTTGGACACATATTCTCTCCTGCGTTTCCCATTGAAATCATTTTGGGTATTTTTGGAGTTAATTAGTAATTTTTTTAACCAATTTTTGACACAGTCAGGGGGTACGTATTTAATATAATGTACACTGTAAAAAATTTGACCCTTTTGCTGCATCATCACTCCCACGCTTTTATAGAATATCTTTCTTTTGACGTCAGAGAATGCTCCATAATAAGCTGAAAAAATCGTTTTCTATAAAATCGGTGGAGTGACGATGCAGCAAAAGGGTCAAATTTTTAACAGTGTATTTACACATATTTCAAGTTAAAGATAAAATCATAAAAATTTCAAGTTCGTTTAACATTATTATTACGGATCCGGGCAACGCCGGGCGGGTCAGCTAGTATGTAAATAATAGCCTTTAATAGTTCATTCACAGGGATATACAAAATAATTCGAGTGTATAGCGATTTACGGGTGATAAATTATTGCGTTATGCTATCTCAAAGACATAAAATTAATTTCTGTTATTAGGATATACCACAACATGCTCTTTGTAGAGCATTTAACCTTATTTTTCTTTCAAGAAAATACAAATGAATCCAGAGATGTTACAGTATACGGGCGCCATTTACTTGAAGTATACCTCAGTAAAATTTATATTTTTAAAAATAAAATGAAGTTCATACTAGTTTTTGTGGTATTGAGTTCAGATGTTTTCTATAAGAAATGGCATTTAGCATTCGTTTGGTGGGACATACAAAATTTGGATCATTAGTATCAATCAGCAATATTTGTAAGTTACACTTTTTCAGTCTGAACAAAATTTCTGTATACTATTACCGGTTTTTTATAGAAAATAATATGTGACATATCTACAGTACTTTTATTGGGTGAAGTATTCAGATAAATTGATGTCGGTGGATGTTATTTTTTAGAATTGCACTTAAAACTGCTTTATGCTTTCATGAAGTACTTCTTATTATATTATGTCGTATGTATAAAATTAATAGTTCTTATGCAAGACTCCTAATGTTGAATCGCAAGAATATTCTTACAATGTGTGATATTTATATATATATATATATATATATATATATATATATATATATATATATATATATATATATATATATATATATATATATATATATATATATATATATATATATATATATATATAATCTATGAGCGAATCATGATTTCCATTTCTTGTTCACGTTTTTTCTACATCTGTAATCAGTGTTGGAAATTGAAAATGTATTATTTACTCCACATGTTTTTTTTCTTTTTTTATGATTTATATTTTAGCTTCATGCTTATTTATTCTGGGATAAGTTCATTATGTATTATAACTTTTGTTGTTTTGCATTAATTAAATTTACAATCCATTATTATATTACTAGCCGCCCTTAGCGACCAGTTTGGTCTTCCTTTAAATGCATACTAAGTATTAAATCATATTGCTTTTATTCATAATTTATTTTAATTGCTCATTTTTTT
The DNA here is from genome assembly GCA_964019185.1 of Maratus speculifer. Taxonomy (NCBI): domain Eukaryota; kingdom Metazoa; phylum Arthropoda; class Arachnida; order Araneae; family Salticidae; genus Maratus; species Maratus speculifer. The sequence goes on along the minus strand of OZ025292.1, from coordinate 389,588,396 downwards.
TCCAAATTAGAAGATTCTGCTGAAGAATTAGGCGCATATATTATATACACACCACATTGGTGCAATTTTTGTTCCACATACGTTAGTGTAATGTATATATATATATATATATATAGAGAGAGAGAGAGAGAGAGAGAGAGATTATTACTAGTATTTAAAAGAATATAAAGACTTTACGAGGGTGTATCGGTGAAAAGTTATGAGAAGGAAGGACGAAAATATATGAAAAAACCCCTACAAGATAAATTGAATGGCTTAGAAAATTTTAATGTTACAGGTGTTGGTCATTCTGCTTCCGAATTCTCCTCCGTAATGTTAAGTCTATCAATGTTTGATGCATTTTTATATTCAAAATATCTTCTCAGTAAATTGATATTTGTAACTTCTTTTTTCAGTGTTCTCTTCGTAAAGGATGTCACTTTTTTCTCAGTTCTCAAAATATTTCTAAAACCTTTACTTAATTTAATATTGTATGTTTTAAAAACGGACATACTGGGAGTAAAATTTTAATATCTATATATATTAAAGAAAGTCTGGATTTCGTATTAATTAGAGCACAAAAAAATCTACCGAACCAAAAATCTTGAAAATTGGGGTAAAAATACTTCTTATGATATCGAGTGCCTCTAAGAAGGGATTTTCGAAAATTCCACCCCTAGAAAAAAGAACGAACGTAAAAAAAAATTCCTTAAAAATCTGAATTCGTAGTTATTTTTCTACTGACAACATATTTTACTGTATTTTTTTTATGCTGAACCGAATGGTATTAAGCAAATTCTTTTAAACCCAGTAGTTCGTGAGATACCAGCGTAGATCTGACCAGCGTAGCGGGCGAAGGCTGCTAGTTTCCTATAAAATTAAGAGTAGCTTTTAAAAATATTTTGAAAGCTAAAAAGAAAAAAAGACCCATGCTTAAAAAAAGTACGCAGAAAAAAAGAAGTTAAAAATATTAATTTCCTGAGAAGATAGTTTGATTATAAGAATGAATCAAAAGTCCATAGTCTTAACATTACGGAGGGGTGTTCGGAAGCTGGGTGACCTGCACCCTTAAGATTTTAGTTCATTATATTCTCGGTACCTCATATAGAATATATATACTGAAAAAAAAAAATCAGTAAACTATTATTATTTTTGTTCGCGAAGACATTTATGATGTATATTTTTTTCGCCTTAAAATTCTAAAAATTGAAGAGAAATTTCATAAAAGCATTTTATTTAACAACCGGAATTGTCTTTTTATAAGCAATTTTATTTGATACGAATAATTACTATTATACTTATTTTCGCTTTATATATATATATGGGATCTATTGACAAAGACGCCTAGCAACAAAGATTGCACGGCAAAATAAGCACATTCTACGTATAATGAGGCTGTGGAAGATTGGATCAAACCCGCGAACAACGGAAATTTTGATGAACTAAGGGATTTTTTATAAGGATCGAGTCAGATGCAATCTGAAATCGGCTACAGACAGACTGTCTAAAAAAGCCGTCCGAACATCTTGATGCGAAATAGGCCCAGCCGGACCAGCTATCTTAATTAGGCAGACGGCCTGTGTAAAAATGTCCAAATTTTCATTATATTTATGTGTAATATATTCCATCTGTACATATTTTCATATATTTCATACATCTTTAATCAAGATTAAAGTTTTCCGTAATTAATCTGAGTGATGGCTCCTAAACAAAGGGTTTTTTTTAGACAATAACGTTATAATCGAAGTACACTGCTCACCATATATATATACATATATATATATATATATATATATATATATATATATATATAAGGTTGTAATATTTATTATAATTTCCTAATTATGAAAATCTGCATAAAAACTACCTCTTATAGACGAGCTAAAACCCCAAAATTACGCACACGTGATTGTCAGAGGTCACAGAGATTGGGAAAATTTTATTTCTTTCTATCATTATTTCGGAACAATAATGTTTATTGTATATTTCTGTTGCACATGCTAAAGACATTTATAGCGATTATTATTAGTTGTAAATAGTGATAAAAAAAAAGTTAAAAAAAAAAAAAAAAAAAAAGTATTTCTCCAGCCCCTGCTTATATAAAATTTCTCAATAGTTTTTTTTTAATAATAAAGAAAAATGTTTCAAAAAGTTTTGAAAAAAAGTGCTTTTCAGGGAAAAATATTAAATTGCAAGTATCATATAATCATCAACATTTTAAACAGAAAAATTTGTTTTCTTTTTTGAAGAAAGAAACAAAAAAAAAAGTGAGAACTATCAGTGAGGCCATTACCACCTACAAATTTACTGTTAACTCCTGGCTATACAAATGAAACCGAAAACCAAGCCAAAACACCAAATAATCTCCTCGTATCACGTCGCAGTTCATTTTTTTTTTCCTTGTTCGCCTATTTTGCTTGAGACTGGCCTCGCAAATAAATGAGGGGCTTCGCATCCCAAGCAACGTGATCTCATTTTACTTCCAGGACCAAAGATGTGACGTCACACGCGGACACGTTTGCACGTCTGCCGACGGGACTGGGCATACAAATGGTGGTGGAAAAAGGTCTTGTATATTTTTTTTCGTCTTTTGTCTCAACCTGGAACACGTGATAATCGGCACGTGACGTGCGATGACGGGTTGTGCTGATCTGGTTCTTCCTCTAGCACGTTTTTCGGATCTGTGATTGGAATAATTTCAGTAATAAAATGCGAATAAATGGTCAATTGGAGATGGTGAAATGTTTCATTTTTTTAAAAATGATTCCAGCTGCAGCTAAAATGCTTCCGGCAGTTTCAACGTAGATTTTTCAAAGGTGTTACTGCAGATGTTTTTATTTTTAGATTCAATAAACAAATGATGTTATTTTATAATTTATGATAGGACGATGCCACCTGACAACCAAGATGATTAATATAATTAAAGATATCTTATAGTGCTGTGTGCAGTTGAGCACAAGGGGATGGTTTCATCGTGTCCTAAGCTGAAGGGAGCCAATAATATATGCATATACAGGACATGAGAGTGCCCAGAATATGTATTGTGCCCTCAATATTTCTTTGCACACCCCTAGAGTTTTGTTATCATTACATGCCATGTCTTTATAGCATATTATGTGGCACGTCTGCGTGACGCATCACATGTGATGTATATTCATGTTTAAATGATTCTTTTTGCATAAAATATCTGCCATATCAAATATGATAATTCTGTGTTTTTAAAATTGCAGTTTTATTATGAGAAAAATTGCATTTTTAGAATCAAGTAATCAATTTAAATTCGAAGTGTACTCATAATAAAACAGCAACCAGATTCGAAAAAATAGAAGACCATCACCTTAGGCATCGTTCTTACATTTGTATGAAAAAAAAAAAAAAATTAAGAATTTGGATTTAAATTCTGGAGATTATTCAGGATGCACTGAAAAACTTGGAGTCCTAGACATTTGTCTACTATATTTAAGCAATAATAAAGCTCTCCTTGTAACAAAGAGGTGTAATGAAAATGTATATTAAAAAAAAGTTAAACTATAATTTCTGGAATGTCATGTTCGATTTGATAATGTGCAAAACATTTAAAATCCAAACTTATTTTTTATTTTACTAAAATGATGCTAAAAAATACAGGAATAGGATTTTTTAAATATAAAAAACCAACAGAGGTGTTAAAACTGGACACCCAAGCACTTTCAACTGTTACAGTCACCATCAGAGGAAAATCTCAGGAATTTTCCCTGATATTTACTTTAATGACGTTTCCGAGTTTTAGTGTTTAATCACTTTTTTCAACCTGAAATATCAATTTTTCGGATACTATCAATTCTCAAGTACGCATGTTCATGTTCAACAATCATGGTAAATTAAAACAAACATTCAAATCAGTGATATTAACGTTAACATTAAAAATAACTATATTTTATTGTCCTTGAATGAAATCCTTGAATGTCCTTGAATGTAATGTCCTTTTTTTACGTTAATGTTAATTCTTTTGCGTGGTCGAAAATTTTTACTTGAGACTTGATAGCATCCGAAAAACGAATATTCTGGTATAATAAAAACTGATTAATACAACCCTTGACAAAAAGTTTCCGATCATTAGACAAACATGACCATTTTCCGCAAGAAAGGTATATTTATTCTCGCTGCATAAAAACTAAACGATTATTAGCGATAATACATTTGTATTACACATAATTAACAAAAATATGCAATAAATAAAAATCATTATACATCAATTTAAAAACAGAAAAATCGTGACTGAAGTTTAAACATCAAAGAAAAAATTATTCAATCACGCTTTGATTTGGAAAAAATAACCGTTCACTGTAATCAATATTTAGTAAATCAACCTTTTACTCGGATGGCAGCTGAAAATCTTCATGGAATGGACTCAATAAGCTTTTTACATTCATTGGGAGCAATTTCAGACCAGCATTCTTTTGTAGCTTTACGTAGTTCTGTACTTGTACTTGTTACGTAGTTCTGTATTTGTAGCATTTGTGATTCTTCGAAAATCAAATTTTCTTCTTAATATATTCCACAGATTTTCGATGTGATTAAGATCCGGACTATTGGGCGGCCAAGTCATGATTGTAATTGAATTATTACTTACATTTTGTAGAAATTTCTTCGCTGATTTGGTGCGATGTGGAGCTGCGTTGTCATCTTGAAGTAAGATGTCATTTTGATCCGCGAACCATTGATCGATGCTGAGAAAAAAAATTCTCTAAAATGTCAATGTAAACTTCAGAGTTTACGGTACGTAACACAATGCACAACTTGCTGTCGTTTTGTGATGTCATACAATTCCAAAATGTAAATGCAGGTGAAAATTGAGTGGTCATATTGACACACTTATCATTGAACTTTTCACCAACTCTCCTCCAAACAAATGTTCCACAGTCATCCACCTGTTCCGAGAGATATCCAAGATTCATCGCTAAAAATAAGTTTATTCTATTTATCAAGTGGCCAGTTTACATGTTTTTATGACATTTCAAGCGCTCTTTTCTATGCTGCTTTGTAAAGTAAAGTTTCGCTTTAGCTTTACAGAATTTAAATCCTACTGCATTTAGACGATTACTTACAGTGCGGTCACACATACCTTTATATTATACTTAGACCATTCGGCATCGAGTTGTTTTGAAGTTGCTCACCACTTTCTTTTCGCTATTTCAACAAGTTTTCTGTATTCGATAGGCGTTGTCATTCGTGGACGCCCACTTCGAGGTAAAATTTCTACGCTGTTAATCAACTGATTTGTTTTCCAAATATCGCATATCGTACTTTGAACACAATTTAATAAAGCAGCCATTTACCTTTGTGAATTTCCCTCTTGCAACAATTTAATCATCGGATTTTTAAATCGCGAGACAGGTGTTTCACACGAGCCATTGTTCAGCACTTTGGAGTTGCTTTTGATCTCGTAGCTGCAAGATTTCTTCGTTTAAATAGAATTCATACATTGTACGCATGTACAGACACTCTTGTCTGTCTTCAATATGCAAATTTTAAACTTGTTTCCTCAGTGTTCGATTAATATTTTCCCATTTCCGTCTTGATCAGATATTTTTTTCTCACGAGAAAACTTTTTCGTTTGTAGTATATTTATAAATCATATGATTCTCATAGTGAATTCACTTTTCGTTTATATTTTAATATGTGTTCTTTTATTTGGCATATTGAAAAACACTTCTATGCTCATGAATCGCGAAATATATGCTTCGAAATGCAAAAATCATAAACTTGGTAACACTGATCGGAAACTTTTAGCCAAGGGTTGTATACTGTAAAAACTAATCGGAAATGTTTCCAAAAATTACAGACAGCAAAAGAAACTTTTATTCAAGAAATGCTGCTTTTTTATGGGAGAGGGGGAGGGGTGTTCCAAGCCTTTCGCATTGTAGCCTGGGCGAAAATGAAACACTGCGAATAACTCACTGTCTCTCTCTCTCTCTTTCTTTTATTTATCTTCTCCTTTTGTCTATCGCTTCTAAGTGCAAACTGAGATTGTTTCGTGCTCTAGGCCCCTAGCAATTCAGACCTAAATGAAAATCAACCACTTCGAATAGCATATCTGTCCGCATATAACAGTCCAAAAAATTACCCAACCAAATTGCCTACTATTTAAAATTGTTGCATAATTTTTTCAAGTCATTTAAAATTTTATGAAAATCGAATGTATAGTTTAATTAAAGGAATAGTCAAAGTATTCCGTTATATTATGGTCAATGTGAAAAAATAGTTTCAAGTGCATTTTAGTGATGTTACACTCTTTCGAACATTATGAAATTGATGTGCATCTATAACGTACACTAAAATATGCAATCGATACGATATGTGGTGCAAACAACATTTGTTATTTATTTACACGTAAATACAAAAGTACTCCATTTCACAATGATAGCGGAAAACTTTGTTTGGGGTGCATATTTTAATTATATTGAACTACAGTAAAACCTCTAAATAACGGACAGCTAGGGAGGGCAGAAACTGTCCGCTATTCGGAGGTGTCCGCTATTGGGAAAGCCTCGGCGATTCAAAAATTGATAAGAAATCCATATGTTTTCTTATTTGACTCATATATATACTAAATATATGACCTTAAAAATATACCACCGTCTATTATATAATTAATGAGAAATTAAATTTATTTAAGAAATAAAACTGAAATGAAATTGTGCACACCTTTTGCTTTTACTTGCGATTAACATGGAATTTGTTTTTCAGTTTCAAGCTCTATTCAAGGTGTGAAATCTGTAGTCTTAATTCTTTTGAATTATTTTTTTTTCTTATAAAAAAAAAAAAAAAAAAAAAAAAATGTATAACTGTTGGCCATATTTTGCCGCTTCTTAAAAACATAAAATCTCAATTTTTCGGCAAGGGAGGAGGCATTTTAATGTTCTAGAAGGAGCATTCTCTCCCAAATCACCTCCTGAATTCAATACAGGGCACGGGAAAGGGATTTTTTCTCCAGCCTACCCTTAAATTTATCTGTGATCAGAAAATTTGGGACACATTGTCCCGATAAATTTAGAGATTTTTTGCTTTTTCTTTTTACTTTTGTTTCACATAAAAAAAAATCGCATCTTTCATTGTCAAAATTAGTGTTCGCTATTCGGAATGTCCGTTATTCAGAGGTTAAATATACAAAAACTTAGGTTTTCAGAGTGGGGATTAAGAAACGTCCGTTAAATAGAGGTGTCCGCTATTCGGGAATGTCCGTTATGGAGGTTTTACTGTATTTTACATTTTATGAAATTGATATACTTTGCTTAGGTTTACTTACAAGTTACTCCCTACATAGTTAAAAGCACATAGTATTTTCTGGGACACACAAAGGATTTCGGATACTATACTGTATCCGAAATACTGTGTATAATAACGATGATTGCTGCAATTTCATATTTGATTGTGATATGACTTTTAAACTAAATTTTTGCACATTACGTCATTACGTCTGTAAATCATATACAGGTTACACGAAATAATTTGTAAGAGACACTGTGACTATGAATGGAAATAGCTTATAAAATAAGCTTTTTAAAAAAAAATATCAACCGACTTCAAAAAAGGCGCTAAAAAGAATTATCAAATTCTTTAAAATTCTCTAATGACAAAACGTTATTGAAAAATCAGACATCGAATATCAGGTACCGGTATAAAAACCGTTAAATTTAATTTATATAATTTAATATCCACCAAACATGAATTTTAGAGAGAATATTTTTTACAAGAGATGAATTTGCATATTTATGATTTAATTTATGAATATATACATATAAAATAATGAATTACTTTTTGAAGTTGCTGCCAAACAATCACAATCGACAATGATCATCACCATTTTAGTTATGGTACTAGATGCAATATATTCACAATTCTTATTATATTTAAGATAGTTTGGCACCAACTTCAAAAAGTAATTCATTATTTTATATGTATGTATTCATAAATTAAATCATAAATATGCAAATTCATCTCTTGTAAAAAATATTCTCTCTAAAATTCATGTTTGGTGGATATTAAATTATATAAATTAAATTTAACGGTTTTTATACCGGTACCTGATATTCGATGTCTGATTTTTCAATAACGTTTTGTCATTAGAGAATTTTAAAGAATTATTTAATTCTTTTTAGCGCCTTTTTTGAAGTCGGTTGATATATTTTTTTAAAGCTTATTTTATTTCCTATTTTTTAGTTATTCATACAGTAATACTCATGTGTACTGATATGAGATGTATCTTTGGAATGCATTGACTAATTGATGTACTTTGCTGGGTTTTAAAGTATTAAATTTGCTAGTCAATTTGCTATTTCATTTTCAGCTATTCGAAAGCAACTTACAATTTCGGTTAGTATCTTTGTGGATCTTTAGGTTTTTCGGATGTGATATCTTGTTTAGATAAGATCTCACTCTTCAAAAAGTTATCGCATTCATCAAACTTTAAGGTCCACATTGATTTTAAGGACCTCAGAAATGGGTATCGACAGACACCGTTTTTCAAACTACACAAAAAGTAGGAATTCCAAACTTCAAAATTTGACGATAGTCGCCTAACGAGTACGATTATACGAGTGCAAGAACAACTTACATACATCTGACTTGTGTGCTCGGCATGAACGCCTGCTTATAAGTCATCGTCAATATACACTGTTAAAAATCTGAAACATTTGCTGCATCGTCATTCCACTGCCTCTTCAGAAAACGATTGCTTCACTCTTTTATGGAGCATTCTCATTGGTCAAAATAGAGATATTCTATAAAAGCTCTGCAGTGACGATACAGCAAAAGTTTCAAATTTTTGAAAGTGTACAAGGACGAAATAGCGCAAGGAAATTTTTATAACACGAAGGAAGTACAGCCAGGCGCATCACAAAAAGCGTGTGCAATGGAACCAGCAGGATTCGAACCCACAACCTCCTACGCTCACAAAGTGCGCGTAAAGCGGCGTGTTGTCTTGACCACTCAGCGACGGAGGCCCGAGTGCAAGAAGTTAACTATCTGCACTTTAATGGCAAACTCATCAAAATGTTTTCCCATTTCCTTTTGTCTACATTCGTCTCAGCCTATCAAATATTCCCGTATATTACCACTTTGATATCGAGGAATTCTGTCAGAAGAAAATCTGAAATCATCTCGATATTTAATTCGATAACAGAATCTGAATCTCAAGACAGTATCGATACACATAGCAATGTACTTTAATTTCTTTATGCATTTGGCATAAAAAGCACCCTGATACACAGGCACTTGTGCTCTGACATATAAAGGTATTTTAAAGGTGGATTATTAGCTTTTTGACCCCTATTTCCGATGTCGGCAAGCATCGATGCAGGCCTTCCATTTTGGCGTATACAAGAATTAATCTAGTTAAGATTTCGCACTTTGCAAAAGTCTCGTATCTCTGCAACAGTGGCTACGATCCATATGTATATTTTCCCCCACTTTTTAGATTGACTACACGTTTAAAAATTTGAAACTTTTGCTGCATCGTCACTCTACTTTTTCTATAGAAAACGATTACTTTACTGTATTATGGAGCATTCTCATTGGTCTAAATAGAGATAGTATATAAAAGCAGTGAAGTGACGATGCAGCAAAAGTTTCAAATTTTTAACAGTGTAATCAGAAACCTGCATTTTTCCAAACTTTTCACTGTTTAAGCAAATAGCGAAAATTTCGGAAAAATGAAAACTTCTAATTGGCCATTCTGATTCTGCTAACAGAGAAAGAGAATTTGGCTGCGATCAGAAGCGTGCGAAGAGAAAACTGCGCCCAGGGCAAAGTGTCAGTTTGGCGCCCCTCCCCCAACTTTCTCTTGTAACAACTCAAAAATGACGTTGGTACTATAAATTTGGCGCCCCCTAAATTTCTGCGCCGCCCCCTTCCGCACGGAGTTGGCGGCGATCCGGAAGATTTTGCACTATTAATGAAACTAGATTGACCAATTAGAAGCCTGCATTTTTTGTGAATTGTCTCTGCCTAAAGTAAGTATTATTTATCTTATTGCTCAATCTCATTCCGCAATAGCGCAAAATCTACCTGAATCCGGTCCAGTCAAAATGTCGCAAGATCATGTATCTGCGTAAGAGTAACAGCATGAAAAATGAACGCTTCTAATTAAACGACTGCTTGTAAAAAAAATCTGAATTTTAATTTTAATTTTTAAAAAGTTCTATACTGTTAAAAATTTGAAACTTTTGCTGCATCGTCACTCCACCGCTTATAGAGAAAACGATTACGTCACTGTATTATAGAGTATTCTCATTGGTCAAAATAGAGATATTTTAAATAAGCAGTGGAGTGACGATGCAGCAAAAATTTAAAATTTTTAACAGTGTAAAAACAGGTGGATGGAGCATTTTCATTGGTCAAAATAGAGATCTACACAAACGGTGGAGTCATTATGCAGCTACAGCTGAGGATTTCTAACAGTGGAAATTTTCACATTGATCAATCTTATTTCGCTAACAGCGCAAAATCTATCTAGATCTCGGCAGTTGTCAGTCAAGATTTCGCACTTTGTAGAAAAAAATATCTCGTATCGGTGTAAGAGTGATAGCCTGAAATTTTATTTATTTGTTGTGCACACGCATCTGACTTGTGTGCTCTACATGAAAGTCTGCGAATACCTGAAAAATAAACGCTTATAATTGGATGACTGCTTCAAAAAGAATTGGAATTTTAATTTTTTTTTTATTTTAAAAATGTTCTAATGACCAGAATTTGATGAAATTGAAATGGGACCATACGGGCATCTTACACTTTCAAACAAAAAAAGAATTATCAAAATCCGTATTTAAAGAAGTTATGAGTGAACAACAAATACATACAGGCCGAAATCATAACCTCCTCTTTGAAATCGGTTAAAAAGTAGTTTTTAAGTAAATTCGCTGAATTACTCTTAATATAGTAACATGATGTTGTAGAGGTGTATTTGTGTATTTGTGTCGGCCGATTATCTGCACTAGGGATATAGGCCCATGGGGAGGGGTGCCCTTCGTGGGGGTCTTTCTAAGGGAACCTAACCCGTATTTACGCAAGGTTCGAAGAAAACCACGAAAACTCCGAACGGTTAGGCCGACGGCCGCGATTGGGTTCGAACCCATCACCTGCCGTCTACCAGTTGAGAGGTCAGAACCTCTCGGCCACTGGTCGGGCATGATGTTGTAGAATATAGATGAAATGATACATAATTACCACGCAAAGAATTGGTGTATTTTGGTGTATTTTGTGACGGCCGATTACGCCAGGGATATAGGCCCAGGGGGGGGATGCCCTTCGTGGGGGTCTTTCTAAGGGAACCTAACCCGTATTTACGCAAGGTTCGAAGAAAACCACGAAAACTCCGAACGGTTAGGCCGACGGCCGCGATTGGGTTCGAACCCAGCACCTGCCGTCTACCAGTTGAGAGGTCAGACCCTCTCGGCCACTGGTGGGACACGCAAAGAATTGGATACATGGCTTTCTATGGATGATAATCTCTGGAAATGTTATATCAACAGTTTTAAGCGTATTTAAGTCTTAATTAAACTTTAGCTAATAATTGGCGCTTATATGGAGATTCCTGGTAAGAATACAGGGTTTTACAAAAGTATTCAAGTACACTTCCGTTTGTAGGTATAAATTGCTGAGAGTGAAATTTAAAATTAATATGCGCTTTTAAAATTCCCGAACCATGTTGAAAAGTCATGTGAATTCTTTTTGTCTGTCTATTTGGTCGTCTGTTTGTCTGAACAAGATCTTACATTAATATAGTTGGATTGCTATGTAATTGATACATGTTATTGAGATTTACTATGTCATATTAAGTATTGAAAATAAAGCATGTAGATATAACGTTTGTTGTTCATTTACAGAAATACTTAAAAGGGTTTTATTACATTATGGTCTATGTTGAAATGTCATAATTATACAAATTCGTAGCACCTATAGCATCATCTGGCCCATTCTTCTGTTTGTCCCTCTGCTTGAATATAACAGGACAAAAATTATCAAGCCAAATGGTTTGAAATTAAATTTATAGAATCGTTGCAAAATGTTATCAAGTCATTTCAAATTTTATGAAAATCGATTCAAAACTTAATAAAAGTTTTTTCAATCTATCAAATCCTATTATGCGTAAATAATATGATGCTATCCCATGATAGGTCATTATTTTAGGTTGTCATGGTAATTACGCTTCACCTAAGAGGGAGACATATTACTTTCGTATTATTAAATTTAATGTATAAAATCGTAATGAGTTTTATATGCATGCATTTTTGCATAAGATCGCCACAGCTAACCAAGACCTGGATATTTTCAACATTGTTTTCTCTGCCTCTTTCTTTCATTTACATTCTTAAGAATATAATAGAAAAGGTAGAAAGAAAATTTTTCTTTTTACCTTTTCTACAGTGCGAGCTAAGTCGTTTTTGTGCTCGAAGCCACTAGTCTTCCAAACACTGAGAATAAGTTTATTTGCTTCTTTCTTTCATTTATCTTTTTCTTTCTACCTTTTTTACAATGCAAGTTAAGTCATTTTTGTTTACGAAGCCACTAATCTTCCAAACACTGAGAATACGTTTCTCTGCCTCTTTCTTCCATTTACCTTCTTCTTTCTATCTTTTCTACAGTGCGAGCTAACACGGAAGGTCTCCATACTGGGCATACTCAGAAACTTTTGAAAAAATGCTAATTAAACTACTTATGTAGGTGTCAGGTTCTGAGTAAGCATCTGCTACAAATTGGAATTTCTATTATTTCTCTATCTTAATATTTTATGTATTGTACCGGCTGTGTACTGGAATTTTCAAGGTGACATTCTTTCTTTGTTGAAGGGAGAATTGACAAGTAATCATGTGCAGGTGGTGAATGAGAAAGAGGAGATTACTGAGAGGTGTGCTCATCCGTCAGCGATGTATGAGAATGAGGAGCAGACAAGGAACATGTCACGGATCAAGAAAGCAATGTGGAATGTGTCCAATGGATAAGCTCCAAAGGGGGGTTTATATTGGGGAATGCAGTGATTTTGAAAAGAGCAAGTCTCGTCTGAGATTTGGTAGTTCGTATCTGGGGTTCGTACCTGGAAGTGTGTAGGACAGAGGTCCTTGTAGAGGGTGCTCTGTGTTGAAGAGCATAGCCAGTTCGTATCTGGAGAGCTAGGGACACAGACGTCTTGGTGTTGTGCTCTGGGCCAGATAGCATAGGCCGAGTATACATGTGTTGGGAGATTCGAAGTTGATCTCCGATAAAGTGAATCTAACGTGCATTGAGTGTGAGGTGGAAGGTGTAATTTGAACAGTATACAGCCAACTTTTTACGGTATTTAATTTAATGTTGAACCGGATAATCTATATCCGAGTGGTAATTGTATATAATTGTAAATAGTATATTTCTTGTGTACATATAGTATAAATAAACTGTTAGTTCAGTTAATTGACAGCGTCAGTGTTCATTTACACAATCCTCACAGTGAGTGACCGATATCACCTAATAATATCAGTGGTGGCAGCTATAACTACCACAGACTTTCTTCAATGTTGTGCGGCAGAGAGGAACGTCCGACAGTAGGTAATAAAGGATCAGTCAAAATTAGTGGCGGAATGGGAATCACAATAGAAATTATGTAAAAAAATAAAAAACTTTCGAGTATTTGACGTGAATATCACGCGATTTAGCGAGCAGCACTTTTCCTCGCCAAAAGCAAACGACTTAATGCAACTGAAAACTGCTAGATTTTTAGAATGCGTGTAAATAATATTTAATGAATTTAAACATAAACAATGAAAGAGTTTAATATATTATATACATAATATATGTACATATACATATATATCTTGTATTGCATATATATATTGTTTGTTGCTATACTTTTTAGCTCACAGGCTATCATAGCCTCAGAGCTTATGTGCCCGCCCTTTCTGTATGTATGTATGTTCGTTCGTACGTGCGTAACGCGATAATTCTTGATAAAAATATCCGTTCCACTTGAAATTTTGTATATAGGTATATCCTGACAAGGCGCTTCCCTGATTAGTTTTTGGAGTTCATTCGATATGTATAAGAGGGGGAACGAAGGGCCCCCTTAATTGATATAAATGGGTTTTTCATGCAGAATTAAGTTTTCGTTCAAAATTTAGATATAGGATCATTCTAATGATGCGATTCCGTGACTATTATTAGGTGTTCATTGAATAAGTATAAACAGGGGAAACGGGGGTTCTAATGCCCCTCCCCTTAATTTATATAAATGGGTTTTTCAAGCAGAAGTGTCAGATTTCGTTCAAATCTCTGAATAGTTTTGGAAGTGTAATAGTTAAGTATAAAAGAGGGGGATAACTCTTCTTAGATTATATGAATGCTAAATGGGTTTTTATTAAGATTTATCCAATTTGCTCTGAATTTTGGATATATATTTTTTATATGATAAAGCATGTCCTTGATAGTTTAGGAGGTTCAATGATTAAGTATAAAAAAGGGGAAAAGGGAGAGCTGTTTCCCTTCTTTTTTTTTTTTTTTTTTTTTTTTGAACGGAATTAACCCTTGAAAATATAAGGCTGTAATGTATAATTAGTATGCGTAGCCTGTGAGCTCAATGCCATCAGTTTAACTGGGCAATATTCTTTTTATTAATTTATCACTGGAAAAATATTTTCATATACAAAAAATTCATATTGAAAAAAAATATTTTTTCATACATTTAAGCGTATTCAAAATTAAAAGCTAGATGTTTCCTTAGCAACGAAATTGACTTGACAATGCTCAATTCGACTTTGAGCTTGAAACAATTTTAATGAATTTAAATTATGAATTTTGTTTTAAATCGCAAATTTTGATGGTTAAATTTGAATATATATGCATATAAATATCGATATAACAAAATTATACTTAAAACAAACTAAAACTGGCAAAATTAAAGTTATTTAAATTATATTTACCTAAACAAGTTCAACATGAAACTTTTTTGTCCTTAAAGCGTATTTGACATAAAAAAGTATTTTTTCAAACTGCATTCTATCGCCAACCAATGATAAATCGCCAAATAACGAAATTTTCATTATTTTTTTACTGACGCTGCATGGAGGTTCCCCTAAAAAAAATTTATAAACGTATGTATCCTCATGAGAAGAACAATTTGTAGTTTTTTTTTTTTTTTTTTGAGATTTTTTGGAGTATGGCCTTATGGAGACCTTCCTTGTAAGTTGTTTTTATGCTCAAAGCCAATAACCTTCCAGACATTAAGAATAGATTTTTATGCCTCTTTCTTCCATTTATCTTCTTCTTTTTCTTCTTCTTCTTCTTCTTTCTTCCTCTTCTCCCTACACAGAAAAAAAACTATTAAAGCGAAATTTGTATAACTTCCAAAAATAAGGAAAGTCAGGGGAAAGTTTCGCTTTCATTAAAACGAATTAAGAAAAAAAATAATAATAAAGGACATGAAATAGATCAACGATAATATCATTAGGGGTCACAATTTAGTCATCTGATCTTGCATTTATAATTATCGTCAGAAGCAGATAATTGTAATTTAGACCAAAATATATTAACTCATTTTGAAACTAATTTTCCTGAATAAATAAAGAAGGTTCTTTTACCTTAATTGAAATTTGGAATGAGGGAGCGGGATAATGTCCCGAAGCCGTCAAAGATTATTTATGGGCTCAGATGAGACCAGTAATAATAGAATTGAACGAGACGTCCCAAACCTGCAATTACATCGTTTTGTCTGCGTTGAGAACTTATTTGCAGGCTGAAACTGTTCGTAGCCCGAGGGAAAGTCTTTCTCTCATCCGGGTAACATAATCTAAAGTGAAACATTGATCTCTAAACTTACAATCATAAGCACAATAAAATAGTGAGCGAATGCCATTCGAATATGTCAAGAAAGGTTGAAAAAAAAAAAAAAAAAACATATATTTACCATATTTACTTGCACATTTTTGCTTTTTCTTCACAATTTTTTTACACATAAAAACTTATATGTATATTTTTTAAATATCGTCTCAAAAAAAAAAAAAAAAAAAAAAAATCAGTTTATTATGCAGATAATTTTTTTAATACAATTTCTTCTTTTTAACGGAAAACTTTAACTTTAAACTTTTTATTTTACTTTTAATTTTAAACTTTTTATTTTGAATAGAAATCATAATTTTTCTCTGAATAAACGAAAATTTTTCTTTTTATCCTTATTCATTAAATGTCAAAAACCGAAATGTTCCTTTAAAGGACACACAAATGGAAAAGTTTATTTTTGTCTAAGAAAGAGGGGGGGAAATTCTATTTAAATTTTTGTAATTAGTGATTTGATTGATAATAAATTTGTTGGATGTAGCCAGTTGATGTCGAGACTAGAGCATGAATCTTCTAATAGCAAGTACGGAGGTTCGAGTCAGGAAGAAAGCGAGACGATCAAAAACATATGTAATAATATAGAATGCCAGTTCTGTGTGCGTATGCATCAGCATATAATTATTATTATTCAGATATTCTATAAATATCACTCTAATGCTCGCATTTATTGCTATAAAAAGAAATTTTTCGTATTAAAAAGGGGGACATGCAAAATCAAACGTTTTGTAAAAACGAAAAAAAAAAAATGCAAACATAATTTTTGCTGCTATTACATTTTGCGTTTTTCTACAAAAAAAAATTTTTTTTTAGTGTTTTTTCATTTCTAAGAATATTAATTCTTTCCCATTTTGTTCAAATTTTACTATGTACAAGAAGAAGTAGAATTCTTGATGAAACAACACCGCCAAAGTGACATTAAATCACAATTAACATTAAATTAAATTAAAATTTACTTTTTATTGTAATTTATCGGCAGTAATTTATTTAAGTATTCTTTATAAGTTAATTAGGTAAAATATTTGTTACATTAGTTTGAAAAAATTATATAAAATATTATGTAGTTAGAATAATTTTAATACGGAATTTTATTAATATTCTAATATTCTTTTCAACAATTATACCGAATTTCAACAATTACACCGCATCCCTATAATTGAACTATACATCCGATTTTCATAAAATTTAAAATGGCCCAACAAAATTATGCATCAATTATCTATTTTAAATTTCAAGCGATTCTGTTGGATGGTTTTTGCGTTGCTACTGCGGACAGACGGACGAACTGAACGACGACTATTACGTGCTACGAACACACATGAAAATTAGTTACATAAGTATCCGATATATTAATCCTTATGTCTGTTTGATAAAATTCTATTTAGTTTTATACTGGCGGTGTCGCCTAGCAACCAAAATGTATCAAATTGTATCAAAATGTAAAAAGTTTTCTGTGCAAACGGTAATTTGTGAGTGAAATGCATTATTTGTTTATTTCTACAGCTTTTACCTAAGCTGTGTGAAAAAAATATTCTTTTTGTTTTTTGAGTTGTGATTCGAACAGTGTTGCCAGATTGGGGATTTTGCCCCCATTTTGGGGAATTTTTCGGGGACAAGTAAATCTTGGAGACATGTTTGGGGACTATGAATATATTTGGGGAAAAACTTGGGGAATTGTTATCACAATTTCAATTTTTACACTGTTAAAAATTTCGTGATACTTTGAACCAAGATTTGGTGCTGACAGCTATTACCAGCTGCCACCATAGGATGGTTCAATCGAAGCTCCAAATCTTGGAAAGAGTTTACACGATATTATTTGAAAAAAATGGTACTATGGTTCAACCGAAGTTCCAAATCTTGGAACAAGATTTCACCATCTTATGGTGTCAGCTACTAAGCAACAAATTTCGGTTCAAAGTAGCACAAAATTTTTAACAGTGTACTTTCAAACATTTGTCAATACTGAATCAGTCTCGAATTTGATTTTGGTTTAAAAAATCAAAATAAAATATAGAAATAATAGTACATGCTCGCCGTTTGCATGTACTACAGATTCATCATGATATCCCCCATCTGAATTTTCAGATAAGTGATTCAGATTTTCCTGACATCACGGACAGAAATCCAAGCACTGAAATACATTTCGTTTAATAGTATAGATTTATACAACAAAAATAGAAACAATTTAATAACTTTTATTTTCTTGTTGTTTTTAGCTTTGAATATACATAAAAAATTCTGTTAAGATTAAATGCTTATTTATTTTTTCATAAATGGGGATTTTTTTTTAAAAAAAAAATGCTTAATTTGGGGGAAATTTTGAGTTAAATTTGTTTTTAAAAAATTTATAACGGAAAATTGAAATTTGAGAACTTGCCTTTTTGAGTAGAAATCGCGTTGGGGACTTTTTCTGAAAAAAAGCCCTGATTTGGGGAAAATTTCAGAAATGTTTGGTAAATTGGCTTTCGACAATCTGGCAACACTAGATTTGAATGTTTTGGTTTTTAATGGAGTTGTTTATTGTTAATTTATCTAAGTTCGAAAGAAACTGCGAAACTGCGTTTTTCCATGAGAATAAACTGTTTAAAACGAGAGATTTGTATTTAATTTAGAGTTGAGTAAAAAATTGATAGTAATTTCGAACATTGGATAAATCAATGTCAACACCCATTTTCTACGCGCACACAAAATGCACAACCACACTGTAAAAAAAATTCTGTAAAGTTACTAAACTTTTTCTTGGAAACTGGGATTCCTAGAACTTTTCTTGTAACGGGAACAGCAAAAATTCAAGTTTAAGAGTCGGTTACATGAAGTTTTCATGTTACCGTAACATGAAAAGTTCTTGGAATCCCAGTTTCCTAGAAAAAGTTTAGTAACTTTAGAGATTTTTTTTTTACAGTGCACGAATGAGGTATCGTTCGAAAGGTTAAAAACATACTTTTAACTCAATACATTCGTATTTTGTTAAAACTGGTTATTTGATTTTTTTAATATATGGTTAATCAAAAAATAATGAAAAGACGTATCATCAAGTATTTTAATAGACAGACTGCAATGTGAAATCCTCGGAAGGAGTCTACTGCTTTATTGTTCTATACTGTAAAAAAAAAAAAAAAAAAAATCTGTAAAGGGAACTAGGAACTAGGGGACTTTAACTAGGAAACTGGAATTCCAAGAACTTTTCATGTTACGGTAACAACAAAAACTCAAGTTTTAGAATCGGTTACATGGATTTTTCCTGTTATCGTTACATGAAAAATTCTTGGAATCCCAGTTTCCTAGAAAATGTTTAGTACTTTTACAGATTTTTTTTTTTTTTTTTTTTTTTTTTTTTTTTTTTACAGTGCACAGATTAATGCTGCTGTTTTCGTTGGATGCTGAGACTAAAATTAAGGATTCAGTTTGACAATATTTAAATATCTACACACTAAGGGAACACAATACCTTGCAATTGTTTTAAAAATATATCTTTTCTTCTTTTAAAAAAAATGTTAACTGAAAGTTTCTTTAATTGTGAATATTTTGACACCTCATTTTTACCTATACGACAATTAGATCGCGAGATATTGTACATTTTGTTAATTAATCCAATCCAGCACAATTACCCATATAAATGAAAACTTTAAACTAGTTTTTCTCCATGTTCATATCTTTATAACTTGCTTGTTCGATAAATACTAAGGCTTTTTCGCTTATTTAGATAAGGGTTTGATTTTTTTTTTCACTTATTCTCCATGGTTATTTAATATGTTTGTACAAAAATTTAGCATTCAAATTATTCACCTATTTTAAAATATATATATATATATATATATTTAAATTGAGATTTTGCTCAGTTTCCTTCCTTTTTTTAATATACACGAGAGAAAAAAATCGTATTAAAGTCAAAATCCCATACATTTAAAAATCTATGCGTGGTTTTATGTAGTATATTCTAATGAATGTGGGGGGAAAAATTAAAGCAAAACTATTCATATTTAAAATAAATAAATAAATAAATAAATAAAAAACAAGTTGAATGTAGATTTTGCCATTGCAGAATTCAGTTTCGCCTCCGATTAAAAAAAAAAAAAAATTCGATAGAGGTCTTTTAGAAGGGCGACCCCGTTTAGAATGCAATGAACTAACTTCATTTTTCATGTGTTTATCAATATAATAGCAAACAGAGCGGCATGAAATACCCAATTGATTAGCAGTTTCTCTCTGAGACATTGGAATTGCGGAATAATAAACAGATACAATTTGACGTGCTACTTCTTCATTGACTAGATTCATCAAAAACGTATTTTTTCTTTAGTTTAAATGCTTTTTTATAGACTCTGAGAAAAAGGAAATGCATTTTAACAATAAAATTGTATGAATGTTTCGTTTTAACGGCCAGATTACGAAACTAGTCGTTGGGGGCCACCGTAATACTTATCCAACATGGATATGCATTATATAATATGTAAAATAAAATATGTGAAAACTATTTATAAAATGCATTGCAATTCCAAAACAAAATTTAAATGCATATTTAAATATTCTTAATATACATGCTAATGCTCCATCAATGAATTGCTGATGGAGCCATTTCGACAAATTATGTAAAATACCAAACTACACAAGTAGTACCGGATTGAGTAAAAGAAACATCCCTATAACTCCAAAAACAATAATCATATTAACTCACAGTTTACTGCGTCAGATTAAGCGTCTCATTTTCAATTAAAACATAACTTTGAATTGAAATTTGAAGAAAATACAGGGTCATGAAAAATCGAAAAATGTGGAAAACAGGATTACAACTATCTCGGCAACTATTAATCCGACCGACTTCGTTCTTGATGCAAAATTTGTGTTATTTTATTGCCTTTTACGTCCTTTCCTTAAAATAAAAATAATCAAAGATTTTTATGTACATTTCATCAGAACGAATTTTTCAAGAGTCCGAAAAAAATAGTTCCGGATAATCGAGGTTACTGATATTAAATAGGCTTCGTCCTATTCTTACTTACTAAGTACATATAAAATTTTAAGTCTCTATCTCCATTTGTTCGTGAAATAGATCGTTTACAGATAGACAGACGGACGGCCAATTTTTTTTTCTAAAAAAATGTTTTTCGGAATATCCAGTATCTGAAACGTGTAAATCCGTCAAAAAAATTTTTTCTTTCTATTTTCAAAACGATTGCAAGACTTACCCTATACTACGTATGATAGGTAAGTAAAAGTGGGCCACAACTTTTGACAAGACACTTTTTAGCTTGTCTGAAAGAACTAGCATCGGAGGCTAAAAAAAAAAAAAGATTTTTAAAAAGTTAATTTTTTTAAATTAAATTTTAGTAAAATAGGCTGTTCTACAAGATTTTTGTTTTAAATTTTATTTAATTTTCAGCATTAAGTATTGTGCCACCACACACATTACAATATTATTCAAAATTGAAGAGACGGTTTCAAAGGTACTGTGTCCGCTTAACCCTTTCCGGCATACTGTGCCCGGTCTGGGATACCTAATTTTAATTCCAAACTTGCAAACGACACCAATAATGTTTTAGTGAAATTTATGTTTTACAGTAATAGCTTAAATTAGGAGTTTCAAAATATCTAAAAAATTCGTTTGTGAATTCCGGTGTCAGACGATAATTTCTCATTTTATTAACAGATTTTATCCGTGCCGGAAAGGGTTAAGTCAATAAAATGTCTAAAAAGAGGTCAATTACTTTTTTCTATGTAAAATTTGTTTCAAAAGCTCACTGTTTGTCTCCAAATAAATTTTGCCTATTAATTATAAAAAAAAATACTATTTTTATTTGAAATAATAATAGTTTTTCAAAAAATTGAAAGTTACCGTAAAATGGGATGAATCGGAACACCTTTTCAACTTTAAAGCAACAACTGGTTTTTTCACTTCTTTTATTTTTTTCACTAGAAACTTCGGTCTTGTTTTGTTCTTTACGTTTTAAGCAAAAACGTAAGCATTTGTAGCTATTTATATATCTATTTTTAATTTTTTTTATTGTTGTTAGGGGTGAATCGATACAAATGTTATAATCTTCATTTATTTTGATTCAAACTTTAATAGGGTTAATAAAAATAGGTAATAATGATAAGGGAGGAATAGACACACGTAGTTACTATCAAACCAAGCCTTTATTTTATATACAAGTAAAAATATACCTTTCTAAAAATAAAAAAACAACTTTGAACTCAAAAATTAAAATTTAATTTTAAGAAATTGTATTCGAATGTAGAATTTGGAATTTAATATAAATTTAGCCCTGTTCTGTGTTATCCTTTACCAGTAGTCATTGGGTAAGTGAATCTATTGAGTAGCCCCAATCGCTGCATGTATTGATACCATCTACTAGTACGCCCTCATCCCCAGCTCTTAGTACTGTTTGCATCCCTCTCTTTTTTAAGTGGTTTTCCATTTTGAGATGTTTGTGCAATGTTGTGGATGTCAGAGAATAATTCTGAGCAATTTTTCTTAGTAATTTGCCATTTTTAAATTTTTTTATTGTGTGTTCCATGTTTTTTGGATTAGGCGTTGACTTTTTTGTTTAACCAAGTAATTTCTTGGCACCTTTAAACTCTTCAAGTAATTAAAAAATATATTGTTAGAATACATATTCATACATATGTTTTCGGATATTACATGAAACTATTACTGTATAGAAAAATAAACCATAGAGAAAACGTGTTCCGATACACCCCGTAAATCTTAAACCTCTGATGTTACAAGCCATTTTTCACTTTTTCATTATATGGTTTACAAATAAATAGAATTTAATACAGATACAGCATATCATTTACAGGTCTAACATTAATTAAAAATCCTTACTCTTATGTTTAGAATACGAAAAATACTGCAGTTACGCACAAAGTTTTGAAGACGTTGAAGAAAAAAAAAAGGGGGGGGGGGGTTGTTGAGGATCCACTTGCAGTTTTTATATATATATATCCCGATAGTTATGCCATCATGGCAAAACTGAATTTCCCAACTCTTAATGTTATTACCTTCTTATGAAAAAAATTGGCAACTAAAAATATTATCGTATATAATTATAATGAATTTATTTGACTGGGAAGTTTCGTTCCTATTCACCCCGCTGTTCCTGTTCACCCCATTTTACGGTATATTTGTATACAGTAAAAAAAAAAAAAAAAAAAAAAAAAAAATTGTTAAGCTACTAAACTTTTTCTAGGTAACCGATTCTGTTACATGAATTTTTGAGATGTTACCGTTACATAAAACGTTCTGCGTATCCCAGTTTCCTGGAAAAAGTTTAGTAGCTTAACAGATTTTTAGATAACGGTGTAGAATATAAAATATGTCGATTAATTGAGGAAGAGATTTTCAAAACACGCCTTAATCAGTAGTTCAAATTTTGGGAAATCGCAAAAAACTGACTGCGTCCATTAATTTTCGTTGCAAAGCAAGATTTGCACACAAGATTTTACAGTGTCAGAAACACACAATACGAACTTCAATAAATCTTTTTGGAGATTTCAGTGTTTTTCGAGGTACAGATAAAACCAACAGAATAAATTTGCAGAGAAAATACGATTTTTAAATTTGGGATGAACCAAGTTTTTTTTATATATAAAATAGCCAACTATTTTATATAAATATAGATATGATTTTAAGAAATTACTTTTATTCCGGAGACATTGTTATTAATAAAAGAAACATTTACGATATAATTAAATTTAAAATATTCAAAAATGTACAAAATTATTCGAAATAAGTTTCGAAAGTGAAACTAACTTTATAAAAAATATTTGCAACCAAAATTGAAAATTAAAAATAAAAATGAAGTGATTCATAGATGGACGTCAGCTATCCAATGCAACAACAAAAAAAAAATATTTAAAAATGGAGAAACGTAAACGAGATATTAGAAAAAATCTCCACTTGGGATTAGCATTAGCTCGCGAGCAAGGGTAAGAGCCTTAAAAGATGAAAAACAGGCAGAAACTATAGCGGTGAATAAGAAGCTCGAATTTCAAAAATGGATAGCACCAATGACGTGGCTGATTGATGAGAAATAGAAAAAAAATTTCAATTTTTTTACATTGAAATGGGCCATAATGGGTGCAACAATTCAATTCGGTCAAAAGATACTCTTATTATACAGCTGCAAACAAAATATGTCAAGACTACAAGAATACTATGGTTTTTGAGGTGGGATTGTTCAGCTTAGCCCTGTTTGTCGATAAAAATGTTAAAATCAACCCTCAAACATGTCATTAAAACAACTCAGAGAATATTTAAATTCATTGGTCGAGAGAGCAATTAGAAAATGAAAAATGAGCATTACATCAAGATTCTGTTTAAACACACAAAATACAGAAGATCACAGGAATGGTTCAAATCCCAACTCCAAATTTCTTGAGAACCCAAAAAATCCTCCCTGTATTCTGCAGATCTCAACTTAATGATCTATTCTGAATGATCATCTAAGAGAATAAAGTTTGTCCTAAACTTCACATAGATACGTATGTCCCCATAGATCTATACACCGCTTATTAGGAAATTGATTTTCATTCCTAAAGTTATTAAAGAATTTATAAATTAAAACGTTTACTACAGTACAGATGTAGTTTTTGCCCCCTATAAAAATATTTCCTCCATTTCCTTCCTGTCTGACCAGCTTTTCAAGAACTTATACCATCATTCAAAACTTTTATTTCTATGAAATAAATTTTCGCGAAATCCCTTAATGTTTCAGTTCCAATGCCTATAAATTTAAAAATAATCCAAAGAACCTTTCCCTCTATTCATTTGCCTTTTCTGCGTTTCTTTTTCTCTTAGTTTGCGATGCTCTGTTGAACTCGGGCTCTCTCCGAAAAACGAAAAAATAGTCAAATCTCCCCAAGTAAGAACATCAGAGAACGAAGATCTTAAGACGGGCATTCGACGCACGTACCTCTTGCGGCCAGGGATAAATATTTAGCTTCGTGCGCGGGCCAGCCTGCATTAGCATGCGGGATGCGTCTCACACTAATGACGCATTCTGTATACAATCGGAAGGTGAAGGGGGTATAGGCGGGATTCTGATTAAGTTAAACCCCAGGAGCGCCTGGTAATTTTAGTTCAGGAGATTGTTATTTTTGTAGGACACAGTCACAAAAGGCACAATTCATGTGCTAGAGGATATTTAACCCACAGCTTTCAAACGAGTGTAGGTCAAGTGAAAATGGAAATAGATATTGCTGTTTAATCGTATCTCATGTTGATAAAGAGATTCTGTTGCTTTCTAACATCCGTATTTAAAACGTATGTTAATATTTCAAAAATATGCATTAAAATATTTAATTGCTATAAAGGACGTTAAATACTAATAAAAACATTAAATGATCTTAATAATTTTTACATGTTTCGATTGAATTTACTCAATCATCAGAAAAAGAAAATACAAATAAACACAAAGATGGAAAATGACAAAAAACTATTACAAATGAAATTTAAAAATTTTTAAAAATAAAAATCACGCGCGTTATATTTTAATTATGTATCACGTTGCTTAATTTTTAAATTATTTAACAATTCAATCCAAATATTTGGGATTTGAAATGACAAGGAGTCATTGCAGACATTGAGTTTTAATGTTTTTATTAGTATTTAACGTCCTTTATAGCAATTAAATATTTTAATGCATTCAATAATGATTGAGTAAATTCAATCGAAACATGTAAAAATTATTAAAATCTTTTAATGCTTTTATTAGTATTTAACGTCCTTTATAGCAATTAAATATTTTAATGCATATTTTTGAAATGTTTTTAATGGGCGTATATGAAAACTTCTATTTATAATTAACGTATGTTAATATTTAAAATTCCTATTTTAAGAGCATAATTATAGAGTACTTTCTGCCTAAAAATTACTCAATTAATTTAAATTAAAACAGTAATATTATATGCTATTTATTTTTTTTTAATTCAAATAAAATGCCAGGAGTAACTTAAAAATTGAACTTTGGAAAAAAAATGTTATTTGTAAAGATAGGATACAGTCACAATAGGCAAGATTTATGCGTTAGGAGATATGTAACATATAATTAAGATACGAGTGTAAGTCACGTAAAAAAGCAAATAAATATTGTTTTTCAATCACATGTTATGTAGATAAAAAGATTATATTGCAATAAAAAAAAAAAACTGTAAATTGTAATTTTACAAATTTAAATTAACAGACTACTATCTGTTGATAGTTTTGGTTACAGTTGTTTTTGCATGACACAGTCTCAAAAAAAAAAAAAAAAAAAAAAAAAAAAAAAACATATTTTATACACTAGAAAATATCATTTAATCCATAACTTTGACACGAATGTAAATCACGGGGAAACTGGGATACACTGTATAAGAAAAATCTGTATGTAAAGTTACAGAAATCTGTTTGTTAACTAGAATTTTATCTGTTCACTATACAAAGACAGAACTAGATTTTGCGAAACTACAAAAATTTGTACCTTTACAAAAGACTCTACTAAAATTACAGTAATCTTGCTAAAATAGTAATCTCTAATCCGGGTTGCAGTTAAACATAAAAAAAATTCTAGGAATTCCAAATTTCCTAAAAAAAGGTCTTTGTAACCTTACAGATTTTTTTGATTTATACTGCAAATCTGTATCTGTTATATGAATTTTTGTTGTTGCCGTTACATAAACAGTTCTAGGACGTGTTTTAACCAAATTTTAGAGTACTGTATAGAAACACTGTTAAAAAAGTTGTTCTGTAATCATCGTTCATCGCACTGTTTAAAACATTTTCTGTGAAATTACAGAGGATCTAGGGATAATCCATTATCTTAAGTCTAAGATAACATTACAGAGATTAGAAATTATAGATAACATTACAGAGATTAGATTATGTTGAATAACAGAGAAATTATTCGGTAAATTTACAACAGATTCTGTAAATTAATACCGTTAAAAATACACAAGACTGTAAATTTATTTTTAATGATAATAATTTAATTTAATTTTCAAAATCAATAAATCACTGAATCTTTAATGAGCCTGAAAGAATTTGAATTTTTATATTAATTTGGAGCTGCTGCATCATTTAATGTTTACACAATTTGTCTCTATCCGTCCTTGGGTTTGAACCTGAGATATCTTGACAGTGGAAGAACACCTTACTGAGGGAGCTATGAAAGGTATGATAAAAAGTTTATTAAATCCAATTGATTTTTTTTTCAAATCACCAGATTTTAAAACATTCACCTTTTATATAAACATTTTAATATATTTTTTTTTTTAATTTTACTTAAGAAAGGTGTTATAATAAAAATAAATGACATTGACATGTTTCGGAACCGTCAAATAAGTTCCATAATCATAATATAAACTATTACTAAATTTTATATTATGATTATGGAACTTATTTGACGGTTCCGAAACATGTCAATGTCATTTATTTTTATTATAACACCTTTCTTAAGTAAAATAAAAAAATTTTATTAAAATGACCTATAAGAGCTTTCATTGTTTTTTAGATAGATTTCGTATGAAATACTACCTATTGGAATCGCTCCTATGTTAAAGTTTTTAATTTTTTTTTTTTTTTTTTTTTTTTTTTTTTTTTTTTTTTTTTTGCAGATCTACACCGACCATGACCCCTAGACCCCAAAACTACCACCTGTAAAAAAGCTTATATCTATCTATCTACCTATTTATATCAATTTTTTATGGATACGATAACTTCTATAATTCTGCTCAAATCTCTTGCAAACTGATGCATCAAATCAAGGGGCATAAAATCTCGGTGAAGTTCTTTATGGACAAAATCTGACCAAGGGGGTAAAAATAGGGGGGAATTTTGTAAAATCCGAAAAAAACCATAACTTTTTAATTAAAACAGATATCAAATCAGTTTAAAGTTTATTTTACTTCTAACAATTGGGCCAAAATTTTATGCATGACAGATTTTCGATAAATTAAAAAATGGGTTCGAGGGACGAAGAAAGAAAAATAGGGTTTTTGGAAGTTAAAAATACATAACTTTGTCAGTTCACAAGATATCAAATCCAACTAATTTTTTTTATAAATTCTTTCAATATTGTCAAACACTTTTGTATTTACAAGTTTTTGATAGAAGCAACTCTTATTGAAAAAAAGCGGGGGGGGGGGGGGGGGCAGAAGAAAAATATCGATAACTTCGTCAATTTTTAAGATATCAAATCCGATTAAATTTATTATACATCTTCTCAATAATATCTACAATTTTTATATTGACAAGTTTTTGATTGTACCAATTCTTACAGCAGAAATAAACTAAACAAAAATAGGAGTTCAGGAAAAAAATCTGAAATCCATACTACTTATATTCTAAGTGATTTTTTTTAAACACCATAAAATGTACTAAAATGCTCTTTTAGTATATTTAGTACATTTAGTATATTTTAGTATATTTTATTGAGTTTTTAAAAAAATTTTTTCACTTTGATAGATTAACACTAGTTTCAACTTATTATCTTGCTTATATTCTGACTCATTTTTAAATTCATTTTACTCTCAAACATATCCAATTGACAGGTTCGCTTAATTAAGAACTATATAATGTGACGTATTGGCCAATTTTGTGATAAAGGCAGAATATATTTTAAAAAAATACTATCAAAGGAGACATTTCGTACAAAATTTCCCGAAGCGATCGTGATTGAAAAATTGAGGAAATATTCAAATAACAAATTGCTTATTTTCACTCATTTTTAAACCTATTTTTGCTCTCAAACGTTTTCAATTAACAAGATCTCTTATTTAGAAACTGTATAATGTGCCGTATTGGTCAGTTTTTTGATAAAAGCAGAATAAATTTTAAAAAATGCTATCAAAGTATAAAATTTTGTATAAAATTTCCCGAAGCGACCGCGATTGAAGAGTTGAAGATGTATTCAAATAACAAATTGCTTATTTAGGAATTGGATATTATTTAGGAATTAGATATTAGATATTATTTAGAATTAGATATTATTTAGATTATTTAGGAATTAGATATAAGATAAGGGAAATATCTGTAAAAGATGACCGAAAAACTCGATAGAATACATTCAACTGAGAACTAGTGTAAATTTACAGAAGCTCTCGTTTTCTTCTGTTTTTTTACTGAAATATTTAACAGTGTACCGTGCGTTTTTTATGTATATAAAAATAATAATAATATAAATAAATAAATAAATAAAAGAAAATTGATGCTGGAAATAAAATATCCACCAGTGAACTCTGCGAGAGTTTCACACTTCAGTCTAAAAATTTTTAGCAATGTCTAATATTTTAAGATGCAAGTTTAAACTTTTAAAGAAAAATCAAGTATAAAAATATCTGCAAGCATTAGTCAAACCAAGAATATCATTGCACTTTTTCCACCAAAGTTATAGTAAAAAATGATTGAAGATACTAAAAAAGCGAATGCAAAAACAGATTCTCATTCCATTTTAATGTTCAACTAAAATTACATTTTTCAAAATAAATAAATAAATAAAAATAAAAATTAACTGCATATTTAATTGTAAGAAAAAGTATATACATTTAATTATAAAAAGATATTTAATTATATAAGTACAATTAATTATAAAAATGTATAAAGCCTTATCATTTTTAAAACATGAAACATGAAGATAATATAAACACGGAGAAAAAGCCGTTTAAGTTTTTCATTTTCGTTGGGAATTACGCTGGATGTATAAACAAAATTTATATCTTATAACATAATTACCGTATGGTCAAAAAATGCGGTTTTAAAATATCCACAATTAAACAGGCTTTCATTTAATATTTAAAAAAAAAAAAAAAAAAAAAAAAAAAAAAAAAAAAAAAAAAAAAATTGATCAATTTTCAGGTTAGCAGTCTCAGTAAGAAATAAATATATGTATACAGTTCTATATGTTTCATTAAAAAAAAAAAAATAAAAAAAAATAATTAATGCTTTAGCATGTTAAACCGTCTAAATTCTTTTGTTGTAAGACCAAATTTCATCGCGTAAATGATACTTTGAATTGTATGAAATTTTGGCGGTTTCTGAGACTTAAAACACGTTTTTCCTATTTTAATGCCAGAAAAAGTTGGAAATTCGTAAAATTCAAAGTATCATAAGTCGATAAAGTTTGGTAATAGAAGAATGGCCTTTTTATTGCTTCACTTAGAAAAGCTGAAAAGGTAACATTTTTTTTTTTTAATGCAGCCACAGTACTTTCTTGTTTACTTTCGTAAATTTTTAAAATATAACTGTAGTGGTTAGAATGGATTTTCATCAAATGAAAAATAAAATTTGAAACATTATTGCAATTGGAATCTATACAATTCAAAGTATCATTTACGCGATGAAATTTGGTCTTACAACAAAAGAATTTAGACGGTTTAACATGCTAAAGCATTTTTTTTTTTTTTTTTTTTTTTTTTTTTTTAATGAAACATATAAAATCTCTAAAATTAACAGTTTAGGTATTAGTTATTGGGCAAATACGCTTGCTAAGAAATACGCTTGTACTCAAATACGCTTGCTAGAGTCACCATTGACGATCTTGGTGTACACAATATTTATCATTCGTCATTCTGGTCTGAATGACCCAATAAAAAATATTTCATCTGGAAGCTATTCTAAAGTTTTATACCATTTAAATTAAAAGCAAAACAAAATGCTCACAGAGGGAAAAGCGGCGAAAATTTCTTCGTGATTTTTGGAGGAAAATTCCTCTCACGTGCCTCTCTGCAGCCGAGAATAAATATTTGGCTTTCTGCACAGGGCCAGTAGGAATTAGCATGCGGGTCGGACGTCACGTTAATGACACACTCGGTGCGGCGGAGGTAGCTGGTATCGCAGGAGAAGGTGAAAGTGCTCATTAAGTTAAATTTCTGGGAAGCGCCCCGTAATTTCAGGCTCTCGAAATTGGTTCTTCCCTGTTACGTTTTTTTTTTTTTTTTTTTTTTTTCCTTTCTTTCTTTCTTTCTCTCTCTCTCTTTTCCTTTGTGTTTGTGGAAAAATCATCTTTTTTTACGGAAGGAATTTTTCAAGTAGTTTTATAAAGAAATAGTTGTTTGAAACACAGAAATTGTTTAATTGTAGGTATTTCACGTGTTAATTGTATTAATTGAATTCAGAAATAATTACTTTTATTGCAAATATGGAAATGAATATTGAGTTACTGAATAATAAGATTAAAATGATATAACATGTCACATATGTCGAATCCTTTAATTCAGCTTATTCATACATAAAACCAAAATAAAATACTCAGATTACTTAAAGGTGTTTTTATTAACAAAACCTAGTACTTTCGAGTATGCCATGCTCATCATCAGGGTTAAAACAACAAAAGAGTAGAAGTCGAAGGCTGAGTTCTTTTATATGAAGTGGACTGATCCAAAGACAAAGTAAAAAAAAGGGGGGGGGGAGAAGTCGGAATGTTCCAAATTCGATAGAAAGGGGGGTTCAAGTGATTCTGAGCAGATTGTACCATATTCTTGGAATATCGTACAACAAAGTATCGTTACAAGTATTGTTAGCTCCACATAAAATTTCAATTGATTCCATGATTTTAATCTTCTGATAATTTGATATTTTCTTTAGTAATTTAGCTTTTTTGAAATCTATTATAACTTCTTGTCCTGGTACAGTTTCGAGAGAGCGGTATTGCATCGATTAAGTCTGATATCTGACTTAAATTTCTTCTTAATTTCTAAACTTAAATTTCTTTTGACTCTAATCTTCTTAAATTTCCTGGTTGCCATTCCAATGTAATCTGTTCTCTTTTTGTTCTCCATTATTGTGGCTGGGATTAAATATACATCTGCTGAATCTTCCATGGGGATAGGATCGATGCTATTGTGAAGTCTTGTGCTTAATTTATTAGGGGGGGGGGAAGCAATTAAATGTAGATTGTATTTCTTTAATTTAAATTTTAGACATTCAAAGAGAACAGGAAAATATTGAAAATTTGTGCAACTTTCTTTCGTTTTAATTAAATTTACTATTACTGCTGCCGTATTGAGCTTGGTAAATAAGTTTATTTATAAACTTAAGTGGGAAACCGTTATCATTTGCTATATTTCTGATTGTGTCTAATTCCTGATTAATATATTTCTTACTGCAGATATTGATATCTCGGTCTATATAGAATCTGTATGCTGCAGCTTTATAATTACTGGGAGAAGAGCTATTGAATGAAATAGTATTTCGATCGAATTTCTTTTCTATAGACTTTTGTTTCAATAAGCAAATTATTTTTTATGAGCTCAGTATCAAGAAGGGGTAGTTTTCCATTTTGTTCTATTTCTAATGTAAATTGTATGTTTTTATCGATTGTAGAAGTAGAATTGTCTGAAGTAGAATAATTGCCTTATTATACAATATTGCAATTTTTACCATTTCGTAAATTTACTATTTTTACTATTTTCGGCAGAACCGACAATCATTTCGTGTGGAATTTACAGATGAAAATCTAGGATTCGTTAACTTTCGATTTGCATATTAAAACGCAATCGGTCTGCTAAGTCATATCCTGATGGAAACACCCCCAAAACCGATTTTAACGTCTGACTCATAGATTTACCATTAAGTTTTCTTGTTCTTTAGTTCGCCATGTTTTCATACTTTTGGGTGCAGGAAAACACAATGGTAAACCTACTGCTAAAATCGGGTTTTTAGGCGTTTTCCTCCATGATATGACTTGGCAGACCGATTGAGCTTTAATATGTGAATCGAGATTTAACTAATCCTAGATTTTCATCCGTGAAGTCAATGAGGTGATTATCAATGATTTCGCTTCCCGGTCTATTATTTAATGTATATTTTGTATAAAACGGTATAATTAATTGCATAAAAAACCAATAGAGTCTTGTTGTTGTTGTATTTGTGACGCCCAGTTATCATTACGAGGGAGATAGGGCCTAAGGGGGGGAGGGTACCCTCGGTGGGGTCTTTCTAGGACAAACAGAGTGAGAAAGTTTCAAGCCGGGACTCGGACTCGGGCAATGGTATAGCACGCCGACTTCCTACCAACTGAACCACTTGGACGATAACAAGCTGGCATTTCTCACTAACATATGTTGGTAAGCCTGCAACCGCAACACGATATGGAATATTTTTCCGTGAACCACTGACTCTGGGACAAACATGAAACTATATAGAATGCTGCACTGCTGAAATTCAATAAGCATATATAAAAATCGATTTGTATATGTGATTATTGTAGCATGTGATAAATACAGTGAAATGGCTTCCTTTCAATTCGACGAGAAAAACTTTAGTATCGTATTTACTCATGTATACCGCGCATGCATGTATATGCGCACTAGAGGTCTGCACGGACCGAAATTTCCAGGCCCGAAAGTTACAATTTTGGCCCGGGCCCGGGCCGGTCCGAACAAAGACATATTGGCCCGTCCCGGCACGGCCCGAAAGTTAAAATTTCGGCCGAGCCCGGCCCGGTCCGAACGAAAAAATATTGGTCCGACCCGGACCGGCCCGAGAGTTAAAATTTCGGCCCGAATCCGGCCCGCCTCGGGTGAATTTCTACAGAACATTGATCTTCACTCTAACGGAAGAGTTCAGACAAACAAAAAAAAAGAAAAAAAAAAAAACTTATCTTAGTCTTTTATTTCTTCCATGTTTATAATCTCTATTTATGCAGAAATGCCATAGGCTGTGATATTTATGCTTTTAATGAACCTTTGTTTGTTGTATGTAAATGTTTCAGTTATTACTAGTATTATTATTACATTTAAAAAAAAAATCTAAAAAATGGTATATGGTAAAAGTAAAACCTTCTAAGACACTGGAAAAAAAATATGTTTCCTTCTTAGCAGATGTAAATGTTTAATATATATATATATATATATATATATATATATATATTTTTTTTTTTTTTTTTTTTTTTTTTTTTTCGCGTATTGTTGTATTTATTTTGCATGAATGAACAGGTTAAAAGAAATTTGCAGTTTTCAGTGTAAACGAAAATTCCGTCATAATCATGTTTTATTATTATTATTATTATTATTATTATTATTATTATTATTATTATTTATGTGTTTAATTCTATTTTAAAGACGCCTAGTGATCTACTATTCTTTAAAAAGAATAAATTCTAATGTTTAATTGTAGAATAATGACGACTTAAAAGTATATGTCTATTTTGAAAAAAAAATTTGGACCAAGCCAAACTTTACTGATTTATGAAAGACTTTTCCACGCAGAGAAAAGGATTTTCATACGGGATGATTCAACAGGAACTGATTATTTAGGCCCGTGAAGACTAGGAAGAACAAAATTAGTCTCGGCTTCGTACACAAAAAATAAATTAGACTGGGCCCGGCCCGATACTCCAGGAAAAGAAATTAAGGCCCGAGCCCGGCCCGGCCCGAATGCCATTAATGAAAATCGGCTCGTGCAGACCTCTAACGCGTACTCCTACTTTACAAGAAAAAAATGGCGATTTTTTAAAATCTTGTATATAACGCGTACCATAAATTTGATACGCAAATGAGTGAATGACTAAATGAATTTCAGTAAAGAAAGTCGAAACAAAAATTACATCAAGCCAAAAACAAGGCGAAAATACATTTTTAGACTTAGGGTAAGGAGTGAATAACGGTGGTGTAGGAGTGAGTGACGGCAGTGAGAATTGCTAATTAACGTTTATCTAATGTTAAGGCATAAAATAGTACAAGGAGCGAAATAAAGATGCAGTAATACTTCAATTAAATAAGATTTCCTGAGTAGTTATGTCTTCTTTGAATACTTTCTTGATTCATATGTATATTGTGTGATTATATTCAATAGTAAAAAATTATTCCGTATATAATAGTATTCCGCACCTAGGAGTTTTCTTTATTTTTTTTTAACTTGCGCATTATACACGAGCAAATACAGTATCTATCAAATAAAATGACTAAAAACGTATATATATATATATATTTTTTTTTTTTCTTGAGAACAATATAAAATAAAATGCTTAAAACAATCCATATCAGAGAAAGGTAAATTTCTCTTTAAGTCAAATTTTTGGGAAACGCCCCATAATTTAAAGTTCTCGAAATCAGAGCCTGACTAAGGCAGGGGCATGCGGGGCAATTGCCCCGGGCCCCCCGGTTTGAGGGGCCCCTCCAAGGATAGATATAAGTTTTTCGTTAAAGAAGTGTCAAATGATAAAAAATAGTCAAGTGCCCAAAATTCTTTTTTTTCCAATTTTAAGCGTCTTTCTTCTCCTACCCCCTCTGTTTCCGAACCCAATGCCTCCTTAAGGCCTCACATTTGCCCTCATATTCCTGTAATCGAAAAAAAAAACTGTATTCTATAATTTCTTAAAGTTTTCTTTCTTCTACTATTATGTATATAGCTGTGAATAGTACTTGGTATGAAATTTATGTACACGTACAATAGTTATGAATTTCAGTTTTAGACACTTTAGTACAATTTATGAAAAATTTTAAGATAAAAGGGGCCCTCCTAATAATGTTTGCCCCAGGGCCCCCCACTGTCTAAGTCGGGCCCTGCTCGAAATTGATTTCTTTCGCCATTTTCCCCCCACTCTTTTGCTTTGTATTTGTGGAAAATTACATATCCTCAGTAAGAAACTTTTCATATGATGAGATAGATACTTTAAGTAATTATGAAAATAAAATAGAAATTGTTAAATTGGAAGTCTATTTGACACATGTTATCTATGTTCATTGATTTTGAAAGAATTACTTTTATTGCAAGGATGAAAGTAAATTGCAAGTTATAGAAAAAAAATAATAATAATTGCCCAAATGTATCTTTTTTTCTATTATAAATGCAATATACCTGCAATATTGTCATTTCATCGAAAATTATGCGTTATACACCATATTTCACTAATATTCTCCTTTAACTGAAAAATTTTCGAATGTGAAACCAATATTTATGTAATAGTGGCAGACATTTGCTATTTATCTTAAGACGTGCATATTAACAGATTACTCACTCCATTTAATATTATTATTCACTGAAGCAAGGAGCGAAAAGAACTTTACTGAATTAGAAATTATTGGTTACAGATTAAACAGATTAAAATTTATTTTTTAAAACAATAAAGCATGAACGCGTTTGTTTTTAAAGACATTCAAAAGAATGTCTTTAAAAACCGCTCTATCCAGGTTAAATCAAAAAGTTAACATCAACATACTTTTTAATGAGAGTAAATTAATATACAGGTCTAATTTTTATTTAAAATTATTCATAAGAGAAACAATTGAAGTTTATTTAAATAGTCACATATTTTTAACGATACACTGTCATTTCGCATCCCAAATATATGGATTGAATGGCTAGACAATTTACATGGTAATTATTTAACTAGACCAAGGACAATATCAAATTAAAAAGCGCGTGATACATTTAATTTATTTATTTTCAATAACTCTTTATTCCGATTTTCACATTCATTGTATTTGTAATTTTTATTTTTCTATTTACATTCTGAGCATGACTCTATTAATTTTTGAGTTGAAGCATGTAAATAAAAATGTTTTAATGTATTTTAAATGTTTTTGTTATTATACAACGTCTTAGAAGCAAAATGTTTTTTATAATATAAATTCTTATATTTTTATGTAAAATATATATTATTAGTATTACGATTCAAAAGAATGGTTTAAGATTCATGATCACGCATTCAATAAGCATTTCTAGCTGGAAAACAACGGCGAAATGTTGCCGCATCTTTTAGCCCCTTATCCCTGAGGCACCGTGGCATTTCCACCTCAACCCGACCGCAATCCCTGCATCTCAAAGACAAACATCGGAAGCTTATTTAAATACGTCCCCTTGCCGATGTTTTTGCTTTGTATCACTGCAGTAACATTTCAAATCGTCGGATTCCCTGATTCGGGGTCGCCGCGAGGGTTAATTGTCTCCCTTTCTGCATAGGGCGAGGGTGGCACGCTCGTTGCATGCTAACGAAGTCAATGGGGCTGATATGTTTGAAGATGGGATAGCCCTTTTTTAGCAGCATGTTCTCGCGAGCCTCTCTCAACATTTCAATTTCCTTTTCCGAAAGGTCAATGGAACTCTGTCGTTTTGAGCATTTTATAGTTTAAAATACAGTAGATTCCGCGGGTTTATGGGACATAGTGAATTCGGCCCTCCGTTTATTTTGAACAAATCGAAAAATATCATTAACTTTACTTCTGACATTTGGGGCATATTTTATGTATATGTATATATTTATTTATTTTTTTAAAAATCATTTTGAACTAATATGTCTCTATGAACCGTAATCCGCTACAATTAATTTTAACGAAGAATAATTTGAAAAGCATACCTGCTTTTTGAATAAACCCATTATATTACAGAGGACAAAGTGTCAACCCGAGCCTGAACTCAAAATGGATATGGGCTCAATTTTTATGCGTTTTCAGATTCAAAAAAAAAAAAAAAAAAAAAAAAAAAAAACTTGCCAGCTAATATGTTAGGAATAATCACAACTGTAAAGGATATTTATTACAATTTTCTTTTGATATGCCTAAATGTATAATTTCATGCAATCGTATACTAAAGATTAATGCTTATCTTATGTCAGAAGATATTTAAAAATGAGCAAACTTTGAAAAAGATGTTAAAATGCTCTTTTTCTATTTTGTACTTTCGTTATCAGATTAGAGCAAGGAAAAAAACCCTGAGCAAATTCATCTTCGTTATTTAGCAACAAATCAGTTTTAAACCTACATTTATTTGTAGTGTCTATTCACTGCGTCTGGAACAGTATTAACATGATTGGACAGTCTTTGGTATGAAATATCCCTCAATATTGAACGGTTTGCATTTTGCCAATATTATAAAAATATTGACAGCTGTATCCTAGAATCAAAACAATTTTAAGCTAATGTTCGTATTGGTTACACCTTAGCAAAAATTAGCAATATTGGCATGCAATACCGTTCCGAAATTGATGTGTTCACACATTGCAAATATTGTATCAATATTGGCAAAGTACATTTTGCATTTTGTTGTCAGTATTTATGCAATATTGATGTTTTTTGAAAATATTTCTAATAAGCCAATATTTCTACAATACTGGCGTTTTACTGCATTGTAAATATGTTCAATATAAATTCAATATTTCTCTAATACTGTAATTTCATTACAAATATTTTGAACTTTAAGTCAGTATATAGTCAATATCAGAAATAATTCCGATAAATGCATTTTTTCCCTCAATATTAGACCAATCTAGCCTGTGATCAAAGAGATAACTCCTTAGCAATGAGAGTTAAGTTTACATGAAGTATAATGTGCTCAAAATCTTTCATTATTTTCTTCTACCAGTAACTTTCAATTGTAAATTTTAAACACTGAATATGAACCGATTTTACAATAGAGTTTTAAAATAGAGTTTTAAAAACCATTTTATTCAGTGACGCATTTCTGTGATGTCACAACCTATGAAAATATAAATAGTATTGTATTAAGCCGAAATATATATGTTACATTATATTAATATATTATGTAATCGAATAATATTATATTAATATACAATATAATATAATAATACAGCCGTAAATATTTCAGAAACACGTCAATCAATAGTTACTACTATTAACAATACAATCTCAACAATATTTACAATAATAAAATTAATTTTGTGATACCATGGTTTTAAGGAGGGAAAATACACAAATTGCATATTTTTAACTATTTGGGAGTTATTAGAACGAAGGATTAAAAGGGAAACTGAGCACAAGAAGCTTGCTTCTTAGATTTTTTTTATTATATTTCTTGTTTGTGGCCTGAGAGGCAATTATGTTAAATTCATGGTTTGGAACTTCATACTTTTATACACAAAATTATTGTTCGTTGATGCAAACAGAAATATTTCCTTCAATTACATGTAAAGCAATATTAATTCTCGGGCAGCTGTTTGAATCTCCTTATTTGAATATTTGGTCCATTATACTGGCATTCATATAGTCATTTCCTTAATTAATCAAACAACTTTTTAAGCACTTTACTAGTTCTGGTAAAAACTTTGTAAAACTTTGTAGTTTTTCTTAATGTCTCATTATTTTCAGAACTTTTTGTGAAATTTTTCACTTGATTTATTCTGTATATGTAGTAGACATGTTTAGTATGAAATTTTAAGTATAAGTACAATTCACCAGAATAGATTAAGTTTAGTACACACTTGCGATATCTTTTATAGATCGGCATTAATTTTTGATTGAGGTAATATCTTCTAATATGAAAGTTCGAAATATATAGTCAGCATTAGGAAATTTATTTTATTTTATTATATACAGGGTGTCCGAGAAAGATCCGTACAACTTCAAAAAATTATTGAAAAAGAAACAATAGGGTTACAGCGCAACTAATTAGTACATTAGATAGAATAACTCAAAAAGTTTTTTTTTCCTATAACTTAAGTTATTACCTTAGGAAATTTCTACATGAGATCCTTTCGTAGCACGAACAATAACAAGACGATGTTCCAATTCCATCCACGACCATTTCAGCATGCTAACATCAACAGTAGCTACAGCTGTTTAAATGTTTTGCTTTAATTCTTCGAGACTGTTAACTTGCGTTCGGTATACAGTATCTTTAACATAACCCCAAAAGAAAAAATCCAGTGGTGTTAGGTCAGGAGACCGGGGTGGCCATGCAATGGCAACCACTCACGAATGCTTGACCGAGATGGTGGCGATTCCCCATACATCGTTCGATAATTCCGTTGTGTTTGCGTATCGGATTTTGTTTCGATAAAGCACGCAACACATTGAGCTTTCTTCACGCGATCCGCCATTGAAATAACTAAAATGCTTTAATATTCCTTTGCATGACATGTAGCGCCATCTATGGTCAGAAACATACTACAGAAAAAAAACTTTTTGAGTTATTCTATCTAATGCCCTAATTAGTTTCGCTGTTACCCAACTGTTTCTTTTTCAATAAATTTTTGAAGTTGTACGGATCTTTCTCGGACACCCTGTATATTTCTCAGCATGTGTAATTCATCTTTCAAAAATATGATTTGATAACTGCAAAACTGTCACTAAAATGTTTCACTTTCAATAAAAAACAAATTGCTAATTAAGAAAATGAACATTATAACAGAAGATTGTGTCCTTTTATCTACCTGATACAGAAGTTATTATTATAGTTTTATTTTGAAATTAGGTAATCCGTCTGATGCATAGAAAAATCTCATGAAATGCGAAAAAAAAACTGTCTAAATTTTGCCATAAAAATCTCGAATTTTTTTTTAAATTTTTGCACAAATTCCGACTAAACTTTTAAAAAATAGGGGGAGGGGAATTTACAATTTTGGTCTAGAAGATTGGAAGCGGGTTCCTTTAACTAATCTGTGAAAATAGCAATTAATCACGAAAAAACGATGAAAATAGCAGAAAAAATTACTAAAATTTAAAAAATCGCAGAGAAAAAAATTACTCTATTGGTGCAAAAGATTAAAATAGATTCGTTTTATTAATGCGGGAAAATCGCTGTAAAACGCGAAAAAAAAAATTCTAATAATATACAGTTTTGGCTAAAAATATTAGGCATCCCGTACAAAACTCTTAAATCATAAAAAATATTTTTAAAAATAACAAATGCTTTATATAAAGTCATAAATGGTGTTTCAAATGCCAATCAAAAAATACATACATATCGTGATCAAAACATATTGTGAATTACTGGCTGCATCTGGCGAATAAAACAAAAGAAATGTAATTTTTTTTCCCTTTTATTGGATATTTACAGCACAAGGTAACATAGTGATAATTCACTGAACAGAGCAAATCTCAAGTAAAGATAAACTAGTTGGTGCAATGTTCTCGAAGTACAGTGCAATTTGCTATTAAAAGGTTTACGGAGATACGGCATCAGGGGAAAAAAAGACAAAAACGGGCAGAAAATGTGAAAAAACGAAACGCCAGAATAGAAATTTAATATGAAAGTCTTTTGAAGATCCCAGAAAATTTTCTTCTAAGCTCGCTGCAACTCTGCCAGAATACATTGGACCGAATCTAAGTGCTTGAATGGCAAAAAGAAGATTGAAAGAAGCTGAATTAAAAGGGTGTAAAGCCGAAAGGAAGACAAGAAGAAACGCTTGGCGTGGGCTCGTCAACATCAACATTTTGCAGAAGAACATTGGTCAAATATTATGTGGTCCAATGAATCTAACACTGAAGTAAGCAATTTAATCTTTTTCTATAATGAAAAATAACCATCATTTAGTCAGATTCGGTTTTTGTAATAAAAATGGAAATATTTTAGAATGAATCATTTTATTTCATTTTCGGGTATTTAAAACATCCAGCATGATCTTTTTGCGACAAATATCAACGAACAATATCATCCAAATTGCGTAGGACCTACTATAATACACGGTGGCGGCAGCATTACGATCTGGGGGCTGCATGGCTGCTGATAACGTCAGTAAAATTTTGTTTGCGAAGATCACAAGAAAGAACAGCTAGAAATACATAAACGCGCTGAAAGATATGCTAATGCCGTCATTAACACACATTTTTGTGACACCAGTTTACGTGGAATCAAATTCCAACTAGATAATGTCCCTTGTCATAAATAGGCCACTATGGAGCTCTGGTTTAACGACAGTAACATTGTGTTGCTGGACTGGTCAGCGCTGTGCCCGGATTTCAATTTAGTCGAGCACGTTTGGGACATATTAAAACGTAATATCAGAGAACACACCATAACATGAAAAAGAACTTTGAAAAATTATGTTATTCAAGAGTGCATGCCATAAGTTCAGGAAAATGTATAAGCCATGTACGCAGCATGTCCTAAAGGATTGCCTCTCTTATTAAAGACAAGAGTGGACCCACTAAATATTAATATTTTTTTATAATTTTATGTAAAATTACAATTTATAAAACAATAACATCTTTATTTTTTACCTTAAAAAAACAAAAATGTATTAAAAGCGAGGGTGCCTAATACTTTTGGCAAAGGTTATAAAACAGTAATGTGGTAAGTATAAGGATAATATGAGATATAAGAATAATGAGATATAAGTGAGCCTACTTCAAACGTTGGCTCGTGCATGCGTTTGCAAATAAATGATTATACAACGATTATACCAAAAAAAAAATATTGATTTACAATGATAGATAATTGAAAAATCCATCATTTGTTTGATGTAACAGTATATTGACAGCGCGAGAAGTCAATAGTGTTATTAAAATTATTAATTATTATAGTCGTTGTAAAACATCGCTTTTGATTATAGGTCCGAAACTAGCCTCTTTTGCACCAGGGGCAAACATGAATTTTGGTGTCCTCCCCCTCCTCTCCTCTGCAAAGTATATTTTAAAAAGAATTTTACTAATTTTCTAATAGTTAACTTATTTTAAATTTTCAAATATGTAATCACAAAATATGTAATATTGAACTACATAATCTGCTTTGCCAAATATTGATTCATTAAAATGTTGAAAACGAAATCTATAAGAATAGAAAAAAAATGCTTTATACAGGATTCTTATGATACAGGATCCTTAGATTCTTCTATCCTTTGGCATACTCCAGACAGGAAGATTTTGACAATACCGTGCTGAATATGTTTTTCTTCAGACTTACAAAGGAAAACAGTTTTCCGATTTATTTTCTGTTATTATTATTTCAAGTATCAATTGAACAATATTTTCATATTAATAATTTTAATTATTGACTATTTTCATGTAGAAAAACTGAAAAAAAATGCAAAAAAAAGAAAGAAAGAAAAATAAAAAGATAAGACAATGCTTTCTTTCACTTGATTTTAATCGATATGAGAAAAAATTGACAAACAAAATCATTTGGTGCCCAGGCCTGCTCCCCCTACCTTAGTTATGACCCTGTTTGACTCTATAATGTATCATTTATTGCCCGTTGATAAATTAAGACCTACAGAAACCCACGTGTTAGATTGCGGCGTACTCTAAAATGCTGTATTCACAACTATGTTACTCATTTGCTTCAAAAACAAACAACCGAAGAATTTAAACTACGGTAGTCATCAGCATGCGA
This sequence comes from Maratus speculifer, assembly GCA_964019185.1. Taxonomy (NCBI): domain Eukaryota; kingdom Metazoa; phylum Arthropoda; class Arachnida; order Araneae; family Salticidae; genus Maratus; species Maratus speculifer. The sequence continues at coordinate 389,545,594 of OZ025292.1, read as the reverse complement.
AGCTTCAACCATAAAGAAGAAAAAAGTACTTAAAAAAACAGGCTTCGGTTTTCGCATTTTATTCAAAGCACATATAATGCATACCGCCTCGTATCCACCACCGTAAGCTTGAATGAATAACCTGAAAAGTGAAATTCGCCCCCCTTTTTTTCTCTTAAAAAAGCGTAGGGAAAGGCAAGAAAATAAAAGAAAGTATGATGGAGAAGGGAGTGAGGAGGAGTATAAAAAAAAGGAGGGGGGTAGTTCATCCTTCTGTAAGAAAAATCTCCGAATACTGCGGTTTGATTCTAGCGGGCAGCATACTTAAAAGCCCTGTGCTTTTCCAAATGGCGAATGATTCCGGAGAAGACATATTTGGTCAAAGAGTACGGTGGTCCAGAAATGGATTTTATAAGGGGTAAACTTAGCTGTGTCGAGTAGAATGCTTTATTCTCCTTACAAACCTATAAAAATCAACTTATTCTTAATAATAGCAATTAATTAAAATGAATGTAGAAAAAAATAATTTTCCGTAAATATTCTTCTTTAAGGCGTAAGCCTACCTCTTTCAGCATTTTTTTTTATATATGAAAAAAAATTAAACCCGTGTATTTTTAGTTAGAGCAGGGAATAAAACTATCAGTTCATAAAAATTTTTAATAAAATTTTAATTAAATTTTCAAATTTAGACAATATTTAGTCAAACTTTAATAAAGAGTTGCGTATATACAAACCTATATCGAAAATTATTCAATATATTTCACAATTTTTTCTCAACAATATATTAGCAAATTACTTACCTGCGTTATGCTTTAAAATATTTGCAATCCTTCTTAAATTTACAAACTTAGATAAAATGTTGTATACAAAACATTTTGTATATGTATATATATATAAATATGTGTATTTTTCAGTAAAACTAGCTCTTAAATTATTATATACAAATTTAGAAGCTATATAATGATTCATAACAAATAAATTGCTAAACAAAAGATTGAGACAAAATTTTATTTCACTATCTTAAAAACATTATAAGAAATGTTTATCGTAAATGCACACGATGAAAAATGCAGTTTTCCAGAAAACGCAAATTAAGATTTTGATGCTGTACCAAAAAATTATGTATAATTTTTACAACTTTAAAATCCGCCCTATTTTTAGGTGTTTATACATTTGTGTAAGTATTATATGATGTAAATTTGTGTATTAAAATGTATTTTTTACGTGTCTGTGTCTTTTTAAAGGGTCACTTCCGGTTTCAGAAAATTGATATTCGGTTTATATTTTAGGCGATAACTTTGCTTACAATTATCGCTGAACAAAAAGTAAGGCATTTTTGGAATCCTAACTTTTTGAATTTTAATTTTAAAGAGTAAAAACAAAATCGAAAATTTCGTCATAACAGCGATTTGAGGGTAGGCGCATATCTTAATAAAAAATACATAAAAAAAATCCCAAAACATCCGTAAATATAATTGAATTAAAAATAATAATCATAAAAGTAAATCTTTAAAAATATATCTCGCTTATCGTTTTATTTGTTATTGAATCTTTGTATTTGGAAGTTCAATCATCATTTCTTGAAACTTTGCGTACACATTTGCTATAATAGTCCTTTTTATTTTTACTAAGTAGAACTTACTTATTAAATATTATAATTAGATAATGCGAATTTATAAATTGATGATCTGAGCATTCACACATCTACCAGGTGTCCCAAAAATGACTGATGGATTTTAAAATTCAATAACTTGCAAACGGTGACAGCTATTTAAAAAAATTTTGCAGGAGGGTTATGTACAATGTCAGGAGTTTTTTTACCGTAATTTTTTATTTTAGTTCTCATATCAAACAATAGGTGGCGCTGACGGCGATTGAAGACCAGGTCAACACTTCACTCAGCACTGATCACCTGGCCTTCAATCGCCGTCAGCGCCACCTATTGTTTAAAATTCGAACTAAAAAAATTACGGTAAAAAAATTCCTGACATTATACATAACCCTCCTGCAAAAAAATTTTAAAAAGCTGTCACCGTTTGCAAGTTATTGAATTTTAAAATCCATCAGTCATTTTTGGGACACCCGATATATAAAAGTATATATATATATATACTTTTACAAATAAAACCAAAGTAACTCAGAAATTACAATAACAATAAGCCAATGAAACCAGTAAAATACACCATCCTATTAAAATCATTTGAAGTTTGAAGTGATATAGAAAGCAGATTACCAAAATTATGAAAGGCAAATGGATAAATAGACAGTAGAAGGCTTTTTTTTTATTAAACTACTCATCAGGAGAGTAAAATTAAGCGGAGCAAATAAAAATTCGTCGCATTCAAAAATGGCTTTATATTACTAATAAAAGTAGTTTTTAAAGCCGAAATTTTAAGTGCTTAAAAATGTAATGTATTTTCCATTTATATGGTCTTATATTATATGTTTTATTTATCTTGCTTTATACCAGCAGCCATACCATCTTTTTCATTTTCAGAGAAAAGTGCTCTAATTATACTGTGCATGATTTCATTTATAACGAATTTTTCTTCAAACTTATAAAAGAAAATATTTTTCCGATTTATTTTCTGTTATTATTATTTCAAGTACAAATTGCACAAGAATTTCATGCAAATAATTTTAATTATTGACTATTTTTATGCGGAAAAACTTCAAAAATGGAAAAAAAGTAGAAAAATAAGACAATGCATTCTCTCACTTGATTTTAATAGTTCTGTTCATTTTGGAGAAACTTGTATTGTGAATCAAGTAAAAATCACACATGACTTTGGGAGGGGGAGGGGAAGGGGTGACGTTCTTATTGAGGAATCGGCTAAGTATTTTTGGGAACCAGATCACACCATTAGGTAATTTTCTCTACATTTATGACAGAAATTCTGCATTTAAATAAGATGACGACATTCACTATTCGATAAAAAGCGTTATTCCTTGGTTGGTCACATAAAAATAATATGTTTATGTCCATATGTTTAAGGCATAAACACATTGTAATTATGCCTTGATCTCATCCTGTTATTATTTCGGTTATTATTTTATTGTTTATCACTTCTGCTAATTTTACTCTATGAAAAAAGAAAAAAAAATAGAAGTGCACTCAGCGAAAAAATATGTGATATCAAAATTTTAAATTTTAGAAATATGTGTCTGTTATATATATATAATTTTTTAACAGTGGCTTGAAATACACCTGAAATATATTAACATAGCTTAATTTGAGAAAAGGATGCGTAAAACTTTCATAAATCATATTTGTGCCGTAGCGTAAACCGCATACTTATAATAGAGAATATGAACATGGTATAAGCTAAACTAAGATTTTTTTTTTTTCTTTCATTAGACACTTCCGAGTAAGACAATTTAAAAAATATGTCAATATAAAAAGTAAAACAGAAATTTGACATAAAAAAAAACAATTATTCAAAAATAAATTTATTCCAGCATCTGAAAAGAGAAAATTGAAACAGTAACTCCTTTTTTCTGCTTCCCCCCCCCCCCCCATGAATACCTCGTCCAAAACCCATGAATACTTAAAAGATAGATTTAACTAAAAACTTTTTTTTATGTGGAGTTCAGAGGAAGTGCCCCACTGACAAAAAAATCTTAATACCTCTTTCTCTTAGCATGTTTAGTTACCAGTGAAAAACATTTTTCTTCCCTATTTTCCCCGCAAATTAACCAAGAATAAGAACGTTTAGCTGATTACATGACAAAATCAGGGAAAGGCGGTTAAAGCCCTTTTCCAATCTCAAAAACCCTTTTTACTGATGCTTTTTTTTATGAAATAAATTAATAAAAATGTTATCAGAGATCTATAAATCAGAAGTCTAATATTTTTCATCAAAACATGGCTGATCTCGTCAACCTTGCATTCGATTGTTCACAGGGGATGAGAAAAAGCATTGGCATGGATATCACGCATGGGACTCTGCACCAATCGGTCAAACCAGCGGGCAGATGTCGCATGATCTTTTCTGACTTGCCCTCTGTGTTTTTTTTCCTCCCGTTGCAGTGGTTTTTTTTCACTTTCTTCTCCCCAGAATCTATCTTTGGGAACTTATGCTCAATAAAATCCATATGCAGAGGAAAGCAAAGTGGGTAAAGATGGAGGGGGTTTGCTGAGACAGGAGGTGGGTGGTGGATTTTGATGCCGTTGTGTCAGATGTTCAGGGGCTATTGCCTGAGACAAATGCAAAATCATTCGGCTATAATTTATCGATGCATATGTGGTGAGTGCGAATAGTTATGTTATTTATTTATCCAGAAAGAAAGGAGTGATTTGACTTAAAGGGACATGAGTGTATTTTAAATCACAAATAAAAGAAAAACAGTTTTTTTTCCCCATCAGATTATGTCTAATTTTATGACTGGAATTCACGTAGCATCAGAAAATAAATTTCCATGGCAATACGTAAACTTAGCGCCTCTTCCCCCCACCCTCCCTTAGACGAGGGAAAATGTACCATTTTGATTTACTGTCAATGAAAAGCTTTATTAACGCATCATCATTATTGCTGGGCTTTCTTTTTAAAGTGTAACAACAAGGGAAAACATACGTAAATATCTAATCGTGATTTCCGTATTGTTTTATCAACATGTAGTCGTAATTTCATTGATATTTGAAATTTAAATGACAAAAGATTATTTTTAAATAAATATCCAAATATATAAAGCAGGAAACTCTAAAAGTTCGGCAGTAGTAATTTCAAAAACTACATAGTGAACTTTTTGAAGACTCTATCGTGAGGTATAAAATATTCCCGCTGTGGTTTATGAGTAGGGGAAAAATGAGAGTCCGACCTCAGGAGGAGGCGTGAGGCTCGGAGGAGGGAGGAGGGCTCCTCCTCCTCAAACCTCCTCCTCAAGCCTCCTCCTCACTCCTCCTCCACAACCCTCCTCCTCCTAAACTCTCCTCCTCAATCCTCCTCATTCCTCAAGGTTGTCTTATAAGAGAAGGGGTTAAAAAGGGGGATTAAATTTTTTTCGTGAAATTTGAATATTTTATGCTATAAGAGAGGGGTAAAAGGGGGATAAATTTTTTAAGTATACTACAATACGAGCGGTTCTTTTGACTGTTGATTAAGAGATGAATGATTCATATTAAATTAAAAATAGTAATTAATTAAAAGGTAATTAAAAATAATAATTAAAAATAATGAAGGGACTTAGAATTTTTCGAGCGGTTTTTTTAGTCAAGTATAGTACATAGTAGAATTTAAGAAATGAATAATAGCAATTAACGATAATTAGTAATTAATTAAAAAAGATAATTAAAAATTATGAGTGAAATTTTTTCAACATACTCTAGTATGAGGGTGATTCGAGCGGTGATTTATTAAGAAATTTTAATTTAGGAACTTTAAAATTTTCAACAGTTTAAATTTATTTTGAGTCAAGTGTAAAAGTTAATCCAATTTTACAAATGAATCATTAAAATTAATTTCAAATAATAATTAAAAATAATGAAGATACTTTAATTATTTCGACATGCTGTAGTATGATAGATTATTTTAATGTGGTAATTTTTTCAATTGAATTTTACTGTTGTTCATTTAAAAAAGATTAATGAAAAGAATACTACCTTTTGAATTTCATATCTGGAAAAGTGTGCCCTCATCTTTTATCCGGGCTTGGGACCGGCATTCTCTGCTTAAGACATTGTCTAGTCATAAGCAGTGAATGGCAGATTTACACACTCACATTCACACACACACATTCACACACTTTTTGAAAATTTTGATATCTTCTTTTTTTTTTTTTGTAAACTTTTTTTTTTTTTTTTTTTCACTTTTTGTGAACTTTTTTTTTTTTTTTCACTTTTTGTAAGATTTTTTTTTTTTTTTTTTTTTTTTTTTACATCTTGTAAACTTTTTTTCATTTATGTTTTGGGTATTTGCCAATGCCCGTAAGCTAAGCTGCTTATCCCATCTTCTAATATATATCGCTTGTCATCAAAGGGCGAGAGACATTTCTTATTTTGTTTCATAGAATATAATGTATGTAATCGCTGCCCGATTCTGGTTTGGACTTCAAATGTTGTTTTCTGGTCTTTAAGGCAATTTACATAATCTTGATGAGTAAGCTTCTTTCGAACAATTCTTGTGGAGATCCCCTTGGCTCTCTTCTTCTCCTCATCACAAGTCTTGATGGAATACATCTTAGACTTTAAACCTACAAATTCGTGGACAGCTCTTCCATTCAACTCATCTTTAAACTTCCCCAAAACTTTTCGATTCACTGTGGAATAAAGAGGGTTATCTTGGGGATAATCAGAAAAGTCGAATTCGGAGCTGTGGAGTGCCAAATCCCTTTGTAGGTTTTCAGTCTTGATGAGATATGTGAGACTGTCGGTATCGGTGAAAAGCAGCAATGAACGATTGCCACTATAATTTTTTTTTACGAAATTATAATGGAAATCATACATTAAAACCTTAGACAACTCCAGTATCGTGAATCCGACGTAAATGGGTCTGTTCATTAAGATACTGGGTTTCTGCCTTTCAACCGCCGTCAGACCCTCATCAAATATCTTGAATGATTTGAAGAAGGGTGATGCTACCAGCTTTTCAGATCTTGCGGAAGTATTGCATAGCTCTACATTTCTTCGCTTCCTGAGATTTTCTATACACTTTCCATAAATGCTGTTATTTAAGAGTTTGAAGAAATCCTTTTGAAAAGTGGTAGTGGCTGTCTTCCGTTTTTCGGTGTTGAAATCGATGTATTCTTTAAGCCAAGGGGATTGGTTGAACTGGAGCACTTTATGTACATGTTGCAGCTTGAGTCCCAACTGTAAATATAACTGTAAATTGCGATAGTGGCAAATGTACTTTTCTTTATTCATCAAATTTGGAATAAGTTTGGGAGTACCCTTAAATTCCCTCTCCAGCAAACTCTTCGCATAGGGTGAGAGCATTTTTTCTTCCACGGTCAGTCTTTCAGGCGCGAGTGGATATTCATTGTGTGATATATGAAGGGATTCAGGGTACTCCAAATCCACTTCAAATATATATCCAATAGAAGAATCTTTCTTGATTTTTAAAATGTCCTCTGTTGAAAAATTGATATCTTCACACCACCGAAACCCTCCGTATGGTAGACTTTGGGACATAGCCCAGCCATACAAATTGTTAGCGTCCCAGTAGAGGATATGGGACGTATCTTCATTTGGGTCGTAGTTTGGGACTTGTGTATTATTGGCGGTCGCAAACCTGTGGGAAATCTGCGACACGCCACCACGAATTCCTTGTTCGACGAATAGTAACATATTTACGTCAGTGAGCAATTCTAATTCCACCCCCGTCATCTTCAAACAGGCCTGCCAAGACAAACCTGGTGAAGTGACGAGGTGGGCTGCGTCAATATCGTAGAATTGCTTACACAAGCCCCGGAAATTTTCAAACACGTCAGCCAACAGTAACACGTCGGTTTTCACGTAAAGATTGTGATAATCACCAAGGGTTTGCATCTGGAAAGTGGACCAAATGTTTTCTGCATGCTTGTAATCATCTTCACTTATAGATTCTTCAGTTAAATTATTGAAAAAGGCTGCTGGTGGGGGGAGATGATCTTCATCAAATTTCTTAAACGATGAAAAATATGAATATGGATACACTCCTTTTCGAGTGAGCAAGGATAAGTCTATTGAAGGAAAATGTTTCTTTAAAATTTTGAAGTCATCCTGTTGCAGATTGGCTGTGAGTTTATCCAAGGACGTCGGCAAGAACTGAAGAGAATCTAAGAAGGAGAATTGGATGGAAGATGTCTTTTCTTTTAGTTTGAAAGTTATATTATCTTCCAAAGTGGCAGCGATTACATCGATGTGAAAATTGGGATAGCAGCCTAGCTTCTTCATAATGTGATGGGCATCATATTTTTTTCAAATTGTGGAAGACCACTGGGATAACTTTCGACTGCTTATAATTTAAATTGCAGAAGGGATGAGCAGCTCCTCTGTACTTTGATGATATGTGGCAGTGGTCTCGAACTCGCTTCTCTCCCAGGGCCTTCCGACAAATGCAGCATTCTGTTGCCTCTTGAAACGATTTTTCTTCTTCTTCACTTAAACGCATAGGTGCGATAGTCATAAGTTTTTGCTGCAATTCATCTTTTTCAGCCATCAAATCATTGATGAATTCACAAACGGCATTTTCGCCTCGATACACTTTAGCATGCTTGTAGATAGCACCGTCAGAGCCCACAATAACGTATGCATATCCACAAGCGACATGTTGTGCCGTTTCAGTTTGGAAAGACTTAGTATTGGAGGGTTCGGTGGTGACTATCGGCACGAGGAGGGATTCGAAATCAGCATAAATTATAAATGGAACTGGTGCTTGCAAATGAGTTCCTGTGAATGTTAAGATATTTTCACCTTCTTCAGGCATTTTTACAACTTGGGGCGATTGTTTACAACAATACGGTGTATGTTCTTGAACACTGTAAAAAAAAATCTGTAAGGTTACTAAGAATTTTCTAGGAAACTGGGATGCCTAGAACTTTTCATGTAACCACAACAGAAGAAAATCATGTACAATTACAAAAGTTGCTTTAGTTAATGTTACTAAATATTGTTTAGTAAACATACTAACGATTTTTTAGTGAGTTTCCTAAAGAAAAGTCTGTAAATTTTCTAAATATTATTTAGTAAACTTACTATAAATTATTCAGGGAGTTTAGTAAGGAATGTTTCGTAAATTTACCAATGATTATGTTGTATATACAGTAACGATTTGTTAGGGAGTTTTCTAAAGAACGTTTTGTAAACTTACTACTGATTATTTAGTTAATTTACTAACGATTTGTAAGGGAGGTTGTCATATCATTTTATATAAATGTACTAAACATTATTTAGTAAGCTTACTAGCGATATTTTAGAGTGATCACTATATATATATTGGTAAATTTACTGAGAATTATTTAATAAACGTATTTAGGAATTTTTAGTGAGTTTTCTATACATTATTTTGTGAGTATTCTAATGATTTTTAGTATTCTTACAAAACATTTTGTAGTATATTTATTGAGAATTTGTTGTACATTTGCAAGGAACTTTATGGCATATTTAGTATGGTTTTTTTATGCTTGCACCTTAAACCTTTTATGTACTTTATAAAAAAATGTAACTTTAACGAGATATCGTTAGAAAAATTACCAATTTTTTTTTTTTTTTTTTTTTTTTTTTTTTTTTTTTTTTTTTGTATTGTATTGTATTTAGGCCACATTTTGTATTCTCGTCAGAAAGTTCTTTGCAACAGTATAAGTGTTAATTCAGTAAATTTGTTAATCATTTTTTGTATTTAAAATATTTTATTTGCACATACCAACATGTATTTGTAACTGCACAAATTGTTTGCAATGTTATTACTACATTTTTACAGCAGTATTCCAAAAAGATTTAGCGTAATTGTTTTTTATTCTAATACTTAAATTATGCGGAGTTATTGTAGTATTCTTTCAACATGAAGTTGAATTTTTACAGTTTTAAATATCCAGAGTGGAATTTTTCTCATGTATCAAAATATTTCGATGTAAAATAAGCAATATGACCTACGATGTTTTTCAATATTACCACAGCAATTGACATAAATGTTACACATGAGAAAACTCACTGAAGTTTCAATGTAGACATTTAAATAGGTGCAAAATCATTTTTTATATTATATGAGCATTATAACAATATCACTAAATAAGTAGATAAGCTGAAGCCGATCTTACGGTCTTTAGTTAAACTAAAAAAAGCAAATAGATAGAGAAATAAATAAATTTCCATAACTGAGTTTTAAAATATGCCTAAAAGAAATATGATTTTAGATGAAGTACGGTGCTTAATTTATACATATAAAGCACTGGGCCTCACCTAATCCAATGCATGATTAGAAAACCTGCATATTATGAAAAAACATTTTCTGTTTATTCTATGCGAATATGCTTTTAAACTAGAATGCTAGAAATGAAAATATAGTAGTCTTATATTTAAGATGTTTTGTTCTGTTCTATGGTCATATGAATTTCATTAACAAGTGTCTTCTGTTACATATATTTGAAACACTATACAATAACTAATTCAATGGTTCAAAACAGATAAGAGTTCTGGAAAAAAAATAATGCCTTTATCCGAATGTCACATTTAAGGTTTTTTTTTAAACCTTATTCTTATTTCAGGTGGATATGTCGAACAATTCTTACTAATTACTAGAATCTTTTTCCCTTTAATTTTTTATTGTCTTTTACCTGGACTTATTCTTAATAAATTTCTTTCACCATCTACGTTTAATACATTATACATTTTTTAATACTTTATTTGGTTGAGAGTTTTGTTTCAAAATAAAATATTAAAGAGGAAAAATTTAATTATTGATAGATCACAAATTTAAAACTCTAAACTGGCTTAAAGATCCGGAAGAATGAGTCGAATATGTATGAATTTAGTAGAATTCTTCTGTGGTTAATATTGCTCTGGAATTAGAATCTTTAACTAAAATAGTTGCATATAGGAGAGATAATATACACACCTTAACATATGTGCACAAAAATGCATCTTTGACTTATCAACTATAATTGTGGGCAGGTCTCGCACTTTTTATGTTTATCAGTATGTTATAATCAGAGTTTACTAAGCAATCTTTCTGAAAGTAAAAAACTAGAATGGAAACAAAATGAAATACATATCGATTTGGAAAATATTATGGAGCTGTCGTTTTTGATATAAATGTAATATGAATATCTATACTACCAATAAATGCAATATGATTAAATAACAAAATACAATGAAATATGAATAAATTTTATTAAATAACTATTTATTTAATTCATTACAACAAAAAACATTTATATCTTTTTAATATGACTCACATTTTGCAAATACTACGTAATTAGTATTTATACAAATACCTATGAATTGCATACTTTTAAAAAATTATTTTTGGAGATTTTGGGAACATATCATAAAATGAATGTTAAAGATATATTGCAATAAAATAATTGGAAAATTTCAGTTCTGCAGAATGAGGTTCACAAGATTTTTCTCATTGAAAGATAGTGCTTCTTTTTCCTCTACTTTCGTCAGCAAGGAGCTCATATTGTTTTTAAATTGAACTTCAGTTTCTTCATGCATCTAAAATAATAAGTTAGATGTTAACATAAAAAAGAAAGAAAAATTTAGTAAAATTTATAATGAATATATTATAGAAAAGCCAATATACATCTTCGTATTGAATGTTACAAGTATTTAAAAATTAACTAGATGAAGAAAAAACATGCATTTTAAATTCAAGCTGATGATCGGCATTTTGGCAAAGTTAAAGTCGCATATACAGTCATAGGATTTTTTCATCTGAGATGTTTCCATTTACTGACATAGTATCAATAAATCGTAAATTGCTTTCATTATTAATTACTAATTTCAACTAAAATGAACTCGCAAAACCATATTGAAAAGATCTTTTTTATAAAGGCTTGACATTCTTCTAACTTATGAAATAAAAATACAAAAATCAATTGATAGGGGGAATTGTAACACATAAAAAATATTGAATATGCTTTATAAATGCTAAATATGTATCAATAAAATTGCTCAATTGTTCTTAAAATGATTTCCTGAAGGCATCCATAATGTTGAAGATGTGGATTTTAAAAAATCATCAGCATTGTATGTTGTCATTGTCCTTTGACGGCAAGTCTATATAAATAAATAATGCTGAAACACAATACGCCTTCTTACCCAATATATAATGCCAATAGGCATTCATTTTAATATAAAAGTTTAATCTTCGAATATATGCAAACAGCCATCATTTGACAGGCCCAATTATTAACGAATCTGGGTACCTTTGTTGATAATTTTTGTTATTATAGAGAAAATTGCGGTGGGGTGCGACACTTTTTACAAAATTTAGAAAATCAATTTTCTTTAACTTTAAAACAAAAATTTCAATTTATAGAGTGCAAGGTGAAACCACCTTTTAATGTGCTTGAACAATATAGAAACAAAACATTCAAAAGGTATTTTATAATTAAAGAAATTGTAGGTTTTAAAATGTGCCCCATAACTCACCACTTATAGAGATATATCGAAATGCAGTAAAATAAAGCTATAAGGCACAACTAATTAAGTGTCGGCTAGATATATAATCTAATAAAGATTGCAGAATGATATAATGTATGTGGCACAACATAAAATTCCAAGATTTTCATAACGTAAATGGAAATTCAGTATTGTTAGTCATAGATAACATTAAAAAATCGTCAATTCAAATTATTTACATTTTGAAGTAAATGAATATACTATCAATGTTATAATTAATATATTACCCTCTAAATATGTTTGCATGTTACCAATTTACATTCATCTCATTAAAAAAAAAAGAAAGGCATAGCCCATTCCTCCCTTTACTGGCATGTCCCATTCCTCCCCACTTTCTTTTTTTGTGTTAAACTTCTTGTACAAACAAAAGTGCTGCTTTTAGACTTGTTTTAAATAACTAATAATATACAGTATAATGTTCCATAAATAATAAAACTATTACACCTATGAATAACAAATCATTAATATACAGAAAGCATAAAAAGTAAATTTACATTTGATTCTTGGAATGATCTTTTATACAATTGTAAGCTTATGCAGACCAACATTTTTTTTTCAAATAAAGTTTGGCTACCAATGCTTCATCTAGTGTGCGATTGATGAAATGTTTAGAATGTTGCATAAAGAGAAAAACCCACTGTCCAATTCCTCCCACTATCTCACACCACTATCCCCTATATTTTAACATTTTATAAAAATTACGTAAAACCATATTAAATACCTCTTATATTTGCATGTATAAAAATTAATTGAATTTTAACAAAATTAATGGAATTTTAACTCTCTCAAATACACTGGCGAAGGCAGATCACTTCAAACTACAAGGAAAGCATATGTTTATTAAATATATGTACTTTCCTTCATATAAATGTTACTAAACTTCCGTATTTGAACATCTTTTTAGAGCACTTCAATAGACCATACTTGCATTACCTACGAAAATTTCGTAACATTTCGACAATTAGAAATATTTTTTTACAAAATAAAATGTGTGAAAATTTTGACAAAATTTGTTAAAACCTTTGAGTTTTATCGCGGTAAAAGTCTTACCAGCCCTTTTCCACTAAATATCAATATTTTTTTCACCCAGGCTTCGTATATTTTATGTTTTTAACACCAAAAAAATTCAAAGAGTTTGGTCAATAATGTCAAGTTTTTTAAGAATGTAAAATAGCGGAAGTACCTTGTACCACAACTCCAAATCCCACAATTTTCTTCTATCTCGTACATAATACTATTTTAAAATTCATCGAAGTACCAAAATTAAAAGACAATCTATGCCCATCATGAGAATTCTAATGATATGAAATTCCGTGCATTAGTTCTTAAGATATGAATATAGGTAAAATCACGTAAGAAATGCACCATAAAAGCGCTAGTTGTTTAGTGATCTACACCAAAACCTGCAACGGTGACACTGCAATAGCTGGTTTCAATATATAGCCATTTAGTAAAAACAAGTTCTTTGGTATATCTGACCCGTAAAACGTGTAAATCCGTTGAAAACTAGAATTTACATTAAAAATTAATCATCACCAATTTATATCAGAGACAGACTGGACATAATTTCTATATTAAACATATATATTTTAAATATTAAATCCTGTGCATTAGTTCTTGTGACAGAGTACCCACGAAATGTGTCACTCACATGCAAATAGAATCACAGGCTCACATTTCGTAAAAACGGGAAATCTGTCCCCTAAAACATCTAAATGTGACGAAACTTTTTACGAATCCTATACTTCGTAATAACAGAAGAAATAAAATATTCAAAAATTATCTTTGAAAAAATTAATTGTTAAAAGTCTCTCTATATCTGTGTATGTTACTGTACAATTCATATTACGTACGTTTTAAATAAATTCGTACACTTGATTTTATGCAATATAACTATAATTATAGTTTTATAGCCCCTTATCGATTGTCTATGGTTTTAAAAACAATTTTGAAACATGAAATATTTTTTAATTATTCTGTATCGCGTAGAGCTCGCTTTCGAAAGGGGCTGTGCAAATATAATTTTATCAACTTTTTGTTAATTTTAGATCCTCTCCCTCCTTCCGATTCATACGTTATCATCCTTCAACTCCCCCTCCCCCCCCATTAATGATATCGGTATCAAAGTGTAGAAAATTTGGATTCCTATAACTTATTTTGCTCGAAAAGACATACAAAACTTGTTTCATTTATTTTCCGCATATTTTTATGATCAAATGATGAGAAGTTGATAAATTATCATTTTACATATGAAAAAACTTTATATCACATAACAATTAAAAGCAATACTATTTAAACGAATCTTATGATACCTTTTTGTTACATAATGCATTCAGCAGTAATAAAGATTTATTGTACTTGCACCGAACGGAGATGGGTGGGGAGCATATAGAAATTCATATCAAAAAACGAAGACAACATTCTTTCTCTTTATTTATTAGTAAGGACAAGCTTAATTTCAAATACACTTTATACTGTTTCTCGAACTGTGATTATATATTCATACACATATGAAGAAAAATATGAATTTTAAACGTTAGAGGATACTATATTTTAGAGTTTAAAAATTTTATAATAATTTAGGGATTTTAATAACTTTGTATTAAAAAAATATGTAACAGGCTATAAAAATAACGTACTACTTTGTACTAAAGACCATGTTACAAATAAAAAGAGAAACAATTGATGATCAGAAATGATATTTATATCAAAAGACAAACCTCCTCCTCCTGAAATGATAACATTATATTTGCACAACCCCAAAGATTAATTTGTTCTTAAAACAACATAAAAAGTTCATCCTTTTTTACAGCTAATTTTACATAAAAATAAAAACTTCCTCTATGAGTAATTAAAATAATATATATAAAACAAATTTAACAGACATGCAATTGAACTACTCACTTAAAGCTCTGAAACTATCGGAATATAAAAAGAAATTATGGGAGAAACAATTTTCAGAAACGATTTTATAATTAACGAAACTGCAACTAAGAGAAAAAAAAGAGTGAAAAAAATTGGAATTGTCCCATTCCTTCCTTTGCTAGTATGTCCCATTCCTCCCTGTACTTTATGTTAAACTTCTTGTATAGACATAAATTCTGCTATTAGATATAGTTTAAATTATGGATGATTAGCAGTATAATGTTCTATAGACTGAGAAACAATTATTTATTTACATAAACAAGTCATTAACACTTCATTGGGCGCGCTGTATCTGAGAGATACATGCGTAAGAAATTCGTCGTTTTCGAAAAGGAAAGGGAGTTTCACGACCTTGACCTTTACAGTATCTGTTCTTCCGGTCATTTCCGTCCCTGGAATGCAGTGGTTTAAAATTTTTGTCGATAGGAATTTCCGGTTTCGCGCTTTGTTAAGGATTTGTATCTATTAGATACATGCGCCCGATAGCGTTTGTAGTTACTTTCCCACTGATACTAGGTTAGAATATGTGAATACCTCAGTCTCTCCTGTTTAAATTTCGGCCTCGAAATGATAAAAACTAAACGATTTTTGGATTTGAATAACTCTAAAGACATAGAAATTGCTCATAAAATTTTATTTAGCAATGACAGTGACGATCCTGAACAGTTTGAAGAAAGTGACGATGAATAATATTTTAAAACTCATTTTCAACAAAATATGATGCTGAAATACAGAATGTATCTGTCAGATACATCGCGCCCGATGATGCAACTTTTGAAGCGCGCCCGACGGAGTGTTAATAGCAAAAAGCATAAAAATATATAGCAAATTTACTTTTTATTCTTAAAATATTCTTTTCCTTTTTACAATTGCAAGCATATGTAAATCAGCTATTTTATTTAACTGAAGATTGGGAATGCTTTTGTTTAATGGAATACGTAACTGATGAAAAGTTTATTAATGGAATATAAAAAGAAAAATGTTCTGTCCCATTCCACCCCACTCTCCCTTATTAAGTAACAAAATCTTGGGTTAAGTGATTTAGGGAAGATTTAAGGTGTTTAACTGCTATCAAAATAAAGTAACAAATACAGCAGGAAGAAAAATAGACTTTTAAAGATTTTTAATTCAACGAGTAAGAATGGAAACAAAGATAACCATATTTTCTTTTATTATTGAAGGAAGGGAAGGGGATATTTCAAACGATTGATAATATAATTTATTGAAGACTTACAATTAGCGAAAAAAATGAAAATTAATTAGGGTGAAAGACTAAATTTTGTACGCTTGTAAGGCGAGAGGGAGGGGGGGGGGGTTGATTTTTATTTGGATTTTATGGATATGACCTATTATTCATTTTTATAATAAAGGAACGGATCAGAATTTTTTTTTTTTTTAAGAATGACTTAAGGTTTTAAATTTTATATGTTGAGGGGGCAAAAAATTTAGCGATTTATTTTTCTTTTTAGAAATGGGGAGTATTAGATGACTTATTTACATTAATGAAAATTTATAAAGTACTAATGACCCAGTACTAAAGTACCCAGTGATTATATGGTAGAATTCGACATTAAGGGAAAGTAGGAAATAGGTTTAATCTCTTCAGTTTAGATCTACAATGAATATAGTAAGTTTTATTCTCATACTAGCGGAGCGTTAGAAATATATCAGATTTACTGTTTAATGCCACAATAATATCTCAAAAGAACTAACTATGAAAAACACTATTAATATAAGTGTTGTAAAGCTTAAAATTCCGAGTAAAATGAGCACTTACATTTAATAATTTTGCTGAACATTAATGGCACAATTCTATTTCAAAAATTAACCGCAGTGGTCAAGAGGTTTATCTTAAAGTAATTAGGGAAAAACTTGAAATTGTTTTGATCTTTTCAGTTTAGGTCTAGAATTAATATGCTGACTTTTTACCCGCGTACTAGATGAACGTTAGAAAATATGTACATATAGTGAAAATATACTTTATTAAAAATTATTTTAACTATATTCTAAAACAACTAAGTCTATAGAAACCACTGTGAATACAAATTTCTTAGAGTTTGAAATTCGCAATATATATATATATATATATATATATATATATATATATATATATATATATGTCTCAATTCTATTTGAAAAATTTATCTTAATCGCTAATCCAAAGCTCTAAACTAGGAGAGATCAAGTTATCCATCTTCTATGTCTCCATTTGTTACATACGTGTACATTTTTTAAATTGTTGAGGCCTTCACGATGTTTTTGTAACTATGTAAGGATTTTATTTTGCATATTTTGAGAATTATAATTTAGTAGTTATTGAGAAAATGGTGCATGAATGATAGATGTTTTACATTTCATTTCTCAACTCACACCCCCAGACATAAATCATTGGTTTAAATGAAAGATTTTTTACTTAAAGACTAATTTTTTTTCAATATTCCTAAGGTTTTAAACTTTTATGAATTTAAATGAAGATTCTTGTATACTAGTCGAAAATCATTTAATTAGAGCGATCTTTGTCCTTAAAACAAATATATAAAGTTTAAAATCGCGCTATTCGTTGACTTTGAACTTCTAGGGAAAAGTCTTATGCACACTCATTTGTCGCTCTACCATCCCCCCCTCTCCCATCCTTGCACTTTATTTTCAATTTCCTTAATTCTAATAGACACGCACTGTTGTTCACTCTATATAAATTATAATCACAGCTACACCCATTTCATATTGGAAATAATAAACAATCTTTGCCATCATTTACGAGTCATTTTTGAAATATTCCAAAAATTATAAAAGGATGTACTTTTTAAATTAATTTGTTTGTAGCTCATCTAGCAAAAGAAAGAAACATAGTAGATTTATTTCTATTCTATGTAGATGGAAATTAAAACAATTTCTGGATTTCTCGTAATTAAATCAGACTTCGTCCTTTCTTTCATATACAATTTCTGGTCTATAACCCGCATTCAAGAGGTTAAGCCAGAATTCTCAATATATTCATCCTAAATAATGCATCAATAACTAAAAATTACATTTACATAATAACAATCACGTATAAACTGATAACCTCGTTTGTTCGCGCTGAAAGCTTTTGTTTAGTGATTTAGGCAATACTTGAATCTAATAGTTGAATCTAATAGTTGAATCCAATTGTTGAATTATGAAAATTCAACAAAAATGTTAAATATCGGTTGTCATTTTATTCAGAATTTTAAATTCTAAAACATTTGCATTAACAATGTTTTTGATAAGTTTATTTTTCGTTAGATATTTTATGGTAATCAATAAAATCGTGTTTTTCAATTATAAAATTTGTACCCATTTTTTAACGCGCACATAGTAAGAGGGGAACACTTAATACATTCATTCTAGACTTAAACTAAATGAATTTAAATAATTTCCAGCTTTCCATTAACTAATTCCGATTTCGGCTTTTTTCCCCTCCTCCACCACTGGGCTATAAAGAATTTTAAAGACTTTCTGTGTGTTCTTAAAGTTTCGCAAGGAGTGTGGATGAACGGGGAAATGATATTTTTTGGGGGGAAAGAAATGCCTTAATTGATAATTTATTATGACAATAAAGTAACGCATAGAACACATATTGTATTTTATGTTATTTTAATTTAAGCTGTTTTAAAGAGTTTTAAATATTGAGTACTGTTACTGTGTAAAGAAAGTTCGGGAATAAAATTTTAAGGGTGAAATTCATATGAAGTTTTAATGAAATGAATGCGATTTAACGAATGTTTAATGGAATTTATTCGCTAAAATAGAAATAGAATAATATACATATATATATATTTCTTTTTTTTTTAAAGTAAGTTTTAAACACTTTAAATTTTGGTACTGCGGAAAAGGGGGCAAAAAAAAAAAGAAATGAAATTCAGAAAAAGAGCAGGTAAATTTGATTTATTGTATAAAACATTAGAAATTTTTTACTTGTAATAAACACAGATTTAACGAATAATTAGGAAGATTAGCTTGCTAATTACTAAAAATCAAACATTATATAATAAAATTTAAATCATATAGACTAAAAATTTACTTACTAACAAGAAATATTTTTATCGATACCAGATTCAAGATGGATGCATTACTCGGCTCTGTGGCTGCGTGAATAGTCCTTACGTCACCACTGAAGCCCTTTCTGATTGGCTGACAGGTGAAGCTAAGATATTTCATGTATTTGTACAATGCGAGTGGTAAAAATAATACCAGGCTACATATAAAATTTTAGTAAGCTTGCAGATTTCTGTAGCTTTACTAAAACTAGTTTCGTAGGTTTCCAGATTTTTTTTTACAGTGAAGGAGTTCTTCACGGGTAAAGCCATGGAGACATCGGAAACAGTAGAAAGCTTTGCCATTATGTTTTGTACGATGATTCATGAAACGTGAAAAATCACGGATCAGCGTATAATGGGTGTTTTCGCCAATGCTGATCAAAAGGAGATTAATCACGTCTGTGTTTGTCTTCTCTGACACATGTAAAATATATAGTTCTCCCTCCTCGTAACCGAACACATTAATCCGAAGATTATTTTGGGCTTCGATGAGTGGAATTTTCGTATACGGTACTGGGTAGGTTACTCCATTCATATTCAAGGTATGCTCAAAAGGCTTGTAGTTATTTACTCGATTAGGATTTTCCTTATAATTCAGCTTCCTTTGATGGGCGAGGAGACACCATAATAAACATTTCTGATCTTCAAAATTCTGTATATTCAGAATAGCTTCCTTGCCTTTGAGATCTTGTGGAAGCTGTAAGTAATTGCTTCCCTTGAGTGGTTGATAGTTGCAAATTTTCAGTTCCAAATGCTGGACATGTTTGAGTACCCACCCAGAACCTCTCTGTAAAAATTTTTCGAAACTTTTTATAATCTTCTTATGGGCTTCATCCAGATGTTCTTCTAAATAATCATTGGTGAATTCTTGATAAGTTAATGATGAGAAATATGTGGATAGTGATTCACTTTCCCCACCAGCAGATGTTTTTTCAAGGAGCACTTTAATTAATAGTCTCCATTTGATAGATTTTTTCTCGTCAATGGCCTCGTCCAGGGAATCTAAGAGTTCTTTTCTTTTTCTTTCGAAGAAGGTGGTGATGTCATAAATATAGTCTTCTTCCTCTTCACCGTCAAAAAAAATGCTTCGAAAGACGTTTAAAGAATCCACTCGCTTTTGATTTTTTCTTGGTGTTTTAGAGTCAAGTCTTGGCTTTTTTACAGAAACGAAGTTTGACGTGTTACTGTGGCTGACGCGTGTATGATGGTTGAGATTCTCTTTTCTGGAGAATTTTTCACCGCACTCGCGACAAGAATAATTGGGATTTTCGTGCGAGACTAAATGTCGCTTCAGATTGTCCCCTCGTTTAAATACAGCCTCACAAATATTACATTTGAAACGACTGTCTTCTCCAGAATGAGATTGCTTGTGGCGAAGAAAATTATCCACTCTCAAAAAGCACTTTTGGCAAATCTCACACGTATAAGTCGAGGAATCTTCTTTTTCATGGGTACGTTGATGTCGTTTTAAATTGAACACCTTTGCGAAAGATTTCTCACACATGTGGCATTTATGCACATCCTGTAAAAGAAGAAAAACCCTTGTTCATTTTTTATTTTACTTTTTAAAAACATTTTTAATTTAAGCCTTTTAAAATATTTAATTTATTTAATTTTAATAAAAACTTAAATATTCCCCAAATGCTAAAATTAAAACTGTTTAAAACAGGAAATTTATTTCATTTGAATAAAAATTCCCTAAACATTAAAATTTAAAGTTTATCATAATAGTTTCCCCTTTTAAATGTTGAATCTTTCTCATGAAAATTAAAAGACTCATAAAAGTTTTTAAAAAAGAATTGTTTAAAAACCTATTTTTAACTTGTAAAAGTTATAGAATATACTTGAAAAGAAAAAAATTACCTTTGATGTTGATGGAACAGCTTCAGACTTTGCCACATCCGATTTTTTTCCAAGTCTGGTGTGGATGAGTTCATGCCTTTTTAAATTGTCTTTACGGGAAAAAGATTTCCCGCACTCCTTGCAGAGATGCTCATCCTGAAAATAAATTCAACCTCGCTTTACAAACCAGTTTGAATATCCCGAGTTTCATTTTTAAAAAAGGGTCTTCTACTATAAAATCAAACTTTGAGTTTTTAAGATTAAGTTTAAAATATTCGACTTAAAGTTTAAAAGAAACTTCATTAAAAATGCTTACAATTTATTTCAGTTAAAAAAAAAAAAAAACTTTCTTAAATAAATTTTAAGTTTTAATTAAACAAGTTTAAAAATAACTTTTAACACTATAATAGACTTTAAATGAATTTTTAAAATAACTTTTTTATACATAATATTCAATTTAGATAGTCTTTTAAAAATATTTACATACCTTGGAAGAAACTGTTTGGGACTTAGTAGTGGAGATCACATCCTTTAATGTTTGAGAAATTTCCTGCTGAAAAAGATATACCCCCACAAAAGGTTATACCACAATTTCTTTTAAGAACAAATAGCTAAGCATTTTATTAAAACTACATTTTTTTCTATTATCGTTAACACTTATTTCATAAATTTTAAAATTTAAAATCATTAATATGTATAAGATTATAAAATTTTTATTAGTAAGTTTAAAATCATTAATTTATATAAGATTACAAATTTTTTAATAGTAAGTTTAAAATCATTAATTTATATAAGATTACTAAATTTTTAATAGTAAGTTTAAAATCATTAATATATATAAGATTACAAAATTTTTTAAAGTAAGTTTTTAATTAAAACACATAAAAATTGATTAATTTTCTTCATAAATAAAAAATACCTGTTTCAATTGATTTTTCCTATCCATCTCTTTTAGAGCAGCAATTTCAATCCTATCAATCAGCTCGATTTTACTCGGTGAAAATTCCATATTCCACTAAATAACAAGAAAATTACCCTTAACATCCTTTGCGTGAATAAGTCATTCGAAAACTGATTTAAACATTCACTTTTAAAAGGTACGAAGAAAGCTTTAACACATAAAAATTGATTAATTTTCTTCATAAATAAAAAATACCTGTTTCAATTCATTTTTCCTATCCATCTCTTTTATAGCAGCAATTTCAATCTTGTCAATCATCTCGATTTTACTCGGTGAAAATTCCATATTCCACTAAATAACAAGAAAATTACCCTTAACATCCTTTGCGTGAATAAGTCATTCGAAAACTGATTTAAACATTCACTTTTAAAAGGTAGAAAGAAAGCTTTATTTATAAAAGAATATAGTTAAAGTTTAAAATTTACTCTTTCTTACACTTAGTAATGCATTTAAATAAAACCCATAGATTTTAATTTTAGAAAACTAAACCAAAGTGTTTATAACTTTTTCACTCGATCAAAATAAAGTCACTACGTTTATTCGAAATTAGAGAATGAGTCATCCTCTTGTTTATACATGAAAACAGCATTTCCGTAAAGGGGTAAAAAATTACACAAATACAAAGCTAAATTTTTAGTATATTCTTTCTTAGGATATTGTTCGTGAAAAATTATATTTTAAATTAAACTTTATACATAGGACATACTTTGAGAAGGGTGTAAACATATTAAAACTTTGACTTTAAAAAAAATCACTCTATTAAAAGATGACTCATCAATTTTGTTTAAACATGCATGTACGAACATACATTGCTTTTAAAAATTTTTCATTAAAACTTTGAAATAAATCCATATTTTTTAAAATCTTATGGAAGGATGAGTCATGCATTCGCACATATCTAATACTTTTTTAAGAAAACATTTTCAGGAGAAGTACTTTTCACTTTTTCCAATCAACAAATTTAGAAGCTTTTTGACTGACACATTACATGATTAGTAGAATGAAAATAAATTTCTATAAAACACCCTTTTAGGTTAAATATTAAACACACATTTAAGTTAATGTAAAACATTTTCAAACGGAGTATAACTCATGTTAGAAGTATTTTCAATCATTAATTTTAACGTTATAAAATTTTAAAATAAATTTCTATAAAACACCCTTTTAGGTTAAATATTAAACACACATTTAAGTTAATGTAAAACATTTTCAAACGGAGTATAACTCATGTTAGAAGTATTTTCAATCATTAATTTTAACGTTATAAAATTTTAAAATAAATTTCTATAAAACACCCTTTTAGGTTAAATATTAAACATACATTTAAGTTAATGTAAAACATTTTCAAACGGAGTATAATTCATGTTAGAAGCACTTTTAATCATTAATTTTAACATTATAAAATTTTTAGGATGACTCATGAAAGCATTTTATATCAGAAGTAAGTTGATAGAGAATATTATTAAAGAATAGAAATGCATTATAAATAAACATGAAAAGTGAATTTTTAACACAAATACACATAACACGAATAAAATATTTCCCACGAAAAACAAATTCATACAAAATAAAATATTTAACATTGATTATTTAATCTTTTTGAATAGAATGAAGTTTTAAAAAAAATTACCACAGTCATCAAACTTAAGATATTCATTCATTTCATTTAAAAATAGATACATTTTCATTATGTTAAGAAATTTGCTTTTCACACACATACACATATATAAGAAAAATAACATAAATTCAAACAGAAAAATAGTATTATTTCAAAAGAACAGTTTAATTTTGAAAAGGTTTCTCGGAAAAATGAGTATAACTAGAAGTATTTCAAAAGTTTCATTAAGAGAGAGTTTAAAAACTTAATCGCTTAGAAATATTAAGATTAGAAGAAAAGGTGAAAATCATTTACAAAAGAAAACCACGTTAAAATATGCAATAATATAGGGTTTACAAAATAATCTTACTTGACTTTGATTATCTGAATTGAAATCCATGGCGAGCGAATTCATCTTTTTTTTTTTTTCAAAAAGATTAATAATATAAACTGTTTGGAGCACTAATTATAACGTGTAGTCTCTAGGACAACTAATATCAGAATGATCTCGCGGACCCAGGTCAGTACGCTTATCTGATTAATTAGATAAGCTTATCTTATCAGATCTCTGATATCATGGGTTTTTCCAACTATGACGTCATGGGGTTTCCCACGATGAGTCATTACAAGATAACATTACTAATTAACGGAATTAACAAAGATTGCTTAATTAGAATACTTAAAAAGTTTAAAAGAATTTAAAGTAATGTGAAAACGGTTTTAAATATTCAAGCAAAAGGAAATATACGTTAAATTTCAAATAAATTTTAAATATAATATTAAAGGCAGATATAACAAAAATATTAAACTATTATTCTTATAAAGGTCTGCAAATTGGATTAAAAATTTGCAACCAAATAACAATTGTTTCAAATATATTCTTATAAAGTTTTAATTTCCTCTTTTACACATAAGTTTTGTAATAAACATACTTAATTGTGAGAAGTATAAAAAATTATACAAAGCTCTTTTCAAACTAGCAATTCGAAAATAAAGATTCCTCAAAAGTCAGCAAGTATTAAATAATAAAGAAATAATATCATTCAACAAAACTTTTAAAGATATTTCCACGAAATAAAATCATTAAGATATATATTTCCCAAAATTACATTTAAAAATATAGATTCCCCAAAAGTTAGCAAGTATTCAATAACATGGAAGTAATATCATTCAACAAAACTTTTAAAGATATTTCCATGAAATAAAATCATTAAGATATATATATTTCCCAAAATTTCATTTAAAAATATAGATTCCTCAAAAGTTAGCAAGTATTCAATAACATGGAAGTAATATCATTCAACCAAAATTTTAAAGATATTTCCACGAAATAAAATCATTAAGATATATATTTCCCAAAATTACATTTAAAAATATAGATTCTAAATTAGCATTGCTCTCATCTTATAAAAATTATTTTTAATTTAAGAAGATTCTAATATATTCCCCATCTAAATGATTCATTTTAAAAACATACTATATAAAAAGCATTTACGTTATTTATGTTTAACATTCTGCTTTAAAAATTATACTATCAAATCAATGACATAAATAAAATCATTCTATGAAAAAATATTTACTATACCAAGAAAATTATTTAAAAACGAACAAACACTTCACATCAAATAATAAAAATAGTCTAAAAATGAACATACCTCGTCAAAAGAATTTGAAGACCTTTGATTACTTGATGAGGAATCCATAACTTGATTGCAGACACACACACACAAAATAAAGGCTAATTCTCACCGAAATAAACACACTTAATCACTAGACGAAAAAATATCGACTGAACTGGAGATGATCTGCAGTCCGTTTATATCATCGCTGCGTGAATCACCTTATCTCTATCTGATAAGGGATTTCCCGAACGGTTGCTTATCGATGAATCATAACTGATATGAACATATACGAAATTTTCTCTAGGTGAAAACAGTAATAAATACATTTCTTTAATTTATAAGTCTAAATTCAAATAGTATTCATTAAAAATTTATTTTAATTAAAAGACTTGATAAGAAAAAAAAAAAAATCCTTCTTTCCCCTTTTTTTTTAAAATTAAGCTTGCTAGGTGAAATGTTAATTTGCAAAATCCTTTTCTCTATTTTTTTTTAAAAATAATTATAAGAGTGTAAGTCAAAGTCTTAATGAGTGATTGAAAATTAAATCTTTGCTATGTTATTAGTAAAAATAATAATAATAATTATTATTATTATTAGAATGTAAAAGTCTAAATGAAAGAATAATTAATCTTCTTTTCAATTCATTAAGCATGATTTCTGATTCACTTCAACAATAATAAAACTGTTCATTATAAGATTTTAATAATAATAACATTCCTTTACACTAAAATTATTCTAACTAAAACTTTTTTCACAATGAAGATGCAGATTTCAAGAACTATCCTTTCGAAAAATATTTCAACTTTCTCATTATTATCTACTCTCTACCTCAAGACTTAATTTTTTTTTTAGAACTTAAAACAGATTAAAGAGAAACATATATTGCTTGTCTTTTAATAAGTTTTCATAAGTATTATTATTCGAAATACACTCATAAAAAAAAATTTCAGATTTTTTTTTTTTTTTTTCTCGTAAAGAGATTTCATATCTAAGTATCAATCATGATTGTTCAAAATACTTTCTCAACTTTTTCAAGTTTTTTTTTCCTCTAAAAAAGCATGAATAAAGAAGTTTTATGCTGAAAGAAAAAATATGAGAAAAAGTGTGGTAAATAATGACAAAGAAAAAATTTAAACTTAAATTCTTTTATTCAAGAAAATTTACAACTCATTCACTCTGTTGATAAAGAGTGTTTCCAAATAATTTTTATAAAAGTCTGATTTTAAACTAGCAAAAAATGCATGCGAAAAATGACATACACATTGATTAGTTACATTCTTCACAAACTGGTAGACATTAAAGTTCAAAAGGGCACTGTCTTTATACATGAGATATTTTTCTCTTAAACCAATTGTTAAACATGAGTGATCCAATTGGGAGTTTTGGCCTATTTGACATCCAAAACAGTCGAAAACACGATCCAATGATCGTTCAATTTCAGAGTTTAAGCAGGATAAAAAGTTTTTCTTAGCAGAATCAGAGTCTATATGGGAATGGATACATTTTTCCGATTTTCGAAGGACTGCAACAGGTATGACTCGTGTAAGTAACATATCGATGAAACAGTCTGTAATTTCAGAACAAAATTCAGTGAGTTTTAAAAATTGATCTCGTGATAAGCGAATTCCATTGGGTTTGAAATGAAAATTCTTATCATCCGTTTTGAATATCTGTTGAAGAAGACAAAAGTCTTCATCGATAAAGGCTAGAATGAGTTGATTATTACAAACCGAAGACTCTTTCACAGAATAAAAGTGAAACTTTGTCACATGTTGTTGGAAATGATCGAACGTCGTTGAAGTCATCACAACCCCATTTTTTGTTGGGTAGAGTTTACCGAAAGCACCTTCTTTGAAATTTCGAATATGCAATTTCAAGTTACAGTTTTTATCCATTTCAATTTGTGCTAAAGTACACCATTCTAAATTCCAGGATGTTGAATAATAACTTTCCTTGAAAGTTCGGGTAAACCACTCGTCTTTATGCGAATCATCAAGTTCAGGTCTGTTCATCGGCGAGCAGTGAATAGGTTCATCATCATCATCATCAGAGATAGAAAACAAGTCTAAATTTAATGCAGAATCCTTCGAGAAAGAAGCAAAATCTAGTCTTGGTTTTTTCAAATCCAGAGGGTGTGACACTAAATGTCGAAAGGTAAGACTAATTCGAACATCTTTTATGTAAGGTTCTGCTCCAATCCCATGGGTGAACAGTTCATTGCTGGGTGGATTCATATTATAAAGAGAGCCATGTTCTAATTTTATAAATGTCGAAGGCACATTCGGTCTTTTGAATTCAATAGTTCTCTGAGCACCAAAACTCAATACTGAAACAGGGAAGACAGCATTCAAGCAGGATTCATCATCTTTGTGGTGGTTTATGCAAGTTGACCCGTCTTGATAAAAATTAAGTAACACATAGTTGAACGTGCAGGCAGTTTCTTTTTCCACTTTGTCACGCAATTCTATCATCAGGGGAGTCCATGGAATACCGGGCACACTGGTTCCGCTGAAGGCATAGCTGGTATTGGCATCTCCATAGGCTAAGGTCAGTCGTTTAGGCTTAACCTCTTTTCCAAACAGACGGAAAGTAGGTCTGAAGAAGGGTAATGTCCGCAACTCAGACAAATAACGATCCGCATGAGGTTTCTCGATGAAATCACTGATGTACTCCACATTTAATCCATTGTCCGTAAAGTGAATGGAAGGCATTTTGAAGACAGCAGCAGCAACAGAACGTATCCAACAAGAGCAGGTTAACTTCAACGAAAAGAATGAACACTAATGAGCTGCTCAGGGCTTTATACTTGTAATTATCGCTTAATCTTATCAGCTGATAAGATCAAGTCACGTGGTACATGACATCACTGATGACGTTGAATCAAGATATCCCGGGCAACCTCGATCACGTGGTTTGATAACACTCATGACGAAAGGGGGAAAACCCAAGTGATAAGAACTTATATGATTTTTTTCCATTTCTAATCAAGTCACTGTGAAGGAAGCAAGTGTTTCAGGTAAGTATGTCTTAATTCATTTTTTCATTTCATTTCTTAATTGACTTGCATATTTCATTCCTATCATTTTTCATAAATCTTAATGAACCTTTCTTTTAAAGTAAAACACACACACACACATTTAAAGAAATAAAGACACAGAAATATAACGAAATCTATTTATTAAAACGATTGAAACAATACACTTTTAAAAGTCTCTACATTAAGTTTACATAAAAACGAGTCGCTCACAGAATCTACATTCTTTAAAAACATGGATAAGACATCATCGAAATTAACAAGCATTAGTATCATGTCTCCTAATTGTTGAAATTTTTCTCGATTGTTTAACATGAAACAGGAATGCAAACTCACACTAGGATGTCGATACACACAACCAGTACATTCATAAATTTGATTAAAAACAGTCACAATAGAATTCTCGATACAATACATGAGTTTAGACCACAAAACATATTCATTTTCTTGAGAAGTCCGTTCACAATTTTGCTTTAATAAAGCAGGTAAATGTTTTTCATACATATGACGAATCAATTTTTGATTCAATGTATAGGCTTTTTCTTTCAACTGTTCAAGTTGCACATTGTTTAATTGAATGCGAGTTTCGCTCTTTATCATTTTCAAACACATAACAGACTGATCCTCATTTAAAACTAAAAGTTTATTATTGGCGATAAACGATGAACTCGTATATTTCAAATTAAACGCAAATATTTTATACTGGAATTCATACCAAGTGCGAATGTCTAGTTCGATTCCATTCTCGGTGGGAATTCCTTCACTGGAAAATTCTCTAATTTGAACAGAGTATTGAGCATTCTGAAATTGTAGTCCTAAAAATATATGGTTTCCAAGTTCTTGTTGAAAAATATAATTTTCTTCTTTCACCGGTGGGGTTTGCAACACATCTTGTTGTTCAGACACGTCGGATTCTTGCGATGAGTCATCTATGCAGACACCATTGTTGGAAAGAGATGATTTCGGAAAGTCAATGAAAAATTCATTCAGAATAGCAGATTCGCAGCAGGAATCGGGGAAGGAAGTTTCTTCATCGACATACAGTTCTGAAGAGTCGGTGGCAGCATACAAGGTAACAGTTTCCATAGGCAATCTGGATTCATTCATTTCCAGAGATGGTTCTAAACGTGAATACTTGCAAGGCGACAATACTTCTTCGTGAGATCTTTTCATCGTAGGAACACACTAACAGCAGATTAAACTGATAACGGCGGTGACTCGTAGGAAAGACACACCCGCTGCAGTAAATTACACAATCGGTCAATTAACACACTTCGTTGATCCTCTTTTTGTTGTTTCTGGTTCTTTCTCTGTTTAACAGTTACTCTACGGTGATTATGTGAATGCAGTTTTTGATGTTTCAAGAAGTCCACCTTTCGCGAAAAAATTTCTTTACACACTTCACACGTCTTCGAATGAGTCTTAATATGACGTTGTAAATCACTTTTCTGAATGAAACTTTTATCACACTTCTCACATTTGAAAGCTTTCTCGTCAAGATGAAATTTGGTATGTCTTACATACATAAACTTTTTCAGGAATGATTTGTTGCAGGTTTCACACACGAAGGAGGCTTCCGTAAGAGGTTCTTCTTTTATCAAAAGGGTTGATGAAGAGGGTTTGATATCTGAAACAGGTTCCACTTTAGGTACGAGGTCCATCATCAATCCGGATGCAGTAGAGGGTTGACTCATCATAAACTTAAAATGACTGACCTCACTCAGCAACAGTAAAGTAACAACTAACGTTAAAAAAAATTTCGCGAGAATTTATATCAGAATAGGGGGCGCGCGCGTACCGAAAAAACATCTGCGATTGATTCACATAATGACGTCATCCCTTTAAAGAAAAAAAGCACTTCTTAAAATTTTCTTTCAGAGATATGCAGTCGTGGCTGAATCGGTAAGTAACAATCTATTATTCAGTCACGACTGCATTTTGCACGTTCGATCCCCAACAAAACTTTTTGGAAAAACAGTAATTCCATCGAGCAAATCTAGATGGCAGCACCAAAAGTCTCGCCTAAAAATTCCTAAATTAAAATTTCTTAATAAATCACCGCTCGAAAAATTCTAAGTCCCTTCATTATTTATCACTTATTATTTTTAATTACCTTTTAATTAATTACTATTTTTAATTTAATATGAATCATTCATCTCTTAATCAACAGTCAAAAGAACCGCTCGTACTGTAGTATACTTAAAAAATTAATCACCCTTTTACCCCTCTCTTATAGCATAAAATATTCAAATTTCACGAAAAAAATTTAATCCCCCTTTTTAACCCCTTCTCTTATAAGACAACCTTGAGGAATGAGGAGGATTGAGGAGGAGGGTTTAGGAGGAGGAGGGTTGTGGAGGAGGAGTGAGGAGGAGGCTTGAGGAGGAGGTTTGAGGAGGAGGAGCCCTCCTCCCTCCTCCGAGCCTCACGCCTCCTCCTGGGGCCGGACCGGCACTTTTCCCCTACTTTTATGCGTATAATATACAGATATAGCCACACTATTTGAATATAAAAAAAAGCATTATTTTATTGTTATTTTGGACGAAAAAGGTTGCCATTGATCATTTTTTGGTGACGATTGAAGTTGATAAAATTATTGAAATGACTATATTCATTAGAAAATAATATAAACATCTTTTAAATAAAAGAAAAAATAACAAGTGTAATTTACTTTTAAAAAATAAAAAAAACTCTATTAATGAGGGTTATTATATATTATGTATTGGAAATTATGGTACGTGGCTCGTCATCAAGGGCAATGCCACGCAAGCACAACAATTACGATTAATTTCTGAGGTAGATATCAGGGAAAAATCTTAATGGATAATTTTATCTAAATATTAAAAAGCATGAAACTCTAAAAGTTTGTCTAAGTAATTTCAATAGGGAATATTCCCGGAGTGATTCATGTGTATAAAATGCAGGTATAGGCATGTTTTTTATTTTTTAAAAAATCTTATTTATTGCCATTTTGGCACGCAAAGATTGTTAGTGGTCATTTTTCGTCAATGACATTGATAAAAGAATTGAAATGGCTATATTCGCTAGAAAATAATGCAAATACCTTGTAAATAAAAGAAGAAAATATTTACTTATGTATTTTTTATTTTTATTTATTTATTTATTTTTATTTTATTTTATCTCATTTCATTTATTTATTTATTTTGTTAAAGAAAAAACAGTTTTAATGAGGAATAATATTATAAACCCAAAATAATTAATTTAAACACGAAAGAAATATTTTTAATGATTAAAAAAATACGTGAAATATTACAGTTGGATTATAATATAATATTTGGCGATTTATCGTTTGTGTTACATTGAAAAAATGAATCTGAAAGTTTTAGTAGATGAATTTTGAATGACATTTTCCCCTTTATTGTTCTTTTCTATTTCTTTTATCTGAGCACTTCATCAAGAAACAGGCAAATGTAATTGCAAATGTTACTATAATTGTGAATTACATATTATTTGTTTATTTGCGATTTTTATTTTATTTTTGTAGCCAAACAATGTGGTTTTCAACAAAAATAAATGCATAAACGTGACATTAGTTTGAGGATGTTCGCGATAATGGTGTTTTTTCGAGTGATCGAGATCATTTCTGGTATACATTTTTATATTCAATTGTAAATTATACAGATATTAGTAAATATTTTAATAATCAAATCAAATATTTAAATTTTAGTGTGAATTTCTGCCATATATACATATTGTAAAATCATTTCATACTTTTTAACAAAGTTTTTCACCGTAATTACAAGCATATGATTTATATAGACTCGAACTCAAATCAATAAAAATTACCTTTTTTAAAAGAAAATATTATTTATTATTTATTATTTATTTGTTTTGGGTTTTTTTTCTTTGACCTTATTACCAATTATTCTTATAGAAAAATTCAAAATTTCAAAATTTAGGAACTCGAAATTTATCTAAAGAAAATTTATGGAATTATGCATAATTATTATCGAACATTTCAGCATCTTAAAATAAAATTGCACGCTGAAAAAAATTACAAGCCTTTTTAAATTCAAAATTTCGTTTTTCTTTACATTTTTCTCTCTTAGGAAATATTTTAAACGACATTGTATAAATCTTCGATAATCAAATCATCGACAAATGACATATTTTATTATATTATTGGAAGTTATGTTTATGTTTGAAGGAGGCTCTAGACGATAAATCCGATCATAGAAAATTAATCATATTATGTAATTAGCGATTATAAAGTTTTTGCTTTTTGATTACGAAGCAAACGAGAAAAAGAAGATTTACTATTATGCATTTTTCATTTGCGATTATTTTACTAACACTAAAAAGCAATACTTATAATGTACGAGAAAAAAAACTTTGTAATGACAATTATGTCGAATTTAAAAAATGTTTGCAATTTATTATTTATTCCAGTTAAGAAAATTAGTTACGAAAAAAAATATGTTAAAATTGATTATGAACAAAAATATTCATGAAGTTCTAATTAGGGAATTTTTTTTATGATTATATAGCAATTTTAAGTTGATATTACGACATACAAACTAAACTTATGACAAATTAACAGTTATTGACATTATTGTGATACTTCGCATCATGCAATAAATTGTAAAACATTTAATATATTTTTATTATACTAGATGATCCGTTCGACTTTGTCTGGGATCAAATTAATAATCACAAACAAAAATAATAACAGAGAAAAAAATTATTACGTTAGAGGGTTGCTAGTAAGCTGGCTAAAATTTAAAAACGCCACGCCGTTAGCTTTTATAGTACTAAAACTGTACTTTGCGAATATTTACATCTTAACATTAGAATTTTTTTAGGAACTATTATTAGCGAACATTCCTAAGTTAAAAATAAACTCTGTGACAAATTTCAATTTTCTTTTACCAGGTGTATCATAAAAATAGTATATTTTGAAAGTTTTCCCCCTGCATTAATTTAAATTTCAATTTTTTTTCCAACTTAAAATTTGCAGCTTCATTAAATTTCCAGTTTTATTTTTAATTCCATATAGAAATTGTATTTTAGAACGTTTTAAGAACATTTTCAGCACATTTTAAACTTTTAAATTTTGAATTTCCTTTAAAACCTGTTCTGTCGAAGTATTTACGTCTTAAACGTAAAAGTCATGTCGAATTTTCAGTTTTTATGTTTCTAAAAATGTCATAGAAATCATAACTTAAACTTTGCAAGAATTTTTCTGTTTATTTCACCTTTTTAAATTTCGATTTTTTTTTTTTTTTTTTTTTTTTTTTTAGAAACCATTTTTAGAGAGCATTCGTATATTAAATAACCGTCATGTCAAATTTCGAATTTCTTGTTCTTTCGTATCAAAACTTGTGCTGACGCCTCCCGTTCTATATTGTTTACCCATGTTCTCATAAAAAATATTTATTTGAAATAATAAATAATCAAACCACTTCCCAGTGTAATAGCTTTGTTTTCTATTGACAGTTGCACTGATGAGTAGGTTGTTTAATGTTTAAATCATCTACTGATTTTTATTTATTTATTTATTTCTTTATCTTTTCTATTTTGTAATATTAATGTTTCAGTTTGTTTAATAAATATCTAATATTAAATGTTTCTTTTTGAATTTTAAATTCTGATTCAGACGTACTATGTTTAGTTATTTGCAACTTGTAACAATACTTTGTATTTATCCAGATACATGCATTCAAAAGTGAACTAGAGCTCATTAAATACTCATAGCGGAGAAGCATTCGCTTTTGTTTCATATTTAATGCAATTTTATATGTTTTATCTCTCAAAAATATAAACATTTCAAAAAAATGACAATAATAATAATAATAAGATTCATCATAGTGAAAGAAGCTGGAATGAAGATAGATATGAGATGAAATACAATGCAAATAAATAAAATTAATTAAAATTTAGCGAAATTTCAAGCGAGGTATAAAAAAAAATATATAGGACTTTCATTTTCCCCTCTATATCTCATCATCTTCTTGAATCACGTACTTTTTCAAAAGGCGTATAAAAGGAAAATTGAAGGCGTAAGGAAAACGAACCTCTACCACTGTGAGAAAGAGAGAGACATATTGATTGGTTATGTGTGTACGCTGTGGCCCACTAATTCTGATCACGATCTGGCCGAGAAATATATCCATAACGAAGAAACGAAAGGAAAAAAAGTGGGAGAAGAAAGCTTTCAAGCGATGGCCTCTTTATAGCTCTGGAGTTTAGCAGCTGAGAAGATCGGCTAGTGAGCAACCAATTGGAGTCCGCTAAGGATGAATTTTTGACAAAGTTCCGTCGACATAAGATATATTGTAGAAAAAAAAAAGAGTCCCGTAGTAAAATAATTTAGAAATGTTAATATTTCTGTATCAAGTTTGTTTTTGAAAAATGTATTTATCTCATTAAGCCCTTGAGGGACGGAGTATGTCTATGAAATCATTTAATTTTAATTCCCAATGGTCACATTGGCAGCAGAATTTTGGTTTAAAAAATCCGTTTATTAGATAGGAGAAATATAACCCCCCCCCCCCCTCCGTTTTTTTAATTCACAAATAAAGTTGTTTTCAAACTACGGTTTCAGGCATTAATTTCAACATTTAAGTAATAAAAGTTTTCTACGCCGCACATGGTTAAGAAAATTTAACTGAATTTCCTTCTTTTATGACGAATGATTGAGATTCATCTTTTATTAGAGAGAAAGAAAGGGAGAAAATAAAAACAATTTTTAGAAACGATTTGGCGAAGGAATTTTTCGTCGGTGAAGGGAGAGAACTGACCCTCCTATGGAAGTCAATTTTAGTTTAATATTTATGTTTTTTTTTTTCTTTTTTTTTTTTTTTTTTTTCATATTCATGTTTTAAAAAGCTGATTTAAAATGGGTATTCAGGCGACTAAAGACTCCCTCTTCCTTATTCTTCATGCAAAAAGGAAAACTGTTTCAATTATCCTTTTTGAAAAATATTAATAGAGACTTAATTTTTCTAAAGATTTAATCATTTTTAATTATTAAGTTATTTTTGTGTTGACGTGTTTAAAAAATGGTCTTGAGCAGGGTTTCTGTTATGATGAAAAATTTCTAGTGCGTATTTAGACGATGGAATGATGAAGCTCGGAGCACGGAACTGCAGTTTTGCTTTTCAATGCATCGGCCATAGTTCTCTCGGCCGTGGCTCACTGTGATTGGTTTCTCGCGAGTGGAGCTTCCGAGCTTCTAACATCTATTCCTCACACACGAACATACACGCACGTACTACATGCTGGTGTATGTCGCCAGTATGACAATTTTGTACGGAGAGTGGAGAAGGGAATGGAACAACGCATTTTCCCATAATGCGGAAAAGATATGTGGTGTGAAATGCGCTTTGAATTTTCTGTTCAAATTTGAATTTTTCCGACATTTTCGGGAATTGAATATGGGTGAAAGATTCTGAGAATAATCCTGTATGATTATGGAAAATATAACATTTTTTAAAGAAAATTCGTATGTTGAAAGGATACAGATAGGATTCCCTTCATATATTGAACAGTGATCTTATGAAATGTGATTATTTTAGGGCTGAGCTCATTTATAAATGGAACGAACAGTTTAGATAATTTGTTTTGTAATACCTCCAGCTATTTTTAACCGTAAAATTTGTTTTATTTAATCAGATAATTTCTGAGATTAAATTGCACAAAAATTTCTGTTTTGAAAACCGGTGACAAAAAATTAAAAGTTTTGTAATAGGTACTTGTGGCAAAAGGGTCAACCGTTTAGCGGGTGGTGTCCACAAAAAAAGGACACACTGTTAAAACTAATGGTGACACATTGCACCTTTTAAGGGTGAAAAGCTTATCTCACTGATGACTCATCTAAAGGAGCCAAAATAGCACCTTTAATTAGGGTGAAAAGATGGCACTCTTAATCCAGAGTGCCCAATGATAAAAAAGTAAAAAACATACTAACCGACTTTCGGCCCTCGATGGATTCGAATGCAGAACGTCTGATTACAAGCTCAGCGCCCTATCCACTCGGCCTCAAGCTCACCTTCAAAGTCTCCCTGAAATGTTCATATGTCCTGAAATTCAAAGGTTGCTTTATACAAAAAAGCTTGCCAAAAGTTAGCCATCCGAAGTTCTAAACAAAATTGGAATAGCGTATAGCGGTGGTAGTCATCGTAGGAAAAAAATTGCTGTGTTGATCCACCAATGACAGCGAGTTGAAGTGCAAGGATACACGTTACAGAGCATGCGCAAATGACTAAGGGGTAAAAATCTTCCAACGGTATGCATTGCACGGCACCCTAATTAGCGTGAAACACCCAATGGCACCACAAACACATTTTCAAGCCCGCTGGTGCCAAGTGATTTAATCTTTTCACCCCTGGGCGTCAAATGCAACCGGTTCGTCACCTTTATTTTTAACAGTGCACTTAATTTAAAGAGTGCTGAAGCCGTGAATATTCAATTAAAATTTAAGTTTTAAATCATACGTGAAAATAATCAGGTTTTTATTTTCTAATACATTCGTTTGTAAATTCTGGTGTCAGTCCACCATTTCACCATTTTACAAACTCCGAGTTGGAAAGGGTTAAGGGATCAGATATCTCTGAACTAAAATACATGAATAATTAGAAGTGGCCTCAATAAGAATTGCAGTCACTTTTTAACTAATGCACTTTCAATTATAAAATTTAAAACACCTATTAAAAATATCTGTTTTGTTAATTAAAGTTTTCAAAATAATTATGCACATATGTCTATATATATATTTTTTAAATACCAAAAATAGTCGGAATTCTAAACTTATTTCTGCAGAAACATAATAATAAGTTTTTTGTGCCTCTATAAATTTAACATATTCACTCAAAATTCCATTACATTCTAGCCAACCATTTTTCAGAAATCGGTACGCCCAATGACCAAAATCGACATTTTGAAAAAATTGACTTTAAAGATCAAATTACTCCTTGATCATATAAAAAAAAACTGAAACTGTTTTAGACTCTTCTTCAAAATCGAATTTTCGCATGAGTTACTTATTCAAGTGTTGCTAAAGGATCATATTTTATTAAAAGTTATTAAAATAAAATTCGAACTTCTGGCATTTTAAAAGGTGCCTGGCAATTTTATATAATGTACAGATTACAATTCGTAAATTTTAACATATATTTTGAATAAACAAAGCGGCTTAAATGAAAACTATGTATTGCGTATATGCAAAAGTAAATTCCGCTTTTTATTTAAAATTACATTTTTAATTATGTTGTTAAATGTTCATTCCATACAGACGTCTACTGACAGCGAATTGATGAACATTCGATGTTTGCTGTTGTCTTCATCCAATAATGCTTGCAGTTTCACGTTCCATACATATTTTAGAAAAAGCATGTTTACCGATTCGTCATAAGCTTCTACAAATAAATGATGACTTTCAGCAGGACTTTTCTTTAAATTATAAAAGCAATAACAAAACTTCCCGCAAATGGCAATTATTTGGCACAAAACTATCCATTTTAACCCTTTCGTGCAGTGGCGCAGCCAGAATTCGGTTCTAGGGTGGGTTTTGAGTTTCTGATAAAGGTTTTCGCAGGTTATTTGAATCGCCGGTTAATAGAATCAGTACTAATTAGAATATTCACTGTATAATACTTAAACTGGAAGAGCATCTGTGTGGCAGGAAATCATCATTTTTTTTAGCATAATGCGTCTCAGAAAAGTGATTTAGTTCAAATAACCAATTTTTATTTAACTAATCCATGTAATATGCACTTTCAGAGTTTTAAGTAGAATTTTCGCCATTTAATTGAATCACTTTATTTAATAAAATCTGATTCAATAAAGCGGTGGATTCCGAAATACGCCAAAATGTTTAAATATTAAGTTTGGTTTTGATTCATATAAGCGGCAATTATAGCGATCTTTCAAAGCTCTGGGAGGGGTTTTAACCCCAAAATCCCCCCTCTGGCTTGCGCCACTGCTTTCGTGTTTGGTGCACTATTAATAGTACATGTTATAAATGAATATTATATTATTTTAACAAATACTTTTGTTACTGTATACATGTAGTAATGTTAGTATTTACTGTATGACTTTTTTAACGTTTAACCATTTAGTAATAATAATAACGATAAATATTTTCTTAATTCACTTTGCATCGTTTGTGTCTCTTTTATTTAAAACATGTAGTTCCCTCTTTAAATTTAAAATAAAGGTTACTTTTCTAAGATAATAATCATATGTAAAAAAAAGCAAAATATTTTAGAACGTTGTAATGTCAGTTAAATCTTGTTGCAATATAATAATTTCTAAAAATCTCTAAAAACTCTTCCTTAGTCTTTTTTCATATGAATATGGATTAAATACGCAAAACAACAATATTCGGTATGTTTCAGGCGATTAAGTATTCTTTAACGTCTAATTAATCCAATTGGATATCTAGTGATAATGTTATTAACGTAAAAGTAATTTTTTCTAAAAATTGAAAAATTATTTGGACCCGTAAGGTTTAAACCAAATAAAAAAATTGCTCTTTACACTTTAATCAAATATCATGTATTACGTTTTGAAGTTTATGAAGAGATTTTTCAAAATCATGTATTACTGGATTCACACAATACATTTAAGAGCACTTATGTCAACTATTAAAAAATCCCTTTCGGCATGGCCTATAGGCGGAGGTAGATTTCGAAAAGTTTTCATCTCAATAACAACAACAAAAAATGATTAGAGATAAACCCAGTTTAACTACCTTATTCAGCCGCTTTTAAAAAAATTTTAATTTCATTTTTCTATAAGAACTGGTTTTATCAAAATCATCTTAAACGAAATTCTACTCAAATGCCCATTTTGGCAACATATTTTGAATTACATTCTTACTTTATTTAACAAATTGACCAACATGCTCATTATATAGTTCCTAAATAACAAAAAACTGTTAATTAAATTCGTTTGACAGCAAAACTGAATTTAAAAATGAGTCATAAAATAACCAATTTATTATTTTAATACATCCACAATTCTTTAATCAAGATCGCTTTGAGAAATTTTGTGCGAAGTGCCCACTTTGACAGATTTTTTTAAATATATATTTAGCCTTTATCAAAAATCTGACCAATACGGCACATTACACAGTTCCTAAGTAACAAATAACTGTCAATTGAATGCGTTTGAGAGCAAAATTGAATTTAAAAATGAGTCATAAAATAAACAATTTGTTATTTGAATACAACCTCAATTCTTTTATCATGATCGCTTTGGGAAATTTTTTTGCGAAGTGCTTACTTTGACAGCTTTTAAAAAATATATATTCACCCCTTTATCAAAAAATCGACGAATACGCATATTATATAGTCCCCGAGTAACAAAAAACTGTCAATTGAATGCATTTCAGAGCAAAATTGAATTTAAAAATGAGTCATAAAATAACCAATTTGTTATTTGAATACCCACAGTTCATTAATCATGATCGCTTTGGGAAATTTTGTGCGAAGTGCCCATTTTGGCAGCCTTTTTTGAAATATATTCTGCCTTTATCAAAAAACTGATCACTCCGTCATATTATATTGTTTCTAAATAAGAGAACCTGTAAATTGGATGTGTTTGAGAACAAAAAAAGATTTAAAAATGACTCGGTAAAAACGCAATTTTTTAAATTTCCTCAAATTTCAATCACAATAACTTCGTGAAATTCTGTTCAAAATACGCTTTTTGGCAGCCTTTTTAAAAATATATTCTGCCTTTATCAAAAAACTGGCCAATACGACAAGTTATATAGTTCCTAAATAATAGGACCTGTAAATTGGATGGGTTTGAGAACAAAAATGAATTTAAAAATGACTCAGAATAAACGCAATTTGTTATACTTAATCAATTTTTTAATGACAACTTCGTAAAATTTGTTAAAAATACCTTTTTTGGCAGCCTTTTTAAAAATATATTCTGCCTTTATCAAAAAATTGGCCAATACGTTGCATTATATAGTTCCTAAATAAGAGGATTTCTCATTTGGATGCGTTTAAAATCAAAAATGAATTTTAAAATGAGTCAGAATATAAGCAGTTTGGATTTGAGGTTTTTTCTCCAACTCCTATTTTTGATTAATTTATTTTTGCTATAAGAATTGGTTCTATGGAAAACTTGTCAGTATAAAAGTTGTAGACATTATTGTGAAGATGTAAAATAAATTTAATTGCTTAAGAACTGAGTAAGTTATGGGTTTTTTTCTTTTTCCTCCCCCCTTTTTCTTTTGGTTTTTAATTTTTTTCATCGGTAAAAATTGGTCCTATCAAAAACTTGTAAATACAAAAGTTTTAGATAATATTGAGTACATTTATATAAAATTTAGTTGGATTTGATATCTTGAGAATTGACGAAGTTATGAATTTTTTTCTCCCAAAAACCATGTTTTTTTCGCCCCTTGAGCCCATTTTTAACTTTATCAAAAATCTGTCATGCATAAACTTTTTGCCCATTTTTTAGAAGTAATATAAACTTCAAACTGATTCGATATCTATTTTAATTAAGAAGTTATCGCGTTTTTTCTATTTTCACAAAAACCCTCCTAACTTCCACCCTCTTAGTCCGATTTTGCCCATTAACGAACTCGACCGAGATTTTATGCCTCTTGATTTTATGTAAAAGTTTGAAGAAGATCTGAGCATAATTATGGAAGTTATCGTGTCTATAAGAAAGTGATATACACCGATAGATAGATAGATAGATAGATAGATAGATAAACTTTTTTACTGATGGTAGTTTTGGGGTCTAGGAGTCATGATTCGTGTAGATCCGCAAAAATTTTTCAGAAATTCCAACATGGCAGAGAATGCAAAATCCCTTTCGGCATGGCGTATAGGCGGAGGTAGATTTCGAAAAGTTTTCATCTCAAAAAAAAAAAAAAAAAAAAAAAAAAAAAAAAAAAAAAATGATTAGAGATAAACCCAGTTTAACTACTTTATTCAGCCGCTTTTAAAAAATTTTTAATTTCATTTTTCTGTAAGAACTGGTTTTATCAAAATCATCTTAAACGAAATTCTACTCAAATGCCCATTTTGGCAACATATTTTGAATTATATTCTTACTTTATTTAAAAAAATTGACCAATATGCTCATTA
This sequence comes from Maratus speculifer, assembly GCA_964019185.1. Lineage (NCBI taxonomy): Eukaryota > Metazoa > Arthropoda > Arachnida > Araneae > Salticidae > Maratus > Maratus speculifer. The sequence goes on along the minus strand of OZ025292.1, from coordinate 389,504,397 downwards.
TATAGTTCCTAAATAACAAAAAAAACTGTTAATTAAATTCGTTTAACAGCAAAATGAATTTAAAAATGAGTCATAAAATAACCGATTTATTATTTTAATACATCCACAATTCTTTAATCAAGATCGCTTTGAGAAATTTTGTGCGAAGTGCCCACTTTGACAGATTTTTTAAAATATATATTTAGCCTTTATCAAAAATCGGACCAATACGGCACATTACACAGTTCCTAAATAATAAATAACTGTCAATTGAATGCGTTTGAGGGGAAAATTGAATTTAAAAATGAGTCATAAAATAAACAATTTGTTATTTGAATACAGCCTCAATTCTTTTATCATGATCGCTTTGGGAAATTTTTTTGCGAAGTGCTTACTTTGACAGATTTAAAAAAATATATATTCACCCTTTATAAAAAAATCGACGAATACGCACATTATATAGTTCCTAAGTAACAAAAAACTGTCATTTGAATGCGTTTCAGAGTAAAATTGGATTTAAAAATGAGTCATAAAATAACCAATTTGTTATTTGAATACCCACAGTTCATTAATCATGATCGCTTTGGGAAATTTTGTGCAAAGTGCCCATTTTGGCAGCCTTTTTTGAAATATATTCTGCCTTTATCAAAAAACTGGCCACTCCGTTACATTATATAGTTCCTAAATAAGAGAACCTGTAAATTGGATGCGTTTGAGAACAAAAAAAGATTTTAAAATGACTCGGTAAAAACGCAATTTCTTAAATTTCCTGAAATTTCAATCACGATAACTTAGTGAAATTCTGTTCAAAATACCCTTTTTGGCAGCCTTTTTAAAAATATATTCTGCCTTTATCAAAAAACTGGCCAATCCGTCACATTACATAGTTCCTAAATAAGAGGACTTGTAAATTGGAATCGTTTGAGAACAAAAATGAATTTAAAAATGACTCAGAAGAAACGCAATTTGTTATACTTCCTCAATTTTTCATTGACAACTTCGGGAAATTCTGTTCAAAATACCCTTTTTGGCAGCCTTTTTAAAAATATATTGTGCCTTTATCAAAAAACTGGCCAATACGTCGCATTATATAGTTCCTAAATAAGAGGATCTGGCATTTGAATGCGTTTAAAATCAAAAATGAATTTTAAAATGAGTCAGAATATAAGCAGTTTGGATTTGAGGTTTTTTTCTCCAACTCCTATTTTTGTTTAATTTATTTTTGCTATAAAAATTGGTTCTATGAAAAACTTGTTAATATAAAAGTTGTAGATATTATTGTGAAGATGTAAAATAAATTTAAATAGATTTGATTACTTAAGTATTGAGTAAGTTATGGATTTTTTCTTTTTCCTCCCCCCCTTTTTCTTTTTCCTCCCCCCCTTTTTCTTTTCGTTTTTAATTTTTTTCATCGGTAAAAATTGGTCCTATCAAAAACTTGTAAATACAAAAGTTTTAGATAATATTGAGTACATTTATATAAAATTTAGTTGGATTTGATATCTTGAGAATTGACGAAGTTATGAATTTTTTTCTCCCAAAAACCATGTTTTTTCGCCCCTTGAGCCCATTTTTAACTTTATCAAAAATCTGTCACGCATAAACTTTTTGCCCATTTCTTAGAAGTAATATAAACTTTAAACTGATTCGATATCTATTTTAATTAAGAAGTTATCGCGTTTTTTCGGTTTTCAAAAAAACCCTCCCTATTTCTACCCCCTTGGTCCGATTTTGCCCATTAACGAACTCGACCGAGATTTTAAGCTCCTTGATTTTATGTAAAAGTTTGAAAAAGATCTGAGCATAATTATGGAAGTTATCGTGTCTAGAAGAAAGTGATATACACCGATGGATAGATAGATAGATAGATAGATAAACTTTTTTACTGGTGGTAGTTTTGGGGTCTAGGAGTCATGATTCGTGTAGATCCGCAAAAATTTTTCAGAAATTCTAACATGGGAGAGAATGCAATAGGTAGTATTTCATACGAAATCTACCTAAAAAACGGAACTCACTATTGCATATACTCAATACTTAAACAGTCGGTAAAAGAAAAAAAAACACCTCTTACATATTAAGAACTTCACACAACATTAGTTAATTTTTATCTAACATAAACTACACTTGTTGCTGAACAATGTTTACATTAAATCCACCTACTTACAGCAATCTACACTTGTCGAAAGACAGGTAAGCGCGATCTTACTGACCTTTTCCTTTCAAAAATCTCTCGTAACATCATGGAAGAGTGCCATCCCCATTATTATTTAAAAGCCTCTTCACACCTCAGATGGTATTATACATCACAAAACGAGCGTAATTGGGTTTTTAAAATGCTAATTCATAATGAAAGGTTCTGTAAATGTGTTGAACTCCGAGAGATCGGTTTGGAGAATAGGTTTAATTCTATTTGTGTTATCAGAGCTATTGGCGAGAAAATTATAGCATTTAAGTTTGATAAAGCAAGAAATTTATTTGGTTTTATCTACTAAGGTTTTAATATTTCGTATATATAAAATAGTTTATTATAGCTAATGGGAACTATTAGATGATATTTGTAGCCGATAAATTTGTGAATCTCTTCATAAACGTTATAATTTTCTTCTCATTTCAGTTTTTTTTTTTTTTTTTTTTTTTTTTTTTTTTTTTTTTTTTTTTTTGCTAGTGCCATTTACGGGAAAAACGACTGTTTTGATTTAAGTTTTTTCTTCTTCTTCAGAGAATCCTTAATTCCGCCCTCTTTCGAATTTTTCGATTTTGAGTCTATCGTGGGATGATCTTTACACACTTATGATCTTGACACTGGTTTTTTTGGTGTTTTGTTATAATCACGGTTGTAATATAACGATATTTCGCTGGGTTTTTTGTCTTCAAGTGCACTGTAAAAAAAAAAAAAAAAAAAAAAAAAAAAAAAAAAATCCGTTAAAATTGTACTGGTACTAGACGCCACTACTATTTCCGTATTTTAACGGAAAATTTTTTCCGTAAGTTCCAAATATATTTCCGTTTGCTTTCATGTTTCCCTATATAATAATTTTCGCTTGAAAGGCAAAAAAGATTTTTCAAGGATAAACTGACATCTTTATGATTTTTTATTCTTTACTTTACAAAGACACGTTGACATCAAGTGCAAAACACGTACATTTAATTCAAGCAACAGTTAAGAAATGTCACTTCTCCTCCATGGGGGTCGAACCAGGGAACTGCCCCGTCTTAACTTGCAGTGTAATCCCATTAAGCCAGGATTACAAGAACCATTTTTTCAAATATCTTTACTTATTTCGGATGCATTTTATACAGCATATGCCAGATATTGAACACGGGATTTATTTTTGTAGAGATAATATTTTTCTATTGAGTGTACAAATCTAAATGTTTTACAGATTTTTTTTCCATAATTTCGAATATTTAGCTTTTAAATTTCAGCTTTATAAAAAAATAAATCTTAGTCTTTAAAATATTACATGAATATATATTTTGAGGCTGTATTCACATGTGTTTGGTATCCTTTTTTCAGTTAACTTTTTATGCGAATCAACCCTTGGCGATCAGTCTATTTAAGAACACTTATGTCACCTATAATTATAAACGGAGCTTACTGTATAGCATATACCCAATATTTAAACGGTTGGTGAAGAAAAGCACCTCGTACAAAAAACTTAACACAATATTAGTTAATTTAGCTAAAAGAAACTACACTTGTTTCTGAACAATGTTTACATTAAATCCACCTACTTACAGCAATCTACACTTGTCGAAAGACAGGTAAGCGCGATCTTACTGACCTTTTCCTTTCAAAAATCTCTTGCAACATCATGGAAGAGTGCCATCCCCATTATTATTTAAAAGCCTCTTCACACTTCGGATGGTATTATACATCACAAAACGAGCGTAATTGGGTTTTTAAAATGCTAATTCAGGATGAAAGGTTCTGTAAATGTGTTGAACTCCGAGAGATTGGTTTGGAGAATAGGTTTAATTCTATTTGTGTTATCAGAGCTATTGGCGAGAAAATTATAGCACTTAAGTTTGATAAAGCAGGAAATTTATTTGGTTTTATCTAGTAAGGTTTTAATATTTCGTATATATAAAATAGTTTATTATAGCTAGTGGGAACTATTAGATGATATTTGTAGCCGATAAATTTAAGCAAAGGAGTTGCCTCCTCTTAAGAATTAGACTAAACGTTATAATTTTCCACCCGTTTCAGCTATTTTTTGCTAGGACCCTATACGGGAAAAAACGGCTGTTTTAAGGGGCCTTTTTTAAAATAGGAAAATGTTTCCTACTTTCCTATTTTTATTATGCATCATTACTAGAAGAAAACAAAGAACAATTGGTCGAAAATTAAAGAGCATTTGGTATACAAATTTGTAATATAAATTGGTGAAAATTAAAACAAATAATAAAAAAAGAAGAGGGGAAATGAATAAATCTAGACAGAAAAAACTCTGAAGTCTGAGAGCATTCTAAAAAAGAAATATAAATGGAGGGTGAAGAGGGAAAACGATGCTAATCATAGAATGTTCGAAAATAGTTATTCATACTGATTTCATCAAAATGAAATTTGAAAGATTGTAGAGTTAAATCATTAATTTTCATATTTCTTTGGGGAGAAAATTTGTCCATAACAATTAAGTCTAATGGATTTTTGAAAATGAGTTAGTAATTATCTATTAGATTTAAATAAAAATAATTTTAAGAAACTTATCTACATTGCTTTTTTAGTTTTCAAATATCATTTACGCATGTTTTCTGTATTAATGGAAATATTCACAATGTCCAATAAAGGACTTCTAAGTAAATATCAAACGAACTGGCTACTGAAAAAAAAATTACATTAAAAACATATAACATAGCATATCAACATAAAAAATAACAAATGATTCCCAATAACTATTAACCATTTTTTTTCAATCAGTTAGAAAATGGATTTTATTTTCGATCGAGAATGCACCTTGTGATGTCCAAGAAACAATATTAGCTCGTCATCAGCTGTGGTCCGTACTCATGTCCGTAAGAGGATAGTCCCTTTATGGACACGTGCATGCTTCAACTGACAGCGAGCTGTTATTGTTTTAGCTCGAAACATGTACTGCTTTGTTTTAAGTTTTATGGTGATTTTTAAAAGGTGTATTATTTTATTCATTAATTATCACCAGTGTTTTCGGTGTTTTATCACAGTAAGCACAATGCATTTTATTATAAATAACAATAATTTAAGTATCGCTAATTTCATATTAAAGTTTTTTTTTAAGCTTAACTTTATGTCATTCCCATTCATACTTGCATATTTTGACGCATCAAAATCATCGACAACGGCATTTTATTTCCCGAACATCATTCCCTTTTTTTTCGGCAACGGAAAGTTGTTCGGTAAAACACGATTTCGTTTTGACATTGACATCCACAGGGGATGGACAGATGACCCATCTGGTTTTCCTCCCTTTTTTACCTTCTCCATGTATTTTTCCTCTCCTGTAAATGCGAGATCAAATGCTTGGTTGTCATATTCGGCGATGTGCACTGACATATTGTTTGGAGGTTGCCATAGAAACAAAGCGTGTCAAAATCATTGTTTTAACTTTAACTGTGCATGTGCATGGTTATTCGATGCATATCTCTGTAAATACTTGTGCAGTAAACTCCCAATTATCCGCGGAATTGAGCGGCACGGCTATCGCGGATAAGCCGATTTCGCAGATAATCCACAACATTTTTGAAAAAAGAGAACAAATCAACATATATATGCACTTGAATAGTTTATATACAGAATAGCTAACATAAAGATACATTTGAATAATTTGTACGCACAATAAGTAACATAAATATACTTATTATTTAAGGAATAATGAAATTATTCTCTTCTTACAAATTTATAAGATTTTGTTTTTTCCTTCGAGAAATTGGTCAGTTTCTTGTTCTTTCTTTTTCTTTTCTTTTTTTCCTTTTTTTTTGTGTTGAAATACTTTTTCTTTTTTTGGGATTGAAGTCTTTTAGAACTATTTTATCACAAAGTGACGCGTCATCTTCTTTCCTCTAAATATTATATGATGCCTTTAACGTAAGCTAAAGCTGCGTCGTGCTCAGTTTCTTTTGTTTCTTACCATCTTCATCACTCTCTTCAAAATTCATACGTAATGTTTCTTCTACAATTTCTTCATCAGTTACAATCTTGAGGATTGGATCTAAACCTGTATAAATCAGTTTTTATTTATCCTGAATTGTTAATTCAACTTTTTTTCTTTTTTTTTTTTGCGACATTTTTCAAAAATTGAAATTTAGGCTCCCGGATAACCGACAGTTTACTGCACATCTAAGAAAGCATGAAACAACTGCATCGATTGTATTATAAAACAGTTACCTTTTATAAAGGTATATGCCTAACTTCAGGGCACATTTTTTGAAAAATGTAAAATTTTTACTAAGCACACATTTTTTTTAGTTAAAACAAGGAATAAAACTAAGAACTCAAATAAAATTTTAATGAAATTTTAATTAACTTTTGAAATTTAGGCAATGTTAAATTTTAGCAAAGAATTACGTTTATACCAAACCTTTTATAATGAAATTTATTCAATATATTTCACCTTTTTTTCTTAACGTTGTATTAGAAAACCACTTACTTGCGTTAAAAGCTGTTTAATAAATATATGCAAACTTTTACAAGCAAAATCTTGCTTCTTAGCATGCCAGTAGATAAGCAAAACCTTGTGAAGATTTTTTCTTTTTTTCAATATTTTAAAAAAAATTTCAGAAATGATGTTTCTTGTAAATATACAGAGTGAAAAACGCAGTTTTCCAGAAAACAAAAATTATTATTTTGATGTAGCACAAAAAATTATGTATAAAGTTTGCAACTTTCAAAGCCAGCATAATTGTAGGTGTTTATATATTTGTGTATATATTATATATCATGTAGTTGTGTATTAAATGTATTGTTTATCTTTCTGTGGCTCTTTAAACAAACACTTCCGGTTTCAGAAATTTGATTTCCGGTTTATATTTTGGGTTATAACTTTGCTTCTAATTATCTCTGAACCAAAAAAGGGTATTTTTGGAGCCCTAGTTTTTTGCATTTTAATTTAAAATAATGAAAACAAAATCGAAAATTTTCGCAAGAACAGCGATTTTAGGGTGAGCACTAGGGTTGCCATATTTATCGCAGAAAAAAAACCGGAAGATTTTGATTGATGGAAATTTGCTTTGGTTTTATCGCAGCACCGTCCTTTTTTATACCATACTAAACTATATGTAGAATGGACCAGTTTTCGGTAACGAATTTTTCTTAAGATTGGTTAAAATTACTCCAGTCGATCATTATTTTCCAAATGTATAGATATTACATTATTCTATTAACGTTTTTTTAACTAGCTTTGCAATCGTATACCACATTATGAATGAAAAAAAATATATTATAAGAGCAAAAATCAATCAAACCATCCTTCAATTCAATGATGATCATGAAAATTTTAGCAATGACACCATAGAAAAATAAATGCTTGTATTTATGCATAAAAAAAGATAATAAATCAAACAAAATATTAATATTTTAGATACAGATATTCTTAATTAAAATTTTTATAATATAGATACTTATTGTACATAGTAATGTCAAGTTCAAACGTTACCCAAAAAGTTCACGAATTTGCAGTTAAGATTACTCAACTTTCAAAAGATTTACCTCATTCTGATCGGAAACGAGTGATTTTTACATTTTGTGTGCAGTTATATACATTTTCGGCAAAAGGTGAAATTTTGTAACAAACTGAAAAAGAAAAAACTTTTTGAAACTGTCAAAAGTAAGATGTATAGAAAAACGGGAAGAAATCGACATATGGGATAAATTTAAACTTATACCGTGTACGATATGTCTAAAAAAACGTTAAAAAACGTACAACTTGCAGTAAAAATGTACAACCTGGCAACTCTAGTAGGCATTTACCTTAATTGATAATATAAAGAAGGTAGAATGCATTATAGGTATACGGATCGTTTTAATTTTGATAAACTTATATGTTTAAACATAAACATAAACTTTTGGCTTATTTACCTCATTAAATAATAATAATAATAATAAAATTATTTTTCCTGAAGCCAGTTGTTTTTTAAAGCAGTTCTGAAATATTAATAAGCCTGGTTTTGCGATATTAATACTTAGAATATATTTTAAATCTTAAATAATTGAATACTTTTAATTATTCATGATTGTGAAAAATTTGTGATTTTTTTTTTTTCCTCACCGGTGAAATATCTTTTTCATGAAGGTTGTTTAAAAAGTACACAGGGGACAAACTTGCATGCTAAGATTTCAGACTAGGTCTTATAAAAATTACTCAAAGTCCTGTAATTTGACACAAACTAAGCTAATAAAAATGAGTAAAATCTATATATTATAATAGTTGCCAACCTTTGGGGTTTTTTTTAATGCCAGTAAATTCTCACAAAAATGTTCCCTTTATTTAATTGCTGGAATTGTGCGATTATATAAAACAAGTACTTCTGAATAAAAATATTGGTATTAAAAAAATCGGTAGGTTGACAAATGACAACTATGTGTTTTTCAAGAAAATAGCGCATAAATCTTTTTGCTAAAAGAATATCGTTATCGGTGACAGGTTGTTTTAAAAAAGCCCAGTTCAAACACGTCTGAAATATTTATATAAAGGTTGATGGATTATTTTTTAAATCATAGTTTAATTTAAATTGAATAACCTTTGTATTAATTTATTTTTTAACTCAACTTTACATGTATCTTGTGGCATCATGATAGCCAAAAGTAGAATTTCCTTGATGTTTCTTTCTCTCTCTCTCTGTCAACGAAGAGTTATTCGGTAAATCACGATTTTTTTTGTTATATATATATATATATATATATATATATATATATATATATATATATATATATATATATATATATATATATATATATATATATATATATATTGGCATCCACAGGAGATGGATGGATGAATGATCCATCTGGTTTTCCTCCCTTTTCACTTTTTCCGTATATTTTCCCTCTTCTGTAAAAACGAGATCAAATGTTTGGTTGTCATATTCGGCGATGTGCGTTGACATATTGTTTGGATGTTGTCATGGAAACATAAAGTCAGGCTCATTGTTTTGATAGGCATTTGCTCAACAGATGGAGCTGCTGAGCAGATGTTTTTCAGATTAGATATGAAAGAAAAGATTTTTTTTAATTTTTTTAACGTAATTTTAATTGATAGCATATCATACTAATAAAATTCCTTCATATATATATATATATATATATATGCATATTTAATTGATTAATTATATGCTTTTTAAAGTAAATAAATTCGTTTAGCTAAAATCATATTAAGCTAACGCAATAATACAAGCCTAGATCTTATATTATTATATTAGCTTGAATCTTCACTCTCTCTTTTTTAAATCATAAGCCTTAGATAAGCGTAATTCTTCAAAATTTATATTTACAAAAAAAAAAAAAAAAAAAATGAACATTTTCTTTCTAGTAATCTTCTATTACAAAACATAATAAAAGAAAAAAAAAACTTATTAATTTAATCGCAAATTTAGCCTTTAATATATCTCTTCAATTTTTATTGTGCCAATTACACATATTAACTACCAATACATTTGTCTTATTTAATGTTATGTAATTATATTATCTCAACTTTTAACAACTTTCAGCGCAGTTGAAAATCTTTATAATTTCGATTAGTATAACCGTGCTCAAACTCTCATAAGCATACTTGGATAATCATGAGTTAGTTTGGTTTATTTATTGGTGTTTACCAAAAGGCAATTCCTATTTATAATCAAGACTGCAGCTTTTATAATTTGTTTACAGGGACACACAAAATAATCCCTTTACATTATAGTCTATTGCAGTGCTGTAATTGGGCGGGAACGTGTGGGAACGCCGTTCCCAGAAATATTTGATTTGTTACTGTAAAAATAAATAAATAAATAAAATTAAATATCTCGCACGAACCCATTTTTTTTTTTTTCAAATCAATCGAAATGATAATGATTATTATGTATTATAACAATAGTTAAAGTTTATTCATATTGAAAATGAGCCAGTGAGCTAAGTCCTTTTGTAGAGTGTATGAAAACTGTATCCAATTCAACGTCGGAAAGCAAAAGAGTAATACAGCTGCATGAATAACATAATGACCGATGCAAAAATTTAAATAAAAGCCAGTTTACTTATATTTATAAGCTGTGTACGATCTTCATTAAAAATTTTTTGTCCTGAATCATATAGTCATCAATCTTGAAAGTCATTAGGAAGAAGATTGGCGGACGAGACAATTTGTTGTAAATCAAAAAGCAGAAAAAAAAAAAAAAACCCCTCAATTTATCGTTCTTTATGAAAACTTCTGTTATTTTAATTAAATTTTACTTCATGATTGAAAATGTTTCAATGCGATTTATAAAATTCATTTAGAGAATGCGACCCAAATACACTACCTACTAAAAACTAGAGTGTAATAATTAAAACTGTTAACTCAAAAAAGCTGATTTTGGGCTAAATGTATTAAATTCGCATTTTGCTTAGAAAAAATCCAGTAACACCAACATGGACTCTATGGAAATGTGAGATCCCACAAATATTTTTTTCCAATTACTGCACTGGTCTATTGGAAAAATGTGGTCTGTAGCGTTCTCTATTTTAAGGAGACAGTTTACCTTTCTAACTTCTTCTTCTTCATCATTTTTTTTTCTTTTTTAACATGGTTTGAATAATGAACACAAATTTTAATATTCAACTAAAAGTAAATCTTGCAAAATAAATAAATTAGTTAATTAAAATAAAAAAATAAAATAAATAAATAAATAAATAAATAACTGCATATTTAATTAAATTTTTTAAAGAAATTTAAGAAAAATCGAATTTTTTAGAATTTTTAGAACTTTAAAAATAATAATAATAATTTTCCTCACTACTTTTTTTTTGGAATTTAAAATATATATTACACAAGACTGCGCATGAATTTATAGACATATTATTCTCACCTGTTTTGTTTGGTTTTAAAATTCCTCTTAATTAATCGGAACACTTTCGATTTCGAGGAAATTTTTGTTTTGAAATACTTGTGGTAAAAGATTAAATACTAAGCAAAGTCTGTATTATTTTTAAAAAAAATTGTTGCTAAAAAGACTTTTTAAAAAATATACAACGTATGTTTATAGGTATATGTATTAGAATCATATAAATGGGTATACCATAAAAGATCAAGAGATATGAAGCATAAATGATATCAAGTATTGCTATTATGTGTAATTCTTTTTTTTTTTTTTTTTTTTTTTTTTTTTATCTTATCCTAATCTATTTATAATGACCTTAATTCGTTACTGAGAATAAAAGTAGTGCATATTTAAACTTCATTTGGCCAATTTCATAAAACTAAATTCAATGTAGCAACAATCGTTTACAATGTAGCTAACACAAAACCCTCGTTCAAAGTTTAAATTTGGCATTTTGTTAAAAGCGATTCAAAAGGAAGTCGCAAAATTGCAATTTCGCCTTTGTCAGTGCCGCGTTTTCCCAGATAGGTTTTTATGTAATTAACTTTTAAATACCCTGGAGAGATATTGAGAGAAGTACTCACTGCAAAGTAGTCATTAATCCCACTTTATTAATGTGATTAATTATTTTAAAATTAGTCTGCTTTCAAAAATTTGATTTTATTGCTTTTATACTGCTATTAGGCGTTGCACTACACAAATATATTTGTGTGCAACGGAAAAATACGCTTTTCTCAAAAACCATGCGATTTAGAAAAATCGCTATGTTTTTTCAGAAAGGCTTAAATTATAATAGATTGCAACTAATTTTTTCATTATTTCAGTTTTAGTAAACCCGGAATTAGGAAACATATTTTTGCACTATGTTTTCGACGATATCGCTGAAAATATAATGCCTAAAATTAAAAGAAATGTATTTCTGACTTCAGCGTTATATAAAATTTTCACGCGATACCCCACGCAATATACAAAAATAAAAGTTTTTTTTTCTTTTTTCAGTAACTTTATAATTTTTTCTGCATTTTTCCTGAATATATTTGTGAATGTTTAATTAATTTGTAAATATGTGTTGAATAGTCTTTATTACTTCTCCCAATTTGAACTTTCCACGTTCCATAGTTTAGGAGTAAAGTGTGACTGTAACAGACAGACATAGGAATGATATCATAATGGTTCCGTTTTTAATTTTTAAAAACGAAACTATTAAAAATATGCATAAATTTGACTGTATTTACACATGCTTTAGTGAAACAAGACTATATTTATGAAATAGATTCCTTCACTAGTAAAAATCCAAGAAAAACTTATTAAAACACGGCAAGGAAAATTGACTCAAATAAAAATGATGTCGATGTTTCTGAAATTACACTAGAATAAATGACTTCACTGTTTATTAAAATTTATTTTTTAGCATGGAAAATATTAATTAAAGTAAGCTTTTATTAAAATTTAATTTCCTCTTTTTCTTACGTGAATATGAATATAAGTTTTCTTTGAATTAAACTATGAATAAAGGCGCTATTAAAAATATTGAAGTACCTTTGATGTGAAAGACGTTTGTCTTAAAACCGGCGTGAGTTGTCACTATAACCTCAATATAATAGTTTTTCTTTATTTCTTATCATTAATCAGAATTAAATAGGAGAGTAAATGGTACTCACCCGATAAATTCTTCTTCATTGAAGTATCCAAGAATTAAATCCACCATAGGAGAAGGGAAACGGGCATATTCACATTTTGATCTATACACTGCACTAATTCATCTTAATAAAGACGTATAATATTATTATATGGTAAGTGTAAAACACACACACAAATTATTGTATACACACTTCTTCATTTTCTACTTTTAATTTTTAACACGCGAGAAAAACAAACACAGCAAAAGGGTAGTGCTCTCAGCAAGCTACAAAACAGAGAACAGAATGAATTTAAATCGATACATACATTAATCATAATATAGAAACAATTATTAATAAAAAAAGAGTCATTTAGAAAGTTTTGACAGTTTTTGTAAACCTGTAATTGTTCGCTCGTAATCACTGCTTCCAAGGTCACTCTAACGAGCACTTAACTTTATTTATGATGCCATGATAACTGTCACTTGTTGCACAACGGAGGAAATTATTTACGAATTGCGCAATGTTTCTATCATGATGCTCTTTCAGGAATCCGGAATTTTGAAAATCCGACTTAGTCTCGTTCCCAACGATATGGGATTTTCGAGATTATACTCCATTTATTTTTATCAAAAATTTCATTTTATTTATTAAAAATGTATTTATTTTAATGTTAAATGTATTTATTTTAATTTAAATATTGAAATCATGTTTTGGAAAACGCAGTAGATGAAGTTTTTCTCGGTCCGAATCCGCATTATAATGGGATACACTGGTTTAAGTTTCTAAAGGCAGATATCCTATACCTATCTTAGATATTTTAATTTCTCATTTTTAAAGGGCTCTAAATCTCCAAGAATCTAGTTATTAAAGGGAAAATAAATATATTTTTCTTCTTTATTTTAAATTAGGCACATAAAGATTTTATAGTTATAATGAGTAAAGAAAAATACAACTGAGTAAAAAGAGAATTTTCCAAAGTTTTTCTTTTCCGGCCCAATCAAACAGTTGTGGATTTTGATTTCAGTGTTTATTTAGACTTGAAGTGTGCCGTATTGATCACTGTCCATTTATAGTGGGGATGATTCAAAATACTAAAAAAAAAAAAGGAGACGATCAATACCTTTTTAGAAGCTTATCGCGCTTAATCCCTCCAATATTTTGCCCTTTTCATAAAAGAAAAATAAACCCAGTTCAGTTTATTTAAGGGCAAATACTCTTGAAAGATTTGATTGTTTAGTGCTGAGTTGAATGAAGGCCAACTTAAGGATTGAAACTATTGATTTTATAACATAAGTATAGTAAAAGTATTTTTTTTATTATTTTTATGCTTTTGATATTTAATTTGGAAACATGGGCTAATTTTATGCGTTATTTACCAAAAAATTTTATTACAATGCAGTAATTTGGATTCTTGACACCGAACTCGATTTTGGAAAATTCATTTTTTATACTTGATAAATGTACAAGGCAGACGATTTATTAAATTGTAATAATAATAATAATTTTTGTTCTTTTTCTTTTTCCTGGTATGGCAACAAGAAAAAAAATGAAAAACTGTTATTTTAAGATTTCTAATATGATTTTACAACGTACAATAATATTTTAATTAATGCAAAACTATTGATTGATAAAAGTGAGTGTAAATTTTTAAATATATATTACACACATTATTTTATTTATATTTTATAATTTTATTAATATTTTGTTATTGCTGTTTCACAGCTAGCTGACCTATGTTTTGGCAAAACACTAAATTCATTGCTGTTTTAACTCGCATACATAATTGTAACCATAAAAATATTTCCCAATTTATCACCTGGGACCGTCACAAAAAAAGGTCTAAAAATTAAACTATTACTTATGATTAAGTTGTAATAAATATCAAAATGTTGTGTTGTCATCCGAAACGCACCTCTGTACATAATTTTTCTGTCTTCTATCTTAACAAAAAAGTATTGTATTCGTAAAAATTTCAATTTTTGGTTTTCGATGGTTTCATACATTTTAGGAAGTACTAAACACGACTTGATGGTTTTAAAAAAATGTGATGAAATAAATGAAGTGAAAGGACTTTCACTTTATCTCCACTGTGTGCCTTACGGACACGTGTAACTTTAGCTGATGACGAGCTGTTATTGTTGTAGCTCGAAACGCGTCCTGCTTGATTTTCAATTTTATGGTGATTTTACAAAGAAGCTATTAGTGTAAAATATGTTATTTTAATGGTAGAGAATTAAAGCTCAACAGTAAAGCAACACTGTCTGCTGCTACAATACTAAATTTAAAGTACAAAGTGAGAGCAAAAATTTACACTAATACATGCTAAGATGATTAATGGGCATGTATTAAAAGTTTCCCTATTAGTACTTTACTGAATTAAGACTCTATCCTTCCATTCTCGCCCTTCAATTGTAACCGTTTAGTTAACATGTTCTAATACAAATTATCATCCTTCAGTATACTGAAAAATTCAAAGCACACATGTTTTTTTCAGCTGTTTAACATTTAAATGATCCTTGCTCAAAGAACCTTAAAAAGAAAAGATACTTTTTTGAATTTGAAAAAACATTGTTCCTATAATATCAAATGCTGACTTTAATTAATTCTGTAGTTTTAAGCAGTTATTATTACACTATCACATCTATCCTCTCATATCTGTTCAGTAGTACCTCTGTAAGATCTTAATGTTATTTATTTTATTTTAATTTTTCGGTAAACTCGTAAAACAGTTTCTTTTATAACTCAACAAAGAGTTCACAAACGAAACAACGCACAAAACTATGTAAA
Source organism: Maratus speculifer (assembly GCA_964019185.1). Lineage (NCBI taxonomy): Eukaryota > Metazoa > Arthropoda > Arachnida > Araneae > Salticidae > Maratus > Maratus speculifer. The sequence goes on along the minus strand of OZ025292.1, from coordinate 389,488,984 downwards.
AAAAGTGTACTTGTACGCAAATTTGCATAAAATTGACCTCCTAACCGAGAAGTATGGCGCCACTATTTCTGATTAGAAATTTAATATTTAAATAAAAAAACTTGAAAGCGACATTTAAATAAAAATTCTGCCATAAAATTGTAGTAGAAATGTACTCCCCTCAGAAATAACACAGTTTTAAAACTTAAAAAGAAAAGAACACTTTTAAGCTATTTATTATTGAACCTGATACCAATTGCTCATTTTAATTCATTATGAATTTTTATAGTTACAGTTACGATTCCATTTAGTTATACATTATAATAACCCCCAATACCCCCCCTTTAAAAAAATCATGTATTCGATTGTCCTCAAAATATTTTTTCGATTCGAGCCTCAACATGACTATCAAAGTGATGGGATATAGATAAGTTGTGGGTGAGGCATGCGAATAAATAAATGGCCAACTTTCACCTCCGAGCAGTGATTCAACTCCCCCCAATTAAAGCGAGAGGTCTTCTTTCGGGTCAATTAGCTTAATTAATTTCGTCGCGACGCACCACTAACTCCGCGCAGGCACTCAGTGATTGTCTATTAATCCCTGCTTGCCCAAGCGTAAGCGCCCAGCTATGCTGCGGTCAGGCAGACCTGGATTAAAGCGATTAGTCTCTATGCGTATACGACGTACTCTTTTGTTCCGCTTTTAATTTGGATCGCTTCATTAGCTTTGTTGCCGAGGGTAAATTTAGTTTTTTTGCTTGCTTCTTTTTCACTTTAATGTGTGTCTCCTTCGCCAAGCACAGATTTGATGCACACACTTTTGCTGATGGAAAGAGATTGTTTCCCTCTTGCATACGCAAGTAGTTTTGAATTGGATGTGTCTCAGTTGTTGTTGGTGGTTTTTTTCTTGGTTCTCTTGTATTCTGGAGTTTTGTTTTTAATTATAATGAAGGTTAGTTTAGAATATTAATTTTTAATTATCGGTTGGTTTTATGTTATCCGGTTTAACCGGCATTTTAGGCGTTTAAAAGCAAAGTGGTTTAATTCACTAAAATTTGAAAAATTAAGTCAAGTATACTTGAAGAGTACTTAGAAGGCATATTAATTTACACATAGGAATTTCAGTATAAGGGATAGTTCCAAGAAATTTGTATATAACTAACACTCAGAGATTAATTACCTGCAGGAAATCACTATACAGCCTGTAGAAAGTAATTTGAACTTTTAAGAAAATGCGATTTAAACCATTTTACTTTCAAACGACTCATTTCGGATTGAATGTGTTATGAATTGCTTATATACAGTTTAATTAATCTAAATTTAAACTAATCTCTAAGAGTGAAAAAAAATAGCATTCGGTGATAATGATAAATAAATCGAAGGGTTTTTTACACTTCACTTGAGTGTTTGCTACGAATTTTTAATAGATATTGACTCTAACAACATAAGATTAAACTGTAATGCGGATATAACTTTGAATTAATTGTCATTTTCTTCCAATCGCGCCATGTTTTCGTAAAATTTAATCATGAGAAAATGCGTACAATCATTCAATAGCCGCCGAGGAACACATATTGCTTAATGAGAAATAATATTAAGTAATCTATGCAAACAAACAAACAGAATATAATCTATGTAAATCTCACATGTCAAATTTGTATTTTATTTAAACAGGAAAAAATTGTTTCCAATTTGCACGCTTGAAATATATAATATGCTAATAGCGACTACAAAATGTTATCATAAAGATTATTGCAAAATCTCAAGTACTAAGTTACTAAGTATCATGGCTTTTATCTTTTAAATAAATAACAATAAAAATAAAACAAATTTCATTTCCAATTTGTTTCTTAAATTTAAATAAGTTTTATTGTGCTTAAATAAAAATTGCTTGCGCATTTTCTTATTCATCCGGTGAAAAGTGACACACACCAAATTTCTGTGACGTATGCAAATAAATTTTGTTTTTTTATCAAATTTTTTAATATAACTTTTAAACTATTTGAAACTAATTTTTGAAAGTATGTGCATTCAGCAAGTTACCTTCATAGGTACTTTCTGAAACAAACAGAATCGAAATCCGACAAGTATCTTTTGAGATTTGCTTGACGAAAGAATTTTTTTGACTTTTAATATCGTTACGTATACTATGTGTATAAGACTTCGCTTCGCTCAGACAATAATACACTATAAAAATGCGCAATGCAGCATTAAACTTAGCGTATAAAAATTAAAAATTTGCTAATGTTAAACATATAACTAACCGATTATATATTAATTTAATAATATATAAGATACCCATAATAATAATTGGAGTTTCAGAATGAATTTTACATTTCAATTAAATTTTACAAGTCAATACAAAAGAGCATACATTGATAAATACTTGCGCTTTTGCATCATAGTAATTTGAATGCTAATATTTAACCATTAGATAATACTACAATTCAACATCTACATGAATATAGAATAACTCAATATACAGGGTGAGTCATAAATATTGAAACAATAGGCTATCTCCTTAAATATTGCCCCTAGACCCATACTTCCAATTGCAAAAATTCATAAAAAAGGTTAAACTTTTGATAAGATCAGTTTGAACTCCATGGGGGGGGGGGGTCTATTTGAAAAATTACGGCCCCCGTACGATAAAAATTCCAATTAGGAAAACTTTCCTTATCCAGTCCTGAATTAGACACAAAAAATTGCATCTTCATATCTTCAAAACTCGCGAAGTTACATTTGTTTAAATGATTAATCAGGTTTAAGGGATTAGACACAAACTGAAATGCTCACAATTCAAGAAACAATGTTACTTTATCAATTCTGGAAAACATGTAATAAAACTATCTTTTGAGTTAGATTTTTGATTTTTCTTCTTTTTTGTGATGGTTAGTCATATAATTTGCTAAGAAAATCATGTACTAAAATTTCTCATAAAATTTATCAAAATTTCAAGTACTAGTTAAAATGAGATAATTTAAAATAGTTATAACTCGAAACAATATTTATTCGATTTCAATTTCTTTCCATATAATTAAAGATGAAAATCTGATTTTAGTTTCGTTCTAGGGGTTTTTTTTTCAATATTAATTTTTAAACTATTAAAAATATTTATTTAAAAATGATATAACTTAAAAAAAAATCATATTATCAAAAGTAAATATTTTTTCAAATTTGCCGAAACAAAACTACTGTAAAATAATCAAAAATGACGTTTCATGTTTGCACTTTTTTTCTTTAACAATACTTGACTTTAATAATTTAAAGACGAGAAATAGTGGTGAAAAAATCATCATGCAGAAAAACGAATATAAAATTTTATATAAAGTTTGGCTCCTAATAAAATGTTTAAATGCTTTTTAAAGAATTGAAAGTGTAAATAACTCTTTTTTGTAGCTCAAACTTCCAGTTTAGTTTAACTTTTCTCAATTCCATCGCCTTTTTGTTCTGTTTAAATGTCCGCCAGTTACTTAAAAGAATGCTTTTTCTAAGATGCGGATTAAGTCTTTATTATAAATTTAGCTCTTACAACTTCAGACTTTTTATCGTCCTTTTAGAAGCTGTAAAAAAACCTGTAATCAGGGCTCAGGCCAGGCCAGGTTGTTTCGAAACATTACTTTATTCTGAAGACTCGCCTGGCCGGGCTTAACGTATTTTTCATAATGACTGATTCATTTTTCCTTGGTCTGCACTGGAAGAAATTTTCAACCCCGGTCTCGACACAACCCGTATTAACCCATTAGTGGCTAGCGTCCCTTTTTAGCGACGCTTCAAAAGGTGCATTTAGCACTGTTTTTGACACCGGTAAAAAAGAACAACAATCTTTATTTTATTTAATTGAAACATTTTCGTAATTAATTAACTAAACTTAATTCTTTTAAAAATAGTGGTGCCAACCGAATAAAATTTGAGCAAAAGGTCGTGGGCATGAATGGGTTAAAATCACTGTCTCTGACTGACCTAATACCTGCATGAAATAAGTAAAATATGGCTCAATCAAAATTTTTATAAAATATATAGATATAATTCCTCCATACGAAACAATTTTTAACAATATCAAAGTAAAAAAAAAAAAAAAAAAAATCTATGATTTGAACTTTTTTTCAGGCCGGTCAGGGTAATGATTTTAACATTTTCCCAGGCTGGGCCGAACTTTTTTAATGTGGGTCGGTTTGGGACTGTACCTAGATATTTCGACCCATGCAGACCTCCTGTGCGAACTACACTTATTTTGAAAACAAGTATAGCTAAATCAATACGCTGCTTTTTATATTCAAATATTAGGCACAAGTCTTAAATCGACTTTTAATAACGGACAATTTATGGACGACCCCTTACTTGCTTTCAAAATGCGTTAAAAACTCTTCGTTTACAAGCATGGTTAAGTGGTGTCATGAATTTTGGAGGATTTTGAATTTTAATATTTTCTTTGGGGTTTTTAGATACGGAGTTTTTTTTTTTTTTTTTTTTTTTTGTTTAATTTAGGAATAGATAAGGAATAATTTCCTAATTGGAAATTTTGTCCTACGGGGGCCGTATAAAAATTTAATTTTAGTATTTTTCAAATAGACCCCCCCATGGAGTTGCAACTGATCTTATCAAAAATTTCACCTTTTTTATGAATTTTTGCAATTGGAAGCATGGGTCTAGGAGCAATATTTAAGGAGATAGCCTATTGTTTCGATATTTATGACTCACCCTGTATAACAAACTTAAACAAGAGAAGAGGAGTTAAGAATATTGGAATAATAACGAATAATAATAGAGATTGTGGCACATGGCGTTCATAGTGATATAAGAATAAATCGGACAAAATACTTGACGTAGATCTCCCTTGAGGAATTCAGACTTGTTGTATATATAGAGTATTATCTTGTAAAATAAAGTTATTGTGTATAATGCGAAATTAGTTAATGTGCTAAAATAAGCCGTATCCATATAATTAAGAAGAGTTAATTGATTTTTAAATTGTTTGAATAGTTGATTAATGATTTTATGAAGGTCTAACAGAAGGGTAAACTATAGTCTAAGGTTTATTTTTTCTGTTATCACATTACTTTGCTTTTAATTAATTTATTAATTTATTATTATCATGTGTACGATAATTATTCTTATTTTTTTCCCTTTTTCATTTTTCTATCCAATTTAGTAATTTTGTTGTGCCTTGTTTTTGATGATATTTCTTCATTTAATTTTGGTTTTATGTGTGTTGGTAGCCCTAAATTCATATTATTTTGCTTATTCATGGCTAATACGAAGATAAAACCACACACTTCATTTGTAGTTCCAAAGTATTTGGGGCTTGATACTTCTGGTTTGGTTCTACAAGTTCCATTTGTATTCATTTTATTTATTTATTTAATTTTTTCCTCATGTTCAATATTTTTTTTCTATTAAATTCAATTGATTCATATTGTAATACAATTAATGATTATATATATATATATATATAATTCAAATGGTTCATATTGTTTACAATTAAGTCTTATACATATGTATATATACACTGGTGTGCAAAATTTAAGGACGGAGTCCCAAAATGCTAATTTTCAAGAGATTTTCAAGCGATAATTTTCACGCGAATATTCAAAAGGAAGTAATATAATAATCCCTGCATAACAGCTAGTCCATATATCCTCTCATTCAGGTCACACATGGTCACAAGAGTCACAGTCACTACAGTGAAACAAAAAATAGGAAATTTCACACGTCTCTTTTATGAGTCTCAAATGACTACTGTATGTGACTCCACTGTAAGGTCACTGCGACTGCCGCTTTGTGACGAGTCACCAGGTGACTTTACAGTGTCGTTTTATTGAGACTCTCGTGTGGCTGTCATTTGAAGGCTCTATTTCAAAGTCATTGTGAATGTTGCATTATGATAAATCACCAAACAATGTCCCATTAAAGTCACATGTTGAGTTTTCACCACTTTTCATAGTGGTTACTTCATAGTAGGGTCTCTGTTACCATTTGACAAAGTCTTGTGACAGAAAGTCACCATGTAACTTTAATGTGTCATTATTTGGTTATTAATAATAATGCAACATTCACAATGACTTTGAAATTGAGCCTCCAAATGTCAGTCACATGAGAGTCTCAATAAAACGACACTGTAAAGTCACCTGGTGACTCGTCACAAAGCAGCAGTCGCAGTGAACTGACAGTGGAGTCACATATAGTGGTCATTTGAGTTTCATAAAAGAGACGCATGGAATTTCCTATTTTTGACCCCGCCGTAGCGACTGTGATTCTTGTGACCATGTGTGACCTGAATGAGATGTTATAGGGACTAGCTGTTATGCAGGGATAGTAATTATTCGAATTATATTACTTCCTGTTGAATATTCGCGTGAAAATTGTCGCTTGAAAATCCTTTCGTCCTTAAATTTTTCACACCAGTGTATATATATACATGTAAGTCACATTTGAATGGAGGCTGGTTTTGGAGTCACGGGATCTTGATCGGCGAAAATATACAATTTTTTTTTTTTTATGTGCCAAACTGCTTTCATTCGAATGGCTACAATAGACAGCTTTTCACTCTTTTGTAATGAAAAATACCTAAAATCTATAAATACTATTCCTCTTTATTATTTACATTCTTTTTTAAATACAATTAAACTTTACCGAAAAAGAAAAAAAAACCTACAACAGTGCAGGAAATATTACCTGTAAAATGCCTGTCAATGTTTCTTCTCCCCATCTTGCCAGATTTCTAGGGAAAACAAACTGCAGTAATCTGTTGCCCTTGCTAAGAGTATAGCAGGGAACTAAAAATTCGTAATCCTCAAGATCGGGATGATTGCGGATTTCGATATTTTTTTGAGTATAGGTCATTTCTAAAATGAATAGGATATAGGTATGAGTATAGATATCATACCGGGTGTCCCAAAAATGACTGATGGACTTTAAAATTCAATAACTTGGAAACGGTGACAGCTATTTAAAAAATTTTTGCAAAATGGTTATATGTAATGTCAGGAGTTTTTTTACCGTAATTTTTTTATTTTAGTTCGCATCTCAAGTAATAGGTGGCGCTGACGGCGATTGAAGATCAGATCGACGCTTCACTCAGCACTGATCACCTGGCCTTCAACCGCCGTCAGCGCCACCTATTGTTTGAGATGCGAACTAAAATAAAAAATTACGGAAAAAAACTCCTGACATTATACATAACCCTCCTGCAAATTTTTTTAAATAGCTGTCACCGTTTGCGAGTTATTGAATTTTAGAATCCATCAGTCATTTTTGGGACACCCGGTAAAAAACAACATTAAAATGGAAAACACATAAATTTGCGAAAAAATTGCATTTATATGTATATATATTTCTAATTTAAGCCTTAACATATTATAAAGTTTGGAAAATATTGCCATATCTAGAATATTACTCAATTATTGCTTTAAAGATTTTTATGAGAGACTTATATATCGTCAATAATCAACAGTACACTATCAACAGTACTGATGATATAATTGTGAAATATTTATATTCTTGGAAAGTAGGAAATTAATTTTATAAATTTATCTTACGAATGTTTAAAATTCCTTGAAATCCAGTTACAAGATAAAATTTATTTATAATCAGGTATAATAACTAAAAAATTATTAACATTATCAAAAAATCCAATGAAAAGCATTCACTTTTCGGAACATTTTTTATAAACATATTTCTTTCCTAAAACTATTTTAGTCCTAAAGTCATTAGAAGTTTTCTACAAAAATAAAACTTTACACATAATCATTACACCATACTTATGAAATTGTTTCATATGCATGTAAAAGATATTTTTTATTTCCGTGTTGTTTTATATGCTACTATCACGGGGCGACAAAATCTGTCCTATTATTTATAATAAATTTTAAATTATGTCAAAACAACTGAATGCTGTTTTGTGCTTACCGGAAGTGTTTTTATTATTATTATTATTATTATTTATTTATCCATTTGTACTACAGTCGTGTATATGTTTTTTAACTGCTTGCTGATCAACGTTCTTTGCATATTTTTTTAATCATTTATCATCGAATTTTTTAACTATAAACTTTTGTGTAGTGCAATCCCAAAACAAAATTTTCAGTTATGAATTACTGGTAGGAATAATTAAAAATTTTAAGCCCTTTATACATCACATAAACCGGGCAATCGTTCGAAAGGAATTTACACTAATTCTTATAAATTATAAATTAAATTTGAACCATTTGTTTCGACATAGAAAAAAAATCTACTGAGCAAATTTGTAATTAGATTTGTCGATATCTATTAAATATTTTAATTTATAAAAGGCGATATCTAAAAATTCTGCACTATTATGTTGTAGACTAATTATATAACTAATTACTTATTAGGGTTGACTTTGTTGCACATAAAGTTAGCGCCAAAACATTTTATATCACTATTTTCATATAGTAATTTTAGCTTGCATACTTCTGAAACATTTGTAATAGAAATCTACAACGACGTATTTTTTGGATACAGTGGTGTTAACAAAAATTTTGGTAGCATTGTTTGTGCTACAAACCTTCAAATAACGCTTCGTAATACTATTTTAAAAATCTTACAATTTTAATGACACTTTTCTTTGATGATGTAAGTTTGATGCGGATCGCAAGAAATAAAGGTTGAGTATGACTACTTTAAAATTTTTCATACTACATAATCTCATTAAGGGGGCTCAGGGGTTGAAACCTTTTCAAAAAATCGATTTTTTTTTATGATCTAATTTGATTATTCATTGAATTTTTAACTCAATGCAAAAAACCGCATAAAAATATTAGCCTTTTTAACGGAGTTATAAGCATTTATGTATCAATATCTACATAGCCGCATCCATATAATTTCAACTTTAAGTAGCGTTTTCTCAAAACTTGATTTTTGATGACTAACACCAAGATTTAAAAAAAAAAAAAAAATATTTGATAAAATAGCTTTTTTTTTTTTTTTTTTTTTTTTTTTTTGAATGCATATAACATTATTATCTAGATTATGAATTCATATATTTTAGATAGTTTAATATTTTGAGTATTTTTAATGGAAAAAAAGTTGTATTTTTTAGGGTTTTTTTAAATTTTCAACTTTGAGAGATTTTTTCAATAATGTTTTTTTTAAGTGATAGTTATATCCTTAATTCATAATCTACATAATGATGTTATATGCATGCAAAAAAAAAATTAAGCCATTCCATCAAATAATTTTTTTTAAATCTTGGTGTTAATCGTCAAAAATCAAGTTTTTAGAAAACACATCTTAAAGTTGAAATTATATGGATGCGGCTATGTAGATATTGAGACATAAATGCTTATAACTCCGTTAAAAAGGCTAATATTTTTATACGATTTTTTGCATTGAGTTAAGAATTAATTGAATAATCAAACTAGATCATAAAAAAAAAATCGATTTTTTGAAAAGTTTTCAACTCCTGAGCCTTCTTAAGGTTGTTCTCAACTGCTCTGCTCAACGAGCGCAAAACGTTTTGACACACTTATAAATTTATTTTTTAATAGAAAGATATAAAATTTGAAGGCCTGGCTATGGAAGCAATTTTCGAATCGTACTTACTTTTCCCTTTTATGATAATTAAATTATATATCGAGTTATAAACGATTTCGATCACGTGATCATGTGTTTTTCTCCCTTTATAAGACTGGTTTTTCTGCTTTCGTCGGGAAATGCGATTCAAAACATCAAATTTGATGGCTTATTCAGAAAAATCTATCGCGTTTGTTAAAAAAATTGAAAAATGAGTGCGATTAGATAGTTTTTGAACAACAACACCTGCTTGTTTCGTGTATTTCGAACAAAAATAAATTAAAACTTATATCACAAAGCTGCCTTTTTAGCTCACAGGCTATCATAGCCTGAGAGCATATGTGCCCGCCCGTTCTGTATGTACGTGCGTAGCACGATAACTCATGATAAAAATATCCGATCTACTTGAAATTTTGTATATAGTTATATCCTGATAAGGCGCTTCCCTGATTAGTTTTTGAAGTTCATTCGATATCTATAAGAGGGGGAACGGGGGACTCATGCCCCTCCCCTTATTTGATATAAACGGGATTTTCATGCAGAATTAACAATTTTCGTTCAAAATTTAGATATAAGTTCATTCTGATGAGGCGATTCCGTGATTGTTATTAGGTGTTCATTAAATAAGTATAAACAGGGGGAATAGTGGTTCTAATGCCCCCCCCCCTTAATTTATATAAATGGGTTTTTCAAGCAGAATTGTCAGATTTCGTCCAAATCTCTGAATAGTTTTGGAAGTTTAATGGTTAAGTATAAAAGAGGGAGATAACTCCTCTTAAATTATATAAACGTTAAATGGGTTTTTATTAAGAATTATCCGATTTGCTCTGAATTTTGGATATAGATTTTTTATATGATAAAGCATGTCCTTGATAGTTTAGGAGGTTCAATGATTAAGTATAAAAAAGGGGAAAGGGGAGAGCTGTTTCCCCTTCTTAATTTTTTTTTTAACGGAATTAACCGTTGAAAATATAAGGCCGTAATGTACAACTAGTATGCGTAGCCTGTGAGCTCAATGCCATCAGTTTAACTGGGCAACGTTCTTTTTATTTGATTTAGGAAACCCTTAATAGCACCCTTAAACAACAAAAATAAGTTTTATTTTATCGCTTACATTTCAGCTCGAAATTCACCTTCTTAATTTGTCTGTTTTCTGCCTGACATTTACCAATATTCCCCCTTCCTAAGGAGAGGGGATCCCTTACCCTCTCTGCCCAGGGACAAGTGCCCCTCGGGTCTCCCTTTCGTATAATGTAGTGGCACAAATACAAGTGACTGAAAACCAACATTCAATGGAAAGGGGTAGAGAGGGAGAAAGTCATTTACAGAGAACCGTGATAAAATATATGTCGTTTCCCGATTTTCACGCGAGTCTGATTCTCAATGAGTGTTTACAGCTCTTTGTTCTAGCGCTATTCGCGGGAGCAAAGGGTTCAGAAAGATACATTTGATGCAAAATTCCAAAAATGGTGAATTTCCTTCGAAAACTTTTTTTTTTCCAACTTTTTTTTTTATTGTAACTTATTTAGTTTTTCCATATTTTCGGTGTCGTTTAAAGGGGGTCCAAGACACAAAAATCTTATAATTTTCCAAAAAAAAAAAAGTTATTGCATTAAAATTTTCTCTTTTTAGGTGCGTTCGTAATTATGTAAATATAAGCATAGTGTGTTCGTTCTATAGTGTTCGTTCAGTCCGTCTGTCTGTCCGCATATAACAACGCAAAAACTACCCAACCGAATCTTTTGAAATTTAAAATATATAATTATTACAAAATTTTGTCGAGTCATTTCAAATTTGAATCATTTCAAATTTTATGAGAATCGGATGGATTGATCAATTACAGGGACGATCAAAAGTATTCCATTACATTACGGTCAATGGGGAAAAATGTTGCAAATGCATTTTAATTGTTTGAAATTTAAATTACACACTTATTACATCATTTGGTCAAGTCATTTCCATTTTTTTGAAAATAGGATGCATAGATCAAATACAGGGACAATCAAAAGTACTCCGTTTCATTACAGTCAATGGAAAAAAAAAAGTTTCAAATGCATTTTATTAATATTATACTCATTCGAACATAATAATATTGATATGCATCATAAAGTACATATTATTATATAGATTTTGCATAATGTGTTGTGCAAAAAAACTTTTATTATTGATTTAGAAGGCCACACAAGAGTATTCCATTACATAATGAAAATAGAGAGAAATTGTTTGTTGCGCATTTTAATTGTAATTAACTATTTATAATTTTATGAGATTGGTATATGAGAATGATATTTTTAAAACTTCATTATCGTACGAACGCACCTCATTTGCTACGCTTCACGTGCAATTTCCAACTTGTTTATGCTTAAAATGACGTTTAAATTATGTTTTTATCTTAATTAGAAGAGGAAATATTATTTTTTTTTCTTTTGGTTTGTTTTCAAAATTTAGCTTTCAAGGAATGGTTGTCATGAAATGACTTCTTTGTGAAAATGCGTTTTTTTTTTCCATGATGGGTTTTTACAATATTGCTCGGATTTAAATTGTTGTAACTCAAAAACCGTTAAAGATAAATGCTGCAAACTTGGAACATGTCTTTTTTTTATTATTTTACTTTAATTTTGATTCAGCAAATTTGAAAAAAAAATATTTACCTTTGAAAATATGTTTTTTTGTTAATAAAAAGTTAACAAAGTTCAAATTTTTCTTTAAATATTAAAATTTTTAAAAATACTTAATCAAAATTAAAATTCAGATATTTCTGTTTATTTAAATGTTAAAAAAAATTGAAATTCCACAAATAATATTTTGAGCTATAACGATTTTAAACTGCCCATTTTGAAATAACTTTAAAAAAAAAAAAAAAAAAAAAAAAAAAAAAAAACATGAGAAGTTTTATCATGTGATTTTGTTTACAAATTATATGGTTAATCATCACAAAAAAAAAATTCTAAATTTTAACTCAATAAATAAAAATTATTTTAAAATGTGTTCCGGACTTATTTTTTATATCAGACGGAAACATTTATATAAAATGTTTGAATTCTCTTATCTTCAGCTAATGGAGAAAATGGGTCAAAAAAAGAAACATGGCACAAAATTACGATGGTGAATTTGCTTCTAAAGCCTTTTTTTATAGTTAAATTTGCTTTGTATTCTAAAAATTAAAAGTTTCAAACTTCTTTTGTTGATTAGTCATACAACATTTTTTGGTACAAATACTAAAAAAAAAAAAAAATATTCTGTCGCTTTCGTAGTGAAAAGAATTCATAAAACAAACAAGTTGGAAACTGCACGTGAAGCGTTGCAAATGAGGTGCGTTCGTACTATAAGTTTTAAAATATTCAGATCTTGCTGATATAGTAGAGCGTACTTTGGATACAGTATAGTGGTCGAAATCTTTGTGTTCCTGTAAATATGGAGGGAGTAAATTTTATTACACCTCATTAATGTATATCTTATTCATAAAATGTGAAGTAGGTTAATATAATTAAAACACGCCCCAAACAATGTTTCCCCGTATAAAATTATTTAGTGTACATTTGTGTGGCCCTGTAATTTAATAATAAATATTCTCTGCATCCCAGATTGTACAGAATGTAGATTTTAGTACATACATCATAGATTCATGTCAATTATATTATGTTCAAATGAGTGTAACACCATTAAAATGCATCTGAAACATTTTTTCCCATTGATCGTAATGTAACGGAATACTTTTGATTGTCCCTGTAATTGATCTATGCATCCGATATTCATTACATTTGAAATGACTCGACAAAATTATGTAATAATTATATATTTTAAATTTCGAACGATTCAGTTGGATAGTTTTTGCGTTGTTATATGCGGACAGACAGACGGACAGACGGACGGACTGAGCGACAACAATAGGTGGTTTTACATAATTACGTACGCACCTAAAAATGGCACAAAACCAAAGGCATCATAAATTGACTTTAGAAACTTTCTTATTAGAATTTTTTTTTACATTTAAAAAACTAAGCATTACAGGATTTATCTCTTATTTAGTCTTTTATGTCCCATAACATTATCTTTTATAAGATCTTAATGATTTTTTTTTTCTTCTGATGTCGTTGGTGTGACGGAAACAAAAGTGCTTAGAAAGAGAAACATGGCATAAGATTACAAAGATGGTGAATTTTCTTCAAAAACTTTTTTATAGATAAAATCGATTTTAAATTAGGGGTCACAAATCGGTATTTTGTAAAATTCGAAGATTTGTGGAATTTTACATATTGTTTGTAATAGCTGAGATACAGGAAAAATTTAAAATGATCTAAAATCTAAAAGCTTTTTTTTCTATTAGATGATGTAATAGTAATATTTTATTTTAAGTGAGTAATTTAATGTATATTAAAGCAATCATTAAAGTGCAAATTTTTTGAAAAATTATATTATATAAAAAGGAAGAAATAATTTCATCTTAATATTATTACTATTATTATTATTATTTGCATGTGTACGTATATGTATGTATGTATTATTAGCTTCCTTCAATCCGAATAGAAAAAAAAAATGTTCAGAAAAATAGCAGGCTGTTATTTCTTTTCTCACCTGAATTAAAAGAAATGAAATGTTATTTTTTTTCAAAAATGAGGTTTTTCAGCAGCTTATAACTCAAAAGAAAGTAAGTAGTATAGGCGAGTTTGTCAAGGAAAGAAAATAACACGATGCACAAAATTAAATACACACGATTAAAAATGCACAGGTTACAGGCCTTTAATAATATTTTGTTTATCTACTAGTTCTCTGGCAGTTAAAAAAGTATGGAAGATTTTATAAGCCTTTGAAATTTTTTTAAATCACATTTGTCAAGTAATAAAAAAATTTTAAAAATGGAAATTTTTTGCACATTAAATTAAATTTTTAAGTTATAAAGAGTTCCATGTACAAAGTATGAAAAAGAAATTGCTCGGCAACCTATGTTTTTCCGAAATTTTATGGAAATTAATCTCTTAAAATTAATCGGCCTGGATTTTGCCATTGTTTAGTTTTTATGTCATGTACCATTATCTACTGTCCGTTTTTAAAGTTATTTTTTCGCGAGATTTCGTGACAATAAGATTAGAGAGAAAAACATGGTGCACAGCTATAGAAATCGTGAACTGGTTTCGAAAAATTTTCTATTGGTGAAATCGTTTTACACCCTTAAAATTAAACGGCTCAGACTTTAGCTGTTATTTAATTCTTATGTCATGCAACATTATATGTTTAAGCTCTTAAATTTCTCTTTCCTGCCATTGTTCACGGAATAAAATCATAAAGTTGGCGAACTTTCTTTTATTTTTAAAATTGTTTTACATTATTAAAATTAAAATATTTAAACCAGTCCTTTTATTTAGTTTTTATGTTGTTAACTATTACACAGTATCTATTGTAAATTCTTAAAATTATAGCTATCCAGCGCTATTCGCGCGAGAAAAGAAATGTGAAAGAAAATGTGGCTCAAAATTAGAAAAATGATGAATTTGAATACTTATTTTCTTTGTAAAACTGTATCATTTTCTTAAAATTAAAAAATCCATTATTTTTATTGTTTTATAGTTTTTAAATTATATGAAATATTGTTTATTATAAATATTTAATTTTGTTTTACCGGCGCTATTAGTAAAAGAGAAATTGGTTCAAAATCACACATATAATGGGATTCAACATCAAAAATAGTACATAAGTATGAAAAGACGATTGAAAAATATGGAAACCATGTTTCAAAATCATGTTCAACCTAGTTTTGAACATTAATTTTGTCATTCTGTATTAAAACCTTGGTTATTGTATTTTTTAATTTAACAGTTATTGTCTGTATGAATAAAACATAAATAAATAAATAAAAAAGTCAAAATTAATTGCAATCTTTTTATTCCATCTTGGAACTCTAGTCAATTTTCGTCACTTCAAACCTTTATACAGATAACTTAATCATTTCAAATCGAAATCTATTTTTTTGTCAGCACTTCTTCTCTCGTCTAATATATTTTCTAATATCTATTCTGACTTTATTAATTACAAGGTAGAACCCGTCGAATTTCGACGAAAGAAAATGTTAAAAAGGAACTGTTTCATTGGGTTATACCTACAAAATTAGTTATAGTAAAAAATGCATTTTATATTGGTAAGTCTAACTCTTAAACAAACAATATTTAACGTCAAATTAACAAAATACTATTTCTATCAAACTCATTTGTAGAAATTGTTAAACTTTAATCGTACATGTAAGCAGTAAAAAATAATAAAGATCTGTTATTATGATAAAGTTATCAATTTAGGTTCGCATGCTAGTATTCCAAAAGAAAAAAAAAAAAAAAGCAAAATTTATTCAACTTTGATTCAGTCATGGAAATTTTTTCCCGTGGAATCTAAACCCGGCATCATTTTCATCATATCAAAATTTACAAATGCACATTTCATATCTCTATTCATCTTTTCAGAAAAAATAATTTGCATTTTAATTTGATTATTATCATTCAAAACATGAAGTCTTAATGCTATTAGCTGAAACGAATATTAAACTGTTGATATTGTTTTGCGTGTAAATCAAATTTTGTAAATGAAATCAAAATTCACCGGGTTTTATAGCAGAAGATATTTAAATTTCAATTTTTTTCTCTTTTAATGAGAAAATGGCAACATAAAGATACAGTAATCAATTTCTTCCCTTTTTTTCTTTGCTTATATTAGACATAGAGTACTCCTGTTGCCACAATTAGAAAAGTGGTATTAAAAACTACAAAAAAAAATATTTCAAAAACAAATTAAGATACGGCTTTCAAAGAAATTTCATTTAAAAGTACATTTTGTTCCCTACATGACAGTGTAAAAATTAAAAATGTGCGATATTTAAAAGATTTAAAAATTGTAGTAGCAAAAATTGCAATACCGAAATTCCATTTAAAATTTTAAAGTGTTGCCATTCGCAAAATGACGTATGCGTTACTTTGGCTTTTATAATATAGATATCCAGACACTATTATCAGTGCTATTTTATTATCTGCGCTCGTTTAGAAAACAAAAGTTAAAGCTTATAAGGGATTTTTATCTTTACCCTATTAAATTTTTATCTTCTGCATATTAAAATCTTTTTTCATTTAAAAATGCATTTTCAGTTAGGGATAAAACCCATAGAAAGTTTTAACCAGCCAGACATTTTCAAAATATCATCGATAAAAGAGTTATAAAATGTTTCTATTTAATGTAACACCAGATCGTTATTCACAATTAATCTGGTGAATGGTCATTGTTGCCCACCATTTACATTTCGCTTTGGAATTTCATTCTTTGATAATATAAAATAACGGTGTATGTATGGTTATTAAAGAACAAATAGTAGTACTATAAAAATAAAAAAAATGGTAAATAAAGTTACACAGCCACTTAATTTATCTGAATCTGAAGCATTCTCTTTCTCGGTAATTAAAGAGGAGAAAAGGAAGGGAAATGTGGTTTTTTACGTAAACTAGCTAAAATATCTGCTGAAATATCTCGGAATTTAAAAAATATTTGTTTTGAAAAATCAAACTTTAAAATTAAATGTACAGTATAAAACAAACAATTAAAAAAGCAAGTCGAAGTGTTATATACATGAAAACCCAATGTAAAAATTTATAAATTTATATAACAGACGCAAAAGAATACAGCTATAAATGAGCTTATTTTTATTCATCATTGGAACAATAAAAGATAATAGATTTAAAAATGGTGAAAACAAATTCAGCGAATCTCAGAATGTTAAAATATGTCAATATTTGCATAGTTGGGTTTTTATCATATTTCAATGCATTTTTTCAAACTCATATGAATTTATATATTTACTTTGCTGAAGCCCATTACATTTCCAATTTGATGTAATATTCTTTTTTTAGGGTTTCGTTCATCTGACGAAATCCTATTCATCTTACTCTTCTGTCTGAGAGTTTATACACAAAAACTATATGAGTCAGACTTCAAATTTTGTGTACTTACAGCTGAATAGCTCGTGTCACACGACAGATAATAAAATTTTGAAATAAGTCTATTTTTTTTAATAAAATTAATTTTTTCCAATTTTATCCGTTCATTTTTGCGATTTAAATTTTAAAAGAAAAGCCTAATTTCAACGCTTTTCATGTAGACATAATATATTTGACGTAAAGAACCTCACTAGTAAACAGCAGGTTCTTAGTTCAAACACCGGTGCGGGAAGTTGAAATTTTCATATAAAGATGGATTTAATTAAAAGAAATTTCGTATTTTTTGCTGATTTAAGGATTTATATTATTATTATTTAAATAAATTACTTGTATAATATTGTATTATATTTTGTTTTGTTTTTAAAACTATTTTTAACCTTTATACTCATTTTTTAATATGTTTCTCAAATAGCAATAATAATTGATAGGGGAATTCAAAATATTTTTTATCATTAACCAAAAAATGCTGTTTAAAATGTGATTTTGGTGTATATTTAGTTTTATTTCAAAATAAATTAATTTCGACATTTTTTTTAGTTTTGCTATTTGTTGGGAAAACTTCTAACGCATAGAAACGTTACATGTAAAGAGACGTTGTTTAATTAAATACGACTATAAATGGTATATAGATAAATGGTGCGGCAGTCATCGTATCCCTGCCATTTATGTAAGATTTTAATAATTATAAATTAGCAATTTTGATTTATTAATTTAAGGATAAAGTGTTATAAAAATCATATTAAACCAAATCCTCAGTGCGATCTGCAAAAGCAGTTACCCACTTTTCTTTTCGTCAAACTATTTATCTTATTTTAATTTTTTACGTAAAAATTTTCATTAGAAAAGTTATGACGTAATATAAAATTTAAATCGTCAAACTATTTATTTTGTCTTCCAATAAAAAAAAAAGTAATTGTTGTGGTAAGTATAGAAAAGTAATAATGTGGATTTTTAATTGTTGGCAACTGCTAAAACGAAAAATGTTTAAATTTGGTCAGAAATTGCTGTTAAATTGAGGGTTTTTTATTAATCAAAAATGAATTTTGATTCTGGATTGCTTTAGTTTTTTTTGGCTGTATTTTAATACACGTGTACCTAATTCTTTAGAATTCTGGCTTCCAAACTGTGGATTTTAATAGAATTACAGACAGACAGATAAATTTTCCTTTTCATATATTAGATTGTATTAAAAATTCATAAACCGCTTAATATTCCACATTACTATACACGACACATCTACTGCATACTTGTACCTCGTGACACAATGGCTGAGAAACATTGATCTACATTCATACAAAGGTTCCAATGTGTATCAGTAGAAAAACAAGGTTAATTTTGCACCATTGAATGTTCATATAATTGTTTTATGTCTGCACCATGGATTATAAACATATTTCTAAATAAATACAATAAACCTTTTTAAATGGATCTGTTAAGTATTTTTTTTTTTTATTACTTATAAATATCGTCCATATATTGTTATCAATTTTTTTTTTTTTTTTTTTTTTTTTTTTTTTTTTTTTTTTTTTTTTTAACTGTAATACTAAAAAAAAAAAAATCTGACCTAAAATGGCGTAAGATCGGACCTACTCTTCGAAGCATTTTGTATCAAGTTTATCAAACACGTCACATCTCCCTGATGTGTTAACCGAGAGTACAGCCCAGCCATTAAGGGGGAAGGCTTTTTGCATTCCCCTTTATTCCCTCTATTTTTACCCTACACATTATGTGAAAAAAATAGCGCGAAGGCACGTATTCCGGAGTCTTTTTCTTTTATATCCTCCTTTGTATACATTATAAACTCAGTGGTGGTCTATTTGAGGCAATGAAGAAGCTCATCTGCATACTTAAATAGTGACTTCGTTTTTTCTCAAAGCATTGTGTAGGAACTCAAGATCAGTTGTACCCCTGTTGTGTTTTTCCTACTTTTTTTTTTTTTTTTTTTTTTTTTTTTTTTTTTTTTTTTCTCTCAAACTTTGTAAAGTTACTTTCCTGTTTCCAAAGGAACAGTTGCTGATAGGTTTCGGAATTTTGAGCAATTTCGATTTGAACAAATTTAAAAAAATGTAGTCGAAACTTTTCGGATTTGATCAACAGTGTGTTTATTTTAATGCTAGTATAGTTAATATTATTCTTACAATAGTTTAATATGTGAGAAATGTTATGTGTTGTGTAGGAACAAGAACAGTGGTACCTTCTCTGATACCCCCCACCTTTCCTAACCCTTTAAATTTTTTTTTTTTTTTTTTTTTTTTTTTTTTTTTTTTTTTGCTTTTAAAAGAAATTTTGCAAAGTTACTATGATGATTGGGCCGATGCAATCGTAAAAATAGCAAAGTCTTATATTGAACCCTCGATAAAAACAGGTAAAAGTGTTTCCTGTTTAAATATCATTCAACTAAAATGCAGGACAGTCAAATTCCACGGGAGTAAAAAAAATATTCAAGAAAAGACATAAAAATAGCATGGTGGTGGTCACCGTAAAAATTTAGTGCCTTCAAACTATTTGTTCCCTGGAAGGCGATCTGGTACAAAGTGCATTTCTGCTTGAATTAATAAACACCAAGTAAAGCCAAAACGCCAATCATAAAAATAACGATTAAATAGGAAAAGTATAAAATTTAAATGATATCGATAAGAAAGGGAGTCACATTGGCTATCAGTTAAAAATGTGAAATAAAAATGCAAATATATTGTTGCTTACATAAAATTTAACGGATCGCATAATTAATGACAAATATCTATTTCAAAGCAGATGTGAAATGTAATTTATGGGATTTCTAATGATTATAGTGAACGCCGGTTAGCTTAAATTAATGTCTGTTTTTTTTTTTTTTTTTTTTTTTTTTTTTTTTATCAATAAAGAATATTTATACGCGTATAATAATTGCGCTTAAATCAGAAATAATAAGAACTCATTTTGTTAAGGCGAGCTTTAATAGAAGAAATGAAAATAAATTTAGATAACGAATTAATTTTGAATAAAAATATAATTCGAACATATGGCTTCATCATAATTACTATAAAGTAACTTTCCAGTTTCGCTAGGAACTATTAGAAGACTTAATATTGGGAGCAATTTCGATTTGAACAAATAAATTAAAAATTACGAAATAAATTGCGAATTCTCTTCCTAATTTTTCACCAACAGTTGAGATAATTTTATTAGTAATACAAGGTTGACAAATCTTTAGATTTTTTAAGACTACCAATTCATAATATAAATACAGTTAAACCTCGTTAACATGAACACGCTTAACGTGAATTATTTTTAACATGAATTGTTTTCACAGTCCCCTATAAAGACGAATACAAAGATTTGATACTGATAACATGAATTACTGTTAACATGAACGAAATTTTGATTCTCCTTCAGGTTGATGTTAACGGGGTTCAACTGTATTAAGAGCCCTTATTTTGAAATTCAGACAAAAAGGTGGTGTTTTGTAGTTGTATTTTTTAATTGCCTTGATATTTTTTTATGTTGAAGTAAATCATATTTAATGATTAATCTGCAATTTGAAACCCTGAAAATTTTTTCTCTTCCCCATAGAAAATATGAAAGTTCAAGTTTGTGAATGCCATTTTTGTGAAAAATGAAATGTTTGGAGTAATATATCCCTGGCAAGCAACAATATCCCAAAATTCTTTTGGTATAAACTTATAGTATAACACTACCTGTTTATTAAAATTTATTTGTTTCCATGGGGCATTGTTATTTTACATTGTTAGGTTGCCACAAAGTACAGTGAAAATGATGTTTTTGTCCATTTTCCGGATCCATTTTACATCATATATATTATTTGAGGTATTAGTTTAATATAAATGGACAAAAACGTCATTTTGACTGTACTTTCTGGCAACATAACAATGTAAAATAACAATGCCCCATGGAAACAAATAAATTTTAATAAGCAGGTAGTGTTATACTTTAAGTTTATGCCATAAGAATTTTGAAATGTTGTTTACCACTCCAAACATATTGGGATTTCATTTTTTATAAAAATGGCATTCACAGCCTCGAACTGTGATATTTTCTATAGAAAAGAGGAAATTTTTTCAGGGCTTCAAAACTGCACACTATTCATTAAATAAGATCTACTTCAACATATAAAAAAATCAAGCAAATCAAAAAATACAACTATCACACTTTGTCTGATTTTCAACATAAGGGCTCTCAACATTATTTAATCTGTAAAATCTGCGATTATGTTAAATGAATATAAAGAATAGTGGAAGTAAAAAATCGGAAAATTATAATAATATATTCAGCAAAATTGATAAAATAGTTTCATATTGTTCCACAATTTTACCTGGATAATAATTATTTTCCATTATTGAATTTTAAACTAATCTCTACAAAAAAGAACATCCGACCGAAGGCGAAAGGGTCGTTGGTGTGTAAACTATGGGTAAAGATCTCATTTAAGCAGGGATGTAGTGAAGGTTATACAGGGCTATATGCCTTCTGAATTTTTTTGAAGGTGCACCGTATATCCACTGTTTCTCAATAAAGCTATAGTAATACACACTTTAAGTACACCCTTTGTCTTGAGCGTATACCCTCTACTTAAAGCGTTTATCTTTTTTTTTTTTTTTTTTTTTTTTTTTTTGACTAAACTTTTGCATTTAAGATTACGGGAATGTTTTTATGGG
The DNA here is from genome assembly GCA_964019185.1 of Maratus speculifer. Taxonomy (NCBI): domain Eukaryota; kingdom Metazoa; phylum Arthropoda; class Arachnida; order Araneae; family Salticidae; genus Maratus; species Maratus speculifer. The sequence goes on along the minus strand of OZ025292.1, from coordinate 389,466,849 downwards.
TCGCCAAATTCAACGATTATTTATGGGCAAATCGAAAATAGAATCAATTCTCAAAAATCAACTACGTTGACATTCTGGCTGTTGACGATAAAAATGTCTATTGTCAATCAAGGGGTTGCGACAAAATTTTATGCAATATGTGGGATCGGGAATGCAAAAAGTTTGCGTACCTCGGATTGCAACAACTTGGAACCAAGAAATTTGCGCATGTGCTTCAGTAATTGTTCAGCTCTTGAATTTCGTCTGCTTGAGATTAGTGGATCATTTTGCAGTCACTGCGGGTCAGTGCATTTTAATAGGAATGTAGGTTGAAACAGTTGATAGCAAACAAAATCTCAAAATTGGTAATATTTCTTCAAATTCAGGACTTATTGAAAATACTGGTGAGACTTAGGGGGGAAATTGACTTTTAAAACATATATTTGCCACCAAATGAAAGAATTTCGGCAAATTTGAACAAAAATTAACTTTCGTCATTCGCAATCTGAAGGAATTTTCTAGAAATTCCCAATAGAAGTCGGGATACATGACTCAACCAATCCGAGTTCAACTAAAAATGTAGTTTAGAAGGATAATCTTTTATTGTAAATATGTAAAATTTCTAAATAGGTACATATATTTAATACTGACTGTTTTCGAAAATATTACTGTTATAAAATAAAAGGGTTTACAGCAATAACGCAACGAGAAATTACTATTATTATATCGAGTTGAACATAAAGCTAATTTTAGTTGAGCGGTTGATTCGGTCTTCCCCATCGGTTTATTTCATAATGAATAAATTAAATTATATGCTTCTTTGATGGGATTTTCTATCCTTGAGACAAGAACTCCTGCAAATCGGAGGCATTTTTGTCATTTTATCTCTACATAGCAACTGTAAACTCCAATCCTTCGATTTATCTAGGCCGATCAAAATTTTCTGCGATACTATACTATACAGTTGACACGCAATATGCAGTTTACAATCATTTCATATACCAAATTGCTAAATGTATCGACGAAACATAAAAAATCAGAACTGTCTTATCGTGTACTAACTGAAAACATGAGGATGAATTTTAATGATATTTAAAAATAAATTTTTTCTCTGTTTCTATTCACATATTTTAGTCAAATTATGCATACAAAATCTTCTAATAGCCAGATTTTTATATGGAATATCTAAAATTTCTTTAGTTAATTGTATTTAACTCTAACTTTTTTTTTTCTTTTTAATCCGTTTCACCATGTACAATTCACCCTTATGCAGTTTTTTATCCTGCAATTCTAGGTAGTTCTCATGTACATAGGAGAGAAAAAATACATTTGTTTTATAGGATACACCTATATGATAAGAACTTCTATGGTGCATTTTGTTTCATCTACAAATAAATATTCATCTAATTCTGTTTTTAAACGATTACAAATTTAATGGTGTACGGAATTTATATACCACTATCAAAGTAATAGTAATTTTCAACATACTCAATCGAAGATTTCTGTGATTTAAAAAAGCGAAGAATTATACTTAAAAATGTAATATATTCAATACTCTTAAATTACTAAATGTAAAATAATAATAATAATAATAATAATTACAAATAGCAAAAAAACAGAATTAGATGTATAAGTAAGTTGATTATTATTTTCTATTAAACATACACACACATAAAAAAAAAGAAAAAAAACGGACGGTTTTAAGGAAATTGTACTGGCAATCGGGATGCCAGTAGAATTTACTGTTTTTTAACCTAAAAATTCCCGTAAATTTCAGAAAAATTTCCGGGTTTTTTTTCTTAAAAACTGTGTGGAGTTTACAGAACTTTTTCTTTAAAAAACAGTGAATTGTACTGGCGTCCCAATTGCCAGTACAATTTCCGTAAAACCGACCGTTTTTTTACTCTGTATATATACTTCACAGAGCTGAAATGGTTAGTACAAAATTAAATTCTTGAATTACTATTATTATTATTATTATTATTATTATTACCAGTTTTGATACATAGCAATATACTTGCCTTTTTTTTAAAAATTCATTTGCATTCAGTAAAAGGGAAAACTTATTTTCTGTATTTATTCTTTTTTGGCAATTTAACGTTAAAAACACATTAAAATGTTTTTTTTTAAAAAGCACTGGATATTTATTGATTGAAAATGTAAATAATTGGTTAATTAATCACTTACACTTTTCAGATTTAACTGTTTATTTATTTATTACAGTTCTAATCATATTTTTAGTTTATGTTTGGGTATTAAAAAAAAAAAAAAAAAAAAAAAAAGAGCCAGTTGAATTAATAATAAATGAAGCAGACGATATTTTTAGGTTCTTAATCAATATAATTTTTTTTAAAAAGCATTTCCTTTTTTAAAGAAAAAAATAACTTTAAAGGATTATATTTTCTCTTCTTATTAAATAGTTTATTGCAAAATCCATTTTGGAAATGAAGAAACAAGTTTTTGTGTAAAATAAAAATTAAACCTGCAGCAAATAACTCTAAAGCATAGGAATGGGTATTTTAATATTAATGTTGATTCTATGTAATTTTTATGCATATTTAATTTTTCCAACATCAAATTGCCCTAATAAACAAGCACCAAAAAAATTTTGATCCCTTAAAACACACGTTTAACTGTGATATTCAAAAACTACGAAGTACAATTAATGAACTTTATGGCAGCTATTCTTTGAGCGAACAATTTCTTAAATGAATTTGAACGCATTGCATTGCAAATTCAGGGGAAAAAGGGAAATAAAATCGGAAATTTTATTGTTTTTTTCCTTCATCAATTTCTCATCAAGGATGCATGAAAAATGGCTAGACCGCTTGGCCGTTCAGTTCTTGTTAGTATTGCCGCATAAATCAAGCATGTTTTTTTCTTCGTCTTTGCTCAGAAATTTCGTTGCAGTTTTTATGTACATTTTCTGTACACCTAATGTCCTTCTTTCGAAGGCATTAGCTAATTCCCCCGTGTATTAACACGCGCCATCGCAAGCGTGTAATTTTTGTGGATTTTTACTTTGGCTTTAAATTTTGCGATTTTTACCTATTTAATGACTGTAGTCGGGCCCCTGTCCTTCTGAATTAATGATGATCATCCTGAGTTGAGATGAAATACTCCTGCGTTTCACATGCGTTGCCATTCGGCCGCAGCGCTATAATGGAGCCGAACGAGGGAGTGATTGTGCTGTAATTATATTACTCGGCTGATGAATGGGATGACGCCGAAGTCGTGGAGGAGATGCTGTAGAAGAAGAAAACTTTAGTTTACTTCGGTGTATCACTCATTTATTTTATTTTTTCTCTGAATTACAAATAACCGTATCTAAGATATTTGAAAGACAAAATCAATTGGCTGTCCGAATAACATGTAAATATTATATATTTTGACCACTGCCTACTTGAACAGTTTTGAACGTTTGTGAAAGTTTTTTTTTTTTTTTTTTTTGAGGGGGGGGGGGAGGGGGTAGATGAGCTTAAACATGCTATTTTTCATAGTTTTTGTTCATTTCATAATTAGACATGTATTTATTTTACAGGGATTTTTCGTTAGAGATAAAATATCTAAATGGAAAGTTAATTCTCCGTACAATTTATACTAATTTTGAAGTGTTATGGTTTGCCTATAAAATAAAATAATAAAAAATACTGTACAAAAGCTTTTAATTGCTACAAAAAATAAGTAAGTTATTTTTCAGATATGCAGTATTTTGATACTCAGACATTTTAATATTTTTAGCTATTGCTCTTCTGGTAGCTATGGATTATTTATTTGACTTTTCAAAAATATTGTATGCTTAAAGTATAAATGATAATAAACAATAAGAAAAAGGTTACTTTTACAGGTATTTTTTATGCTTTTATTGTAAAAATGTTAACTATTCAGGTTTCTGTTAAAAACTGATGAAAAAATACGAAAAATAAAACCCTGTTGGAAATAGGATTAAATGTCAATTAAATGTGTACTATTAGTTAATTTTGCTGTTAATTTTAGGTAATTACCTATAGAAGTATATAAAATAATATTTCATCAATTATATCTTTGTTTTCAAAAAAAAAAAAAAAAAAACTTTGAGTTTATATACCATATTTTTCCGCGTAGCCACCAAATTTTGTCTCAAAACTAAATTTGAAAAAAAAAAAAAAAAAAAAAAAAAAAGCATGTTTAAATATATTGGGCAGTATGATTCATAAATATCGATACAATAGGCAATTTCCTTAAATATTATCCCAAGACCCATACTTCCAATTGCAAAGTTTCATTAAAAGGAAAGGTGCAAAATATGATGACATAAGTTGCAACTCCATGGGAGGGGGGGGGGGGGGAGGGGCATTTGAAAAAGTACTAAAATTAAATTTTTAAACTGCCCCGTAGGGTAAAATTTCCAATTAAGAAAACTTTCCTCATCCAACCCTGAATTAAACACAAAAAACTGCATCTTCATATCTGCAAAACTCACAGAGTTATGGCCGTTTAAATAATTCATCAAGTATTAAGGGATTAGACACAAATTGAAATGTGCGAAATTCAAGAAACAATATTACTTTAACAATTCTAGGAAATTTAAAAATATATATCTGTTGGGTCAAATTTTAATTTAATTTTTTTTTATTGTGATAGTTAATTATATAATTTACAAACAAAATCACATCCTAAAATTTCTCACAAAATTTATATAAGTTTCAAACGAAATGTTTTTTATTAAGTGGGATAATTTAAAATCGTTATGACTCGAAACATTATTCATCAGATTTCAATTTTTTTTTTAATTTAATTAAAAAGGAAAATATAATTTAAATTTTCTTTCATTTTTTTTTTCAATATTAATTTCAAAAATGATATAAATTATTTTTAAAAAATCATATTTTTAACAGTAAATATTTTTTAAAATTTGCCAAAACAAAATTAATATAAAATAATTTAAAAAAGCATGTTTCAAGTTTGCACTTTTTTCCTTTAACGATGCTTGATTTTTAATTAAAAAAAAATAATAAAAAAAAAAATTAAAAAAAAACATTTAAAGTTTTAAACAAAGATTGGCTCCTAATGAAATGTTTAAATGATTTTTTAAAAACTGCCTTTTCTGTAGCTTACACTTGTGATTCAGTTTAACATTTGCCGTTTCCACCTTTTTTCTATACTATTCAAATGTCTGTCAGTTATTTAAAATACTTTTTCTAGCATACGGATTAACAGCTTTTTCACAATTTTAGCTCTCACAACTTCAAGCCTTTTTATCGTCCCGACGAGACTTTTAAAAAAAGTATGTATTTTGAGGCCAGACCTCGAACGTTACATCTTTTTGAAGAAACGGCCAAGCCTAGCTTTACGCATTTTTTTTCATACGGTACCGGGAGTGGCTTCCTTCTTCCTAAGTCTGTACGAGACGAAATAATTATTCCCATCTCGACACAACCCGTATCAATATCATTGCCTCTGACTGACCTAACCATGAAGAAAATAAGTGAAATTTGGCTCAGTCCAAATATTTTTACGGAAAACGCTTATATTTTTAAATCGCCTTTATTTTACAGCACTTCTTTAATAATAATAATAAAAAAAAAAACAATAGACATGCAAAACGAAAAGTTATATTTAGTATTTTTGTTCGGAGCTCCTCTATATGAATCAATTTTTAACTGTTTAAATTTTCCGTTTCCATCGAATGCTACTGCTTTTTGACCAAACTCCCGATGATACAATTTATGAGGTCGCGCGCTTCTGATTGGCAAAGAACAAGAACATCACGCGAAATCGTCCAATGAGATTAATTCTGCAAAGAGTCCTGTCAGAAAAGCGTAATGAGGTAAAAATATGAGAAGTAAACAAATATCCCCGGACGCGAAAGATTTTGGAAAAAAAAAAAAAAAACATTTGAATTTACACTAAATAATAGAAATTGGTCAAAAATGATGCGGCCATTTAGAAATAAACTAAAAACCTTATATTTAAATAAATTGAGTAAGATAATAATTAACTTAAGGAGAATTTAATAGAATTAATGAGAGATATTACTGAAGAACAGGAACTTAGTGAATATGCCGGTAATTCAGCATAAAAAGAAAATAAAAGGAGATATCACGAAGGACAAATTAATAACATAACACACACACACACACACACACATATATATATATATGTCCGATTTCTGTCTTTTTCTAATCAAATTCGGACCACTATTTTTATCATCTTTACATGTATAGGATCCGTTATCCGGCGTCCTGGTATCCGGAACGCTCCGAAAACCGGAATGCAAATTGGAACCTTTTTTTTTTTTTTTTTTTTTTTTTTTTTTTTTTTTTTTTTTTTTCTCCAGCGATGCCGCGGACGTGCTATTGCGCGTAAATTATGCAAAAGATCGGCGACGGGACGAAGAAAAATAGCTCTTACGCATCCCTTGGGACGCGTAATCTCGTCAAAGAATCGCAAAAAAATTACAAATTTCGTTAAAAATCACGAAATACCGACTATTTTTCGGCAAATTATGTCAAAAGATTTGTGAAAAAATGGGTTATTCTGTCACAAAATCCCCGAAAAAGACAGATTTCCCCCAAAGATCGCGAAAAAATAACGAATATGGCCCAAAAAATCGCGATAAAACGGTTAATTTTGACAAAAGATTCGCGGAAAACGACAAATTTCGTCAAAAAATCGCGATTAAAGGCAAATTTCTTCAAAAGATCACTAAAAAAACAGCAAATAAGTGAAAAAAAAATCCCGAACGGCAGATTTCGTCCAAAAATAATGGAAAAACGGCAAAATTCGTTAAAAATTCAGCTAATTTTCAGCGATATTCACGATATTAGATTGATTAGTTTTAGAGTGATTAATTAGTTTAAGGGTGATTAATTTTTTTCTTTTTTTTTCTTTTTTTTTTTTTTCAGCGATGCCGCGGACGCGCTATAGCGCGTAAATTACACAAGAGATCGGCGATGGGACGTGAAAAAATAGCTCTTACGCGTCCCAAGGGATGCGTAATCTCGTCAAAGAATCGCGAAAAAATGACAAATTTCATTATAAATCACAAAATACCGACTATTTTTCGGCAAATTATGTCAAAAGATTTGCGAAAAAATGGGTAATTCCGTCGCAAAATCCCCCCAAAAGATCGCGAAAAAATAACAAATATGGCCCAAAAAATCGAGATAAAACGGCAAATTTTGACAAAAGATTCGCGAAAAGCGGCAAATTTCAACAAAAGATTACGAAAAACGGCAACTTTCGTCAAAAAATCGCGACAAAAGGGAAATTTCTTCAAAAAACAAGATCACGAAAAAAAAAGCCCATCCTGAGGCAGAATTCTTAGAAATGGATAACGTGTTTGCCTCCAAATTGTACATAACAAATCTTTAAAAACTCGCTATAAAAATGACTTCTTAAAAAAATGCTCACAGAGTGCAACAAAGGAATTAGGATAAAAAATTTCCAGAGAAGCTTCACAATCAAAGATGCTTTTGTGGAGTGCTGGTAAAGCATGGCAGGCTGTGGATAAGGATACACTTATCCGTGGATGGTACAATCTGTGGCCACCTGCATTATTTTTCGATGACGAAAATGAGCCATTCAAGGCTTCAAGATTTCGAAAGAGAAGCAAATTATTGCTGATCTGTTGGCATATGCCAAAGGCTTTAATTGTCCAGAAGCTAAATTGCTTAATCAAGAAGCAGTGCAAGATTGTTTAGAAGCCGAAGAAAACAATCCTGCCACTAACCACATGACTGACAGTGAGATTTGTGAAATGATGACAAACAATATATCTGATGAAAGTGATGATGAGAAGGACAACCAGCAGAATGAATCAGTTGAAAAGTATCAAATGAAAAATTAGTATTTTATACCAAACAATTAATTTCAGGCATGCAACAGAGGAGCTATTTCCATGAGCAGCAAATCATGTCTTAGTACAAAATACAAGAACAATTAGTGCAAGGGACACACTGTAAGCAAAAGACTATCATAGAAATGTTTGCTAAATCCCAATCAAAAGATTGTTTCAGAATCTCAAAATTAAATTTCATATGTATATTTTTCCTTTATTATAATTATTTTTTTATTTTGTGTAAATTAATCTATAAATTAAGGTATTTACATGTATTATTATTCATATTTACCTATTTATGAAATTATTTCGTGCATTTTTTATACTTACGGTAAAGTGTTCTGAATTACGGAAAAACCCCTTATCCAGAATGCTCTGGGTCCCAAGCATTCTGGATAACGGATCCTATACTGTATACATATATAAGTAATGAATTTTTGACAGACCTGATATCTAGTAAAATTAAAATATCGGTTTAGGCGAAAACCTTTCTTACAATTAGAAGTGCCGAAGGCAAATTTCGAATTCCGGAAACCCTATTAAATAACAGAAGATAGGGCTGTATTTGCCATGCGTATTTTCTCTGAGTCGCAAACAAAAAAGGACAGAGCGTGTCCCCCGGAGGAATCAATACAGGGGTTGTCATTGTGTTCGTCCACGAGGGCAATCAGTCCCTTATTGAAGGGCACAACCCGAAATGGATTACGAGCCCTGTTTGGGATGGAGGATAATTCGATATCCTCCTCCGAGATGAGGTGTTAAACATGAAACAAGTCGCCTCCATATATTCCCGATGACTTTCTTTTTCGCTTTCATTTAGACCAGCTTCCGGAAGGTATCCGGATGTGTGCCACAGGCTTGGAAAATGCTTACTTTTGTGAAAGAATAGTAACAAAACTCAACATGTTTTATATTTATCAATTCAATATATATACATAATGTAACAATTCTGTTGAATGTTTATTCAAATGGATAAAAATTTCTGTATTATTATTTTCCTGTTAAAATCTTCATGTACATAAATAAATAAAGCTGACAAATATCATATTAATAATTAAGAGCCCTTATTTTGAAAATCAGACAAAGTGTGATAGTTGTATTTTTTGATTTGCTTGATTTTTTATATGTTGAAGTAGATCATATTTGATGAATAATCTGTAATTTTGAAGCCCTGAAAAAATTTCCTCTTTTCTATAGAAAATTTCAAAGTTCGAGGTTGTGAATGCCTTTTTCGTGAAAAGTGAAATGCTGGGTACATTTAGAGCACTATATCTCTCGCAAGCAACAACATCCCGAAATTATTTTGGCATAAACCTCCTCCGAGTTACCCACGATTTTGAAAAGTGTTTTTTTATCTTTAGTAAAGTCAGACACTAATATAATTTCAAGATTTAAAGAAATATTTATAAAAACAAAGTTTATTTCTGGGTGCTAATTTTCAAAAACGTTTTCTAGCACTTTTATGTAGTATATTGGTGAGTTTCTTCAAAATAAAACATATGATTTTCGTAATCCTATGAAATATAGTATATTGATGAGTTTTCTCAAAATAGAAAATAGGTTTTTCGTAATGCTGTGAATTCTCAAAGAAACATCTTAATGTTGAAGAAATATGTTTAAACACAAACATGATAAATAAATAGATTTAACATTTAAATTAAAATCAATTTTATTTTGTTATTCTTACATAATTTAAATTCAACGGCGCAGCTGAGAATAATAGAATTAATAGCAGCTTAATTTAGATTTAATAGCAACCTATAAACCAATATTCTGGTTTGAGGAAACTTATTGATACGTTATAAAAATGTAGTTAGAAATGAATCCAAAAATCAGTGGCAGATTTAATATATATATATACATAAAACCAATAACTGTATTACAAAATATCAACCATTTGAATTTAATAAAAAATTACCACATTGAACATAGGGAAATAATCAAATAGATTTGGTTCTACAAATGGAATTTGTAGAACCAAAGCAGAATTGTCAAGCCCCAAATACTTTGGAACTACAAATGAAGTGTGTGGTTTCATCTCCTTATTAGTCACGAAAAAGCAAAATATTGCGAATTTGGGGCTACCAACAGACATAAAACCAAAATTAAATGAAGAAATAACATCAAAAACAAGGCACATCAAAATTACTAAATTGGATAGAAAAATGAAAAGGGGAGAAATATATATATAGAGAGAGATAGATAGATATACGTATATATTTTTTTCTTAAAATATATTGCTTTTTGAGGTTTCTAAAAATAAAGGACACTTTTCTAAATCATGGGTATCTCCGATATAGTTATCATGTATTTTTGTTAGTGCTATGTTATATTTTCGCGGATTAAAAGATATTTCACTTTATTTTACTGTGTATGGCACCAACTTTTTAAAATATAAATCAAAAATGAGCATAATGCTGATTGTTTCAAGTAAACTAGTATATAAAAGACTATTTCATTTGTTGCATACATTGTTTTGATGCAATTTCTTTTTAATTTTTACAGTTTTATGAAAAAAGGATGCAATATTTGATACTTTCCAAATATACCCTACTGACGAAAGCGATGATAGTTTATTATTTTTTAATACTTAAACAATTTAATCTAATAAGAATGTAAGAAATTGCAATCTAAAAATTATAATTAAAATTTGCATAGATATCTCTAATCAAATTATCACTTTGACGTTTTATCATTTCTAGACGTTAATTCGTAAAAATAGCCATAAAATTTCAGGAAATTCTTAAATAAACCGATAGTAAATTATGCAGACAACTCTATATAAACTTTAGGCAATCGGTTTCGTACAAATTAAACTATATATATATTTTTTTTAAGATAGAAGATTCTTTACAACTGTTTCATCTTGTGTTTATGAAAACATGTTTAAAAATTTATGCATATCTATTATTATGAAATATTTTATGAAAATCTTACGTTATATTAATGAAAATTTATTAAAATTGTCACTTCAAGTTCTTAAAGTTCTCAAGATTAGTACACTATACCTTTTTTAATCTATTATTATTTGTTCTTTTCTTTCTTGGTATTTTTTAAATAGCACATTTTGGTTACTTAAATGCATGTTTTCCATTGAGAGTTTAACAAAGACAATCATAGCTACATTTTCAATGATCATGTGAAGAAAGCAAAGACTGTTTTGGATAAACAATTGTACAGTCCTTTCGATAAAACCACAATAACAAAAAGTTAAATTTACCCAAAATAAGATGCGTAAAAATAGTGAAAGAGCGTAAGTTCCACCAATCAAGCTGGAAATTCTACTGTTCATTAAATCTTATGGCTTGAAATTCATTCTTATCGTCCAAATTTCTCAAACAAAAAAAATATATATATACTACTTTTTTCTGCATACTCTTAGCATTTTAATTTTGTACTTGGCAGAACATTTCTAAAATTATACAGTATTTAATTTTATATTTCAAATATTGAAATTTTAGTGAAACTATTGAGTTATAAATTAACTGTTAACACAGGAAATAGAGTTAAATATACACTTTATAAGTATACTTAAAAGTAAAAATCAAAGAAAGGTACTTTAAAAAGTGTAAAAAATGGTTTATTAATTTTCTGGCAATAAATTTGAAAATATGAATAAATCCCAAACTTATAATATTAATAACAAATAGAGAATTTTCAGATATGAGTGATGCAAAGCCTTAAGATTCTTTACCAGATTATAAATCTCCCTCTCTACTGTTAAACTTATGGAATTAGAATGCATCTGTAATTTTCAAATTCCTCATCAAAAAACTTAAATGCTAAATTGGAATTATTTTCATATTCTTCTTAACCCTTAAAGAGTCTAACCGTGCTTTTCCATCATAATAGCTTTTGGAATTAAAGGGCGTTTTAAGACAAAACGTTATTAAAGCTAATTTTTGGAAATGAATAAGATAAATAGATATGTAAGGTTATAAAATAAAAATCTCATATCAACCCATATATACTTTCCATAGCTACTGTTTTGTGAATCGTTAAACATGAATGGAAAATGATGTCTTTTTCTTTTTTATTTTGTAAAGTATTAAAAAAATAGATTGTTAATTTAATTTTAAGTAATAAAATCTTATTCAAATTCGTCATTTTTCACTTAAATTTTAACACATAAATTACATAATTATAATACATTTAATTATATACATTTAATTACATACATTTATTTATAATTACTAAGTACATTTTAGAAGTTTTTTCTGAAATAAAAATGAAAGAGACTACTTTTAAGAAGAGTATGCAGAAAGAATATGAAATTCAGAATATGAAATTTTTAAAATACAAAAGTCCATATGTTTAACATTAGAAACATTTTAACATTCGATTTGAAATCTGACTGTTGGAAAACCTAAACTACAGACATCTACACTAAGCAGAATTTTGAATCCGAAAATCAAGATCCTTCTCTGGTAAAGTCTCTTTCCACCAGTCACCACCTTAATCCTATTTTCCACATGTGAGGGGTAAGTAACTCAGAAGGTGCATTTCAGCGCCCACCACATGACGTCACCATCCCTCTCCCGCATCCCCGAGGGATTGCGATGCCTCCCTCGTCTTGTATTTTGGTTTCCCATTGGGAAGGGGGTCAACGTAGCTGAAAGAGGACATCGTTACGTTCAGGTTTTGATGCGGTCTTGATTTGGGGGATTGTGTGATTTGTTGTAAACCTGGTATGGTATTCACAGCTTCAGTATGAGATGTTTCATTTAAAATTTGCTTCATTGCTTTGTCCCAACCTTTATATATGTATATCAGGCCGATTTTACAACGTTGTAACATTTATAATTTGAATTTTAAGAAAATTCAATAAATTTATCATGTTGCGTATTATTTTAAATTATAAGGAAAATGAATTCTAATCTCATAAAATAAAATTAAATTTAAAAAAAAAATCAAGGACATCATGAAATCATGCATTCCGTGTGGATCATATCAGATCGTGCCATCATATTACCTTAAATGATATAGAAGTTTTAAATTATGTGTATGTAAGAATGCACTCTATTAAAGAGCATTATTACATACACATGTCAGATCATTGCATCATGTTACATTAAATGATATAGAAGTTTTAAATTATGTGTATGTAAGAATGCACTCTATTAAAGGGCACTGAAGGCTTATAAGTTAATTGGTGTTATTGTCCTGGACAGAGATAAATGTAAAAAGAACTCTCAAATATACTTTTATGGATTCAGAGAGATTATTGTTTTGTAAAAATTCCTAATGACGATGATGATGGTGATGAAGGAAAACGTACTTGTTTTTAAGTGCTAAAATCAGCTCATTTAATGCCAAATACTTTGAAATAAAAAATACCTTTCGTTTCCATACAAAATCCCAATTGAGATGCATGATTTTTTTTTTTCGGAAATATCCATTTTTATTATGCAATGGATTTTTATTTAAAAATTTAATGTAGTTTAAAAATTATCGAAAATGAATTAATGCTTAAAAACCGAGCATTTTATGTACTTTTGTCAAGTCTAATCGAATTCATTGAAATGAGAGTAATAAAAAGGAAATTTTAGGGGTGGAAATTGTGATTAAAATGATTTCGTTCTCGAAAGTAACAAAATTCAATTGCAAAATGACAAATTGATTATGGAGAACTTTATATATATACTGATACTATGTTTAATATAGTTAAAAAAATATTGAAAATAAAGAAACGTTTAAAAATCGTGCATTTTATATACTGTGAGGAGGTCTAGTCGAATTCATTGAAATGAGAGTAATTAAAATGAACTTTTGGAGGTGGGAAAGTGAAATTAAAATGGTTTCATTATCGAAAGCAGCAAAATTCATTTCAACAAAATTCATCCATTAGAAAATAGTGTATTTATTTATAATAAAATGATAAAATGATTATAGAGAATTTTATTCATATATATATATATATATATGGACTTTCCGTAGTTGAAAATAATATGACTCGATATTTTGTAGTGGATCGGATACGTTTATTCACATTTCACCAAGGCATACAAAGTATTAGGAGATCGATCGCTATTTTGAACTTACCGGAGATCATTTAATTATTTAAAACCTCACAATGAGTCCCAAAGGAAGCTGAATACATCAAAATTTCTCTTTAACTGTGATATATGCTTTTAATATTAAACTTTAAATCTTTTCCTGCAGAAGGTATTGGTCGAAGTGGCTTTTAATTGGTAACGAATCTGTTGACTAATGTCTGAACCATTCCGTGCAGTAATTCCCGAACAAGTATTCTGAACAGCCTGATCAGAAGAAATTGAGATTAGCATTTATTAATAACGTTTTATTTTAATTTATATATAATAATTTAATAGTTTATGTATAATAATTTATAATATTTTTTCTCCATTTGTATATGATAATTTCCTTGAAGTATTTATTATAGTTATATGTAAATAGCATATATATATATGTGTATTATCATATATTATACGTGTAATACATATATATATATATATTTTTTTTTTTTTTTGTCATTTATCTTAATTAACTATTTCCAAAATTCTTATAATATCTAACTTTTCCCTTGTCCTTTAATAATATCTCGACAACTTTAATCTATGCATTCTTTATTTTCTTATTTAAAAAAAAAATCTGTTAAAGCAACATTTTCCTAAAACTCCATTAATTTATTTTTTCTTTTCATTTGTTTCTAATATCTTTTATTTACATTTTAAAATATCATTCGAAATCCCATGATTCATAGCGAAGCGACGCGTCAAAGCCTGATTACGTAAGATATTCATCCGATCGACTTTGAGATCTTATTTCCTTTTTATCCTGTTTTAAATTTCGTATTGATTAAAGACTCAACTTCTGATATGTTTATTGACAACACTGAACGTATATATCAAATCCTGTATTTATATGCGCTCTTTGTATGAAATGATTTGCACTTGGAAAACAAAACTCAATTTTTTTTTTTTTTTTTTTTTTTTTTTTTTTTTTTTTTTTTTTTTTTTTTGTGTGTGTGTGTGTGTGTGTGTTTTAAATAGAGCCATGTCATCTGATAGAGAAAAAAAATCTTTAAATAGATGCAGTTCTAATCTTTTAATATCATCTTTCTGCTTTCTATGGCGGCAGATTGTGCCGGTACAAAATTTAAACCGAAGTATTGTGGAATTGTTTCCTTATGACGTGAATCCCGAATAAATTTGTTTATAAGTGTTTTGTCTCTGTTTGATCTAATGAGAAAATTTCCTACGAATTCGTTATTTGCCTTCCACCGTTTGCCATAATTGACTGCGAATTAAAGATTCTACGATTGAGTTGTTATCTGAAAATGGGCCATCAAGCACATATTGCTTTGATATGGAGAAGTATTTATATTATCTATATCATATTACCTCATTACCTATACAGAATTAAATATTCATGCTTAGATAAAAATATTAAATTTATTAGTAATCATGCAAAAAATATGTTAACCCTAAATACATGGTACACACTATAATTCATCCATTGAAATAATTTGGTTTTTATACACAATAAAATATAAAGATTTGAAGAGGTTGGGTTCGAGGTTTATGGGGTTTATATATACAGGGTGTCCGAAAAGTCTGGAAATGGTCGAATAACTCGAAAAATACACATGAGATTGAAAAACGTAAATATACGTGTTAAATCTTTTTAAATAAGCTACTCAGTGATACCAAATTTGACCTTCGTAACCGACCCCCTGGGAGTCAGAGGGGGTCCAACTTTGAAATCTTAAATTATAACCCCCATTTTTTATTGCAGATTCGGATTCTACGGACAAAAATACGTAACTTTTGTATTTGATGTTTATTTCGAGTCCTCGTTTATCACGGTGTAATTGAGCATATTAAATCGATACATATCTCGTCTTTTCCAACGGGATTTTCCCTAATCGAAACTAAGTGGGGAGAATTTATGACATCAAATTCTTCGTCTTTTGCAATAATAGCGTTTCCTGAAAATCACCCGTGCCGATTATTTCGGTAGTGTTAACGACGAGTTAAAAATTTGATCCATTTGCTGTAGCGTCACTCCACAGCTTTTATAGAATATCTCTTTCATGACCAATGAGAATGTTCCATAACACAGTAAAGTACACTGTGAAAAATTGACCCTTTTGCTGCATCGTCACTCCACCGCTTTTATAGAAAACGATTACTTTACTGTGTTATGGTGCATTCTCATTGGTCACAAAAGAGATATTCTATAATAGCTGTGGAGTGACGCTGCAGCAAATGGGTCAAATTTTTAACAGTGTAGCACTATTGAAATAATCACCACGGGTGATTTTCAGAAAACGCTATTCCTACAAAAGACGAGGAATTTGACGTCAAAAATTCTGCCCAATCAGTTTCGATTAGGGAAAGTCCCGTTGGAAAAGCGGGAATATGTATCGATTTAATATGCTCGATTACACCGTGATAAACGAAGATTTGAAATAAACATCAAATACAAAAGTTACGTATTTTTGGCCGTAGAATCCGAATCTGCAATAAAAAATGGGGGCTATAATTTAAGATTTCAAAGTTGGACCCCCTCTGACCCCCAGGGGATCGGTTTCGAAGGTCAAATTTGGTATCACAGAGTAGCTTATTTAAAAATATTTAGCACGTATATTTACGTTTTTCAATCTCATATGTATTTCTCGAGTTATTCGGCCGTTTCCAGACTTTTCGGACACCCTGTATATTACACATAACCATTATAAATTATATGTATAACCATATATAAATACATAAATAATAATAGAAATTATCATCTATATCTATAATAATAAAAGAACAAAACGCTTTGTCTGTCTGTGTGTGTGTCTGTGTGTGTGTCTGTGCGTCTGTGTGTCTGCGATGGCTAGCAAAATCTAAAGCACGTACGAAGCTCAAAATTTTTTTGAGAGTAGCCCAATGTCTCTCTTGATGCACCTGAAGCTCAGAATTTCAAAATAATTAATTAAGTTCCAAAGCTCACTCTCATAAAAAATCGCCTTTTATCGCTTTTTTTCCCTTTCATTTTCTTATGGTTGATTGGTTGCATAAATTTTCTCAGAAATAATTAAAAAAGCTGGGACAAACCTTTAAAATTCATAGACTGGCAAACTGTCAGTTTAAATGAGCATTTTTTTGTAATCACAGCTGCTGTACACCATGGAGAAAAAGATAGGTGGAGGCGAAGTAAACCGAAAAAAAAGGTTTGCAATATTAAACCATTTATCGCTGAAATTTTAATGTCTCAAACAAAAGCACGAGGAAGGAATTTTGTATTAATAAAACGAATTGAAAGAAATGAATTACAGCTGAAGCATATTTTACGAAGAAATAGTAATTTTTTAAAATGTTTTTTTCTATTATATTATTTAAGTTAAAGTTAGGTTAAAGTTAAATTGCATTTATGTTATGGTTAGAATAAGGATATGTTACAATAAAGTGAAGGCTAGGTTACATTTATGTTATATTTAATTTACGTTAGGGTACTGTTAAGTCGCTGTTGGGTTACAGACAGGTTCTGGTTACGGTACAAAAGTTTAAGGTTAGGAATTTATACACAGAGTGAACATTACGCAAGATTTGATTAAAAATAACACTTACTTTTGTCAAATAGCTCTGAAATTATAATACTATATACCAATCTTTTAGCTACCATCGAGTATCGATTTCATTCATGGTATAGTCGGATTTAAGTGTGATATAATTAGTTTGAAATTCAAAATATTTCACTTGGGATTTGTATGTGAAAATAATAGTTAGTTTCGTGACTTAACAGTGATTTTTACGGGTAAATATCAACTTTTTAACACGAAAATCACGCAATCGTTTGATACATATTCCCTCCCGCGTTTCTCATTGCTCATTTTGAGTATTTTTAGAGCTTAATATTAGTTGTTGTTTTTAAAACCGATTTTTCACACAGTCAGTGGCTAACTATTTCAGACAATGCATTTCTGCATGTAACGAGTTAATGATAAAATCATACAAATTTCAAGTTCGTTTAATATTGTTAATACGGACCCGGGCAACGCCGGGCGGGTCAGCTAGTTAAATATAAATTATAAATTAAGTTTTAAGACAAGATTCAAGCATTATAAATTTTAAATTTGGAAAAGAGATTAATATAAATAGGAATTTGAACATATAAAAAACATGAAAAATATAAATATTTTACATGTACTGACAAAATTTGAAATTAAAATCTTTTAAAAAAAATAAAAATGAGCTGAAAAAAAACGATATTTTATTTTTCGTATTATTATTTTTATTATTATTATGTAAAATAAAGACGATTTAAAAATATATGCGTTTATCGTAAAACTCTTTGGACTGACTCAAATTTTGCTTATTTTATGCACGGATTAGATCAGACAGAGACAATGATTTTAATTCTAGTTGTGTTGAGACCTGGACTGTTTTGTTTTGAAGATTTTGTCCCCTGTAGACCTAAAAAGATGAAAGTCAGCTCCGGTACGATTTAAAAATATACGTTAGGCCCGACCTTGCCGGGTCTACAGAAAAAAAGTAACGTTCGGATCCTGGCCCAGCGTGGGTCCAGAATACAAACTTATTTTTAACAACCTTGTCGGGACGATAAAAAATCTGTAGTTGTGAGAGATAAAATTATGAAAAAGTTCTTAATCCGCATGTTAGGAAAAGCATTGTTTTAAATAACTGATGAATTTTTAAACAATACAGAAAGGAGGTGGAAATGGCAGAAGTTAAACTGAATTGAAAGTTTAAGCTACAGAAAGGAGTTACTTTTCATTGAATTTTTGTAAAAATAATTTAAATAGTTTATTAGGAGTCAAATTCTGTTTAAAACTTTAAGTAATTTTTTTAGCATGATGGATTATTTTGTTCCCACCATTTTTCGTGTTTAAATTATTAAAAGACAAAAATCGTTAAAGAAAGAAATTGACAATTTGAAACTTTTTTTATTATTATTATTTTAGATTAATTTTGTTTCGACAAATTTGAAAAAATATTTACTTTTGAAAACATGATTTTTTTAAAAATATGTTGCATAATTTTTAAATAAATATTTTTATCATTTTTAAAATTAATATAGAAAAACAATATGAAACAAAACTAATATTATATTTTCCTCTTTTATTAAATAAAAAAGTTTGAAATCCGATAGATAATGTTTCAAAGTATAACGAGTTTAAAAAATACCATTGAAAACAATGCAAATCATTTGAAATTTTCATACACTTAAGGAGAATTTTTAAAATGGGATTTTGTTTGGAAATTATATGGCTAACCATTAGAAAGAAAAAAAAATCTAACTTAATCTACATTAAAACCCTGATTATCCAAAAAGCATGGGACCAAAGCATTTTCGGTTAACCGGGGTTCCATAGGGATTTTCGAATAACCGGAAGGAATATGGTGAAAACTTGTTTCATGAAAAGCAATGATCGTAATTTAGATTTTACAACATCGTTGTAACAAAATTATTCTGGCATCGTAATCAAAGCAAATTGAATAACAAACCAAAATTACAAATCACCCCCAACAGCAAGGTGATGCATTATTGGTTAAAATCGAAGATCAGCGCCGATAATGAGGTAGCAGCAAACCGCTTTTTAAATATGCAGAAGTTAGGATTTTCTACGCCGATTAGAGAGTTGTGCGCGCAACACAGATCTACGGAAATCAAATAGAAACGGTAAATTTTATATTGAATGTAATAATACATTAAAAAAAAAAAAAAAAAAAAAAAAAAAAAAAAAATACACATTGCAAATTAAAATAAAATAATACCAATCCTGAAGGGTATAAAAACAAATAAGTTGACTCTGTTTAAATATTTTATAAAGAACACGCTTTTTTAACACTATTTCTACTAATGTCCAATAACAACTTTCAAAGATTTGATTTTAACTTATTTTGCTTCTAATTTTTAAAGCTAAAAGGTATTAAATCAACGCTTCATTGTATTAGAAATGATACGAAATTGTTTTGATCTAAAACCTACAAATAAAACAGTAATCATAAATCAAAATATGTTGAAAATGTAATTTGACAACAAAATTTTTGCGTTTAAAAAAAACTTAAATCAATTTGAAGGTCTTTCGGTTAAGCCAATTTTCGGATTACCGGGATTCGGATAGTCGGGATTCTATTTATATAATTTTTATTTGTTTTCTAGAGCTGTTAAAATAACATTTTTCATGAATTATACGCATTTCAATTCGTGTCTAATCCCTTAAGACCTGATGAATTATTTAAACGGCTATAACTTTGAGAGTTTTGCATAAATGAAGATGCAAATTTTTGTGTATAACTGAGAACTGGATAAGGAAAGTTTCCCTAATTGTGATTTTTACCCTATGGTGCCGTATAAAATTAAATTTTCGTATTTTTTCAAATGGACCCTCCCCCCCCCCCCCCCCCCGCATGGAGTTGCAACTTATGTCATCATATTTTGCACTATTTTAATTAAACTTTGCAATTGGAAGTATGGGTCCAGGTAGAGATTTGCTCTGGCCGGGCCCGTCTACGGGCCGGGTTCGGGCCGGGTTCGGGCCGATTTCCATTAACGGCATTCGGACCGTGCCGAGCTCGGGCCTTTTTCCTGATGACTCGGGTCGGGCCAAGCCAAGTCACTAATTTTTAGGGCCTATTAGTGACTAGGTAATTTACTAATATTTTCACTCACTAATATTCTCACTAATATTTTCTAATATTATTGTCACTAATATTTTCGAGCCGGGCTCGGGCCTTAATTTTTTGTCCTGGAGTATCGGGCCGGGCTTAACGTATTTTTTCTGTACGAAGCTGAGACTGATTTGATTTTTCCTTGTCTTCTCGGACCAAAATAATCAGTTCCTCTTGAATTATCCCGTATGAAAATCCTTTTCTCGACGTGGGCTAGTCTGTTCATAAATAGGTAAAATTTGGCTTGGTCCAAAAATTTTTGCAAAAGAGGCATATACTTTTAAGTTGTTATTGTTCTACAATTAAAAATTAGAATTTATTCTTTTTAAAGAATCATAGATTACTAGGCTTATTAAAATAGAGTTAAACACTTGGAAAAAAAAAAAAAAAAAAAAAAAAAAAAAAAAAAAAAAACGATTATGGTGGAATTTTCTTTTAAACTGAAAACTGCAAATTTCTTTTAAACTGTTCATCCATGCCAAATGAATACGCAAGAAAAAATATGTTAAATATTTAAATCTGCTAAGAAGGGAACGTATTTTTTTCTTTCCAATGCGACTCCGTCTTTGAAGATTTTACTTTCATCATATACCATTTTGTAGATTTTTATGTCTCCATTACATGGAATATGGATTAATAATACTAATGATAACTGAAACATTTACATGCAACAAACAAAGGTTCATTAAAAACATAAATATCGCAGACTACGGCACTTCTGCATAAATGGAGATTATAAACATGAAACAAAAAAAAGTAATAATAAAAGACTAAGATAAGTTTTTTGGTCTGAACTCTTCCGTAAGAGTAAAGATCACTCGGGCCGGGCCAATATTTTTTTTGTTCGGGCCATTTTTTTTTTTTTTTTTTTTTTTTTTTTTTTTTTTTTTTTTTACTATGGATTGGGCCAGGCTCGGGCTGGAAATTTCGACCCGTGCAGACCTCTGGGTCCAGGGGTAATATTTAACGAAAAAGCATATTGTTTCGATATTTATGAATCACCTTGTATATGATAATGGTACTCAGTGTGTCAAATAATATGTTAATACTGCTTGAAATCCAAATTCCTTTATATTTAGATATTTGCTATTTTTATTCGAAAGCTGCACTTTTAAATCTTTTATGCAGCTATTGAAGCATTTAAGTTATATTTTGAAAAGGAATTCCCCATGCTTTTTTCCATTTTTGTTCCTCAAAAACTCACCGAGTTACGATACTTTCGATCGTAACAAATTAGCATTTTTGTAGTTCCACTCTGCCAGTTAAATATTTATAAATATATGCAGTAAAGCCTTTATAACGGACACTCCGGGATATCTGGCACCTCTATTGGAGGAACAATTTTTCGAATATTTGTACGCATATACCTCTGAATGTCGTACACCTCCAAATGCTGGAGCAAAATTCGAAGATACTGAATAAAAGATTTCGTTAATATCTATAATGCAATTTATATTGGAATGACCACTTTGGAATTTTACAAAGAAAATAGATACATTATTATAAATACAGTATATATATTTCTTTTTAACTAAAGAGACTTCATTTTTCAAAAATTTAATTAGATTATTTTTAAAAAAGAAAATTACTTTCTATGACAAAATATGTATATGTGTGTGCTTGCCTTCTTTATCATCGACAACAACCTTTTTTAATTTATGCTAGTGTTTGTCAATTAACTCCATTACTTTAATTAATCAATCAGTTCAATTAATCATTTTCTGATTTCGTTGTTCCAGCTTACCTGAGGTCGTATTTTTACTCAAATGAAAAATATGGCTACATATTCGTATTTTTCATTATTTTTATTGAAAATATCCTAGTTTATATATATATATATATATATATATATATATATATATATATATATATATATATATATATATATATATAATTGATAAATAAAATTACGCAGAAAATATACTTCTAGGTTAATATTTATATTTAATTTCAAGCATTTAATGCATTAAAAATAATCATTAATTATAAATGAATAATAATTATTTAATTAGTAAATTTCTAAACGTACGAAATAAGATACTTATTTCTTTCAATAATTGATCAAATCGTTCAATACGAAGTAATCAATTCGTCTGCTTTTGTTTTAATAATAATTATCTCTCAACAATAATCCAGAGTTTGAGCCTGCTAAAGATGCCGACAATTTGATTATCAATATTTGACGTGAAACCATTGTATTTCAGTATATTGGTTTGGG
Source organism: Maratus speculifer (assembly GCA_964019185.1). Taxonomy (NCBI): domain Eukaryota; kingdom Metazoa; phylum Arthropoda; class Arachnida; order Araneae; family Salticidae; genus Maratus; species Maratus speculifer. Next base: position 389,444,186 of record OZ025292.1, on the reverse strand, counting down.
AAGGTCAAATCTGATTTATGGCTTAATTTCTCTCTCATGATATTATTTCTCAAACAGTTTTAACTAAAACTATATACTGCCTTAAAAAAAGAAAGAAAGAAAAGAAAAGAAAAAAAAAATAAATAGAAAGAAAAAAGAGAATAAAAATATTTTTGACTTGATAGTTTTGATTTATGACTTTTATTATTTTGGATATTAATGTTTCACGTGAGTCAGATCTGACTATGATAAGGGATACAATCAACGTGTGAATACTATACACTTAAGTATTTTCCGGTCTTGTGACATTAGAATCCGATACGAGTCGGGTTCAAATCGGTGCGGCATGAATAAAAGAAAAAGGGAAAAGATAAAAAATAAATAACTAAACCTGACCCCCCCCCCCCCCAACCCCGCCCCTTCCAAAAAAAAAAAAAAAAAAAAAAAAAAAACTGGCACCGTTTAACCTAAAACATTGAAACTTTAGTATGAATCGAATCTAAAGTTGAAGGATATTATTAAATTTTAATATCATTTTGATATTCATTGTTCGTAAAGAAAAGAACATATATATACGTTTTATTATTCAAATACATATTTTTTCAATTCAAAAAATTCTAGAACTTTTTTTTTTTTTTTTTTTTGAAAAATCGGAACAATTTAAACTTGACCCGAAAGAATGACCCAACCAAATGACCTAAACTCAACACGAAACCGAAACATTTAAAAACAATCCTATCTTAAATTTAAAAAAAAATAGCGATAACATGACCCGAAACTAAACTTGGATGGGGTCGGGTTAAATCATGTATCCCAATTCAATGGTTATTTCTAAGCGAAAAATCTTAAAACATTAAATATTTGCTATCGTATTTACACAAAGAACGAATCATTTCGGAATAATGATTTTTGATACCTTCAGATTACTTAAATCACATAATTATAATATTTGTTTTATAAATCATGGCTAATTTACTCCGATTAAAAATAAATTGTTGTACATATTACTTTTTGAAATTCTTATTTAAGGATAGCAGTAATTTAATTGTTAAAGTAAGTCCATTTGAGCGAATAAATATTTTTATTCAATTTTTCTTGAGAAAGAGCGTTTGGAGATATTTAAGTTAGTCCTGAACAACCGCACATACACTGTAAAAAAAAGGGTCGATCTACTAAAAAATTTTTAGTAATCCTTGTAATTACTAAAAAATTTTTAGTAATCTTACTCGGTTACAAGGAATTTGTAAGAATTACTAGAAAAAGCTAGCAACGAATGGAGTTAATAATTTTACTTTTTTAATAGCTATTATTAAAACTCATTTGGTGTGGCCGTGACAGCATAGTGGTCATAGCACCGAACTCCAGGCTGAAAGTACCTGGGTTCGACTCTGGCCGCCGCCAAATACGCACCAAATGTAAATAAAGGGATTATGAAAATCCTGTCGTAGCAGTTACCGTGGGTAATGATCTCTGAATTTTCCCTCCCCTTTAGAAACATGTCAAAATAGAGTAGGTAGCAATGTTTGGTACTGCCATCTAATGCGGCTTTACCGAAAATCTTCCGCTTTAGAAGTCTGTCTTTTTAACCACTGGATGCAGCTCGAAGGAAGCTCCTGCCCTTCGGGCAAACGTAATGGTTACTAAAAATAATTTTGGAGCTATTACTAAAATTTGCTTGGTGGCTCATACTAAAAAGTTTTAAGTTAGTTATACAAAAAATTCTTTTGTTCAGTTTACAAAAGAAATATTTGTTTCACTTGCAAAAGAAAATTTGTAATGGTTACTAAAAAATTCTGTGGAATACAAATTTACTAAGAAATTTTAGTAACCTCTTGAATTTTTTTTTTTTGCAGTGTACAAGAAAACACCTTAAACAGTTACACATATTGCAAGTAATTGTCATTTATATATGAGGAGCCCAGAAGCCAAGGGGTACAAGTGACAAAATGTCGATTTGGATAAAGTTGAATTTAAAGATAATTGATGTTAAATTGGAACATCAATAACAATTGAGTGAATTGAAATAGGAAACATCTGCTTGTTGCATTCTAATCTTTGAACTCTCATTTCAATACCTGTTAAAAAAATAGAGTACAATTTTCTTTAAATGTATAATTAATCAATATTGTTTGTTTTTCGAAAAAAGTGGTTTATCTCTATAACTCCCCAAATAATCAGAAAATGACCTATATTTCTTTACCTGAAATGAAAAGCATATTTCCAGATACCCTGTGCACTTAACTCAATTTTTTTCAATTTTGTCACTTATACCCCTTGGCATCTGGGGTCCTCATGTATAATTTTAATTTTGCTGAAATTTTATAAGCTTCATTGTTGAAAATCCATGTTATCGAAGTTGTTATATGAATATTTTTCCCATATACTACATTTAATTACTCAGAGAGCCTGGTGATAATAACTTATTTAATTGCTCTTTTAGGCCATTTTTTCGATTCTTTTAATATTATAAAATAACTCTTTAAAATTATATTTAAAAAAAAAAAAAAAAAAAAAAAAAACTGAAAAATATTTATTAAACATTACAAAAGTTATTTTTTTAAAATTTCGAGGGTTTTATATATATATTTTTTTAAAGGTCTTTTTGCACCCATTTTAAGTCATTTTATTTGGAATCATGACATTATCCAAGTCAATGTCTTTGTTATAAGCAAGCAAATCTATAACTTCATTTCTATAAATAATAACAACAGCAGCATTTAAGAACCTTTGCTTATACTTTTAACACTAGTACAAAATGAACTCCTTCAGAATATTAAATTAAAAAATATTGTCAATAAAAATAGTTATCCACCCTCATTTACTTATTGATTAATTTTATAATTTTCTTAAAACAAAATAATTATAGCAATTTTCGGACGAACATAATTTCTGTTTGAGAATTACGTAGCTATTTTTTAAATCAATGATTAATGTGTATTCGTGATAATTGTATTGAAAAAAAGCATTTTAGGTTTTAAACAGTCTATTAATTATCATTATCATTATTATTGTTATTGTTATTAAAATATAAGTCCATCTATTTTTCTCCCAAAAAGTAATATTTAACTATATAACTCAAAGCCATTTTTAACTCTATGTTGAACAAAGCTAAGACATTCCGTTTTCCGAATGCATAGCCCACCTTTGCTTCTTTTGTTTATTTGTAACTCCTTCTCTTTCCATCCCCAACTCCTAACGGATTTAAAAAGTTGCACTGAGTACCATTCCGCAAGACAATTCTGTGTATGGACACAGTGTAGTATATTAGAAGAAAAAGTAAATCACATTATATAAATACAACTTGGTATGATATCTGTCACACTGATTCAAAATTTTTTTCGTTATATAGTATTTTACATCTTCATCCTGAAATCGCCTCTTTCTCAAAGGAAGTAAATAGCGTCAGCCTGTGGAAAGATGTATTTTTTCTTATGCTATTCCATTTAATGCCATATATTTGAAATGCATATAGTACATCAAAATGATAGTGGATAACTGGTTTTTTCTACTCCTTTTTAAATAAAGATGCGACACTCACCGACAATCACCGACGAAATTCCGAGACTTTCGCAAATCAAAACCTCCAACCGCTCATCAAACCCAAATCCCCCGCTCTTACTTTTATCACCCACCTACGAAAGACCTTGCATTCCCCCTGAATGGTAATCGTTCCAACACCCCTGAAAAAATAAAGCCCCATTACTCCCCTTATCAAAAAGGTACCCCTGAATTGAGAAGTTACGTAATCGTTCCGTAGGACTTGGCTCGTGAACACTCGATCGTCCACACCCCGACGACGCGGTGAGCCTATCAGCGGGCTCGCGGCGCGCGCCGAAACTAACACCAGACGATTTTGCGGCGGGGCAGCCAGGGATCGCCCGCCCCTCAATCACATAGACACGGCAATCGAGCCTCCAGCGCGGCCGCAGAAACTCTTAAAGAATTCCAGCGCCGCCTCGTAAAGTTTAGGTGCTTCGCTTTGTTTTGGGGGGCTCCTCTTGAACTCTCAGGATGTTGATGTTGAGGCACCATCCGCAACATGGGGCACCGGCCCTTGGAGACCCCCATCATCTAGGGGGGCCCCCGGTGGACCTGTCCGGTCATTATGCGGCCTTTGCTGCTGGACAGCCACCATTCACTCATTCATGGTAAGAAGGGCTTTTCTACTTTTCTTAAAATGTAAATATTGTGTTGTTTGTTTGTTTTTTACAATTGTGTGACTTAGCCTTTAGAATCTGTGGCATTTTTTTCAATTATCTTCCCTTGGACAAAGTTGCACTTAAGTTGTTTTTATATATTCAAATTTTGATGTAGTTTTCGTTTTTAATCCTTTAGAAAAATAAGTGATTAGTCAATTTTTTAATTTGCAAAAGTTCTGTTAGTTTTCTGGTTCAGTCGATATTATATTAAGCAAATTATCATAATAAAGTATCACTTTTAACAAAATATGAATTTTATGAATATTTGTTTACACTTAAAGAAATGCATTATTTTTTCTCCTGTTTAACTTTAACTAAGTCTTAATCATCTTACAGATAGTCGCTGTAATGAAATAAAATGCATTCTTTTATAACTCATTTATGTACCCCATTTAAATTGTTATGTGATTTGTTTTACTTTTCATTGCTTTGTAATTAATACTTTTGTGCTTGTATTATAAAATGCTTAAAAAATTCAGTAAAAAAACGTGTTCTAGAATATTTGGAAAAATTGTCTTTTTCCCAGCAATTTGATTTTAATTTTAATATATTCTATAATTTTGATTTGATTTACTTTACAGGCTTTTAAAATTCAGCACAATGTTATTCATTTACAAAATAAATTTTATATAACTTTTGCAAAAAAATATAAGATCTATTACAGAAAAATATCCATAAAAAAATAAAATAAAAAATAATAAAAATCTTCCAAACATATGTCTATGCAATGCATCTGGAAAAATTTGTTTGTATTTATAAAGAAAATGCAAAAGCAACATATTTCCAAACACTCTTTTTTTTTATTCAATAAAAAAAAAAATAATAACAATAATAAACTGCAAATATTTGTGGGGGAAGTTTACTTGCATTAAAAATCTTTAAATCGTTTCTTAGTTATGAAATATTTTCAAAAAACAATTCCTGTATTTTCCAAGACTTTTAGAATTTAGAATATACACATTTTCTTACCAATGGATTAAAATCCAGAATTTAAATGATTTACTTAACTTTAGGATAATTTAATGAAATGAATTAATTATTAACCCTTCCGTTAAAAAGTATGTGCTTAAATCACTCTCCGACCCATCTTCCAAGATACAAAAAGATGATATAGGTATATCTGAGAATCTGAAAATGTATTTATATTATTTACATTTGTTTTATTTGCTATGTAAGTGAATATTTTAAAGATTAATTATTCAGCATTAAAGCTCAGGAGGCATTTATTTCGATTTTATATGGAAAGGTTTTTTTTTTCGGGAGGGGGGATGTGGGGGGAAATAAGAATCTTGAGAAATCTTGATGTTGAAATAAGAATCTTGAGAAAATTTTACATGCTCATTTAAATAACTCTGAAATCTTTTCTAAAATTTTTTATATATACTGCAAAAGCTCAAAACGCAAAAATAAACACATTTTGGAACACTTTTGTCCTCAAATTCACAACACATTATTATGTTGCGAAATGTGTTTTGTGTTGTGATTGTGTTCTCAATATATTGTAAAAGTGCTGCTCTCTAGAAATAACTTCTTAATATGTTGCAAAAGTATTGCTATTCAGAAATGTGTTCTAAAAATAATGTTGTTAATTGCGTTGAAATAGTGTTGTAAATAGTGTTGATGAAAATAGTTTCTTAAAATAGTGTTGTGCAGCACAACACTTTGTCCCCAAATTAACAACACATCGTAAACTTTTACAATTTGGTACACTATAAAACAACATATGCAACAAATCTTCAAGATATTTTCAAGATGGTTGCCTTTAAAATTACACAATTTTAAAAATGAACAGAACCATGCATAATCGAAACAGCACAATCGAATACGATTCTAGTCAGAAGTGTTGATTTTATGTTCAGTTAGTGTTGCAAAAGTGTTTCAGTGCGTTTGCAGTGTATGTTTTGAGACATAATAAACTATATTTATGTGTTGTTGTTTGAAAGAATTATAGACAATTTTGCCAAGCATTTTTCAGAAATTTACAACATTATCATTTAATTCTTATCTAACTAATTATCTAACTTTTTCGTAATTTGAGAAAATATTGATTTTAAGAATTTCAAACGAAATATCATATTTACAAAATTTCAAAGTTAAACTTCTAATTCTATATATATTGCTATTTTTATTTTTAAGGAAATTTTCCCAGTTAAAATTATTTTTCTCAGAAATTTCTCTTAATGTATACTGTTAGGTACAAATTAAACTTAAAAAGAAAAAATTTATTATTAGATGTATCGATATATTTATTTCTGGCAATACATATAGTTGGGTTTATTATGTTAGACCACATCTATGTGACTATTTTAAAAAATAATTATAGATAAAAAAAATCAGAAAGCTTTTATTAAAACTTGCTTTTCTTTTTATTTATTTTCTAAATGCATTTACTATATGACTTCTTTAATGTTTAGGCATTTAGAATATTATTAATTATAAGTATTTGCTTAGTTCTTTTTGCATTTTTTACGATTCTTTTATTTTAAACATATATTTCATTCTTTAAATTTAAAATAAAGGTTACTTTCCTAAAAGAATCATATGTAATAAAACGCAAATTTTTTTAGAAAGTTGTTGAAGTATTAGAAAGCAGTTAAGTCTTGTAAAACAATATTTTCTAAACATCTCAAAAACTCTTCCTTAGCCTGTTGTTATATGTACACAACGCAACAAAATTAATTACGTTTCATACTATGAAAAGTTTGATAAATTCTAATTAATATATTTGGATAGCTATAGTGTTAATGATATTAAGGTAAAAGTAATTTTTCCTGAAAATCAAGAAAAAGGGAAAAAAAAACGGACTTGAAAGATTTATGTACCATTGAACGTATATTAAACTTTTTTAAAAACATATTTTAGTTCATAATGAATTAGCATACATGTGTAATTATTTGAGAAAATTACAGACAATGATGCCAAAATGTTTGCAGATTTTTCTAAAATTGACAGAATTATGATTCAAAATTCAATGCTTAAAAATTTTTGTATTTGAAAAAAATATTTATTATGAGAATTTTTAACAAAAACTATTCATACAGTTTTTTTTTTTTTTTTTTTTTTTTAATTCAACTTAATAAAATTTCAGAAGTAAATTCCTAGTTCAAAATACTATTTTTTATTTTTAAAAAAAGAAAATAAAGGGAAAAAAGAAAAGAAAAAAAAAAAGAATTCTTGATGAAGGTTTCCTATTTATTTATTTTTTTTATTTTTTCAGAAATTAATGACTTTAACCCTTTGAGGGGCAAGCTTGTGTCGTAATGTTAAATTCACAACAACAAAATAAGCGGTTTTTTTTTATTATTATTATTTTATTTATTTATTTATTTTAATAAGAGAAAGCAATTTTGCAATGTTTCCCTCCAAAGTCAAAAAGATAAATTTTAGTTGAAAGTTTCGGGTAATGATTTTCATTAAAATTAGGTAAACAGAAAATCTTTCTTAAAATTCTTGACTATTATCACTTTTCATAATACACAAAACATTGCAGGAAAATTCAAAAGAAATAATAGTTTTAATATGATTACTAAAACATGACTTAAAAAAATATATGAAAAAAAAAACACATGTAACACTTCTTTAATTTTAGTAAAACTAAAATTAAAGAAGTTTCTACGTTTCATTAAATTGTATTAATAAAAGTTTTTTTTTTTTTTTTTTTTTTTTTTTTTTTTTTTTTTTCAGACTGAATTTTTTTAGATTTGATTTATTTTTGTGTAGATTTCTCATTTCTCAATATTACCTCTATCCCAATATTTTGCACACTTAATAGAATTAGATTTCATAATTCTCTCTCTAATATTCTCAAGATAGTTCCCCCTCCCCCCCCCCTCAAAAAAAGAGAAATACGGAGGGGGGGGGAGTGCAAATGAAAAATTTAATATTTTAGAATAAAATGGCAAATTAAATACAGATACAACGATTAGATAAAAGATAAATTGATTTTGTGTTGAATAAATGATACAAATTGGCATAATAAAATATAGAGTAATTAGATCAAATTGCAAAATAATTTTAAGTTGCATAAATATGCTTGTCGGCCTTTTCCTAGAATTTAAATATCTGAATATTGATTGAAAAAAATTGTCAAAAAATTAAACTTATATATTTGAATGCGAGTGAAAGATAAAATTATGAAACTTTGTACAATGCTTTTTTATTAAATTTTTTTAAAACTATCTTTGCATTGTTTAATTTGACAGAAAAAATAAATATGTATGTATTATACTATGGTAAAATGTATTTATTAAAAGTAGGCCATTTTTTTTAAAGTTATTTAAAAAACTGTGATTTATTTTTTTAAAAATAAACACCTAAAGTAAATTAATAAATTAATATTTACTCGTCTTCAAATGTATAAAATTAAAAGAAGCAGTTACTCTTTAAAAAAGATATTTAAAATATTTGTATTCTTCCAGGTAGAAAAATAATCAAAAACATTTTATAATTAAGGAAAGGAAAATAAAGTGTATTCTGAACTGCTTTTAATTATTAAAATAAAACATTTATTCTAAAATGAAATAAATATTTTTCTTTTCAACTAATTTTGATTTTGATGAACATTTCTAAGATTCATTTATTATGTAAATAATTTTAATTTTAATTTTAATTTTAATTTTAATTTTAATTTTATAGTGATTAATGAACATTTCTAAGACTCATTTATTATATAAATAGCTTTTAAATGGGCCTTATAAATTTAGTTTTAAACTGTGTTTTTGTATATTTTGTGTCTTTATTCAATATATTCGCAACTCATATAGTTAATTTAATTTAAAAATAAACTAGCCAAACTAAAAAATAAAACGAATTCCTAAGTTTAAAAATATACATATTATAAATTTTTATTATGTTGATACTCATGAATTTAAATCAATATATATATATATATATATATATATTATGATTAATTATATTTACAAGTTTTATCACCAAAAATATATGGAGTGTGACCAGAGTAAATGGGGGTAAATATGACGATTGTAAAATGAATTAGAAAACACTTATTTTTAATTTATACTGTCTTTTATGAATAATCAGTAGGTAAACAATATTATATACGAAATTTTATATTAAAATGTTCAATTTTGAGTCAATAAATATTAGATGCTTTAAAATTTTAACACATTTTAAATTATACAGCTCTTTTGCGCGTAGTTTTACAATGTATAATTTATTTTAATACGATATTAATAATTAGCTTGTTTAATATTTTCTTTTTTTTTTTAACTTTAATAAAAGCAATCTTTCAGCTGGATAAAACGTTTAATGCTTAATTACTTTTAAAATGTAAATGCATAACTAGCCTTTATGCAATATGATATAAAGTATACAAAATACAAAACTATGTAAAATGAAGACATGACTACAATATTAAATACAATAAGATTATATGATATTTGAAAAGAATTAATATACATATGTATATAATAATAATAATCATTATTATTATTACAAAACTTGCAATTATTACCAAAATCACAAGAAAATAGACAACAAATAAATGCATCAATAATCATAATAGGGTATAAAAATGTATATCCAATAAGCAATAATGAGTAAACTGAAAAAATAAGCAAAAGTCTTAGGAGCAAATTGAAAGCAGAATGTAAAAATATTACTAGAAGAAAATATATAAACTTATAATTTGAAACATGTTATAAAGGGCAATATTCCACAATATAAATAAATCGCAATTGATTTCTTTTTTAGTAATGCAAGCCAAGAAGCTTCAATAACTTAACTCTAATTGCCCGATCAACTACTACCACATAATATCTACATTACATATGGATAACAATAGTGTAATCTTTTTTTTTTTTTTTTTAACTTTATATTTTCTTAATCATTAAAATGTTAAGCTGTGGTTAAAATTAAAATTTTAAGGTATGGTATTACGTTATAATCTTTATTGTGATCTGCTTTGTTTACAAGATTATAAATTTATACTACATTAAATTTAATATTTGAATATCTACCCAGATTTCTATATTATACTTAGACACTATGCACAAATAAAGAATAACAAAGCTGTATAAATAAAGTTCTTTTAAAGGAATGCACTACCTTTGAAACCACCTCTCCAGTTTTGAATAATATTGTAATAATATGTAGTGGCACATAACTTAATAATAAAAATTAAAGAAAATGAAAGAAAAATTCTTGTAGAAGAGCCTATTTTACTAAAATTTAATTTTTTAAAATTTACTTTTAAAAAAATTCTCACTACTTTTATAAATATGAATATTTTTGCTTCAATTTTTCTCCCACATTCATTATATAAAACTGTGCATGGATTTTTAGATGTATGGGATTTTACATGTAATGCGATTTTTTTTTCTCTCGTGTACATTAAAAATTGAAGAAAATTCAATAAACTCTCAATTTAAATATTTTAAAAAATAAATATAAACTTGAGTGTTAAATCACTGCTCAAAAGTATTAAATACACCATAGAGAACAAGTAAAAAAAATTCAAGCCTCTATCTAAATTAGCAAAAAAACAAAAGCCTTAGTATTTTTGGAACAAGCAAGTTGCAAAAATTTGAACAGGAAGGAAATTAACTTAAAGTTTTCATTTGTACGGGTAATTGCGCTGAATCTATTAACAATATCTATAATATAGCACGATATAATAGTCGTACAGGTAAAAATGAGCAGTCAAAATATTCACAATTATAGAATCTTTCAGTTAATATTAAAAGAAGAAAACCCATATTTTGATCAATTTTAAGATACTGTGCCCCATAAAAAGATGCACTTTTAATCCTTTTTAAGCAGAACTAACTTATAATTTAAAAAGCAAGCATAGTTCTAATATTGTGCAATAGCAATTGCTGCAAACTACAGAATAAAGTTGATAATTATAATAACAGAAGTTAACATGACCAATAGTTTATCTCGATACATATTTCTAGGAAAGTAACTTTAATGTAAAATTAATAAATATGTAAAATATGGATGCAAGTATTTAAACCTTTTAACCTTTTAGTTTCATAAACGTAGAACTTTTTGAATAAGATTAACTTTTTTTTGCTTTAATTTTCATTTCCTATTTCAATATGTTAAGAGATTTATTGGTGTGCAATACATTACGTCACATATGTAAGCATTTTCCTAAGAAAGGATACTAAACTTCCTAAGGAAAGAACCCGAGTACTTTTGTGCACAATATTCATAAACGCCGACGGGCTCAGGCTAATATTTATATATTCACTGGGGGGAGGGGGAGGGGGGAGAACCCGGAGCAGAGATCCGCACTGTAAAAAGAAATTTGTAATTCTACAGATGTAAAGATGCCGAAATCTGTATGCTTACTAACAGTTATCTGTACACTGTACAAGAAAAGATGTAAATCTATAAAACTAATTTTTGTAAAGCTACAGAAATCTGCAACTTTACATCTTTATTCTATTAAAATTACAGCTATCTTGCTAAACTTTTATCTGTAACCTGGGTTGCTGTTGCATAAAACATTCTAGGAATCCCAGTTACCTAAAAAAAAATCTTTCTAACCTTACAGATCTTTTAGATTTCAGAGCAAATCTGTATTTGTTACATGAATGTTTGCTGTTGCCGTTACATAAAAAAAAAAAAAATCTAGGAGTCCCAGTTTTCTAGAAAACTTAGTAATTTTCCATATTTTTATTTTACAGTGCGGTTGGGATATTTAATATATACGCTGTTTCTTTGGAGAAAAAAAGATGAGCGAGAGAGAAATTAGTTGTCAACATGCGTTCGTTTCATCTTTCGTTTTTGTAAGAAACTATTAAAAAAATCGATATAAAGCTCTTTTTCACACAAATAATAATAATAACAATAAACTAAAGTATGGAAACTCAAAATCTTCTAACTGCCAAAATTCTTCGTAAAAAAGCAAATTTTTATTTTTTTCAAAGATGGAGAAAAAAAAAAGACCAATCAGCCGCCATAATGAATGCAATAGGCTTTTGCATTCATTTCCGCTTTTACTTTCTCAGGAAATGAGCGCACTACCTTTCGCCTTTATTCCCTGCAAAACAACCTAAATGCTGAATGCATTTATCCCGGGCTGATTGCTCCGGAGTGAAGCTGACCTCTTGCAAAATGGCTGAGCCCTTCCCCAAATGCAATATTCAAGACAGTTTATTCGATGAAAACAGCTCAGGTGCAAGGCAGTCCATCTCTCTGTACCGCTTTAAGGTCGCTCGTTCTAAGCGATCTCTTTATTATTTTCTCTTTCTCTCGGAGGATAATTATTTTACGTGAAAGAGCGGATTTATTGAATAGAGTGAGCGGTATGCATGCTAAAGTGAGCGGGCTACAGATTTAACAGCTGGAACGGGTCGTTGCAGTCTTTCTTTACACGCCGGGCTCTTTCGCTAATGAATCGACTATTTAACGAAAATGTAAAGGGTTTTACTTAAAGTTATCCGCAAAAATTGAATTTGAGAAGAGAGCAAATCAGTTGTTTTCACGATTCAATGAATATATTTTAATGAGACATTCATTAGAATTTTCCCTATTTCCTTTCACAGAGAGTGAGCTCTCTTTTTGGCAAGACTTCCTTTAAAATTTTATTAGAGATCCATATTATTAACCCTTTATTGTACAATTTATTTCCTTCTTTTTTTTTTTTTAAATATTTGTGAAAATTACTATTTAAAGTTTGCATTCAAATTGAAAGCGACAATTTTGTGATACATTTACAAAATAATTTTTTATCATTATATTTATCGATAATTTTATTCAGAAACTATGAAATCGAATATTATTTTTTTTTCTGTTAAAAGTAAAGAAAATTCAGAAAATTCTCCGAAACTGGCATCTTGAACCTGATGTTTGGATGCTCCAGCCCAAGGAAGGTCAAGCTAGAATAACTGCTTATAACTCAACAAAAATTGAAAAATTCTATTCGACTAAACCACTTCAAAAGCTGTGTCTGACTTTCTCTCCAATGCCGATCACTTTCTGACATTTGCCAAAAAGGAGAAAAAGAAAAGAAAAACAATGAATATTGAAATTGGATAAATTTAAGAGAAAAATTCACCAACTTAAAGACATCGAACAGCGGCAAAGGTTAGACTTGGGACCTGAAGCCATCATTTGACCGCACCGGCCTCGAACTTAATGTTCTTCTCGGCAGCGGCGGGGTTGGGTGGGTGTAATGCCTTACTAATTTCATGCTTTCCAAATTTTATTTATTTATTTTTAAATTATTTTTCGGGAAATCTCCTTAATGTTTAAGCGATCTCTATAACATTTTTTTTCTCATAGAGAATAATTATTTTGTGTGAGAGATTTTTCAAGTAGAGTTAGATAGCTGTATGGATGTGAAAGTCAGTCAGTGACAAATTCAGCAGCTTAAATCGACAGTTGTAGTCTTTCTTTAAACACTGGACTCATTTCCTAATGATTCGACTATTTAACAAAATGTAATGGTTTTACATAAATTTTCAGTTATAGGCATTTTTATTGCCTTTTAAAAAATATACTTTAGAGATACGTGGAACGCTATAAAAATTATAAGAAAAATATTATAGGAGAAAAAGGGATATGGGCTAATTTATTGTAATATTTAATTTAAGATTATTGCATTAGTTTATATTATTTTCATCATGTACAATATTGTTCTGGTACAGTATAACAAAATTTTATAATTGCGGCCATCGCTGTCTAATTATTTTTTTTTTATTCTAGATGTTGTTAATGCATTTCTTATGAAGTATTTAATATAGGAAAAATCCAAAATTCCCAAAATCTTCAGTTCAAAACGAAGCTTTTATTATTATTATTATTTTCATTTTAGCAAGTACTGCTTATAGTTAATTAAACTTAAATTCTTCTTTCTTATATTATTGGAAATACAAATATATATTGCTTCTAATTACTTAGCTTAGAAATATTCTAATTATCATTCAGAGAAAAATAAATAAATTTCAGTTAACGTTTAATAATTTCAAGTGCTGTGTTAAATATATTTAGAATTAATTGCGAGATAAGACTACAAAAAATAAATAAATAAAAAAGTCGGGGTTATTGTATAAAACAACAAAACTGAAAAAAATCTAAATATATAGTTGCATCATTCATGTATCCATAATACTACTAAAACATTTATTCACATGTGTGTGTATGCTACATTACTTATGTATTTATATTCTTAATAATGCATTGCGCAAGAAATATATGATATGTTGCTTTTTTTAATATAATTTTACTAGTTAACCATAAGGAATTGATATTATTTAGCAATTTTTAGATACAAGGAGGTTAATTTAAATTTTATAGGAAAAATAGGAATGGGAATAAAAAAATATTCAAGAACCATACAAATTCAATACAGTACTTTTCCACTTAAGTCTGTATTGCATTTATCGAGTAAAATATTGTTCTGATACTATAACAAAATTTTGTAAAAACGTTTGATATCATTACATTTTTTTGTGCCCCTGAATTGTGTTAATGCTTTTCTTTATAAACTACAGTTTGCATTAAAATTATTCCCAAACCCCTCAATTAAAAACAACTAATACGAGGGCTATCCAGAAAGTAGATTACGTTTTGGAATAAAAAATAAACAAAGAATAGGAAACAAATTTTATTATATACAGATGAAAGCCACACTCAAATACTACTTTTTTACATAGTCACCATTCAAATTAAGGCATTTATCGTAGCGATGAACGAGCTTGGAAATTCCTTCGTCGAAAAATTTGCCGCCTGCGCCTTCAACCACTTCGTTACCTGTTCTTGCAGCTTTTGGTGGACTTCCTGGAAAGAGGCACTACAATAAACTCTCAAAGGTATTGCCAAACTCTCCAAAAATTCAGAAGAGCAATTCAAAACAAGCGCTGAGGAATGTTGAGCTCTAAGATCTTGTTGATTCACGACAACAGCCGGCCCCACACGGCAAATGTCACTCGTTCTTGAATCTTTTAAGTGGGAGTTGTTTCCTCATCTGCTGTACAGTCCCGACCTGGCACCGAGCGACTTCCACCTATTCCCAGCAATGAAGAAGTGGCTGGCTATGTAGCGTTTTGATGACGACGCACAGCTGCAAGAACAGGTAACGAAGTGGTTGAAGGCGCAGGCGGCAAATTTTTCGACGAAGGAATTTCCAAGCTCGTACATCGCTACGATAAATGCCTTAATTTGAATGGTGACTATGTAAAAAAGTAGTATTTGAGTGTGGCTTTCATCTGTATATAATAAAATTTGTTTCCTATTCTTTGTTTATTTTTTATTCCAAAACGTAATCTACTTTCTGGATAGCCCTCGTATATATTTTTTCTTTTAATTGATAAACGCTGCTTGGTTAATATTTGTTAACTCTAATAGTTAAATCTATTATGTTATCATGAAATACAAAGGCATATTATTTCTTAAATATTTATCACTATTAAATTCAAGGGAAAAAATAATTCCCTAGCAAAAATACGTTTTATTACTATCGTGCACATTTTTTTAATCAAACTAAAGTAAAAAGTGTGAAGCTCAATAACTTACTTAAACTTAAAAGAAGCCAGAAACTAAATTTTTCGTATTTGTTTCAACATACGACAAAAAGAGTTGCAAATGAATATCTGTTTATTCATATTCTTCAAACAAAGAATGAATCTGATAGCCGAAGATTTTTTTTTTTTCTTTAAGAAAATTCTCAGGAGAAATGCTTAAAAAAAATCGGTAAGAATCACTCGGAAATCTTCAGCGATTTTAGGAACAAATACACTGCATCTAAACATGACTTTATTTTTTTGCTCTTTTTCTTTCATCCCCAAAAGTAATATTTCTATTCATTCATCTCTTAGTTTTGCATATAAAGAAAGTTACAAAGAAAACAAACAAAAATACATTGAAAGCTACACCACTTTACATACGGTCCCCTAGGGATGAAATAGAAACCGAGAAGGTAAAGTGAATAAAAAAAAGGGCGAAATAAATATATAAGAAAAATTGTAAAAAAGATGCTTAAAATTACTTTTAAATGCAAATAAGCAAAAACATTTTCGCGACGCTTTCATTTTTTTTTCTTTCGTTCGTGCATACATAAAATAAGGTTTGGGGAAGGAGGTGTAGGTGATCAAATTGTATATACACCTTCACTATTTTTGAAGCGGTGGAAATTTCTATTAAATACCGCAAAAGCGAAATATCGTATAACAACACACTTTTTTTTATTATTTATTTTTTTTCTACCTGAAACTTTCTTAGTAGTTTTCCTCTTTATTACATTAAATAGCACTTGATTTTTAATTTCTACCGCATTTTGTTAATTTTGAGCGGCCTCAAAGGAATGTGGAAAAGTAAATGGAAAAAATTATTTTTATAAACTCTTTTTATGAATTTTGAGAAGCATGCAAAAATATGTATCACAAAATTGTGTCCATTATAAACTTTTTTTTTAATTTAATATTTCAAAATACATATGTATGAATTTTTTAATATAAAAGAATGGTGGCATAAATTATAGTTAAATACAAATTTGTAAGTTAGATATTTATGTAATTTTTTCCTTTTTATGTGAAATTAATTTAGCTTATTTTGTACTTTGAACTCATTTTTAAAATTTCCTTTAAATCAAAATTACATGTTTAATTCTAGTGAGTATGTTTTTCTTAAACAAGTTATTTATTTATACCAATTTCTCTACCTTTCTATATTTGTTAAAATTTAATTGTATTTTTTTTTTTTTTTTTTTTTTTTTTTTTTTTTGAAGGTGTATTATAAAAATTATATTTTATAATACGCATTTCCATCTTTTTTTGCATTTTCTTTTAATTTTTAAATGGAACTTTCTAAGCATACACGGAAATTTATCACAAATGTCAGTCCATTGTGTTGCTTTTTAATTATTTAATATTTTAAAAATATGGATGAAATAACTAGCCAAGTCCGTTAAAGTATGTAAAATTATTGGATTATATGATTTAACTGGTTATTTTATAGAATAACGATTGCCTAACCGTTAAGTGTAAAATAAACAATTTGACATAAAAAAAAAAAAAAAAAAAAAAAAAAAAAAATCAGTTGTTTTGTAAATTAACTGATGATAAATACTTAAAAACATTCAAAAAATACATTTCAAATTATTAATAGAAGATTTAGTAAACAGTATATAAAAACTGAATATATAATGTAATTTTATTTTTATATTTGTTAAAATAGCAGAACTAGTGCGGCAATAATTATGTTTAAATTTTTAGAACTCATATTTACATTATTATTAGATTACTTTGCTCTATTAGTAGAAAATTTTAAGCTGTTTGAAAAACATTTCAAAAATTATATCCCAAACACAAAATATAAATACACCTTAGTAATAGTAATTTTAAATATTACTTAAAAAATCGTATTCTGGCAGGAATGTTATTTAATAACAACATTTTATAAACTTTTTTCAAATTAATAATGCAAGAGTACATTAATTTAAAATTTATGAAATACCTTTATATTAATTTCATTATTTATAAGAACAAGAATTGCAGTAATATGACATTCATATTACTCCTGTCACTGTTATCAGGTGATATAAAAAAATATCGAACAAAATATCCCGTGAGAAATAAAATATGACTCCAAATTTTGTATCTGTTAATTGCAAAAATAAATTTTTCTACCCCCTGAACTTCTAGGATATCATAAGTCTGAATTAAACAATAGTCACGTAGATTTTTTTCTGTGCTGCTCTGGAGTATTTAACTTCTTCTATCGAATTTAATTTTTTTTTTTTTTTTTTTTTTTTTTTTTTTTTTTTTCGCGAGTAAGTATAGCACCATTTATTTTAGTTTCATGCTCATTTATCAAGGATTACAACCGCTATTCGATTAAAATGCTTCTTATTTACTAATTGATCATTGTTTAACCCATTGAGGGGCAAGCAATTACGTTTGTTAAATCTTAAACTCCCACCGGAAATTAAATATATATATATATATATATAAAATTTCAAAACTGGGTAAAATCAGTTATAATAGATTCGAATGGTTTTCAGCAACCGTCTTAAATACTTTAACTGTTAGACAATCGTTATTCTATAAAATAACTAGTTAAATCATAAAATTTAATAATTTTACACACTTTAACGGACGCGGTTAGTTATTTCATGAAATAACTAGGCATTTTATGAAGTAACGGATTATACGCTTTAACGGTAACATAATATATTTTTAGTGCAATGAAAATTCCATGATGCAACGATAGGAAAAGCAAACAATTTTATACTTAGATGAATGTTGTGTTTTATTAGTTCGCAATTTTTATTAATTTTAATTTTTTTCAATTACTTAACATTTTTTAAACTATTTTATATTTCCAAAAGAAGTTTCAATTATAATTTAAATACTGATTATAGATTCCATTGTGTGTGTTCATTAAAAATAACAGTAATTACTTTTATAGATGTCTGTCTCATTCGCTTAACTTTTATTTCTTTTTGTGAAATTTTATCCAGATTTTTGTAGTTTTTCAATAGCATATTTCCCAATCTCTGATATTTTTTATCAATCTGTTTCAGTTTTTTTATATTATATTTTTCAATAAAACTAACTTGAAAAGTAATTTATTATTTTATGTTTACCTTTTCTGTGGTGTTCAAGATATATATATATTTTAATTGGGCAGAAAAATTATATTCGCATTTTGAAATTAACGATTTTTAATCATCCTTTATTTAAATTTTTTAACCACATATTTGAATAGCATAATTGATCAAAAGAAATGCATATAAAAGTGTGGGTGTGTGTTTGAGGAGGGTGCACATTCCAAATTCTTCTTTTTTTAAATACTTTAAGGATTGAATTACACACACACACACATATATATATATATATATATATATATATAATTTATGTTGCAAGAGATTAATTATATGGACATATATTTAGGATGGTTATACTGTTTAAGAGTCGTATATTTAAAAAAATAAATTTGTAAATTTGTAATATAAAAACAACTACTAAAAAGATGCGGAAAGAAACTCTTTGTAATTTAACTGCATAAGCCTGTTACTGAAAATTCAATTTTTTCCTAAAGTTGTTGGGGGAGGGCAAAAATTTTGTTTTGTTTTTTGCAGATGATCAAAATTATTTTTTATCTAGAGATGGCGTAATTACTGAAATCGAGCAGACGGAAATATTCATACGAAATGTTTAAAGGTTATTTATGAACTTTTTTCTGTACAAATAAATGTATAAACGAATAAATACATAACTAGATCAGTAACTAACATTAAAAGATAAATAAATAGACTTTTGACTCCCTTTATTAAACATGTTCTCGTTCTTTTTGAGTAAATTAGGAAAAACTTTCTTCTTTTTTTCCCCTTTTTTTTTAAAATTAAGAATATCTTAAGTCACATTTAATTTTAAAAATAATTTATTTTTATTAAGGATCCTTTTCAAATTTGCTTATTAAAATTTTCAAATGCTTGTGCCGTACTTTTATTTTTGTTATTGTTGTTTTTACAGTCAAAAGTATTTGTATCTTTAAAAAAATCGCTAGTTATAGGATTGTGTCATGTAATATTTTAAATTACACTTCGACGTTAATGATATTTACAACATTTTTTCCCAAACAAAAATAATTGCAAATATCTCGTTTTTACCTCTGATTTTAAATTAAATTAATTTTCCTGCATATTTTTCTAAACTTCTTTTTTCATCATTAAGATGTAATTCATCATCACATCTTTAATAAAATGCAGCTCTTTTGTTTAAATATGGCAAATTGAATGGCGTATTCATTGGGCATTCATGACTGCGTTTTCTTTTACAAGAATTTGTCAACAAGCCATCAGAAGGGGGAATACTGAATATATATGATTAATATTAATACTGAGGGTATACGCACATTCTACTTACACGTTCTTTTTTTTCCTTCACTTTAGTACCATATACTAGAAGTCTACATGGACCAGAATTTCCAGGCCCGGCTCGGCCCGTAGGAAAGTTATTTCGGGCCGGCCCGTTTTAAATCTTAAAAGTTCGGCCGGGGCCCGGTCTGGTCCGTTTATATTTTTCGTTTTTAGTCCCGGCTTATATAGAAGGCCCGACTCGGCCCGTTCTGACCCGTCAAAATTTCTACTATTTTCAAAAAATTCAGATTTGTCTCGTATAATTAAGATTCTTTTAAAGAATATTGCATGCATATCTATGGAATGATGTTATCGTAAATTTTACATGAAATACACACTAGCATCATTAATGATTACTTAGATTCTTAGACTTTCAACATTTAAATAAAGATTCATTAAAAAATTAATATGGTTTAGAATAAAAGAAAAAAAAATGAAAGTTAAAAACATCGCAACTTTTGAAGCTGTACAATAAAAGTAAATTTATGAAAATATTTCTAAATCGTTTTACTATAGATTACAAATCCAAATTCATTTTGAAATCCAAAAAAGCTACTTTCTGATACATTTCTGTTTTTTTTTTTTTTTTTGTTGTTGTTTTTTTTGGAACGAGTAAGATTAGGAGGTGTTTTTCTTGAGAAACTATGTAATCGAATGGCGTTATTCATTTTTTGATACAAGCAATTGAAGAAAATACTTTCAAAGTTGGCGTTTTGATTAGAATTTCCGAAAGCGAATGCACGGGAAGGGAGAAAACTATTTGACAAGAATCTATTACATCTCAACAAGCTTATGCAAGTATCTTATTTACCAAAAATGAAAAACAACATTCTATTCCAAATCCTTCCAATAGTCAAGCTTGTCAATTTTATACTTTTACAATTAAAAGTTAGTGAGAAAATGTGTCAAACTTTCGCGTTGTTGAGAAGTGAATTTAAGAACCAACATATAGTATATATCCACCGATTACGTTAACGTAAGTTTTTTAATAATTTTACAAATCATGTAGTCTTCCATACACATCTTGAGAACAATTAAGTCTAGTTCCGGCCCGAGTTGTCTATACATTAGGTGCAATTGGACTCTGTCCGCATGAGTTACCGGACCATCTCCAATGGGGCAGTCCACGGAGCCAGTTTTTACCCACTGGGCTACAGTAGAAAGGCTGGTTCTCGTCACCACCAGAAGCGATTCGACTGCCTTGCATTTTGGCCGGTATTTCTCCCTTCTTCGGCACTACTTAGCATTTCGGTCATTTTTACTTTCTGTTTTTGTTTTTCTTAACTTCCCTCAAAATTGCCACCCTGTTGTCTGTTAAGTTAGTGCCACCGTTCTGGCACAAAATTAGCTTCAGCCCCATTTCATCGAGGAGTGAGCGTGATGTGTGCGGCGCCGAAACACAGTTATTTAACTCAGGCTATGAACAACTCAGAACAGTTGCAATAAGCCTTAAACAGCCGACCCAGGTACTTGTCATCGTAGATCGCCCATACGGCGATCAGGCGAATTCCGCCCCGCTATCCAGGCAACTTAATCCCTCTAAACTGGGTAGAATCCCGGTAGGTAGGGCCTGTTCAGTGGTCTCCGAGTGGTCCACAGAAAAACAATGCAAGTCTGATTTCGGCTCGGCACGTGTCTGCTAAAAATATATTAAGCCCAGGTTATACACAATGTAATTGTCCGATCTCAATCGCTACACTGTACAGGTTACATTTTTGTATTGATGTTGTCAGACTAGTATCGGCTTGAGAGGCACATTTATATTTATTTTAGTTAAATCCATATTTATTGGAAATAGCTCATATTTTATCGTTTCTGTTTAAACCTTTATAACGGGCCGATAGGCCAGCTTAATTTTTTTATCGGTTCCGCCCGGCCCGTAAGGCCCCTTCAATTTTTTTGCCGGCCCGGCCCGTTGAAAAAATTATTCAAATTCTGCCGGCCCGTTAGGAAATTAGGAACCATTCCGCCGGCCAGGCCTGGGCCCGTGCAGACATCTACCATATATTTTACATTATACCTACATAATACATAGAGATAGATAGATAAATAGATATATTGGTAGATATATACGTAAATATATATATTTCCATCCTCTATTAAAAATTTATACTATTTCAGAGCTATGCACAGAATGCTGACACGCGGTATTTTTTTTGGCGAGCATTTCCAGGCACGACTTTTGGTCTGAAAAGTTAGTTGTGGCTTATAGTACATATTTTTTAAATATTATTCTCTTAAAAATTGCTATGACCCGTTTAAAAATTACAAAGTACATACAAGGAACCAAAATTCGTATATCTGCTCTTTTACCTAAAATTTTAGTTTAAATTTCCTTTCTAACATACTTTATCTCTCTTTTTTTTGCCTCCATTATCACATCTTTATCGATCTGCTCCTCATCTGCTCGAAGATGGCAAATTGCATTGCGTACCTATTCGACATTCATGACCACGTCTTCTCTTGCAAGAATTTGTCAACACGCCGGCAGCATCAGATGGAATACTGCCGAGAGTGTGTGTGCACATTCTCCTCCTCATCTCTCTTCCATTGATGTTCTTGGATATCGCATATACATTTCAATCCTTGAAGACGAACCTTTTAAATTTTCCCCCCACATTTTTTTTTTTTTTTTTTTTTTTTTTTTTATTCCGCTTCAAGACCAAAAATAACGTATAGGTAAACAAAGTCATTGCGGATTTGCTATAATACCCGTTCAGAGGCAGAATCAAAATCCTCCACCACTATTTCGGGTGATATTTTGTATGTAAAAAAAAAAAAAAAAAAAAAAAAAAAAAAAAAAAAAAAAAAAAAAACGGACGATTTAACGGAAGTATTACTGGTAATCTGGACGCCAGTACTATTTGCTGTTTTTAACGGTAAAAATTCCGTAAAATATTCCGTTTTTTCGAGTTTTTTTGGAAATTTACGGACATTTTTCCGTTAAAAAACAGTAAGCAGTACTGATTCAAGATTAGTTATACGATTTAAAATTAAATTCGTTAGGTTTATAGGAAACAGTTATATGTCTTGTCCTTCAATTTTTATTATTTGTGGTTAAGCAAAAAAATTCTTTAATGAATTCCCCTTTTTTGAGGGGGGGGGGGAGGGGCGTAAAAAAAATTTGTGTGATGCGAGCAATTCACATTACAATTAGCACAAAAGTTCAAACGATATGTAATTTATCATCTGAACTTCCGTGCTGATTGTAATCTGAATTGCTCGGAATGTAGATAGCTTTATTTTATGACTGCTGTTTCTTCAAAATTGTTAGAAATACTTCTAAAATTTTCAAAACAACTTCGAAAGACTATAGGATATTTGTAATATCTCTCTCTCACTCTTTTTATACATATTTATCAGTCAACTTCAATTTCTGATTTAAATATAAGAGATGCACGAAAATTTCCCAACTGGTAGTCGAAATTTCTTTTCCAACCAAAAAAGGATTTCTTTAGTTGGTTCCAAAACTAAAGCAAGCAGATTAGTTCTAGTTGAATTGGGGATATTTGCGTCAAATGTTATTTATTTAAGAAAAATTATTTTGCAGTCTAAAGTACTGAATTTGTAGACATTAAGTAAATTTAAGTAGAGTATTAAAATCTTGTTTTTTCTTCTAGGAATGTGAAGTTAAATTAGAAGATTATTTTTTTAAAGTCAATTTTATAGCCAATAATTCATAAATAATCTGTTCTATGAACAATTCTCTCTCCCTTTTATGTAATTTATAATTTCAAACTATATATAAATGTTTAAATGGTATCGCTGTTTTTTCTACTTCTGGTTACTTCAGTAACTTCCTTTCAGCAAATGGTATCTTCCAGCTGATTCCATCAAGAAAATCGGAAAGGGAAACGGGGGTTCTGCAGAAGAAGGGGGTGAAAACAGACATACCTCTCACCAAGTGAAACAATATAGACCAAAACAGAAGAAGAAGAGAAAAAAAGGAAGCGTAGAAAACTATTTTCTCTCAATCCCACTCCACTGCTCAAGTGCAATATTCGAGATGGGTCAGTCGCTCAATTGGCCGCAATGCTAGCCGGTAAATCTTTCAGAAGTTTCATCAAGATACGAGAGCGATCAATGATTGGTCAAGCTGACCGCAAGAAATTTCCTGCCCATCCTGTTTCTTTTTATTTATTTACCTTTATCTTACCCCCCCCCCTTTACTTTTATGTTTTTTTCCCTTTTTTTTCTTTGTTTCAACCTGCAACGTCTAAATCGGTTTTAAGGGTTTTTAGATCTACCGAGTGTCTACTCATCTAATTCGTTTTCTGTGAGGGGAGGTTTTGTTTTAAAATTTCGCGAAGTTTTGCCAGGAAGATGAATTTTTAAAAAATTTAGTTCGCAAAGATCGGTATAGAAATAGCAGTTGGCTGTATCCTCCCCTACAGAAGAAATGATCCAGTAAACTGAACAGAATAATCTTCGCATCTGTTCAGAAGATGATCGAGATTTTAAAAATAAAAAAAAAAATCTCTTATTTATCTATTCCTAAAAGAAACATTTGTTTGCCATACATATAGTGCAACACTTTAAACTAATATAATTAAAACAAGAACGGACAAATTTTAGCAAATGGTATAGCGCACACTACCTATCGTGGAAGAATAAAGAGTAACTGGAGTTATTTGGTAACTGGAGAGTATTTGGTGATTCTATATAACTACTATGGACTTTTGTATAGGAAATGAGTGTTGCAGTTAATGAATTTTTCAAAAGTACAGGATGCTTTAGTCCAATCTGAATCAAAATTTCAATTCATGAATTAAAAAATAATGAAGATAATTTAACTATATTATTAATAGACTTATTTTACTTTATCTGTTACACGATTTTTTTTTCTCTTTAGAAATTTAAGGCAGATTTTATGAATATACAGTCGAAAATTGTATTTTATACAGATAAAACAAGTTTTTACAGTAGCAATTGATGCCATTCACGAAAATTTGGGAAGGACATCGTTTAGACCCTAGAAGTAAAGATCTGATTAGTTTCCAAAAAATATAATTGTTTTGCTTTTTTTTTTTTTTTTTTTTTTTTTTTTTTTTTTTTTTTTTTGAAGGAATGAGGAGGAGGGGCAAAACAGCCATTTTAGATCCGTAGAAGACTTCACTTTTTTTTTTTTTTTTTTTTTTTTTTTTTTTTAAGTAGGCCAAGTATGGTATTATTTGTTATGCCTTTTTAAATTCTGAATCAAATGACGCCTTTCTTAAATCGAAACCATCATTCATTAGAAAGTTATTATAGATTTTATGAATACAAAGTCGAAAATTATACTTTATTAATAAACAGAGCTTTGTCACATTAATTTTAAATTCAACACATGTTCTTTGTATTATAATAAATAATATAGCACTTTTTAAATACTCTCAAAGTAGTAATAAACAAAATCAAAATCGGTTGAGTCTTCTTCAAGTCATTAAATTCGTCAAAATTCGAGTATTCATAATTTTGCATTCAAAAAACCCTTCATGACTTTGTATTCAAAAAACCTGCCTAAGTTTGTAAAGAATGATCGCATCGATTCGCAGATGGTATCCACTTCAATTCAGAATTTAAAATGCATAATAAACGATACTACCTGACCTAATTAAAAAAGTTGAATTTTCCCCACGATTTAAAAAATTTATTAAAGACAAAACACAAAATTTTATATGTATTAAAGCCATAAAAATTGAACCTGTGCGTTGGTATCGAATTTCATTGAGTTGTATAAAAGGTCAAAGTGTCTTTTTTGTTATGTATCTGCAGACATAATATTATCAATTTACAATAATAAACTACATTCCTTTACGTTTTCAACCGTGCCGCTATTTATATTTCTTTACTCAGCCACACGAACCTGAAAATTTGCTTAGTTCTTACTTCTCTCGGCTGTTCATACAAGAAAAAAATTAATGAACAGAAAGAGACATTTTGGAATTTAATATCAGCAAAATTAATCCGTAAATACTTACAAAATTTGATATTTTGGGTGCATCTTATTTTGCGACAATAGTAATAATAATAGTAGTGAGGAAAATTAAAATTAAATTACATGTTTTAATACCTGCTGCAGTGGCGTAGCTAGGATGGGTGACACCCGGCGCGAATATAAATTGTGTCCCCCCCCCCCGCCAATTCATCATATATTTTCAATCATAATTCTACATTATTATAACAAATGGCCATACCATTCTTTATTTATCTTTTGTCCTCCTGCATAATGCATAAAAAAAGAGTGATTTATTACTTAACCCATTAGTCCGCATAAGTGAATGTACAGTCTATATGTAGAAGAAAATTCTTTCTTTCAAAGTTTGCTTTTGCTATCTACTCGTTGGGTAGGTTGGTTTTTTTTCCCTGGTACATATGTTATTTAGACACATCATTCTGTATAAAATTTCACATTCTCAAAGAAAAGTAATTTAACTCTATTGCGTAGTGCGCTAAAAACTTCATTTTATTTCAGCATTTTTTTCCCAAAATCTCATAAGATTATATACAGTGTCTCACATAAGTGATGGGACACTTGTGCTTTACAAAAGGAAACTAATCAAATAAATTAAAAACACATGTACACATTTTTTTTGGGTGTGTTTCATACTTAAATTTAGTAAAGATTATTACATAACATACATTTTGTCAAAATATTAAAATATTAATTTAATAAAAATACAAATGTTTAGAACGGAGCAAAAAATAGCTCACATAAGTGATGGGACACCATTATATATGCAACAAAAATCGTCTGAAATAAGCAATAAAAATATTTTTTGGGGTTTTATTTTTACTTAAAAGCAATTGGCAATCATTTATAAAATCGTCTGCAGTATTTCTCTCCAGTTTGTTTTGGAATTTTTGTGTTTTTTAGCTCTGTGTAGCCATGAATGCTAAACGAAAAGAAACTTCGCCTGAAATTCGAAAATTAGTTATTAATTTGCATATTGAACGTGGGAAATCTATTAGAAAAACTGCTGAAACAGTTAACTTGAGTCGTTCAGCAGTTTTCAGTATCATTAAACGATATAAAAAGAATCATATGATTCAGGATAAAAGAAGACCTGGCCGACTATCAAAGCTATCCAATGGAATAAAGCGAATTATCTTTCGAAATATTAAAAAAAAAATCCAAGAAATAGTGCTTCAAAAGTTGCTGCTGATTTACAAGCATTATATGGAATAATTGTTAATCCAGAGACTATTAGAAGGGTAATTCGATCTGCTGGATATCACGGTACAGTAGCCAGGAAAAAAAATTTCGTAAGTGAAAAGAATAGAAAACTCACACTAGCTTTCACAAAATCCAACATAAATAAGAATTCTGATTACTGGAATAAAGTTATATTTGCTGATGAGAGTAAATTTAATATATTTGGTTCCGACGGTAGAATCTTGGTGTGGAGAAAACCCAGGGAAGAATTTCGCAAACAGAACTTGGTACCAACAGTAAAACATGGTGGAAGAGGAGTTATGGTATGGGGGTGTATGTCGTCCGCTGGAGTTGGTAATCTTGTTTTTATTGACATTATAATGGATCAGTACAAGTATATTGATATTTTAAAGCAAAATTTGAAATCTTCAGCACGAAAATTGAACCTTCATAACGATTTTAAATTCTACCAGGACAATGACCCCAAGCACACTGCTCTGAACGTTAGACTCTGGCTGCTGTATAACTGTCCTGAAATAATAAAAACACCACCACAATCTCCAGACTTAAATCCCATAGAGAATATTTGGCAAGAATTGGAATCAAGAATTCGCAAACACACCATTTCTTCAAAACAACAACTAAAATCGGTGCTTCAAGAAGAATGGGGTAAAATCACTCCAGAAATCACAAAAAAATTAGTCGAATCCATCCCAAAAAGATTAAATCATGTTTTAAAAGTAAAAGGAAATCCAACAAAATATTAAAACCTTTTAAAAAGTAAAATTTTTGGATAAATATTTGATGGAAAAGTAAGTGTCTCATCACTTATGTGAGCCATTTTTTGCTCCGTTCTGAACAATTGTATTTTTACTAAATTAATATTTTAATATTTTGACAAAATGTATGTTATGTAATAATTGTTACTAACTTTAAATATGAAACACACCCAAAAAATTTTTGCACATGTTTGTTTATTTATTTTATTGCAGTTTCTTTTTATAAAGCACAAGTGTCCCATCACTTTTGTGAGACTCTGTATATATATATTTGCAAATAAAGATTGGGTGTCAGACCAGGAGCGGACCGCCCCCTCCGATTCCCGCTAGCTACACTATTGACCTGACGTATATTTGGGTCAACTATTCAGTTAGTTTCTCAATAGCGGCAGAGAGGGAGTAAAGAAAAAATATCATTCTTTCCTTCAAATTTTCACAAGTTGCCTTAAATCAATATCTAACTTCCTACAAGATAATAAAGCAAATTAATTCAGCTGAATATTTCTTCTTCTTCTTTTTTCTTTTCTTTTTTTTTTTTTTTTTTTTTTTTTTTTTCCAAATTGCACTAATACGAAAAGGAATGGATGTTCTCAAACTTTATCGAAGCACCAAAGACATATCCTTATTTTTCTTTTCTTTTACGTTCATTTCTTTCTGTTTTAAATTCTTTTATTTTTTATGCCATATTTTATCAAATCCGCTGATCAGTAGACTTTCGAACTGCTGACCAGGTCTGTACTTATCTTATAACCCCAGTTTTACTGGTTCGACCACCTGGTAATGGGTAAAATTATCTGATCGCCGCATGGCGGTGGTCTGCTGAACCGGCCCTTGCGCCGCCTTAATAGCAGCTCTCTTTTACTTTATTTTGGCTCTATGTTACGATTATTTAAGATGGATTTGGTTGTTTAATTTCCCGTTGCATCCAGTGGCGCAGCCGAAGGGGTGGTTTTGGGGTTAAAACCCCTCCCAGAGCTAAGAAAGATAACTATAATTGCCGCTTATATGAATCAAAACCATACTTAATTAAATATTTTGTCCCATTTTAGAATCCGCCGCTTTACTGAATCAGATTTCGTCTAATAAAATAATTCAGTTAATTGGTGAAAATTCTACTTAAAATTGTGAAAGTGCATATTTCATGGATTAGTTAAGTAAAAATTGGTTATTTGAACTTAATCACTTTTCTGAAACGCATTATGCTAAAAGAATATGCCTGCCACACAGATAATCTTTGAGTTTAAGTATTATACAGTGAATATTCCAATTAGTACTGATTCTATTAACCGGCAATTCAAATAACCGTCAATCACCTTTATCAGAAACTCACCCCCCCCCCCCCCCCAGAACCAAATTCTGGCTGCGCCACTGGTTTCGCACATATATACATCATGCCGAGCACCAGAAGTTCGGTTCGCGCTACTCGGGTTAATCTCGTAATTTAGAGCCCTGATGAGGGTTCCTCCACCTGACTGATATCTGATAATTCACAGAGAATTTGGAGAACTTTGCACTCGAGACGGATTTTACATGCACCAGGCCACCAGTCGCCATTAAAGGAAGTGGTGTAGTCAAAAGATAAAAAGGAATAGAGACTGTCATTCATTCCTAAATTTAATAATAATTTATCATTAATAGAAGAAAATAACAAATATTAATAAGTATATAAATATAATTAAATATTGCATATTTAATTGCTGCGTATTTCTCATGCGTAATTCCCTACTTAATTTTCCGCAAGATACACTGTTAAAAATTTGCAGCATTCCGTCCAGTCATTTGACCGTTTTCTGAAAAAAGAGGTACATAACCGTAATTTAACTATATTCTAACCATTAAATGAGCAAAAATATGGTCATAATCCTGTTAATTTACGGTTGCGTACCAGCTTTCGATATAAACGGTCAAATGACGGAACAAAATGCTGCAAAATTTTTAACTGTATAGCCAAACAAATGATTTTACTGTGGAGTTAAAATATCGTTAAAAGTTTTCTTAATTTCTTCAATTAAGAAAAAACGAGACTCACAAACTGTATTGGAATCAAAAATATACTGCTTTAGATATGTTATTTTTCGTTTTAAAATTATTTCCTACTGTCACATGATAGCAACACCTACTGTATAATTCAAAAATTTCTCAATAATTGAAATAAAATTCAAAATACAGGTTACTTTCTGCATTTATACAATATGCTTTTCTCAGTATTTACCCCACATTAAGATAACAAAACAAATAGATTCCACTGAACTATCATTAATCTTTACAAATGCTACAGTTTCAATTTTACAGTTCAAATACGGATTTTTTTTTAAAAATATATATATAGGAAACACTAAATGCTGATCCATGTATATATTTTTCTCTTTTTAAATGATTTTCTTCCCTACATCGGATTTTATCAAATTTGCTGATACGTAGACTTAAAAAGGGACTGGACGCATCTGAAACAAAACATTAAAATAAAAAAAAAATAAAAAAAGGATACTGGCAAAAGAAAAAAGAAGCAAACCTGTTCGTGGCTATCAAATTTCGCTGAGTTGTACGAAAAGCTAGAGGCCGAAGTGTTTTTATTCCTCCGCAGGCACAGTTTTATTAGTTTATGGTCGGTTCGTGGGTTCCCCCTTTTTATTTGGTTTTTCAGCGGAAGCGGTAAACGCCGAATCACCATTGCAGATGAAAATGAAGCCGCATTTTATTTAGTTTCGGGTGCTAGATGGATCCATAATAAATGCAATTTCCCCCAAATTTAGAGTGATTAAAATAACGGTGGAATCATTTAATCGAAGCATATTGAGGAAAATTCTTATTTCGGAATCATTTAATCGAAGCATATAGAGGAAAATTCTTATTTCATATAATTGTATCAATGCTTCGTGGTAAAGCCTGGATGGAGTTTCGAACAATTTATACTCATAAAAGGGAAACAAACCAATACGTTTCTTTGTTTCGTGTACGGATAGATATAGTTTCTTTTTTGGTTAGTACAAAGTATGTGGAAACAAACGTAAAGAAGAGCATCAGCCTTCAGAATAAATTTAACATATAAATTTACAGTCTTGAATTCAGACATTTTTCTCAGGAAGGGACTTGTGTGGATCCGAAGGAGGTGGATTTGCACTTTTTGATCATCGAAAACACATTATCTAAAATTCGCCGGGAGAAGGTAGATTTCATTGTCTCGAGGGGGATTCTCTCCCCCCCCCCCTGAATTCAACATTGTTTACCAAAGCCTTATAAAAGAAAAATGAAAAAAAAAGTGACAAATAACAGCAACAACATACGCGCTCGGACTATTTGTGTTTGTTTCTATGTTTATTTTTTACACATTGTGTATGCAACTTATCACGGAAGTTCATATATATTTCGTATTTGCTTTATAATGCTTCGGGGATATTTTTAATTCTTAATCATACCTTTCGCTGAGATATAACTTATGTATCATGTTTTATATGCCAAAAATGGGAAATATTCAATTCTTTAGCCACTAAATAATATTATCAAAAAATATCACCCATGTAACTAGTTTTTAGATTTTGGGGCGGAAGGTGGGGGGGGGGATCGCAATGTCGAAAGAAAAAAAAAATTATACATTATAACATCTGGAATTTCGAAATCCCAAATAAAATCAATACCACCCTGTTTTCACGTAGCTTACCTGCCCGCGGTTAGTCTAGCAAAACGAAATCTATGTTCGTAAAAATCACAAACCCTGCACTCCCACTCTCTAACTTTCTGGCGACAAGGACTAACCAATAAAGTCGTTCCAAGCAGGTCCACAGTTGGGCAACCATCCATTACGTCGTCTCTATTTCATTCCTTTTTATTTCGTTCGATTCTCGTCTCTCTTTTAGTGGAATTTTCGCCTCTATGTATATGTGTATGCATGTTGCCTGCTCTTAAGTGATTACATGGTAGATCTTAAAAACGAGCTACCTTCTGAAACGGAAGAGTGTAAATATAAATATGCTTACCCGATACCAGCTTTTTTTTATAGTTTATAAATACCCCCTATATTTAAGAAGAAAATGAAAAAAAAAATGTTGCCGATCGAATAAATATCTTTGTTAGAATATTTATAAAAACGTTACAAATTATTATTATTATTAAAAAAATAGTGAGCATAATATCAGTAAAACTTCGCTTTAAAAGGAAGAGTTTTTTTTCTTTAAATATTCTACAATAAATTTATCGAATAGCAACAAGAGTTTATTGGTAAATTAATGAAACAAACTGGGATTTGAATTATATAGATTAGTTTTCCTTCAAAAAATTAAGCAATTGTTGAAAGAAGTAAAGTCATTTAAGAAAAAGAGGATAACAAAAATATTGTTTTCTTAGAGAACAATTCTCTTATTGTTCTCTTCGCTGTTCCTTTAAAAGTATGAAACATTAAAAATTTAACATATTTCTGTTGAGATAATACGGAAAAAATTGGGATAATTTTCGCATGCATTATAATTTTTGCTCGTTGTATTTAAATTTTCTCATTACAACTAAATTTTTGTGATTATTTTTATAGTCTTCCATTTATTATTTTATTTTATTTTTTGTTTTTAAAATCGCGCTTTTGCATGGGAATTTATTTTGCAGGAGTTCGACTAGATTTGATCGTTCAACGATCAAAAATATATCTTAAATTAAAAAAAAAACAAATATATATATATATATATATATATATATATATATATATATATATATATATATATATATATATATATATATATATACATATATATATATATGATAAAGATACCTTAGTTAACAAGTCTTTATTTTGTATACGTACCTAGAGCTACAGCGATAAATAAAGATTCATCATATTTTGTTAGTTATCTGTCATTCTGCTTCACAAATGATAAAACTTAATTTTAAAAAAAGTTTCATTATACTAATTTTCAAATCGCTTTTTTTTTTTAAAGAAAATTTCGTAGGATATTATTTCAGACTGCTGAAGAATATCGCCCCCTCCACTTTGCCTAGTTCATAACTACATTGAAAAAAGAATTCCCGTTGCTTTGTGAAATAATGTGTAGTTGGTTGTCCGAAGATACTTCTTTGGAAAGTATTGGCTTTCTAATCTGAATATTCTTCATCAAAATTGGCAACATCAGTATAAGGATTAATTTTATCAATTTTTTTTTTAATTTACATAAAAAGAAAAAAAAAAAAAAAGTTGAAAAATTTGGGCAATTAGCTGCCAATTATTAGACAGTTACTTCCCAAATACATTAAAGTATTGTTTCCACCTAAAAAATAAATGTCTTTCTGATCTATCTTAATAATGTTTCATCTATTGAATGATCCTCTTAAGTTGTATTTCCCATGTATCATCCCGAAACAAACGCAAATTTCTATGCAACTCAGAATTCAATCGTAATTCTAGCTTCTCATCCTTCACATGCCCAGTTATGTCCGTGTATTCAGATTAGGGGAAAAATAAAACATTAAAATACTTAAATTTATGAAACAAACATGTTATAGTTAATTTTTAAACTCAAAAATAAATATGCTTCAAAAAATTTACCCCTATGAAATTAATATCTTTCTAAATTATCTTAGTAATATTTCATGTATAGACGATGTTCTTGAATTGTGTTTCCCATGTATCACCATGAACTATTTTTTAGAACGCAAATTTCTATGAGCATTAAAGCTAGTAATAATTTCAGCTATTATCCTTCAGATTTCCAGACATATCATTGGAATTAAAGTTGGTAGATTCAGGAAATCTTTGAATATATGAGGGGGAGGGTAGATAAAGAGAAAGACGAAATTTTAAACGGAGAGATAAAAATATTTGAGATTATTATTATTATCTATAAAAAATAATAAATAAGAAAATCTGATCTCACTACCATTTATCTCAGTAATGTTTCATCGACCGAACCATTCTCTTAAGTCATATATGCCATACATCCTCTCGAAACAACTGCAAATTTCTTTATACCTCGGAATCCAGTAGTAATTCCAGCTTCTCATCCTTCATATGTCCAGTTATGTTCGTGTAATTAGAGTAGAATAAAAAACATGAAAATCCTTACATTTACAGACAAACAGAACTATATTTAAACTCGAAAGTAAAGATACTTCAAAGTATTTCCACCTGCAAAACATGTGTCTTTCAAAATTATCTCAGTAAAGTTTCATCAAACGAAGGCTCTTCTTAAATCATGTTTTTCATACATCGTCACGAACCAGCTGCAAATTTCTTTAATCTGATAAACTAGTCATAACTCCCATCCCTCAGATGTCCAGCTCCATTAAAATAGAAGTAGGAAAAATCAAAAAATCTATTAATGTATATAAAATAAAACTAAAGAACTTTTAAACAGCGAGATAAATAACTACTTCAAAGCATGTTTCTCATCTATTAAAAAAAAAAAAAAAAAAAAAAAAAAAAAAAAGAAAGAAAGAAAGAAAGAAAGAAAAAAAGAAAACTTTACCACTTATCTCAGTAATGTTTCATCTACCGAGCGATCCTCTTAAGTCATATTTCTCATACATCATCACCAACCAGCTGCAAATTTCTATACACCTCGGAAGCTAGCTTCTCGTAATTCCTGTTCCTCATCCTTCACAGCTATCGCATCACTCACCCCTTTCGTTGTGACAACGATAGGGGCAGATCATCACCCTCCTTTCATCTCCCACCTCAATATAAATATTGAGGGGGGAAAAAAATCACAATCTGCTGCAAAGAAAAAGTGTACGCAATGAGCGGCGAGGGGTTGCTTTGGCAGGGATATCGAAATGAATTTATGACCCCGCTTGAGTTATGGATTGTAGGCCGATACATCCGATATTTGCATAGTGCCATTATGTTCCCATTATTCCCATAGATGTAAATGTGACAACCCCTACTGTGAACGCAAATTAGCGGAAGCTGATTTGACTTCCCTTCCCCGGCCACTTTACTAACACCCCCGAAACCGTCTGAAGGGTGACTTTTTTTTATGTATAGATATAAATGTAGGAAAGACGAGGGATCGTCTGGATATTTAACTTCATTGTTATTACCTGTTTCGTAGAAAAAGAGAAAGAAAAGAAAGAATCATTTTATGAGCTGCATTCAATGGCATTTTGAATGTAGTTACAATGGTTGCATTATAAAAAATATATGTATAAGAATTACTATTATTTATTTTATTTTATTTATTAATTTTTTAAAGAACTTTGCCTATTTTTAGTATATTTCTATATTTGTGGAATTGAAACTAAACATATTTTTCGCAAAGAGTGTTTCTAATAACGAAAAATGCACAGAGAGGCAGTAAATAGATTGGCGTTAAGTTAATAAAATTGACTCTCAAAACCTTTCGCACACTTAGCTCTTTGCAAAAACAGCACTTAAAGATTGTATTTCGTATTTATATTCTTTTCTTATTTCAATGCACGCAATAAAATAACAGAAAAAATAATAAATTTAACATATTATGTTCGAAATGAACTTACCTTTAATGTTCCTTTTTAAAATATCTTATTTAAATCGACAAATTTAAACATTTTGAATTTTCTTATAGTATTAATATTGACACTATTGACTATTGATTGCTACAATTACAACATAAATAAATATTTTCTAATTACGGTGTTTTTCACAAATGCGCATGAAAATCGCCTGTTACTGTAGGCATAAATGTTGAGTTGCGTCTGCAATTAATTTTGCTGAAATATTTTGTTTCGTTCTGTGTTTCTCTTGCATCCAATGTCGTAACCTAATAAGTCAAAAGATTGTTTTGTGGTTTTTTTTCTCAAGCCAAATTATTATTTTTATTTGTGCAGTAATTTATTTTTATTACTTTTTTACATGAAATTGTAAAATATTGATTCGCCAAACATTCGCCAAACATTTTATTGCATTGATATTTCGTACGAAACATATAATCCTTTTTAACAAAAGAAAAAACAATGGAACAATATATATTTTAAATAAAAATTTAATTTGTATTGATATTTGATACAAAACATAAATCTAAGTAGTTTAAGTAGTTTAATTTAATAATTTAATAGTTTAATAGTTTAGTAGTAATTTTAAGTAGTTTTAACAGATATAATATAAATAAAATCATCATAGTGTTTTACTTTAGGATTTTATGAAGAGGGGGGGGGGGGGTTAACTCTTGTTTTTTATGTTATTATTCCAGCTGTCAGAATTTCAGAATATTTCAGTCATTACATTATCATTTTCAATATCAAATTATAAATAATTAATTAGGAATGCATGAAAGATATGCATGCCTTAAAACATACAAAATTAAGAGTCACTACTATCCATTTTACCAGAAACTTTTAATTCTACACAGCATATTACACATTTTTAAATTTTTCTGTCGTTGGTTTAATATTTTGTTTCTTTAAATTAAGTAGAATAATTTGGTGTCAATGTGACGAGTTATTTCTATTATAACATTATAAATACCTTTTTTACCAAAAGAGAAACTGAAAATATTATTATATTAAATTTCATTTAATGTACTAAGAAAAGATCTAAACTTGAATTATAATTTAAATTACACAGCATTTTAAAATTAATATTAATCAATTTAATATCTGTATATTGATTTAAAAAACAGTTTCATGATACCTTGGGCAATCAATTCAAACCACGTTATTTTGTCTTTGTAACCTTTAAAAAAAAAAAAAAAAAAAAAAAAAAAACTCTTTTTAATTAAAAATTCTGGAAAAATGAATATCCCATTCACAATTCCAAAAACATTCTATGCTATACATAATTTACTTGTCGCATTATTAGCATATCGTATATAGTAATCGAAAGCGAAAGCTTCAATGTTTGGCTTTGGACATCCCATGATTAATAATGTTTATATAATCTTTAAATCTGTATGTATTTTATCATCATCATCATCATTATTATTAGCATTATTAATATTTTTTTTCTTTTTGATGATTTTATAAGTAATTGTCAAAAGTAAAAGAAATTTTATACCAGGATTTAAGGAGGCGTTGATTATGTGGACTCTAATGATGATGAAAAATATTAATAACATTATTATTGAATTAATTAATAAATTATATTTTAAAAGTAGATTTCATTCAAAATATAAAAGCGCGTCACCTTGGAGATTTTATTATATAAAACAAAAATCAAAATAAATATTTAAGTTATTGTTCGAGTTACGTCTCAAAAACGGAAGAAGTTTTTCATTAACATTGATATATACACTATATTGCCATTGATTATGGGACACTTGCGATTTTAGACATTTTACTAAATATCTAGAAAAATACATGAGGAATCATCTCAAAACTCTTAGTGTATAAATATAATAGTATACGTCATACATCTCCGTGAAGATTTTTTACCGAAACTCCATAGGGGACCGTCAACAAATTAAAAAAGAATGAATATCTTTTGAATAACCCTTTCGAAACTAATGTAGCAAAAGCGCTCAAATTCTAGATTATGATTGCCTTATTGTAATACACTGTGTTCATTTTTATGTAAATAGCATGCATTCTCGCAGAGTAATTAAGGTTTTTATAAAAATGGTCCCAAATTTTTCCAAGTTTTTTCCTTATAATTTTCAGAGTTCTTAATATAAAATAATATATTTTTTAGAAAATATGACAAACAACATTGCACATAGTACCCTGTAATCAGAATTAAAAAATAATGAAAATTGCATACAAAATGAGTTGGTTTACTATATAATTTTTTACTGCGCATGCGTCAACGATATCAAAATTTCATTTGCATATTATGTTAGCTAAATGTATAGAGCAACTTTTGTGAAAGTCACAAAATCATAACTTGAAAATTCTGAAAATAATCGTCAATTGAATAAGTTGAAAATCCGTTATTCTCAAAATGAAGCAAAAACAAGAGGGGTTGTATCCATATATTCATTGATTAGTGTCAATATAGAATACACAATACGGAATGTTACGACTACTTTTGGATAAAATCCCTCATTTTTTTGCTTCATTTTGGAAACAACGGATTTTGTCCTTTTTCTATAGACGATTACTTTCAGAATTTTCAAGCTATAATTTTGAGACTTTTACAAAAGTTGCTCTATACATTTAGCTAACATAATATGCAAATGAAATGTTGATATCTTTGACGCATGCGCAGTAAAAAATTATTTAGTAAACCTACTCATTTTTCATATAATTTTTATTATTTTTTAATGCTGATTACAGGGTACTGTGTGCAATGTTGTTTGTCATATTTTCTGAAAAAAATATTATTTTATATTAAGAACTCTGAAAGTTATAAGGGAAAAACTTGGAAAAATTTGGGGCCATTTTTATAAAAACCTTAATTACTCTGCGAGTATGCATGCTATTTGCATAAAAATGAACACAGTGTATTACAATAAGGCATTCAATCATAATCTGGAGTTTGAGCGCTTTTGCGACATTAGTTTTGACAGGGTTATTCAAAAGATATTCATTCTTTTTTAATTTGTTGACGGTCCCCTATGGAGTTTCGGTAAAAAATCTTCACGGAGATGTATGACGTATACTATTATATTTATACACTAAGAGTTTCGAGATGATTCCTCATGTATTTTTCTAGGTATTTAGTAAAATGTCTAAAATCGCAAGTGTCCCATAATCAATGGCAATATAGTGTATATATTTTCCCAACAATTTATATTTCACTAATTTATCATTCAAAATTAATGATAATTTTGTATTATCATACTTTTTTGTCCTGAGAAATTTAAATGGTGAATAAAATTCGGGAATTTCTACTTAATTCTTAAGACTTCAAAATGAAAGTCATTCTGTATATCAACATAAACCCCAAACAAGTATAAAAAAATTACAAATAAAAAAATTATTATTACATTTATTTATTCAGTTATTTATTTATTTATTTATTTATTTTATTTTATTTTTTTTTTTTACATTAATAAGAACTGAAGTTATATTCATCATTCATATATACACATTTTTAAAAATTATTATCACGTATTGAAACTTAAAAAAGAATCCAATTTTATCATTTCGTCCACTTAAACGAATTTGAGTTCCAAAAAATAAATGATGAAAATGTACATTATTATTTACAGTACCAACACTTCAAAACTGAGCTTTAATTTTTGTTTACTTTATGAGTAAACAAAAATTAAAGATCAGTTTTGAACATTTATTTGATTAATTTGT
This sequence comes from Maratus speculifer, assembly GCA_964019185.1. Lineage (NCBI taxonomy): Eukaryota > Metazoa > Arthropoda > Arachnida > Araneae > Salticidae > Maratus > Maratus speculifer. The sequence goes on along the minus strand of OZ025292.1, from coordinate 389,405,123 downwards.
ACATGTTCAATTTTTAGAATTTTTTAATTTTTGATTACTGGAATTACTGAAAGGCATTCCAAAAAGACTTTATAAAACTCATTAAAATAAATAAATAAAATACTGTAAAAAGATGTTACTTTAATTTTAGTTTAAATTACTTAAGTCCACCATAATTTTGATAAAACTAGATCTCAAAAGGACCAAATGATACATCAATAAGTAAATAATAGCCAAATTTTGATACTTTATTTTTTTTTTCTTTTACTCACCGAAATATGAATATGTATTAAAATCTACATTAAAAAATAACTTACATCTATATAGTAATGTTATGGATAGTGTGCAGAAAAAATCTGTGTTTGTCATTCCACCTTCTATTGCCTTTTCTAACCTCAAGTGAGGCAGTCTGTGATTATAAGACCTACCGTTAAAACCTCCCTCCCCCGACTCAAACCATCCAGAAGTAAAATGCGGGACAGCACAGAACAATATGGGCTTTCAAGTGGGACTGAAGCACAGAATGACTGGTTTTGGGGCTGGGGATACCGTACATTTGCATATTTGTCTATGCTTTATCCTACAAGGTCAATAAGAGTCGGTAGACATCGGGGACGTCCATCTATTACCCTGGTTTCCCTTCTTCCTAAATTCCTCCGACTCTCCCATCCCATTCTCAATTTAAATTCAGTTTGAAAGGGCAGATGGGGTGAAGTTGGTTATGTCAATTGTTTGAATGGAGTGCGTAATTGGCATCAAACAAGCCTATTAAACAAATTACTGTTTACCAGTGATAAATTATAAAAAAAAAACAGGAAAAAAAACTTTTTAAAAATTCCATTGAGAATTATGCGGTTTAATTGCCTAGCATAAAATAATATGCGTTTTATATACTTCTGTGCTTGTGGGATTTTGTTATTATTTCTTTTAAACTACTATATACACAGAGACTTTGTCATATCATATTGGCTAAGAATTTAAATTGATATATTTTGAATGCCCAAAACCAATTCAAACAACCGTACATTACGTATATATAGTGAAATTAACGTTATGTGTTTTTTTTATAAGATTATTTTATATCTATATTCTTTTTATTATTAATTTTCTCTCTAATATAGATTCGATTTCTGCATCGAAACAATAATTATTTTCTTTTCAAAACTTTTTTTAAAAGTTTAGTCATTTTTTATTCAATCGGTAATACTTTGTGTTTTGTTTTGTTTTGGTAATTAAACAAAAATTATTTAGCTCCCAAGAAAAAAAATCACTGTTTAAAAATGACACAGTAGTAATGTTTATTTAACAATATTTTTGTTGAAATGCTTTTTTTTATCTATGCTTCTTTTATGCAAAAATTCTCTTTTTACGAAGTTTGAAAGATTTTTATTTTTTTAATACAACAGAAATCTCCTTTGAAATCAAAAATTGTTTTGAAATCTCATTTAAAATAGTTTTTACTATTTAATATAAGATTACAAATAAAAAAAGAACAACTACGATTATTACTTATGTATCCAAACATAAATTATTGCGCACATTTAACTAAAAAATATTTTTCTCCATATAATGCTTTTATATACATAATTATCCATCCTGAAAATAAATATTGTAATACTTATTAGTCTCTTCATTCAACAAACGAGCACACTCCGATATATTTAATAGAATCCCAATTTCCTCTACATCGACCTTCTGCTGCTTCCTTAGATTTACTTGGTGACGAAATCCCCTTAGATATAATCGAAGACTGTGAACACAAGACTCACGGGGATCTTGATCAAGGGGTAAACTATCCGTTTTCCCTTGAGTATTTTCTTATCCTTAAGCACTCAGTTCCAGACTTCGCCAAGAGAGTATTTCTGGTATCTTTATTGTGCGTTGTATGTTTCTAATTTCTTGCTGAATTCGCAAGTTACTGCATAAATTTTATTTTTTCTCTCTGAATAGTTAAAATAATTCACAAACATTTTATAAAAGTTTTTTTTTTTTTTTTTTGCTTGTGTTTGTCAAACAAGTTTCATTTAAATGCAGTGAAATTCATATTTGTTCTTATTAATATGTATTGTTACTGCGTGTCTTGTTTTCGCTTTAATTAAATTTTAATATTGCAAGTGAAAGTTATGAAACTAATTTGATTTTTTGCGATATGGCTGTGAAAAACACTCACGTCCACGTCTGTGTGGCGAAAAGCCAATGAAGGAGATTTTTAAAGGGGAAAATGTTCAGTTTCGAAAATGGTTCCGAAAGCGAAAATAAAAAAATTCTGTTAAAAAAATCTATTTAAAAAATATGTAATCTAAATCGATTTCCAAAAAGTAGTCATATTAAAGATCGACGATCAACTTCAGCTATCCTATGAAAAAAAGAAAAAAATTCTTAAAGGACAAATTTGAAAACAACTGCCTTTTTATTTAGTATTACGGAGCAAGTGTTTTTAAATGAGTGAGTCCCCTTAATATAAACTGTTTTACAGTTGAAAAGGAAAGTAAAATTAATTTTATAAATAATATGATCTCGCGCTCTAGAACTAATCGTGTTGAAGTAATTTAAATTCATTTATAATCCTTTCAAAACAACTATTTATGGACTCTGAAAAAACTAAATGATATTTTTGAAATTTATATTTTCGTTGGATTAAATATAAATACAATTCATGAAATAGATTAAAAATGCAATTTTAAATTATCACTAAAATATTTTGAAAAATAATATATTGTTTCTTTTCTTTGGTATTTAAATAGCTAAACAAGTTTTCTAAATAAATAAATAAAATAAGTAAGTAAAAATATGAATAATATGACTATATATGCGGTACATAAATAAGAAAGTGTAATTTTCACGAATAATATGACTATAATTTCCCTTTTTTTTAGATTTCTGTATTATTTCACTTCATATAAAAATACCTTAAAAATAGAACCAACTGTTTCTTTATCTTTTGTTGTGCATTAATTGCGTATAATGTTTACTTTTGGATGTCTATTATGCAATTATTATTTTACTGTCCATTGTAATTAATTTGAACTTTCATTACTTTTAAACACTGTGTCAAAGTATAACGTTGAATTATGATCTTTCACAGTATTTACACTACTATGAAGGAAAAGAACGTTTTACAGGCACTAGATTTGGAGCTGCTTTTTGACGAAAATTAATAATTTTAAAGTAAAAATAATCAATTTAAACTTTTTACTATCATTGCTTTTAAATACGCCGTTCAAATTAAAACGTTGGAATTTGATATTTCACAGTATTAACATTACCATGCAGGAAAAGAACGTTTTACAGGCACTAGATTTCGAGCTGCTTTTTGACGAAAATTAATAATTTTAAAGTAAAAATAATCAATTTAAACTTTTTACTATCATTGCTTTTAAATACGGCGTTCAAATTAAGACGCTGAAATTTGATATTTCACAGTATTAACATTATCATGCAGGAACAGAGCGTTTTACAGGAAATTGATTTGGCGCTGTCGAGTGAGGAAAATTAATAGTTTTAACCCTTTCGGGTCTGGTCTACTATTATTATTTTGTTTTAAGAAGTACTTTTGCTACTATTTACATGTAGTAATATTAGTATATGTCTATGCATTTACTATATGATTTCATTTATGTTTAAGCATTTAGTAACAATAATAATAATTATTATTTGCCTCATTCTCTTTGCGCGTTTGTGATTCTTTTATTTTAAACATATATTTCACTCTATAAATTTAAATTAAAAATTACTTTCCTGAAAGAATCCTGCGCAATAAAGCGTAAAAAGTATTATAAAGTTGCGATATAAGTTAAATCTTATTGTAATACAATATTTTCTAAACATCTCCAAAAATTCTTCCCTAGCCTGTTGTTATATGAATATTACTTGAATAGAACGCAAAGCAACAAAACATTCGTCATCTTCCAGAGAATGAAATATTCATTAAACATTAATCAATCTATTTGGATAGCTTGTGTTAATGTTATTAACGTAAAATTATTTTTTCTAAAAAAATCGGACCAGAAAGGGTTAAAATTAAAAACAAACTGTTTTAACTTTTAAGTATGATTAATTTTAAACACGGAGTCAAATTAAAAAGTTGAATTGTGATAATTTATAGTATTAATATTACCATGAAGGAAAGGAGCGTTTCACGGGCAATAGATTTGGCGCTGTCGGGTAAGGAAAATTAATAATTTTAAAGTAAAATTAATCTTTTTTAACTTTTAACTGTCATTACGTTTCAACACAGTGTCAAATTATAATTTGAATTATGATATTTCACAATATCAACATCAACATGAAGGAAAACAGCATTTTACAGGGAGTAATTTTGGTTCTGTCGATTTATGAAAATTAATAATTTTAAAGTAATCTATTTTACCTTTTATTACTTTTAAGCACAGAGTCAAAATATAGCGTTGAATTATATTTTACAGTATTATAACCACCATGAAGGAAAAGAGCGTTTTACAGGCACTATTTTTAGCGCTGTCGGCTGATGAAAATTAACAATTTTAAAGTAAAAATAATTCATTTTAACTTTCATTATTTTAAAAAAATGATGTAATTTTGCCCTTAAGGACGCCCCTAAGACTTTGCCCTTACGTGCCCGGAAGGGCGCACTTTGACCTTGTGCCCTTACGGGCACGTGTCTACTTCAGCTGATGACGAGCTGTATTGTTTTAGCTCTAAACTCGTCCTGCATTGTTTTTTTTTTTTAATTTTATGGTGAATTTAACGAAGTGTATTATTTCAAAAGTATCAGTAATTCCAGTTTTCTTGAGTAATATCCTGAATAATCATCAATAAAAACTTAAAAGTGTGTATTTCTAAGGTAGCCAAACTAAAAAAAAGTGTATTAAAAAAATTTGTTTAAAAAAAAAATCCATCAGATATATAAATATATAAAACGAAATAAATACAAGTCATCTATCAAATTTTAAAAGTAGCATAATGAATTAATTTGTACCGGATACCTTTTATATGATTTGATATGTATCTATGTTTTTAAGAGCAAAATACATACTAATTTCTATTCAAATTTTAAAATTTTCTTTACGAACATATTTATTTCGTAAGTTTCATTTACTTAAATATAAATTTTCGATGTTAAAAAAATAATTCGCCAGCTAGATAAGTATATAAATATAAATCATTATCCAGATTCTAAAAGTAGCATAGCAAATTAGTTTCATTCAAATATCCTTTATATAATTTTCTAGATTTCTAGTACGTATTTACTTTTGGAGGACTGTTCAAATTGATTTTTGTTCAAATATTGAACTTTTCTGTACGAACTTAATCGTATATGTTCATTTTAATTATTGATGCTTTATAGTTGAACATCTATTATCTAAAACATTAATTATTGAATCATCCATTTCATTTTTTACATATTAAGAATACTTAATAAATCAATTGCATGTTTTTTATTATAATGTTATTTATTTATTAAAATACTTTAAATTTAACTTGTTTATCAAAAAAGAGTACATCCTTTGAGGCATCATACAATGACATTCATAGATTAAGTACATTACAAATATAAAATTCATTTAATAATTTTGCATCTTGGTCCATAATAATTTATTTTACTAATACTCAACGATGGTAGCACTTCATTATGTTATTGAACAACAAGGTTGATTTCATTTTTTTACTATACCGTAAGAAGAGCTATTCCCATATATTTGTACCATAAGTTTGTAACTTTCTATGCTGGGTAATACTCCTCAGACCATTTTGTTTCTTAATAAACCCCTTTTTTTGGCAGCAGTTGCATGTAATCAGGCCAATGTATTTTTATACATAATTTAAAGTGCGTATGTAGTGGTAATATGTTTTTTCTTTTCCTTTCAATTTCTTTTTAAATTGTATTTTAATCTTCTTTTTCTGGTTTTAATGTATGTAAGTAGCTTCAAATTCGTATTATTTTGCTTTTTCATGGCTAATGCGAAGATGAAACCACACATTTTATTTGTATTGCCAAAGTATTTGTGGACCTGAAGATTCTATTTTAGTTCTATAATTTTCAATTATGTTCCATTTTTTCCCCCTGTGTTTCAATGTGGTCATTTGTAATGCATTTCATGGTTATAGACAGACGGCTCTCGTTAATTCGAACTCGTCGGGACCACAAGAAATGTTCGAATTATCCGAAATTCGAATTATGGAAATAGTAAATAAAAACATGCTTAGTATGGTACTATTACAAATTAATTAATGTTATAGTGTTTTTAAAATTTATTTTGTCTGTTGTCATTAGAATATGACTTAATGTTAAATTAGAATGTATATATACATAAACTAATTAAAAGATTAAAAACAACCACAATGGAAGAAGAATTTAAAACGTCACTGACGAACAGACGGGACACTAAGAAAGTGTATATCAAATGCGTTGGATTTTATGTATACTCGTTCGGAAAAATTCTCACAAAAATCAATGAACGAAAACTATTCAAATGATCTGAAATCCGTAAGAAAGAAAAGAAGAAAGAAAAATCGGAATCCTCGTTAGTTCGAATTAAGCAAAATCAAGTGAAAATGAGTTCGAATTAATGAAAACTTTTAAGGTTATTCTGCCATTGAAAATTTCGGGACTTCATGTTCAGTTCGAATTAAGCGAAAATTCGAATTATCCGATTTCGAATTAACGAGAGTCGACTGTATATTGCTTTTAATCAATTCACTAAATTTCATTTACTTAAATATAAATTTTCACTGCTCTATTTCCAAAACATATTATATATGAGTAAAACAGTAATTTGAGCCTATACTATTAGGGATCAATGAATTTTTAATGTTAAATGAATAGCCATGAAGTTAACTATACGATCAATTAATTTATGAGAATGAAAGATACTTATCGGGAAATCTATAAATAAGTCATAGACTTGTGCATTTTACCGTCAATGAAAAAAGAGGAAATGGAAATTTATAGGTTAATCTATTATATGGATCCTCAAAATCATCATTTTATAAATATTCATTCAGAATATAATAACTATTGGTCAGAGATGGGGAAAAGAGTAATTGTATTTTAAGAGTATTTGATCATGCTAATTTAAAAAAAATGTTTATGATTATGATATTTTAATAATTGTAACAATATTTAACAAGAAAAAATAAGTTATGTTTCGAAAACAAATTAATTCAAAAGATCATAACTTTTATTCTTTTGCTTATCCAAATTGTTAAGCAAAATAAATTTTAAAAAATCCTAAATTATATGGCCACCTAGTCCAAAATAACACATTATTTTTTTTCTATCATTTAGTATAGTTTTTATTTCAGTAATTTATGTTTCATCAGTCTCACATTCAAAAAGTAAATTTTTATTTAACTAAATAGTTTGTGGAATAACTATAAGTATGTACACGTAAAGCATACATTTGTTTATATATATTTATAATGATAAAATTGAAATAACAAATATAAAAAAATCCCTGTCGGTATGGCCTATAGGCGGAGGTAGATTTCGAAAATTTTTCATCTCAAGAAAAAAAAAAAAAAAAAGATTAGCGATAAACGCAATTTAACTACGTTATTCAGCCGCTTTTAAAATTTTTTTAATTTCATTTTTCTGTAAGAACTGGTTTTATCAAACTCATCTTAAACGAAATTCGACTCAAATACCCATTTTGGCAACATATTTTGAATTATATTCTTACTTTATTTAAAAAAATGACCAATATGCTCATAATATAGTTCCTAAATAACAAAAAACTGTTAATTAAATTCGTTTGACAGCAAAACTGAATTTAAAAATGAGTCATAAAATAACCAATTTATTATTTTAGTACATCCACAATTCTTTCATCAATATCGCTTTGGGAAATTTTGTGCGAAGTGCCCACTTTGACAGCTTTTTTTAAATATATATTTAGCCTTTATCAAAAATATGACCAATACGGCACATTACACAGTTCCTAAATGACAAATAATTGTCAATTGAATGCGTTTGAGAGCAAAATTGAATTTAAAAATGAGTCATAAAATAAACAATTTGCTGTTTGAAATTCTCAATTCTCCTCAATTCTTTTATCATGATCGCTTTGGGAATTTTTTTTGCGAAGTGCTTACTTTGACAGCTTTTAAAAAATATATATTCATCCTTTATCAAAAAATTGACGAATACGCACATTATATAGTTCCTAAGTAACAAAAAACTGTCAATTGAATGCGTTTCAGAGCAAAATTGGATTTAAAAATGAGTCATAAAATAACCAATTTGTTATTTGAATACCCACAGTTCATTAATCAAGATCGCTTTGGGAAATTTTGTGCTAAGTGCCCATTTTGGCAGACTTTTTTGAAATATATTCTGCCTTTATCAAAAAACTGGCCAATCCGTCACATTACATAGTTCCTAAATAAGAGGACCTGTAAATTGGAAGGGTTTGAGAACAAAAATGAATTTAAAAATGACTCAGAAAAAACTCAATTTGTTATACTTCCTTAATTTTTCAAAGACGATAACTTCGAGAAATTCTGTTCAAAATACCCTTTTTGGCAGCCTTTTAAAAAATATATTCTGCCTTTATCAAAACACTGGCCAATACGTCAAGTTATATAGTTCCTAAATAAGAGGACCTGTAAATTCGATGGGTTTGAGAACAAAAATGGATTTAAAAATGACTCAGAAAAAACGCAATTTGTTATACTTAATCAATTTTCTAATGACGATAACTTCGGGAAATCTGTTCAAAATGCCCTTTTTGGCAGCCTTTTTAAAAATATATTCTGCCTTTATCAAAAAACTGGCCAATACGTCAAGTTATATAGTTCCTAAATAAGAGGATCTGTCATTTGGAAGCGTTTAAAATCAAAAATGAACTTAAAAATGAGTCAGAATATAAGCAGTTTGGATTTGAGGTTTTTTCTTCAACTCCTATTTTTGTTTAATTTATTTTTGCTTTAAAAATTGGTTCTATGAAAAACTTGTTAATATAAAAGTTGTAGGTATTATTGTGAAGATGTAAAATACATTTAATTAGATTTGATTGCTTAAGAATTGAGTAAGTTATGGATTTTTTTCTTTTTAACCCCCCCCCCCCCTTTTTCTTTTCGTTTTTAATTTTTTTCATCGGTAAAAGTTGGTCCTATCAAAAACTTGTAAATACAAAAGTTTTAGATAATATTAAGTACATTTATATAAAATTTAGTTGGATTTGATATCTTGAGAATTGACGAAGTTATGAATTTTTTTCTCCCAAAAACCATGTTTTTTTCGTTCCTTGAGCCCATTTTTAACTTTATCAAAAATCTGTCATGCATAAACTTTCTGCCCATTTCTTAGAAGTAATATAAACTTTAAACTGATTCGATATCTATTTTAATTAAGAAGTTATCGCGTTTTTTCGGTTTTCACAAAAACCCTCCCTATTTCCACCCCCTTGGTCCGATTTTACCCATTAACGAACTCGACCGAGATTTTAAGCTCCTTGATTTTATGTAAAAGTTTGAAGAAGATCTGAGCATAATTATGGAAGTTATCATGTCTAGAAGAAAGTGATATACACCGATAGATAGATAGATAGATAGATAGATAGATAAACTTTTTTACTGATGGTAGTTTTGGGGTCTAGGAGTCATGATTCGTGTAGATCCGCAAAAATTTTTCAGAAATTCCAACATGGGAGAGAATGCAATAGGTAGTATTTCATGCGAAATCTACCTAAAAAATATGGGCTAATATATGTATGTATGTATATATGTACTTGCGTATATCAATGTTTTAGCAACTATGTAAATACAATTTTTCAGTTATATAATATTTGTTCGTTTTAATTAGTCATTTTAAAATAGTAAACAATAAACATTAATTTTATAACGAACCAATTTCATCTGATAGAAGATGTTTGCGATGAAGTTTGACTAATAGAAACAAATTTTAAACAATGCTTGAAATATTGCATTTCTGGCATTTCTACTGCTGGCATTTTCTGGCATTTCTTTCTGCATATTTCATTGGCATTTCTATTTTTTATTTTTTGGAATAGTTTTTATTTCAATTATACTATATTCATTTAACTCGCTTTTTATCTCTAAATAGCAAATTTTTAATTAATAGAATTATTTTTATGATATAGTAATGTAAAAATGTGAACAATATATTTCTTTAAATATTTAAAAAAATGTTTTATTATAATGTAACTTTTATGAAAGTGGAAATTATTTTAAAGGCAGAGAAGAAATACTACTATTAATATATGTTTTTTAAAGCAGCAATGCAAATATTTTAATCCAGATAAGTAAAATTTTCTAATGTAATTTTCTAAATTTTCTAATAATTTCATTTAACACGTAATAATTATTTATAAATTAGATTTAAAAATTAAATATATATATTAAATTTTTAAAAATTTCATACTTTTTAAATAACAACGTTATAATGAACTTATTTAATGTGATAAAAGCTGTTAAGAGTAAAAAACTTATTTTAATATCATATTTATAACAAAAGGTTTACAATCAGATAAAAATTTTACTAATGATTGTTAATCTCAAAAAGTGATAATGCTAAGCTCTTTTTAATAGCATATTATTTAGTTTACGTTCTGATAATATTAATTATTTTATTTGTAACTATTAATTTTAAATTAACTAAATTAATTTTTTATGGTGTAAAAGTGTATGAAAGCAAACATTACGTATGTTTTAAAACATGTTAAACAAAATGTTTCGTTTGTTTTATTGTAATTTCATTCTTATGAAGGGGAAGAATGTTTTACAGGCAGGAAAGAAGCATGCGGATTGTAAAAAGATTTTTATTAGCAACAATGTAAATAACATTTCATTACAGGTTATATTGAATTGTTATTTTAATTTCATAAACAATAGATAAATTTTAATAAATTAATTTAATGTTACAAAAGATGCATAAAATTAAAACTTGTTCAATAAAAATGTAATAACATTGTTTTCGAGGGTTTTTTTTTTCAACTCTATATAATGAAAAATTATTTATATTAATTTATATTTCTGTTTAAAAAAAATCTACAGCAATACTACTTCCTGTTTCTAAAAGTTGTTGTTCTTCTTCTTCTTCTTCTTCTTCTTCTTATTATTATTATTATTATTATTATTATTATTATTATTATTATTATTATTATTATTATTATTATTATTATTATTGAAGCATGATATTATTTCGCTGTTGTTGTGACTATTAGAATAAAACAAGAAAACTTTCTCTCAATTTTTTTAAAACTATTTTTGAAATTTTCTAATAGGATTTTTTGAAGAAAAAAAAGGGGCTTACTTTATTCCAATATCATTTTTACAACAAAAAATAATGTTTAATTTCAATAATATTCTTTTAATTAAATTTATTAATTTCAAGAAGGTGCATCGAATAAAAGCATTTCAATAAAATTGTAATGAAAAAAATCATAAGTTCGTTTTAAAAACATCTAAAAATTTACTTTTATTCTAATATAATATTAAAAAAAAAATCTTTTTTAAAAGCAAAGGAAGTTATAAACACTAGATTTCAATACGAAAATTCGTTAGTGCCAAATTAATGATAAGGCTAACCATTTTTTTCAACTAAAGTATTTTGTATCAATAATCATCTATTAAGTGAAGTTAATTTTTTATCTATAAAGAGTTAATTTTTAATGAAAAATATTTTAATTACATACAAGCGTAAGAACTTAAACAGTATGTTTCTTTAAATGTGTTTACAGACTAAAAATACTGTTTGTTTCATTGTAATGTCATTCTTATGAAGGTGAAAGTATTTTTTCAGGGAGAGAAGAAATATCACTATAAATTATTTTAATGCAAAAATGCAGATATTTTTACACAGATATGTAGAATTTTGCTATTTTAATTTTTGTTTGTATTTAACATATGATGCATAACAATTTTTAGTGTAGTAAAGGTAAAAAACAGTTTACTAATAACAACAATAAAAACTTGTTCATAAAAATTTAATAAAATAAAAAAAATAACCTTGTTTTATTTTGAAATAATATTCTTAACAAAATGGTTATTTTACAAGAAAAGAAATTAAATCTGGTAGCATTGTTTTGTACTAAAGAAGTGTTAATGCAAGACACATTTTTTTAAATACTTTGAACATTTTAATATAGTATTTTTCTTGATACAGTTACATATAAATTTATTATTTTAATCTATAATTCTATTTAATATATGTTACACAGCAACTTTTTAATGTAGTAATTTGCTGTGATAAAAATTGTTTAGAATATAAAATTTATTCATAAAAATGTAATAAAAAGATTTAAAATAAATTAAAAATTGGCGAAAATTTGTTTGCTTTATTTCAACATCATATTTACCATAGAAAAGTTGTTTTACATGAAAAGAAGTTAAATTCAACAGTATTTGTTTGTACGAAATGTCGTAATTCCAAACCCATTTTTAATATTTTTTTATTTATTTATTTCATACAGTGATATAGAATTTTATTATTTTCATTTAAAATTTCATTTAAGGGGGTCCGGGACACATTAAAAAAATTATTTATTGCATTAAATTTGTTATTTATTTATTTATTTTGTAATGGTTACCATGTTATTTGTAAACAAAACCACATGATAAAATTTCTCATAAATATTTTTTCATTTAAAATTTTTTTTTTAAATTGGGGGATAATATAAAATCTTTAAAGCTCGAAATATTATTTGTAAAATTTCACTTTTTTAAATTTAAATAAACATAAATTTTTAGGCTTCAATTAATTTTAATTCTGTATTTTTTTATATTTATTAAGATAAAAATTAGAAATATTTAAACTAAAAATTTGAAAAAAAAAATTATGTAACTTTCAAAATATATATTTCTTTAAAAATAAAAATTTTTTTCAAACTTGCTGAATCAAATTTATAATATGACAATTGAAAAAAAAACGGTCTCCAAGTTTAAAGCATTATATTTAACGGTTCTTGACTTATAACAGTTTAAATTGGAGACATGATGAAAAAAAAATATCATGAAGAAACAATGCATTTTCAAAAGAAGTCGCTTTAATAGCACCATTGCTTGATAACTAGTTTTTGAAAATAAATCAAAACATAAAAATTAATATTTCCTGTTACAACTAAGATAAAAAAAACATGATTTAAACCCCATTTTAAATAAAAAAAATTAATGCAATAAAAACTTTTTTTAAAAATTTGAAGACTTTTGTGTCCTTTACCCTATACTATGATGCATAACAATATTTAAAAGTAAGAGATTCATGTAACAAAAATTTTTTGAACTAAAAATTTTGCCCTATAAAAATTTATTAAAAGAAAATAATAATAAATCGAAAATTAGTGAAAATTCGCTCGTTTTATTTTAGCATCATATTTGCAACAAAAAGATTATACCAGAAAAGAAAATTAAATCTACAAATATTCGTTTGTACAAAAAAATTAGTAATGTTAAATCTCTTTTTTAATTGTATTTTATTTCAGTTCTGTTCTGCTGCTTTTAATTAATTATTTTATTTACAAATAGTAAATTTTAAATTAAGTAGATTGATACTTACGATATAATAGAATAGGAATTAAAAGGCTATATATTTTTATAATTGTATTAAACTAAACAGTTTCCTTATTTCATTGTTATGCCACCCTATTATGAAGGTGAAAATCATTTTGCAGATAAATTAGAAATATTGCAATATAAGATATTTGGTAGCAACAGCGTAATTTTTTTATCACATTACAGTAATAGTAAATTTTGTTATTTTAATTTATAATTTTCATTTCACAAATTATAAATATGTTTTAATAATTCCGTTTAGCGTTATAAAACATGTATAGAGTAAAAATTATTGTTCATTAAAAGTTTCACAAACTTTCAAAATAGCATTTTAGAAAATGATTAAATGAATTGTTGTTACAACAGTACATTTGCAACAAAAATATTTTTCAAGCAGAAAATAAAATTATTATTATAATTCATTGGTAACAAAAAGGGCTTGTTTTTAATTTCTTTTTCAAAAGCCTTTTTTTCTACTTTTCTTTAAATATCTTATATTGATTGAATTATTTTTTATCTATATATTTTCTCTATAATTTATAATTAACTGAAAGAGACTTATTATAAAAAATTACAAGAGCTTAAACAAAAAAATTCTTTAAATATATTTAAAGACTTAAAAAAACTCTTTTTAACTGTAATTTCCCTCTAGCGAAGATTGTTTTAGAAGCAGAGAAGACATATTATATATATATTATTACTATACATTTGTGTGTGTGTATGCGCGTCTGGGTGCGGAAGCGAGTTTTTGTAACATTAATAAATTCAATCATATTAAATTTAGATATTTTAATTTCTAATTTTCTTATAATTAATTATAAACAGAAACTTTTTCATGAGACAAATTTAAAAATGTTGAAAATGTAACAAAAATTTGAGAATGGGTTTTAGAAACAGAAAAAAAATTGCTTGTTTTAATCTGTTATACTTATATAATTAATAAATAAATAAAAGTTGTATTACAAAAAGAAAAAAAAGTTATACCATTATCTGAGTTAACCTTTTTATAATAATAATTTACTGTACTGTTTACTTAAATTATTTTTTATCTAGCATAGAATTTTAAATCCACTATATTATTTTTTATGGCTTAACAGTGTAATAAATTAAAAAATATTTTTCTTTAAATGCATTTTAAGGTAAAATAAAATAAAATAAATAAATAAATAAATAGTAGTTGTTTTATGTAATGCCACTCTTCTGAAGGTGAAAACAGTTTTATATAGGCTGGAAAAAATATTGCTATAAAAAATTTCTATAGCAACAACACAATCAATTTCTGAAGTTATTTTGTTATTATAGTTTTTAATTTTCATTAAATAAACAATAAATAAAAATTCTTAATGGAACAGTTTAATGAGACAAAAGATGAGCAGAGTAAATATTACTTAAAAATCTAATGACAATACAAATATTCAGTCTAATGGAAATTTAAATTCAAAAATGAGTTTTAGGAAATGTTTGTAAAATTTCTTGTCTTATTCTGATATTTTATTTATTACAAAAAACTATATATGTATTTTACAAACTTTCTGTTCAAATGCTGAGGAATTAGGTATTTTTAAGCTTATTTTATTTCTAAAATAGTATTTATTTCAATCATGTTCCATTGTAATTATTGTTATACTAAGTGCAAAGAAATTTAGAAAATTCTAAAAGCAATTTTTTTTTAAATGATTAAAAAAATTCTTTTTTAATTACGACATGAACAATATACAACAAAAATGTATAAAAAAGTACAAAAAGACAAAATTTTACAAGAGGAAGATTATAAAAAAAATATTTTATAAATGATAAATAGTAACTTTAATTTACATTTTTGATTGATAAAGGTTTGAACAATAAAACCTAATGGAAATTAGAAAACCAGTTTTAGAAAATAATTGAAAAAATGCTTTTTTCATTATAATACTACACATAAAACAAATAAATTGTTTTAAAGCGAACACAAATTATTACTACTATAATTCGTTTGTAGCGTAAAAGGAATTTCCATTCATTTTGGCTTGTTTTACTTTTATTTTGTAAAATAGTACTTTATTTCCCTTATTGTTACCCTACGCTGTTACTTTTCCTAAATCTGTAGATATTATTAACTGCGCTATTTTTTAACTATAAAAGTGTAAGAAAATAAGCAATATATTTGTATGTTTGTTTAAATATATATGAAAGTGAAAAAATGTTTCATTGTAATGTCACTCTTATGGTAATGAAAGCGGTTTTACAGGCTAAATAAAAATATTTCTGTAAGTTTTTTTTTTTTTTTTCTTCTAACAGTGCAATTAATATTTTCTTTTTAAAGCTATGTGGAATTGCGTTCTTTAATTTATAGCTTTAACTTATTAAACTTATAAAAAATAAATTTTATTAAACTATTTAATATGTAAAAAAATATAAGATTAAAACTTTCTCAACAAATATATAATATAAAATTGCAAAAGAAGTTTAAGAACAAATCGAAATCATATGTGTAAACAAAATGTTGCTCCACAACCAGAGGAAAATTATTTCTAATTAGAATTCATTTATATCAAGAACAATAATAGTAACATCATTTCCTCCCTCAAAAATAGAATTTTATTTTAATTAATTTGTATTAAACTAATTAACTTTTTATTTATGAAAAATAAATTTTATGTTAACAAAAACTAACTTTTTTGGATTTATAAGTGTAAGATATATCTTTCTTTAAATATGTTAAATTGAGACTAATATAATAAGTTGTTTTATTGCAATGCCAGTAACTCAAAGGTAAAAGAAGTTTTACAGGCTGAAAAATATACATTGCTATAAAAAATTTAAAAATTATATATTTTTTTTACAGTTATAACAATATCGCATATTATTATTTTAATTAATGTTTCTTCATTACCAAATGGTAAATAGAAATTTTATATTGATCTAATTTAATATTGAAAAAGGCATTTAAAGTCCAAATAACAATTTGTTATAATTCTACTTCACTTAATTTATATTATTTGTATGGCAAAATTTCCTACTAAATTTGATTACCAGTTGGGCGTTTATTATTATTATTATTATTATTATTATTATTTGATTGTTACTTTTTTCATTAGTAATATTTACAGAATAATGTAGATATTGTTTTTCCGAAAAAGTGGTAATAATCAAGCAATTTGAATGTATATATACGAATATCTATGTATTTTTAAGAAATAATACTCATAATGTATGGATTATTATTTATTGTAATTAGTTTCTTTTAATCAATAAAGTATAGTTTTCATATTTATGGAACAAGAATACAGAATAAAATAAATATAAAACTCAAACAGAATGTAAAACACAAAGGATATTTAAATAAATTTCAGAATAATAAATCATACAAAAAGTTTTTGTTTTATTTTTATTTCATTTTTACGATGATAAAGATTATTTTAAAAACTGAGAAAACTTGCTGCCAGAATTCGTAATTAATATAACTGACTTTAAAACCAATATTTTTTTTTTCAAACTAGTTTGTTATGATATTTATAAATAATATATTAATTCACTATTTCAAATTAGTTAACTTATACTGAATTCTTAAAGAACTAATTATTTATGTATCAGCAGAGTTTTTTTGTCATAAGGGCAGAATACTGATTTATTTATGAAATATCTTAATCGTAAGTTATTTACGTCAAAATTTATCTTTAATTAAGATAGAAAGATGACATAAAAATTCTCTAAGAAACTGGCATTTAATGCACACTTAGTTGAGACAGTTTAAATATTATAACTTACTAATTAATATACTTAAATGACAAAAATTATAAATACTAATGTTTAAGAAAAATATAACTACGATAAATGCAAATATTAAAAATAAATTCAAAAGGATTTTTTTAAACTATTAATACAAAAATTAGAAATTACACATCAAAATTAATTTCACAAGAAGTTGTTTTTAGATTTTATTTTGGTTGGTTTCCTGTCTTAATTGTAAGAGTATGATGAGTACTTATCTATATAATCCTCAAATTTTGGAATGTTTATGCTATGTTGGCATTAACTATATAATGGGATATTTTCTATATGTTCTTTCATCTCTAAATGTTACTTTTTTTAAATCACATTTTTAAATTTATTAAGCATCTCGCGCCAAACTCTTGATAATTCAATAGAGACCAATACATTGCATATGTTTTCGTTATGTAAACATATTTTTATTGCTTCATGCGCAGTGGTAAAATTTTGATAGATAAATTGTTTTACCATATTTTAAATCAATCTTTAGAAATACTATGTTATGTACTCTTCCTAAATCTGTAATTTTCTTGCTGTATTTGATAACTGCTATAGATACAGGCTCTTTGATCCACGTTTTAAAAAGTCTATTCGGCAATTATGTGCATCGGCATTAGTGACGGCATTTCATATTACATGCAATAATTAATTAGATTCTATTGCGTCTATTTTTCTATAAGCTATTTTTTAATAATAATAATAATAATAATTATTATTATTATTATTATTTTGGTCACGTACAGATTAAAAATTTTATTCGAAAACAGCTCATTTAATACTGCAGTTCTTGAGAATGTCATCAATATTGTACACTTGTATTTTTCTTTATAAATTCATTTAATAATATGTCATAAAGGCAGTAATCAATTAGCAAATAAAAAAAGTCGTGCTCAAAAGGTAACAAATCCGTTACTGCTAATTATTTTTTATTATTATTATTTTTTTTTTAACTGAGTAACGGTATAATGCTAAATGTTGTAACATGTTTCAATATTTTATGTAGTTTATTCTTTGAGTACTTAGAAACTCTATTGTTTGTATGATATAAAAGCTTTAGCGGAATTTTATTTTCGAAACATAAAAAAAGATAACAATTTTGCAACTTCCTCTTTTTCCATACATGTGTAGAAATATTTAGAAAATTAAATACTTTAATAAATTTTATGCTTAAAAATACATAATCATGCATGTTTATATTAACATGTTTTAGGATTTTATGCTATTGCTCCAAACAAGGATTTACAGAAAAGAAATGAAAATTTCGCATACGTGACCGTACTACGAATGCAATGTATTTGGCCTTAAGGAAACTTTTTAATGAACTATAACAACTTTTTTTGCATTTATTTTACCGAAAAGATTTTTTTTAGAAAAATGAAAACATTATAAATTTATGTAAATGAGGAAAATATTTTATGGGAAGATAAAAGTGATTTTGAAAAACCTTTTATAATATTCACACTTAGAGGTATATTTACACAGCTTTTAATACACGCATATATTATTTATTCTTTACAGTATGAATTTTTAAATATTAATTTGTTAAACGCAAATGTTTTAAAGGTCTAAAATGTATAATCTTTGAATTTATTGACCTCGTAAAGGAAAATTTTTGCAAGACACGAAATCTTTTGAGGATGTATTAAGTTATTTTGTTAATTTTAAAATCTAAAGTCGATGAACGTTCATCTTCTTTTAATGGGAGAAGATTGTGTGCGAGAATTTTGTAGTCGGGCTTACAAAGTAACAGTATATAGTGCAAACATAGGATCATTTTAAAACAGCTATAGCTAGAGTGTGAGTACGTGAGAAATCAGTTGTATGTACTAAGATGTCAAGAAAAAATTTTAATAATAATAATCTGCCAAAATATTCCGAGATATTATATTTCTGATAGTGCAAGTTATTATTATTGCTATTATTCGTTAATATTAGCTTATCCTATATATTTTCTATAATAGCTAAACATGGTGCTGGTATTTTATTCAATAATGCTCAATTTATTCCTATAATAATGTTATTGGAAAAATCTGAAATAAAAGACATCATCGAAAAGGACTTACAATATAATAATGAATTGAAAAGTTTTTAATGAATATAATTACCTTTCATAATATAACTTTGTACAATGACCATAAAGATAAATATGCTATAGAAATTTATTGAATTCTTGAATACGTGAATTTCATTATAGTTAAACTAATTTTATTCTTCTTGCACTATAATACAGTATTTTACCTAAATGCCTGGAAATCACTATTTCTGTAAAATATTAGGATGCCTAAGCGTACAATGTTTTTAATGCAATATGCGGACCTCCATCCTTCAGGAAGATGGAAACTCTCTTATTAAAAATACAATCAAAGTGTAATTAAACATTTATTACTATAAGTTAAACAATACCGATTTGCTCATTCATTTCAAAGTTGTATAAAAACGCATATACCTTAGAAAATAATAGTAAAAAACGATATAAGAAAATAATAGTAAAAACTGCTTGTTTCATTGTGGTCTTTGAACTTCAAACAATTATAAAAAAAAAATAGAGAACAATTTTTGTTAAATTTATAATTAATCAATATGGATTATTATTCGGCAAAAGTGGTTTATCTCTAGAACGCTGCACATAATTAGAAAATCAATTCTGTTCCTTCACTTGAAAAGAAAAAAAATCATATTTCCAGGTCGTCTGTGCCCTTAGTTCATTTTTTTTTCTCAATTTTGTCACTTACATCTCTTGACTTCTGGGGTCCTCATATTATGCTTCATTTCCTCTTTTGTTCCATAACCAATAAGTTTTCTATATTTGTTTACAGTTGTTAGTTCAATTAAGCCTTTCTCAAATATACTAAATGTGAATCAAAAATTAAACCAATTCGGAGAACTTTTTATATTTCATAGGAGTTTTCACCATTCAAAAACTTCGCTCTGGAACGTGCGAATTTTCTTCAAAAATCCATGTTATGTCTCTTAAACCGAGATGCTCAATATCTGAATTAGCAGACAACTCAGACATTCAAATTTCTTACTCATTTCGTACACCATACACGCATTGTTACATCCTTTAAAACGTCAGTACCTCCGCTTGTTGCCATTTACCTGATCCAAAAACATTGCATCCATCATTATCTTCCCATAACGTGGAACCTGCCCGGCACCCTCTAGTCCTGCTTTGCATTCCGCTCAGGCCTTCCCGGAGGAGAAGAAAATCTCGTATCTCGCCGCTGCAGAAGAATGCCCCCTCCAAATAGGCCCACGTTCATCACGGAAAAACAAAAGGCGACGAAGGACGACACGTAACGGTTGCACCATTAAAGGGGGGTTGGGGATGGACAATTTGTCTAATTCCGAGAGACTCCTGGAATTGGGAGAATGTCCCGATTTAGTTTTATTCCCTTGCCAAGCGTCGATTATGCGCTTAATGTTTCACTTTGGAGGGACGTGTTCCAGTAAATGCGATCCCGTGTTTTGTTTGCTGCTTTCTCCGAGAGAAAGGTCGACTGTTGTCATCAACTCCACATTAGGAAGGAGTACGATAGATAGATAGATGGACGGACCGGATTGAAACTCGCTTACGAGCAGGAGACAGATGCGCAACCTTCAATGCCGAAGAACGGGGAGATATTTATCTGTTTTACTTATTTATTTACTTATTGCTATACTTTAGTCTAATATATTTTTATAGATAGCCTTTTTTCCGTCGCAGAAAGAAAAAGAAAAAAGAAAAATTCGCCTAGAAGAAATCAAGCGTTTTGTAATTGATCTAGAATTTTCCAATAATATTAGACTGATAAAAATGAGATATGAAGTCGAGCATCAAAATTAAGTGTTAATAATATCCTGATTTCTTTTCACGTATGTATGATGCTTTCACCTTTTACTTTAGAAAACTTTCGTATTAAAGCCATTTTCAATTTTATTTTCTGAATCCTACAACTCCAACTTTTGTGACACACTGATAAACACATTTTTTTCTGTATATGTATGAAATTTATTAGTGTTTCTTAGAGGTTCTAAGGGATCAATAATTTTTCTAAATCACTTTATCCCTCTCTCCTTCCCTCAAAATAAAACTAGTCGTTGGGGGCCTGTCGCGTCGGATGGTTCAGTGGATTTCGAACACAAAATTAATTTAGGCGATTCATATTCAATAACTTCAAACGGGTATCTTCTTACTTCTTTTTAATTGGAAGAAAATATACACATTATACATCTTCTGTACATCTGCTTATTTACACATATGTTACAATTATTTACATGAAATTCAATATATTTTAGAATTATTCTTCTATCAAGACTGTCATAACACCATCGCGTATTAATTCTTTTCGCTCTCTGAAAACATAAACAAAACAAAAAATACCTTGAGCCCAGGGGAGGGGTTGCCACGCGTAACTAAGATCAGGATTCATCGCCCTTTTGGCGTTAAAACATGATTCCCCACACACTCCCCACCTGGACTCATGAGAGTACATAATGATAAATCAATAAAACTAAATTCTTACAATAAACATTAATTTAAATCATAACTCAAATAAAAAAACAGAAAAAAATTCAATCTTCAGATACTGACATATAAAGCATTAAACAATAAAATAATATCATGAATAATATAAATAAAAAAATGACACTTCAATAACATGTAGCTACATGAACCTATCTGGCCAGATATTTACCTGAATAAAATAAACTAAATATATATACGAAATACAAACAAATTAAATACTATTATTAATATCTCAATAATCCTTTCAATTTGAAATAAAGCATAATTATACAAAATGAAACCTTTTTTCTAAATGGATAAATTAACAATTGCAAATTACACATAAAAAAAAACATATTTCAACTATGAATTTATAATAAGAAATAAATCACATTTATATATTCAAACAATAGTAGAAAAAAAGTAATTAATTTAAAACTCAAATACTGAAATCAATTAACATTTAACAATCTAATTCTAAAGGATACAAAAGTTGAACTGGTTTTCTTAGCAGTCCATGAGCAGTCTTTACCATGCAAGCTCGAATAAGCTGATCTCTGCCAAGAATCACTTCTTGAATTACTCCTAAGTCCCACAACAGTTTAGATTTAGCATTACCGTCCACTAAGACAACATCTCCAATCTTTAGATTTTTGTGTCTCTCAGGAGTTTTAAATTGATGGATGGATCTTAAGTTCAGCAAGTATTGTTCCTTCCATTTAGTCCACAGCTGTTTTAACAAGGTAGTTTGGTATCTTTTTCTCCTTAATAATGTCTCTCGGGTAGAGATTTTATTCTCTAATTCGGCAAAATGTAGTGGAAAACTAATATTTTCTCTTCCGAGTTGAAGAAAGTGAGCTGGTGTAAGTGGCTCTGGCTCGCCGAAGTCACTTGTTGTATGCGTAAGAGGTCTCATGTTTATTACGGCTTCTATTTCTGTCAAAATTGTAGCCAATTCTTCAAATGTGATGAGAGCTCTTCCCAAAATTTTTCTTAGGGGTTCTTTTACACCTTTTACGAGTCGTTCGTAAAATCCTCCCCACCATGGGGCACGCTCGATGATAAATTTCCATATAATGCCTTTGTTTGATATGAAGTCTTGAAGTTCTTGATCTTTAATGATTTTTTCAAATTGTTGTAGTTCTTTGTCGGCAGCTTTAAAACTTAATGCATTATCAGAAAAAATTATTTTACAGTTTCCACGTCTTGAAATAAATCTACGAAAACTCAACATAAAGGACTTTGTAGTCATATCCCTGACTGCTTCCAAATGTATTGCTCTTGTTGCGGCACAGGTGAACAGTACAATGTAGGATTTTGACGTCTCTTTACTATCTGTTTTGATGATTGTTGGGCCGGCAAAATCCAATCCTATAACGGTAAACGCAGGGGATTGTGAGATCCTTTCTTTCGGAAGTTGCCCAGTTAGCTGGTCAGCTGCCCTTGCATTGTATCTTCTACAAATTAGACATTTTCTTAGATTCTTTCTGATAGATTGTCTTCCTTGTGGAATCCAAAATTTCTTCCGGATTTGTGCAAGCGTTAAAGAAACTCCACTATGCAGCAAATTTCTGTGTTCTTGCATTATTAGCAATTCTGTTAATTTTTCATTCTTCGGCAATATGATTGGGTTGGTCTCATTCGAATCAAAGGAGCCTTCGTTAAGTCTGATTTTTATTCGCAAAATTTTATTTTCATCCAAATATGGACACAGGGAATAAATTCGTGATGTTTTCTTAATAGAGTTTCCTTTTTCTAATGACTCAATTTCTTCCTTATAATTCTTCATTTGTACTTCTTTGATTAATAATTCTTCAGCTTCTTTCAATTCTTCAGCAGATAATGTATCTTTACGCTTGATTGAATTTCTTAAATTGAAAATAAATCTTCTAACTCTTGCCAATGTTCTAACTGCCTTCAAGAAGGAACTGAAGCGCTCAATTTCTATAAGTGGCTTCTGATGTTCTGATGAACAAACATTTTGGAAAATCACATTTCTTTTAGCTTCTAGTTGTTTCATATCTTCATCTATTTCTCTGTCTTCTTTGGGCCATAATTTTGAATCCTTAATTAACCATGGAGGCCCTGACCACCACAGGTCATCTTTTTCGAGGTCGAGAAGGGATAGTCCTCTTGTGAGTCGATCAGCAGGATTTGAGCTACCGGGACAATGTCTCCAGTTCTTCGTATCTGTTAAACTTTGTATTTCTGACGTTCGGTTGCTTACGAATGGCTTCCAAGTACTAGATGAACTCTTGATCCAGTGAAGCATGATATTTGAATCGCTCCAATAGTGTACTTTGTCTTCATTTATCTTCAGAACAGACATTACCCGCTTTCCAAGTCTAGCTCCAATCAGAGCACCCATCAATTCGAGGCGGGGCAAGGTTAACTTCTTTATGGGAGCTAGCCTGCTTTTTGATGTAACAAAACTTGTCTTTATACTATTATTGTTGTTATATCTCAGATATATAACACTTCCATAGGCCTTAATACTTGCATCACTAAAACAGTGAATTTCTACATTGTCGTAAATGTCTATTTCCTGAAAATAATATCTTGGAATTTTTTTTTACTAATGTATGGAATCTGTGCACACCAGTTATCCCATTTTTTTCTCTAAATGTTCTGGCAAATTCTGATCCCAATCGATACCATGTTCCCATAATGATTGAAAAATCATTTTAATTAAAATCGTAAATGGTGATAAAAACCCAACAGGGTCAAAAATTCTTCCAGCTGCTCGAATTATGGTTCTTTTGGTCTTATCTTGACAATGAACAAATTCTAACAGACCTTGATTATCTAATCTAAAAATGTCTTCTTCAGTGTCCCATATTAACCCTAAAATTTTAAATGGGGTTGTGTCAGTTGATGTATCAGCGCAAACATTCATATCTAAAGATTTTAAATTTTCCTTTAAAATGGTAGAATTAGTTTGCCATTTACGTAAAAACATATTTGCTTGCTGAAAAATAGATAAAGATTCCTTTGAAATTTTTAAAGCTTCATTAACCGTATGTGCTCCTAACAATAAATCGTCCACATGCATGGAAGAGTCAATTTTAGAGCAAGTTTCCGGATATAAAGTTGCATACCTCTTCAAATGATGTTTAATTACAGCTCCTAACAGAAATGGACTCGAAGTGACGCCAAATAATATACGACACATTTTCATAATTATAAAATTAATTGGGGAATTTTTATCTTGAGGGAGTTCTTCGATCCACAGGAAACGCGTTATATCTCTGTCACTTTCAGCAAGACTTATCTGTAAGAAAGCCTTTTCAATGTCTGCCACTACGGCAATTTTATTGCTTCGAAATTGCAAAATTAAATCAAATAAATCTGAGTTCAAATTGGGACCTGGGAAGAGTACATCATTTAGAGAAGGTTCAGAAGGAGCGTGAGATGAGGCATCAAAAACAATGCGTAGTTTGGTTGTTTGTTTATCCCTTCGAATTAGAGGGTGGTGGGGTAAATAATAGGTCAAATTACCATTCGGTGAATTTATTTCTTGCGGTTCAACAATTTCTACTGTTCCTAAAGCCTTATATTCATCAATAATTTCTTTATATTCCTTATATAATGCAGGATTATTTACAAATCGTTTAATTAGACTATTAAATCTCTTTTTGGCAACATCATAATTATTCGGAAGATCAACATAGTCATATTTCATAGGTAGTTTAACTTCGTACCTTGTTCTTAAACTGAATAGAATTTTCAAATTGTTCTAATATTTGATTATTACACAAATCTATATTTGTATTATCTTCCTGAATCCCTAACCCTTCTATAGTCCAAAATTTTTCAAGTTGAATTGACATTTTATCGTTTTCATTATTATCCCAAATAGATATATACATTGCACCCACTAAATTATTTTCATTAACTTCATCTGAAAACTTCCCATGAAGTGTCCAACCTAGTTTAGTTCCATTCAAAACAAGAGTTGGTGAAATACGTTTATATTTTCCTGTCATAATTGACCAATAGTAGTCGCTACCAATCAACAAATCTATTTTATTCTCCCCATCACTTAATTCATTTGAAACATCTGACAACTGTATACACATTTCTTTTGTTTTTTCATTTAACTCTGAACTTGGGGCACGTATTATATCTGAACAAATCTTCTCTGTTTCTAAAGCTTCCAGACATATTACATTGTCAGAAAATTTATCCCTTAACAAAATTTTAACTCTGTTATGATTATTAACAATAGGTTTCGTACCAGAAAATGTATGGATTTTTAATGATTCCTGTCCTGTCACCTCTAAATTTAAATACCTTGACAAATTCTTTCCGACAAACGTACGCTGCGACGCACTATCTAGCAAAATACGAACATTAATATTTTTATCTTTCCCAATCATTGTTCCCTTTAAAGTTTGAAAATAAACATATTCATCTGGCTTACAACAAAGTGAAGAAACAGTTATTTTTTCATACTGCGTATTTTGCTTTCCCCCTATTTCATCCCCTTCAGTTGAAACAAGGTCAATTTTATTTTCCTTTGATGATCTTTCTTTTACTTTTTTATTACAAAGAGAATTTTGATGAGCCTTTGAATTACAAAGAGTGCAACGAATATTAGAATTTTTACAAAACTTACTCTTGTGAAATCGTTTGTAGCATCGAAAGCATTTCGCTTGTTTCGATAAAGATTGTTTTCTTTCTTCAAAATTTAAGTTACACAAATTTGCTTCATGTTTCTGAGAACAAAAAGGGCAAAGATTTTCTGTAATTGTATTTAATGTAAATGCTGAAGGATTTTTATTTTTTCCTTGAAGAAAATGTTTAGAAGGATTTTGTTTAAATTTATTTTCATGAGATTTAATCTCAAAACTGACAGATGTAACATTAACAACCTTTTCACGCGCTTCGATTTCGCGCTTAAGGAACAACAATAAATCATTTACGCAAACATCTTTTTTCTCGCACTGTTCTCTATGAAATTGCAATAAAAGGTCATTAGGTATACATTTATAAATAATAGGTAACAATAAACAACCATATTGGTCTGATTTAACATCCAATGATTCTAAACTTCTTATTTGTATCGCTATTTCATCATACAATTTTCTTAATGAATAAATATCATTTGATCTTCGCACTGCTTCTAAATTTAATAATTTATTTGTGTGCGCAGATATTAAAACTTCTCTTTTTCCAAAACGATCCTTTAATATATTTATTGCCGTTGCATAATTTTCACCAGTTAATGGAAGCCCGTTAATAGCAGCAGCTGCTGATCCCGAAATCAAAGATTTCAAATAAGTAAATTTTTCTATCGCTTGAAGGGCTTCATTTTCGTGAACAGCGACTTTAAACTGCGGCCAAAATTCTTGGAATTCGCAAATGTCGCCGGTGAATTTGTTTAAAGAAATTCGCGGCAATTTAGTGTTACACTTTAACTGAATATCTGATATGGGGGGCGTAACTACTTTTGGTTCACTTGTAATATCAGAAGTTTTCTTTAAATTATGCAAAAATCTATTTGCTCTCGATTTACATGTAATAATAGACTCTTTATATTCTAAACAAGCTTCAATTTCGGTTTCTAAATTAGAAGTTTCAATTTCAGATTGTATTAAATCGTCTAGGTTTTCTAGAGAAATCTTATGTTCCAGCAATGTTGCTAAACAATCCTCCACAATTTCCGGTTTCAAATCACTTTCTTTCAAAATTTCATTATCAATTTTTTTAATTAATTTAGTTATTGTGGATCTAATTGATCCGCGTTTAGTAATATTTCTTTTCAAATTTTCACCGGTACTCATTTTGTATAGTACTGTTTCTTCCAAATCATAAATTCAAAGAAATAACAATAAAAAACTTACCCGTTTAATATATGCAATCGTCCTAATCATATTCTCATTCTATTATTTCCCGGCGAACGTTGCACCATTGTCGCGTCGGATGGTTCAGTGGATTTCGAACACAAAATTAATTTAGGCGATTCATATTCAATAACTTCAAACGGGTATCTTCTTACTTCTTTTTAATTGGAAGAAAATATACACATTATACATCTTCTGTACATCTTCATATTTACACATATGTTACAATTATTTACATGAAATTCGATATATTTTAGAATTATTCTTCTATCAAGACTGTCATAACACCATCGCGTATTAATTCTTTTCGCTCTCTGAAAACATAAACAAAACAAAAAATACCTTGAGCCCAGGGGAGGGGTTGCCACGCGTAACTAAGATCAGGATTCATCGCCCTTTTGGCGTTAAAACATGATTCCCCACAGGGCCACCGTAATACTGATATGTATATGAAAATAAAGCATGTGAAACTATTTATACAATGCATTGCAATTCATAAGCAAAATTTAAATATTGTTAATATACATAGTAATGCTATATTAAAGAACTGCTGATGTACCAATTTCGACAAATTATAAAAAACGCCAAACTACTCAAGTAGAACCGAACTGCGTAAAAGAAACATCCTTATAACTCCAAAAATAATAATTCTATTAACTAACAATTAACTGCGTCGGATTAAGCGTCTCATTTCTAATTAAAATATACTTCTGAATTGAAATTTGAATGAAATACAGGGTCATGAAAAATCGAAGAATGTGGAAAACAAGATTACAAATATCTCGGCAACTAATAATCTGATCGACTTCGTTTTATATGCAAAATGTGTGTTATTTTATTGCCTTTTACGTCAATTCCTTAGAACAAAAAAATTCGAAAATTTTTATGTACCTTTCATCAGAACGAATTTTTCGAGAGTCCGAAAAAAATAGTTCCGGATAATCGAGGTTGCTGATATTAAATAGGGTTCGTCCCATTCTTACATACTAACTACATACAAAATTTCAAGTCTCTATCTCAATTTGTTCGGGAGATAGAGCGTTTACAGACAGACAGACACACGGACGGCAAATTTTTTTTTTTCTAAAAATATGTTTTTCGGAATCTCCACTATCTAAAACGTGTAAATCCATCAAATTTTTTTTTTCGATTTTCAAAACGATTGCAAGACTTATCCTATACTACGTATGATGGGTAAGTAATAATAATAAATAGATAAATTTACTGTTTTATTAATTCATAACTTAACATTTAATTTACTCCCAGTTTCTGCGTAACATAACTGATGTTTTGTAAGCTATTCTTTTTAGTGTAAACTAGCGAGCTACGCCCTCTAGCTGGGCCACTTTTTCCAAACGAACCTCGATATTAAGCAGCATATAATAAGCAAAAAAATTCGTTTAATAAGCAAGTCTTGGTGTTCGAATCCTCAAGCACAAAAAAAGTAAATTAAAGAGTCATGGTTGTTATGCACCCATAATCCCGTTAAAAATGTGTGATTTCGCACAGTGGGCGCTACGCTTCGTGGTCGCCATCGTCCCGTTAAAAATATTTAGTTTTGCACGGTTGGTGCTGCGCGCCCATAAAACATTTTCTCGTATTTTTTGGTTCATCAGAAGCAGCCTTTTACGCAGATTCTGAATATGTAATCAGTTTTTTTCTACTTTAAAAACTGTCTGCATGATGGTTTAAGAAAAAACGCGCAAAAAAAATAATTTCATTAATATCACAAACAACATAACTAACAAATAATTTTGGCAGCTTGTTTTCCGTTTGTACTAACAGAAATTAGTATTAATCGCGTAAATCTTAGGTTACACAAAATTCGTGTATGCTACCAAAAAGAAAAAGTATGAAAATGAGATACAACGATTAATACTCACATACAGAATAAATATATGAATAGCCAGTTACATCTGAGATTCTCAACTATTAATTAGCAGCACTATTACCTCTTAGTGAACATATCTTGCTGTGCTTAAATAGTTGTACTTATTATATTAATTAAACCGTGTTTAACATTTTTTACCAATCAGCTATTTTTCTCTTATACATTCTTTGACAAAATGACGGGAGAAAAAGGGGTTTTCGGCTGGTTCTTCTTTTAGTCAAAGGGGAAAAGTTCTAGTCGATCACCGCAAGGTGGCGCAGTGTTCTGCCTCAGAGCTCCGTTTGGGCTCCTTTTGGGCTCCGTTTGGGAAATGTGACGTTTTCCGTTCCGAATCCCGACCGGTTTTTAATTCATAACTTTTTAAATTTTGGTCCCACGGGCTCGAAAATGCCCGAAATGACTTTCCCGGAATTTTTCGAATCGAAAGACACCTCTCGCGACTTCCAACTCGCCCGCGTTACGAACTGTAATCGGCTTCAAGCAGACAGACAGACAGAGCCGCACAGATTTTATTAGTATAGAAGAATAACTGTAAATCATCAATCATATATAAAAAATGTAGTTCTTTCTTGTTTAAAGAACCATTGAATATCAATGAAAGTTCATGTTATGCATATAACAAAAGTCATTATTCTGAAAATGTGGATTTATATAGTTCGTATCGACAGTTTTTTCTTCTTCAAGTTTTATATTTTATTCATTATTTTCAATAGGTGAATACTGCTCTATAAATTACCTGTATTTTCTAAAATCTATACAAAAATAAATAAGAAATTTTACTATTTCCTATAAGTTTTATAAATGATCAAATACTGTTAAGAAAATTGACTGTCATTCGCTTCATTGGAAGGGTGATATAAAGAATATATGTACGCAGTTGACATATTTGTAATACCGGAGGCCATACAACTCTGCTTATATGAAACCGTTATGATCTTTTTCTATCCAGTTTGTTCTCGCTTTCCATAATATCATTTTCCTCTAAAGGATCCCTTTTATATAAATTTACGGTCTCATGTAATTCATAACGGAGCACTTAATTTACTCCCTGTTGCTGTATAACATAACTGGTGTTTTGCTAGTATCCCTCCGAGCGAGCGGGAACAGCTGTAAATCTTTGATCTTATCAATAAAAATGGAGTTGTTTCCTTTTTAAAGATCCATGCAATAGCAATTTATAAATTATTATGGGTACGTATAACGATATTTTACGATAGATATAACAATTTTTATAACATATTTAAAGCAAGAATAATAACACGTTTATGCTGTGGAATTGAATTATTAAAACATCAATTTATAAATTCGCATCAATAGATATAACGATGAAAAGTAAAATATTTTTTACGACATCTTTAATGCACGGTATTTTATATTGATATTTAAAAATAGTTAACTTTTTAATGATATGACTAATCGATTAACAAACTGTAAATTCATATTTTTGTAATAATATATATTATTACAAATTTCATAACTATTTATAACAACTTTAATTTTCAATAACTTTTACGTATTTTTAAAATTAAATTAATGCATCCATTAAAAAATATATAATTTGTTTGATGTTTATAATATTAAATATCGGTTATGTAATAGAATTCAATAATTACCAAACAAAAAAAAAAATCCACAGAAAGTTATATTTATAAATAACTAATTTGTTGTTTTTTCGTCTAATTACTTGCATGACGCATGCTTTTGCATAATTTTAAATCACCCCTACCGAAAGGAAATGGGAAGAAATCTAAATAATGAATTTGGTATGTACAGTACAAAGAAACAAAATTGCTGAAATATTTTTCTCAGAAAACTCAAAATTTTACAGTAAGTATTGTAGAAGTCATTTTCCTTATAGAACTGAAATATACTTAATAAACAAAAGTTGGCGAGTTATTAAATAAATAACTAAACTAGCATTAAACTAACGTCTAGAAAGACGAAAGAAAAATTTCAAAGAAAATGGCTGACTTCGTCTGGAAAATTTCTATCTAACCTACAACCAGAGATACAAGGTCGGAAGCAGCCCTCCATTTAGAGACGAGTTATGGCACCTTTTTTTTCGGGGGGGGGGGGTGTCACATCTCTTATTAAGCAATTTTTATATTGAAGGCTATTTTCATATTCAAAATAGCTTTTTTTATGATAGTTTTAGAAAATCCTTTTCATTTGTAAATACAAAACAAAGTGCACTAATATTCGTAAAAACATTTTTTTTTTTTTGGGGGGGGGGGGGGGGGAGAGCATTTTACTCAGATATCATGAAATGGAAGACTTTCCCATTCTCTTGTCGCTCTCAAAGAATCGTTCAGAAATTGAGCATTTTGAGACTATTTTTAGGACTTGGCAGTTACACACAAAGCCGTCATGAGGGAGCCGTCTGTCGAAGCCTGAAATTCAATTTAAAAATCCGCATTTTGTGGGGGATTTCCTAAAAGTTTCTGTGACTTTTTCGAGAAATGATAAACGCCAAACATTCAAAATTGTTAATATAAGTTCACTTGTGCATGACCCCCGTGACTTCCGCCTTGGATTTGCCACTGGATAGATATTAAAAAGGTTACAAATTCTAAGGTAATATAAAGTCTTTTGGCGAACAACATTGAAATATTTTTTTAAGATGCTACTTATCAAAAATAGGCCCTGAAAAAGTACCAAACATGGGAATCTCTGAACGTTTCATGGAATGCAACGCATTCCATGCTTCCTAAAGTTCACAAAGTATACTCTCATAGTAAATTTACAGAAATATCAGAAATATTTTTTCTAAACGGATTTAAAACGTTATTGAATTATATTGCTGTATATTGTTGCATTGTTTTGTATTTATGGGACAATGCGTCACCAGACCTTTTTTGAACATTTTTTCATTGACATGCCAGGAAGATTACAGTCACAGTCTTTTTGATTACAGCAAGGCATACTTCCTATCATGTTTAACTAAATTATAATACAAAGCAGAGTATATTTTGTGAGTTAGAGTTTCTGGAACAAAATTATCTAAGCTTTATATGAATAAACATCTTCTTAAACAAATTGTTTTTACTTACAAGATGTTTATTATTCCATACAATTGCACTATTTTTTATTTATTTTTTATTTATTTATTTATTTATTTATTTATTTATTTATTTATTTTTCATTTATTAGAAAAATAAAACTTCATGCATAAAATGCACCCAGCTTAAAGAAATAAAGTTCTTCTATGTAGTAATTTAAAAAATTATGCTATTATAATTTTAAATTTATTTATTTCCTTTTTTGAATAACTAAGAATTATACAGATTTGATACTTATATACGTAATTTAATGTCTATTTTACTCATGAAGGATGTACGTTTTACTTATAACTTTTCAACCAAAGTAATCTTTTACGATCTGCTAATAATCAACAATAAGCTAGATTAAATTAGAAATTTCAATGAAGTAGCCACGAATCAGTAACTCACACTAATATTTACACATTATTTAAAATAGAATTAGCTTCTTCGGCGGAATTTCAAATTGCTCTCAAATATTTTATCTGAAACTTTATACCTAATGTCATCATAGTCTGGTTCATTTTTTATGGAAATTTATACATAAATTTGAATAAGATCAAATTTATTTTATGTGCAAATTCATCCCCTAACTTGAGAATGATGGGAGTTATTTAATGTAATTTTACATTAAATTGATTTATTTCATAAATATTTTACATATCTAGATTTTAAGGTATTATTCTTCTGATTGCTAATTCAAGTGTATATCGCCTATTTGTAATTAGACTTTAATGCGCTCTTTGTTTATGTGTGGTCTTGGAGGAAAAAAGGGAAAATCACTTACAAAAGCTGCTGTAAATCATTATATAAATGTGACTAGTACAATCTGTCAGTAATAACGTCCACTAATTAATGCTATATTTGTGATAGTTTATTTAGAAATTGTGACAAACTTTAAAATTTTCAATATTAATAGCAAATTTTTACATTATATTTAAATTGATGAAAATATTGAAAATTGTCAAATTGTGAAAAAAAAAAATTCTATATATAGAGGACACCCTAAGAAAAATTTAAGTATAGCATTAATTAGTCATTAAAAATCGATTAGTACCATTCAATTTTTACGAAGAATTGAGGTAGAATAGGAGGATCACTGTTTACTTATGCAGGATTGTGCATTTTTAATGATTAATTAAAGTTTGAGTAATAATCGAATTATTTCACTTTCTTAGTTAATTTAAATTAAATTTTTAATAATTTGTATTTTTTCTGTTAAAATACAAAAGTTTCTAACACTTTAATAAACTTAGAAAGAGAAAATGTATTATTATTATTATTAACATTAGTACTACACTGTAAAAAAAAAAAAAAAAAAAATCTGTAATGGTACTAAACATTTTCTAGGAAACTGGGATTCCAAGTTTTTCATGTAACGATAACAGGAAAAATCCCTGTAACTGATTCTGAAACTTGAATTTTTACTGTTACCGTTACAGGAAAAGTTCTTGGAATCCCAGTTTCCTAGAAAAAGTTTAATACCTTTGGCAATTTTTTTTTTTTTTTTTTTTTTTTTTTTTTTTTTTTACAGTGTAGTAGTAATAGAGTAGAATTTCTTAAGAGCATGAATGTATTTAGTCGTTAAATATACATTTTTTTAGAAAGCTAGCGATCATTGAAAATACACGCATGTTACCAAATGAGGTTCCGACCTTCTCTGCGTATTTTTAAAAGATGCTAACAATATTTCAAGGCTACATTCTATTTCTAAAAAAGAATTTTTGTACTGTCGTAAGTCGCATATCTAAAATACTACACAACTGTAATTTGATTTACGAAATGCACTTATAAATTTCAATGATCATTTCTAAGTTTATTATCATGTTACTTTTATCGGTTATACCTGTGATATTTTATAACAGATATTATTACACACGGGTAAAGTTAATTTATAAATATCTTTCGCTTTCCTTGAAACTTTTTTATCTTTTTATTATTAAATAAAACAAGACAAAGTAAATATATAATTATTTGCTAAGGTTCTTTATTTTGATAGCTTATTACCACCAAAATGCGTAAATTATACGCTACTTATTTTAAATGCAAGCACATAAGTCAAGAGAGACATTAAATAGGCTATTTGAGGAGGGAATTTCTATTACTCAGAATAATTTCGATGGAGTGTCCAAGGTTTTATCCCAATTTTATTGTCATCATCCCATATTCCGAGCTCTACATGGTCATTTCCGGTTCTGATGTACCTTTTATTCTCCTATTCCATCCTCAAAAAGGGGTGGTCAGTCAAAATATCCGGAGTGTTATGACATCGTTGTGTTTCCCCACAGACTTAACGGCAATGTTTCATAAAATAACACTATTCTTGATCTTTATACTGTTTATTTATTTGAAGATAGTAATATATCGTCAAAAGACATTTTCTATTCGAGAAAAATAATATAGATAAAATTAAATAAAATTGTTTATAAATAAGAACTTATTAATATTATAAGAATTGTATATGTGCATGCATGTAAAGCTTTTGCGTTTGACTTTGGAAAATTAATATTCTATAAGCTAATAACATGCATATTTTTTCTACTTTTTACTGTATTAATTATAAAAAATCCCAGAGAAATTTTTATTTCAGAAATATAATAAAGACAAAATTAAGTAAAATTGGCATCAGTTATTGTTTGAAAACTTTTCAAAAAATAATTTTTCTTAATTGTCAATTCGTACCAAAGATTGAAAAGATTTTATTCAATCAAAATTGTTTATAGGCAAACGAAAAACATTTAATTCAAAAAAAAAAAAATTTGCATATACAATGCATATACAGATTTTTATTTGACTGTGCATGAAAGCAATATTTTACACAGTAATAAGATGTATGTGTTTTTTTCTACTCTTACCTTTATTGATACTAAAATATCACAAAGGCATTTTTATTTCGAAAATATAAAAAAGATCAAAATGAAATAAAATTCGCATCAGTTACTGATTAACAATATTTCAAAAGATAATCATTCTTAACATTCAATTCGTACTAAAGATTAAAAAATATTTTTTTAACAAACTTTTTTACAGATTGAAAAAAAAAAAAAACTAATTAATGTTAGCGAAAAAAAATATATGTATATATGCATGTATAGATTTTTATTTGACCGTGCATGAAAACAAAATTCTATACAGTAATAAAATGCATTTTTTTTCTATCTGAATTGATAATAAAATATCACAAAAGTATTTTCACATCGGAAATATAATAATTAGTAATTTGCTACTGATTAAACATTTTTTGTAAGTTAATCTTAATATTTAACTTGTGCTAAACATTGAAAAATATCTTTTTTAACCAAAATTGTTTATAAATTTTTTTTTTTTTTCGGATTTAGCAATCCCAAAACTTTCTTTCGTCTCATACATATTAATACTTTAAAATTCTCTATCACAGTACCAAAATCAAATGCAATCTATGTTCCTCATGAGGATTCTAAAGATATGAAATTCCGTGCATTAGTCCTTGAGCTATGAATATGACTAAAATCATGTAAATCCTGCAAAATGCAGCTTAGAAGCGTCTTCTATTGAACGATTAATACCAAAACCTAATCATGAACAACTTGTGTCAACGTCTAACTGAATCCTAAGTTAGATTAAAATCTGCGCATTAGTTCTTGAGATAGTGCTATTGCGAAAATCACGACAAAATTAGGCATAGCAGCCCCACCTTTTAAGCGATTGATGCCAAAACATAAAAAACAAATTCATATAAAGGACTGACTGAATCTGAAATTTGATGAAAATTTGTGCATTAGTTCTGGAGATTGAGTGATTGCAGAAATCGCGAAAAATGCTGCATAATAGTGTCACCTGTCAAGCTATTTACAGCACCTACTAACCTTACACCTACTAACCAGCACCAATTTATATCAAGAACTAATTGAATATAAATTTTTATTAGATTCCGTAAATTCGTTTTTGAGACAGAGCGCCCACAAAATTTTTGTCACAAACAGACTCGCAAAATAACAGACAGATTTACACACAAACATTTTGTAAAACATGTTTGTCGTGACTTTGATCCCTAAAATCTGTAAATCCGTCAAAAACCAGAATTAAAAAATTGCGAATCCGGTATACTTTCTTCTTGTAAAGATAGAAGAAAGTAAAAATATTTTAGGAGCCTTCCAGTTTCTTTTGCAATGACTAGAAAAAAGATTTAATGTTGTAAATTCCAAGCTTTAAACTTTCATAATTCCTAAACTACTTGTCCAAATAACGACCTGCTTTGTATTCTAAAGTATAATTTACCAAAAAGATCGAATGTGATGTCGAAATCCGATTTTTGTATCAAAAATTTCAGAGTTCAGTGCAATATAGATAGTAGTAGAAGTATATAGTAGTATGAAGACGACCCCTGCTAATTTTGTTTTGCATATATTGAAGGAAGAGATAATTTCCACTTGAATGTCTATTTCTGCTTTTTTTCTGTGTTAATTCGAAAATTTGAATAACGAATGCGTTTTTTAATTCTTCTTATTTTGGCCGACTGTACAGTAGGGTAACATCCCCTGTAATTGAAACTTTAAGAATTTGTCTTTAAACTTACTTCAATTTTCATTGCCAAGAAATAAAATATTTACTTGCAAATATTTTTAAATCAAAGAAGGCATATCTGTGCATGTATTTTGCCCACTAAAAACAAAAAATTTTGAAAAAGTATTTTTATAAAAATTAATTTATAAAAAGTTGCTGTGGTCACCAGTAATTGGCACCTAGAGCACCAATGCATGACAGCTGTGATCCAGTAATTGGCACATGTTTATATATATATATATATATATAACTTTATATTTTGTATTGGGTTTAACCGCTTTAAATGAATTTACTGTAGAAAAAAAGATGTCATATTTCAGGTTTTTGAAAGAAAGAAATCAGCATATTAGTGTGAAATGTGAACACTTTAAAACAATACAATATATTTATGTTAATACCCATTAATTGTCATGCTGTCCCCAGTAGTTTTCATATAAAACTTTAATGGACTCCAATTACTGATAATATTTCATATTTTAAAATTAAAACAACTGATAAACAAAATTAGTCTATAACTAACTTATTGTACTGCCAAAATAAGTGGTTTAATTTTTTTAAATCATGTGATTACCTTGTAATTGTAATAGGTGCCAATTACTTGGAACTATCAAAATTGAAGCACCATTAATTGGCATCTATCATTAATTTAGAAATCCAAATATTTGTGTCAAAAATGCTTTTACACAATTAAAGTAACCCTTTTTAACTAAACAAAACTGTTGTCAATTAAAATTTAAAATATATTAAAAATCAGATAATAATAAATTGAAATGCATGCCTTTCTTAAGCCAGAGAAGAAGCATTTGCAACAAAATGGCTAATTTTATACAAACCATAATTGTTTCTCTTTCCTAGGCACTATTGTCATTTAGTAGCATAAATCAAAGTTATAATCTTTAAAGTAAATGAGCATATAACTGGTATATGGTCTTGCATTTTTAAAAGACTGGATATAAATCTTATTTTAGGACATGTTTGTACGATGTGCCAATCATTGGTGCATGCCAGTTACTGGGGATGTTACCCTACTATCATGTATTTTTGTATTTTACTATGTTGTGTTATACACGTATATTTTTGAAATAGTTTTATAGACATTTCGAATGAAAATCAAATTTCAAATTCTTTTAATTGCTTATAGGCGTTAATGCCAACATAGTGAAAAAGATTCCATGCAGAGAATCGAACGCCTATAAGCAATTAAAAGAATTTGAAATCTGATTTTCATTCAAAATGTTGTATTCAAGGCGAATTTTCTCTCTGGAAAAATTTTCATGTATTAATAGGTTTATAGAGGCAAAAATTTAGGAGATAAAACTTAATTAATTATTATTTCAATATTATATAACGTAAACATTGAATCGGTTCTAGAACATTTCTCTGGAACGAATTCCATTAAAGAACCTAGTTACCACTGTGTTTCGAATAATACAATAATTTTTTGTAATGAAATTACATTAATAACCGATCTTGATAGTAAAACTTCACAGAAAACTAATGACAACCCAATCGTATCAGCTTAACACATGCAATTTTCTGCAAAACTATTGTCTTACCAGTGTGTCTTAAATCCCCAAAAATCCATCCATCAGCTCAGTCAGCTAATGCTATTACCTCCTCCTTATGGCCAGTAAGAGAAAAGAGGGCTAGCAAGGAAATAAAACTTTCTTCTTCAGCTTCTGTCATCTAATTGGCTTTCATCATCATTACAGAGCATTGTTTTCTCGCCCCCTTCCAGCCCATTAAACAGATCACTTCCCTGATTGACCCCATAAACTGACCCGTCCCCCCCTTAATCAAGGGTAATGGCCTAAATGATTAGAACCTGGTCACTACGCTATAGGAAGGGGACCCACTTTTCCTAGATATATGAACACCCATAGTGACTTCTAACTTCTTACATAGGAGTGCTCTTAGGTTGACTTAAAAAGCTCTTTTTTCCGTGTGTGAGTATAAGGGAGAACAATTTTTATCAGTCTTGGCAATGAAAGAAGTTGTATTACGAATAACGGCTCCAGTTGTTCCAACATGTCAAAAGAAAAAAACATTTCATTCCTCTGGTCAACAAAATATTATGGAATATAAACAATTAGTTTTAATTTTTCTTCCGAATTGCTCAGTCCGTAATATTAATAATATTATTATTATTTTATTTATTTATTTATTTATTTATTATTAATATTAATATTAATATTAATATTAATATTTTATTTTATTTTATTTTATTTTATTTTATTTTATTTTTATTTTATTTTTATTTATTATTATTATTATTATTATTATTATTATTATTATTATTATTATTATTATTATTATTATTATTATTATTATTATTATTATTAGTATTATTATTATTATTATTATTATTATTATTATTATTATTATTGTAAAGTGCATTAGTAATTATTGATATTCGTGTACTAAATGAAATCACCGAAAACAGAAATATACATATATTGAATCATGAAAAATATACGTATGAAATTAAAAGGCTTTATTCTCTAAATGAGAATAAATATGCACTTTTTGTGTCTTTTGTTGTTTAGAGTAGCTTTAAAGCTATGAGAAAAAAAAACTGTTATCATAATATTTTAACATTTTGAATGTTAATATTTAAATTCATTTTAATGCTAATGCATTGTTGTTATAAAGACAACAAGAAATTCTAGCAAAATTATATTCGATTAAGGGAATAATGAAAGAGATTTGCCAAATTAACCAAATAAAAAAATGCAGCAAAAGCGATCTAATTTTTTTTTTTTTTTTTTTCTGGTTAGAAGCTGATTTTTATTTTTATTTTCTTTATTCTTCTTAATTCTTTTTAATCTTTCTTAAGCATTTATGAATACTGTATAGCGAGCGATAACTTTTTTTTTTCTGATTAGATGCTGATTTTTATTTTTATTTTTTATTTTTATTTCCTTTATTCTTCTTTATTCTTTTTAATCTTTCTTAAGCATGTATGAATACTGTATAGCGAGCGATAATGGTGATGAGGAATTTCATGCATTTGGCGATTCTAAAACGAGAGTTAATTGTGCTAAAATGAAATAAAAATGGATAAACTTTTCTTCTTTTCAATCTAAAATCTTTGAAATTTTCACCATTAAAAATGTGAGTTTAACTTTTATTAAAGTGTTATAAGATTTTCATTGTTTCATATCATGTTTAACACTAATGAATTTTCATAATTTACTGTGCATTACCATCCAGTATATAATTCATAATAAGGAGTTACTTGGTAGGTTGAAAAAAAAAAAAAAAAAAAAAAAAAAAAAAGTATTTTCATTATTTCGTGTACTAAAATTTGATTCGGTTTTAGAATAATTTTTTAAGGCGAATTATGCTCGAAAGCGGAGTCCTCAGTTGATGTATAACTTATATGTAATCTTTTGTGATTCAAAAACTACTGAGAATTTTTGAATATTTTTTTTTTTTTACGTAATAACCTGAACAATATTAGTATTCATAACATACCGAAAATTTGGATTTTTCAATGGTTGAAATGCCTCACTTGTTCACAGTAAATATGTTCTTAATGCCATTTATAATTTTTTCTTCGAAATATTTCAGAGCTTCAGGAATATATGCATTAAGTAACTGCTCTTCACCCATTGCATCATCAAATAAAGCAAAGAATACTATCGAGAGTTTCCAGCTGTAACTTCAAGGATAAAGCTTTTTAATTGATGTTGTTGTGATTATTTTATGAAAATAATTAGATTAAATTTCACATAAGTTATTTTATTGAAGCTATTAATTGAAACTTTTTTATCGTCCCATTCCAGTCTTCTGAAATTATTTTCTTGAATATGAGAAGCGTTATTTAAGAATTTAAAAAAATAAAACATTTATTACTATTTAGATTCTTTGACTAAAATGTGACTCAATTAAAAAGAAAAAAAAAATACTGAAAACTTTTGATAATTCCATAGCTGTACTTTTACACTTTAGTGTTGTTCGAATGGAAATTTCTTCCTTATTTAGTCACATAAATTCGGCGATTAATAAAAAGAAAATTTCGGTTTAAAATATTGATAGTTAAAAACAATAAAATTTGGCGATTAGGCCTTTCTCTATACTTGTGCCTATAGTTTGATTAGCACTGTTATTGAGTTGCTGAAAGGAAAAAAGGTTTTTTGAAAATATAATTTTCAGTTTAATAGACCTACATTGTTTTTAAAAAAATTCTGTGGAATTACAAAGAATCTACGGATAATTCATCATCTTAAGTCTTATGTAAAATTACAGAGATTAGAAAAACCGAGATTCTGATAAATAACAGAAAATCTATTTGGTAAATTTATAATAGACTCCGTAAATTAACATCTTTAAAAATACACAAGACTCTGTAATTTTACTTTATATGAAAATAATTAAATTTAGTTTTCAAAATTAGTGGGTCATTCAAATCTTTATTGATTTCAAAGACTTTGAATCTTTCGAGCAAAATCGATTTTAATTTATATTTTAAATTAGTTTATTTCATTCTGATTCTATAGTTCGTATCATTTAATTATTACACACTTTGTTACCAGCCGTCCTGGGGTTTGAACACGAGACCTCTTGACTGTCGAAGTACGCCTTGCTTTCTAAGCTATAGAAGCTGTTTTTAACGTATACAAATTATGTCTTTTGTGATTCAGTGGGCAAAATTATAATTTAACTGGAAAGTGATTGTCGGTAAAAATCCCCACTAATTCTGAAGCGATGATATTTTCCGTTTTAAATTATTCTAATATTTAAAAGAATATTTTAAAAACTATTTTTTTTTCCTTTCATATGTCTAATACAATTGCAAAAGAATTTTAAAAAAGTGTATTTTGAATTACTAGTTTTACAAAAGATAAAAATATTTTTCAATAAAGACATGAAAATCCCTCCAGGGAATTAAATATAGGATGAGGGAAAGTTCTGTAAAATGCTGAACGAAAAGCTCTATCGAAAGCATTTAACAAAACTAGTGTGAATTTACAGAGAGTTTTTTCTGTGTTTTTACAAAAATTAAATATGTACTTTGCGCGTTGTAGTTCGATGAAAGGTTAAGATGCAAGAAATTCATAATCTCGAATTACGATATTACGATGCATAATAATAAAAAAAAATAAAATTCAAATCCAGTCCTCGAGTAGTAGCTGTTCTTCTAAATTGGCTTGCAATTCAATCTTTGACATGTCATCACGTCTTACAATGTCCGCTTTCTTTTACTCACGAACAACAAGAGTTGTACCTCATTGCTCTATGTCGGAATGGCCCGCTATGGCTTTTAGCTAAATAACAGGAAAAGTCCTCTACCGCTAACAGCACTTGCCTTTAACTTTCTCGCAATTTTATTGCTAAAAAGGACATTAAATTTCTGTTCGGCCATCGATTTTTTTATTTTCTTGTCTAATGTTCTTTAAAAGGCTGCTTGTAGTTCTTTATTATGTTTTCGGGAGTGGACGCAGAGAGATTTCCAATGAAGGCAGTTCGCTCTCTTATCGACTCAACAGTTTAGAATGTGTCGAAAGTAATATTATTTTGCCAGCTATCGATTAGTATTGTATATTCAGGTATTCGTTTACATGGTACATAAGAGTCACGAAATTTTTGCGTCTATAAGTGAACTTTATTTAATGATTCCTAAACTTTATTGCTCTGCGAGGCACAAATCAATGTTGTATATTCAGATATTTATCTAGATATATAAAAGTCATGAAAGTTTTGAATTTATAAATAAACTTGGTCAATAATTCCTAAACTTTATTGCTCTGCAAGGCACCAATTTGCTCTCTTATCGACTCAACAGTTTAGAATGTATCGAGGGTAATTTTATTTTGCCAGCCATCGATTAGTATTGTACATTCAGGTATTCATTTACATGGTACATAAGAGTCATGAAGATTTTGCATGCATAAGTGAACTTGGTCAATGATTCCTAAACTTTATTGCTCTGCGAGGCACAGTTTAATGTAGTAAGTTCATATACTTATCTAGATATATAAAAGTCATGAAAGTTTTGAATTTATAAATAAACTAGGTCAGTAGTTCTGAAAATTTATTGCTCTGCGTGACATCAATTAGTGTTTCATATTCAGGTAAACATTTAGATATATAAAAGTATTAAAGTTTTGCAGATATAATAAACTAAGTCAATGATACCCAAACTGTTTTGTCTTCCGAGTCACCGATTAGTGTTGTATATTCAAGTGTTCATTTAGATATAGATATATAGTAAACAGAGTTTCGTATTTATAAATGAATTAGATCATTGGTTCCTAAACTCTATTGCGAGCCATCTTAAAGTTTGGAAAATTTTTCGCGATTAGTTTTCCTAATAAGGTACCCTGGGGTAATAACGCCAGACGGGGTAATAACGCCAAGTGCTAATATTTTGCATAATTATGAAATAATCTGGTAAATGACACTCATGTGTTCTGCGCAGAAGGGTTTTGAGTCATATAAATCGCAAAAAAACGGCTTCAAGTTAATTTGTTTCAACTTTAGGTCTTATTGTTTTTACAAGCAGCTAAAATTAACGCTTGATCTAAAATTTGCGAGATACGTTTTGTGATGTGAAGACTATTTTTTTTATCCGGAAATACTTTGTTAATTACATAAATTTGTAGTACATTTCATGGCCTTTCAAAATGTTGTTGAAGATTTTGGATATCTTCTCGAGATAATTTGTAATTTAAAATGTACGGCGCAATAACTATAACGGGGTAATAACGCCAATCCTTACAATTTTTACCCCGGTTGATTCCCTACAGTGGCCGAGCTACATCCTAAATACTGATTCAAATAAACACAGTTAAAACTGTGCAATGTTTCTAATAATTCGATTTAAGCGGTTCTTTTTAAGCAAAAAGAAGCTCACGGTCTGATATTCTTTTGCCTCATCCCCCCCTCCCCACACCACACCTTTATTTTTCTTACACTTTCACAAAAAATGAGCATTTTCAATAGCTTAAGATGCAATTTGTCAATTTCTAGAGCTGAGAGTTTGTATTTTTAGAATTGGGCAATCTACATGCAATTATTCCAACTTATTTCATAGTTTTGTTTGCATGGCGTTATTACCTATATAGGTGGGTAATAACGCCAAATAGCATTGGTCAAGAAATCACGCCATTACATTTTATGTATTCATATCTGTTAAATTATTTTTTTTATATAGATAGTCAATGAGTTGTTGTATCAAATCATACATTTGTTTGAAAAATACAAAATAAAACTGAGCCGTGAAAATTGCTAGAACCTTAACGTGGCGTTATTACCCCAGGGTACCTTATATAAGGTACAAGAAGGATTTTGAAAAATCCATCCAAGAAAGAGGAAAATCTTTCATGCAAAACATGTATGGGGATGTAGAATCAAGTATTTCTAATGTGAATAATCGTAATAATAAGATGGCGATATAATAATAAAGATGCAACATATTATATTCTTTACATTTTTTACAACGCATAAAATTAATTATAGATGTTTGAAACGTTGATTGGTCTTTTCTCAGCCTATGTCAGAACATCATTTTCAACCATAGTTTAAGGGGGCTCAGGGCTTGAAAACTTTTCAAAAAATCGACTTTTTTATGATCTAGTTTTATTATTAAATTAATTTTGAACTCAATGCAAAAAAACTGCATAAAAATATTTGCATTTTTAACGGAGTTATTAGCATTTATGCATCAACACTTTCAAAGCCGCACCCATATAATTTCAACTTTAAGTCGCGTTTTCTCAAAACTTGATTTTTGACGACTAACACCAGGATT
Organism: Maratus speculifer; assembly: GCA_964019185.1. NCBI lineage: Eukaryota > Metazoa > Arthropoda > Arachnida > Araneae > Salticidae > Maratus > Maratus speculifer. The sequence continues at coordinate 389,360,344 of OZ025292.1, read as the reverse complement.
TAAAAAAAAAAAAAAAAAAAAAAAAAAAAAAAAAAAAAACCTACTTGATAGAATAGCTTTTTTTTTTTTTTTTTTTTTTTTTTGCATGCATATAACATCATTATCTATAGAATGAATTAATAGAGTTTAGATAGTTTAATATTTTGAGTATTTTTAATGAAAAAAAAGTTGTATTTTTTAGGAGTTTTTAAAATTTTCAAATTTGAGAGTTTTTTTAATAATGTTCTATAGAGTAAAGTTTCCGCATCATTTTAAGGCAAAAATTAGGTTCTTATGTCAATTCAACGTTAAGATATCTTGGTGTTGATTATATAACACATAATTTTTTTTCTAAAATTGTATTACATAAATTTTGCTATATTTCTTATTATATTACATTGAAGTACTTCATTTTATAATTTTATAAGACTACAAACATACCTTTAAAATATCAGAAAGTTTAAATTAATTACATTGAATACTTCTGTTTTTATATGGACTCGAAATGAGAGCTCTGTTTACATGTTTTTCTGTATCGATCAAGCCCCGAGCCCCCTTAAGAACAGTTGAATGTGGTGGAATACAGTGAAATGTGACGTTAAAAAACATTAATTCATTATTTTTTTTTTTTTTTTTTTTTATTCACCGAAAAAAAATAAAGTATTGTGTACAAAAAGAAAATAAAGAGTTTACACTGAATATTTATTATTTATTTATCAAATATAATTCAACATGCATTGTCATTTTCAAGAGATGTGTCCAAATTTCTTTTAATCCCTAATTTTTTTTTTTTTTTTTTTTTTTTTTTTTTTTTTTTTTTTTTTTTTTTTTTTTTTTTAGCAACGCACATATTTAAAAAATGGAAGAAAAGATGTAATAGAACACCAAATGATTTCAATTGTTAATTATTAATTGATAATAATTATTATTATATTTAAGGATTGTAAGGAAAGTGGCGCACATTTTAGTATTTTATAAATAGCAAATAATAGAACACTGTTTTTACGTTTCTCAAGAAAATTACATAAAAAAAAGTCGAAATTTGCACGTCGAAAGTAGCAAATGAGGTGCATTCGTACTATAATAAAGTTTTTAAAATATTCAAATCTTGACGTAATATAGCATGCAGTATTTCGGATAGAGTATAGTGTCCAAAATCTTTTGTATGTCCCTGTAAACATTATCTGCTTTCTATTATACAGGAAGTAACTTGCAGTAAACCTGAGCAATGTATTTCAATTTCATAAAATGTGAAATATTTTAATGCAATTGAAATGCGCCCCAAACAATGTTTCCCATGCCATTATGTAATGGAATGATTTTGTGTGGTTCTGTAAATAAATAACAAATATTCTTTGCGCAGCATTTGGTAAAGAATGTATATTTTCGTATACTTCATACATTCATATCAATTTCATTATATTCAAAATAATGTAACATCATTAACCCTTAAATGCATATTGTATCATTTTCGATACTATATGTTTTCCCGATTTATTGGGGGTTTTATTCACATCTTCCGTATTCTTACCAGAAATTTAAAAGAGCAATTTTCACTGTACTTAATGACAGACCATTCGTAATTAAATAAAGAAAAATTTACTATTTAGATTTTTCTGGTATGAATTCTGATTCTTTGAATTGCGCATTTTTTGAAACGCGTTCTATCCTATGCATTTAAGGGTTAAAATGCGCTTTTTCTTATAGGCCATAATGTGACAAAATGCTTTTGATTGCCCCTATAATTAAACTATACATCCGATATTCATAAAATTTGAAATGTATCGACAAAATTATGCAACAATTATATATTTTTAATTTAAAACCCTTCAGTTGCATAGTTTTTTAGTTGAGAAACGAAGGACAAACAGACGGACGCAGTAGACGACGACTATATAAGTGCTACTATTTATATAATTATGAACTCATCTAAAAAGTTGCATTCATTAAATATTATTTTAAAGATATTAAACATTTTTTTATCAATACTTAAAATTACTTAATTACTAAATCAATTTACTTAACTTGTATATCCAATTATTTAAAGGTGGCATTCATTTCTATAGATTGACATTTCAATTTATATTTTAAATAAAAGTATATTTGTAAATTTCTGCTTTGTTCGTGTCAAAAATTGATGAACTAGTCCCATTGACACATTATGCATTAGTGGATTATAATTTAAAATAGAAGATTATACATATTGTTTCGATATTAGTTCCTACCTTATAGCCGGGAGACGGCAGAACAGACAATCACCTGAATCGAGTTCATGGATGTAAATCTGGGATTCGTTAAATTTCGATTCGTTATTAAAACGCATTCGGCACGTCAAGTCATATCTTGATGGAAAGCACTTAAAAACCAGATTTTAGTGTTTGACTCGTAGGTTTACCATTGTGCTTTCTTGTACCCAAAAGTATAAAAAGATGGAGGATTGGAAACAAGAAAACATAATTCTAAACCTATGAATCAACGCTAAAATTGGAGTTTTAGGTGTGTATCACCAAGCTATGACTTAGCAGACCGATTGCATTTTAATAATCAAATCAAGATTTAACTAATCCTAGAATTCCATCTATGAACTCGATGAGGTGATTGTCTGTGCAACCGCCTCCCTGTCTATTACCTCTTAAAGTGCTGTTACACGTAAAAATTGCAAACGACAAAAATCGCCTGCGTTTTTTCGTTTTCTAAGCATTTCATTGGCTATTCGAGAAGAGTCTTTACCATCATTTGGATTTCCAAGCATTTGATTGGCTCTTACTGGCGAATCGCTTCGTTCCAGGCGTCAAAGACGCTCCGACACAAGAGAATCGCGCGCTAACCAAGCGACTCCCCTGGTCCCATAGGATAACATGGAGATGCCTACAGCACGACACGTGTAATAGCACTTTTAAAACGCAAAACAACACCTGATAATCTGTCAAGAAATTTCAACTCAAAACAACACCTGATAATCTGTCAAGAAATTTCGTGTGAATCGCTGAACTTCGCACTTGATATATATTTTTTTTTTGGGGGGGTGGGTGGAGGGGGAGGAGGGGGGACCCCTAGTCGATTTTCCACTGAAGAACAAAATCGTGTCTCGAAATCTATCTGGATCTCGGAGAAGAAATGTGTCAAGATGATGAATTTTGGAAAGAATGTATGAAACACGGAAAAGTTTCTTTTTAAAAAGAAAACAACACTATACCCTTAGTTATAGTTTAAATTATGATTTTGTGTTTAATTTATATAACGTTATTTTTTATAATAGGATTTTCGCTATCCTTTATTTGAAAAGTATATTGCTTCCTCACTATATATCTTTAGCTGCGTTTTATTTGCTCTTATATATATTTAAAAAAAATGGTTTTATTCCTTGATGTGTGTGTGTGTGTGTGAAGTTTTTGTTGCTTTTAGAGGGGCCTGTCTCTGACGTTGTGTGTTCTCTCACCCTCTAGGCAGCTGGAATGTCTTTACATGATGGGATCCACCACAGAGCTCCAGAACAGAGGGTGGGAGAACTGGTATGTGGCTCCTTTCCTTTCCTTTTCTCTTCTCTTTCCTTTCTCTTTGCAAATTCGTAGACACCCATTAGTATTACAGTTTCATTTGCATGATTTCTTTATTATATACAGCGTGCATGGAAAAAAATTCCTTTATTATGACATAATTCTTGAACGTATAAAAGCCGCTATCAGATACACCAACATTTAGTAAGACTTTTGAGCCAACACTCTATTTCCTCCAACTTTTCGGGAAATATCCTCCCAACTTCCAGTGTAATAGCAAACTGCAATGTCTCCCAGACTTTTTTCCGCACGTTCAAAAAAATCTGGCTTAGCTTAGATTTTTCATCCAACATCGAACGTTTCAACGAATCAGAGGTAAGCGATTGATACGAGTAGGCGATAAATGTTAACGCCTGGCACGAGTAGAAACTGGTTTTACGGCTTTTCATCCGAATTTTTCAAAGACAGTTGCAAACCTTTCTCCCCCTTTGAATGGGAAAATGTTGGAGTTAAAATCCGCTGAAAAGTTTTTCTCGCCTAAAGTCCGTGTGTCTAATAGCAGCTTAAAGCTATAATTATGAAACAGGCGTCTAACTACAGTAAAACGACTATGCACTATCGTATGAAGAGACAGCAGCTCTTCTAGGGGGAAAATTTGGAAGCTATCAACCCTATCTCGGAAACTATGACAGCAGACAAAGGAACAAAGCTTAAGCCTTTTGTGACTGGGCAACTCCGATTTGACAAGTACTTACTCAGACGTTCGAATCCACCATTTTAAGCATGGAAAAGGCAATAAAATAAATTTAGAACATAAAAGTAAAAAATATTAACAAAAATATACTTTTTTCACACCTGAAATAAACCGAAAGTTACACACTTCTCCTAAAGATTATTAATCTTTTAAAACAAAATTGTAAAGTATACTAACTTACCTTTCTAAAAAATCTATTTTTGGGTGTCTCCAGTTTTTTTAATTATATAAATTTACGAAGTTCCAATGCGAAATTTCTCAAATCATAAATATAACTAACTTTGTTACAAAAATATATTTCACTATCGTCGTGTCTAGAGAGTTCTATCAATAACTTATATTAACTAATAATATTATTAGTAACAAAAGCAATAAATAAAATAATATTTTTTAATGCCTTCTGTAGAAACGTTTATTCCTATTCTTACACTGTAAAAATTATTCACGCTTAGAAATTAGACATTCGATGCCAAAAATAATAAGTTTTAATAAAAATGTCTTCTTCATTTTTTTTTTTTTTTTTTTTTTTTTTAAGCAAATTTCTACTTGCGAAATTTTTTTAATTTTATCATTTTAAAAGAAAAGAAGAAAACTTCAAATTAAGGAAACAATTTTAAAAAACAAATTACTAAAATATCAAATCCGATGGTGAAAACCACATTTCTATAGTTGTATTAGGCAAAGAGTAATTATCTAATTAAGTTTTCCTGTAAATGAACATGGGATTTCGTAATCAGGGAGAAATGATAAAGTGTTCACTTAATCCAAAATTTTAAATTTTCTATATTTTAAATTCCTTTTTTAAAATGTCCTTCATTTATTTTTTATTTAAAATTTCTTATCTAACTTTTTTACATGACACTATTTTTCGAACAACAATTTTTATTTCTTTGTAAAACTGGCAAAAACATTAGATATTTCCATTTCTGTCTTCCTTAAGAATTCGATTTTTTCTCTTTCCTGGTGACTAAAATTATTCAAAAAATATTACTCTAACGTGCGTAAGAGAAAATGTAGATGTTATCGAAAACATCTATATCACTTTTGTGAATTCAAACAAACGTCACGATAGTGAAAAAATCAGAAATCCAGGGCAATTTTTATGCAATTTCTTTTTCCCATACTTCCTAAGCCTCGGTTATATATACAGTGCTATTTTTACGTCAGGTATATAGATGAGAAATCCTTATTTACCGCCTACCCACATCCATAGCCTCTTGCCCCAGCTACATATAAGGGAATAAAAAAACGAGACAATAGAGGAGGAGGAGGTAAAAGGGAATGGTGGACAAAAAAATCCCGCGATTACTGACCGCAACTGCGTTAAACCAAGCGGACGGAATCCAAGCTTGTGTTATGACCTTAACTCCCTATCTATAGTTATTGCTGGCAGACATCTAAATGTCAAACCATGATGTGAAGACATTTTTGAAAGCTTTTTTGAATAAGAACATTTTTTTTTAATTTAAGTGCATAATTAATATTTTACCTTTTTTTTAAACAGTATTTGTAACCAATCAACTAGTAGATGGAATTTTGATAATTGAATAGATATTTGGAAGAATGGCTTTAAGTTACAAATTTTGAATTTTAAAAAATAAGGAAACTATCCATACCATCGATTTAGCAATATCCGGTGCACCTAGTGCAACACATGTCCTTCTTCGGATCTTAATAATCCTCCACTTTTATCTTCATTCTGAGCTTAGATAAATAATAAAAAACTAATTATATGATTTAAAAAATTAATTATTATATTTTAATGTTTCAAATTTTTTGTTTAAAGTAAATAAACGTGTTTAGTATGAAATTGTAATTTTCAACACTGGGTAATTACGAATCATTCCATAGTCACTCTTTTCCAACAAAAATCCCAGGCTTGGAAAATTTGTGACATAGGAGCTTAGGCGCTTGATGAATAAATTCATCATTTATTTTTATTTTTTTTCTGGTGGAAGGGCCTTATTATATACAACAACCATAAAGGACTGGTTCGGTGATGTTTTAATAGTATCAATTGAAAGCGCTGTAGAGAGTGTTAGTTCAAGAAAGATCATAAATAAACAGTAACTCAAACGATTTTAGATAAGCGCATGCCCGAATTACGTCTTTGTTATTTATTCATTTGCAGTGTTACATAAAGCAAAATGGCAACTCCTGAATGTAAAGTGTTATTGCTGTTCTAAAGATTTAAAACTCGTTGGAGCCATGCGATTTTTTTCCCTTTTGGGGATTTATAAAAGATCATGTCTACATTTCGTTGTTACCAAATGATTTACCAAAGTTGAGTCACAGAATTGGAGAGGCTGTGGATTCCATTACTCCGGACTTTTTAACCGAACTGTTGGAACAATTGGACATTTGTTTGGATGTGTGCCGTATAACTGAAGATGCAGATATTGAATACTTGTAAGAAAAACTAAGTTATATTGCCTACAATTTCATATATGATTTGTGGCAAAGAGTCTATTATAATATGCCATTATATACCATTAAACCATTAGTATACCATTGAAACTGGGACATTTATTATGGACACCCTGTATATCAAGCAATTTTGATGTTATTGCTAGAGATTGGGTACCTTAGCAAAATATTATTTAAGAAGAAATGAACCGGATTCTACTTATAGTACAGTTCTGGAAAAGAAGAAAAACAACAACAACTGTCTACAAATTCAACTGGAAATCACCGAATAAAAGTAAAATTAATCTATCAGTAATGTTATTTATTGATCAATTTTATACTTAAATGCTACTTTAGAAGTTGTCTTCATATATAGAAATAATACTAAACTTGAAAATTTTCTGTATTAACACCTAACTTTTGGCATCATATTTAAATTGTTTGGTACGTTTTACTTTCGGACCCTAAATAAAAAGTCATCTGATCAAGTAGTTTAGAAGTTATGCACGTTTAAGTTTTGATCTTTTAATGTGAAATTAATTTTAATTGTTTCAAAACTGATTGAGATCTAATTTTTTATTCTTATTTTGGTCCGATATTTCAAGCTTCTAGAAAAAAGATTTTTGATAAAAAGTTCATAGATCAACAATTTATCGATAAATAATTTATAGATAAACAATTCGTAGATCAACAATTTATAGGTAAATAATTTATAGATAAACAATTCATAGTAAACAATTTATATTATTTTCGAAAATCAATTTCAAAAAATATTTTTCGTTTAATTAATTTTTGAAAAAAAAAAAAAATGTGAATTGTAACTCATAATTTTCTTAAAACTCAAATCTCTGTCAAGATTTTTGAAATATGCTAATAAAACATTAATTAGAGAACATTCTGCCAAAAATGCAAATAATCCTTTGCCTAAACGTGGAAAAATAATGCATATTGCATAGTCGAATTATTAAATCAAAAATGAAATATGCTTAAAATTTCAAATAAAAATTACTGAACTTTTCAATAACTCAACTTTTTGATAACTGAGCTTTTCAATAATTTACTATAAGTATTTCCTTTATATAATAAACAATGTTTTAAAAAAATTGTAAAAATAAAATTGTTATAAATAAATGAGTAAAATTTTGAACTCCGAAACCTCTTGCATATTCCAATGCAATTGCCCTTAATCTACATACAAAATTTAATAAATATCCTTAATCTACATTTTATATACATCAAACGTGCTAGGTTGTGGTACATGTATTAATAGATTCCCCTCACTGGGCAAACATGGCGCCCCATTGTTCATTTGACACTGAACCGCTCGTCTTAGTTATTGTTGTCCATAAGGCCGGGCGTGAAGGCTGACCATAATCCGATAGGCATACGGGAATATTGGAGGAAGAAGGTACTGCATCCGATAGGATTGCCTAAAAACTGGGATGGAGGGGTAGAAATAAAAGCTTACTAGGGAGGAGGGAGTGAAAAACATGTACAGAAAAGTACAGTGTGTAAGAAAAAATAAGAAAAACAAAATCTAGAACTGAGAAAGAATGGGGGGGGGGGGGGGGGGGGAGAGCTGTAAAAATGATTCTCCAAAATCACGACTCCTGGCCGCCTGGGATTTTTTCCCGATCTTTAGACAATCAGAGAGTTTTTGGGAGAAAAACTAATGAAAAACTTGAGTGTGAGGTTTTATCTTCTCCAGCTTTTATTTTCTGATATTTCTTGGGGGGGGGGGGGGGTACTGAGTTTCTTTTTCTCTTATTCTTCTGAAACCGCAGACTTTTTTTTCCCTCCCCATTTCGTAAATAACATTTCGCAACTCGTCCGAGAAGAGGGTTTTTTTTTAATCATTTTTGCTCAGAAGATTCAAAAGAAAATTTTACAAAATCTGAAGTGAGAGTTTATTCTTTCTTTGAAACTCAGTTCAATTCATTATTCAAGTAATTCTCTCTTAAACTCCTTTTGTAACGAGCTCAACTTGCAAGAACATTCAAATAAGTCATGTAAGAATAAATGAATATTGTTTTCGTTATTTTCGACGCATTGTTGACCAGCAATTTCCTCTGAAATCTTTATTTCAAAACAATGATCTGCTCTATTATGAAAGCCTTAGAAAAATTACTTGCTCATATAGGTTTTTCAAGTCTATGCATCAATTAATCTTTTACGATGTATGGATTTTATTTGAAATTTCGGTCCTTTTAACAAAGAGTTAGTAGTATTATAAATTGGAAATTATATTTAAAAAAAATGAAGTATAGGGTGTAGGTGATTTATTGGGCACGTTACGATTTTAAAGAGAAAAAACTCAGCAGAGGTGTTTCTTCAATATTACATATTAGTAACACGTAACACGCCTTCGAATGTTCCTTTTCCAAGCATTGTTATGCCTAGAATTTTCTCTCAGCAAATGAATTAGCCATACTGGTTCGATTTCTTAGCTTCTTTGATCTCTAGATTTAATTCCGTTACATTCTTTCAGCCCATTGTATTATTTAGCCGTAACATAGAAGCATATCACAGCTGCTATTCAAACTGTTCTTTAAAGCTTGTACCAAGTTTGTACCATGTATAAAGTTTGTAACAAAGTCATTAATTCCTTAAAGTTTGTACCATGAATTTAGAACCAACCAGTATAAAACTGAAATAAACTCTGTGACTATATGATGCATGAAGGATCTAGATCGACAGTGACCATACCTGTTTTCTTGACTCTAGGCCGTGAGATGCTATAAAACATATGTCACAGCCAGATAGACGGTCAAACGTCTACAAACCTCCTACAAACAAACAAACAAGCAAATGTTTTTTCTCTATAATATTAGAATAAATAAAAATTAATTATTAGCGCAGAAAGACAAACAGAAAAAAACTGTTTGTAACGAATGATTAAAGTTATATCAAAGTAACTTCTATAAATATTTCAATATTCAAACTTTTAACTTCGACTTTTCAATATAAATTCTATATTCGTTCAAGATGCTTCTATTTTTAATAGTTATAATTTTAGAACTTATTAAAATTGAAATCAATCTAAGAATTTTGTAGAAAGCTAGCTTCTGTAAAAAGTTAGCATTTATTATCAAAGAAGATGGAAAATTAAAATTCATCGATATTTCCCAATTGTTTAAAATCATTTGAAAAGTAGAAACGAAAAAAAAGGGGGGGGGTTAAAAACATTTTAATTATTATTAATCAGGTTGCTTTATTCTTAAATTAATAAAAAATATATGAAAACTCAAAGTTATTTTATTCATTTGAAATTTTTGAAATATTCAGGAATTTATTTATCAGATTTACAGAAGGAAGACTTTCTGCAAATCATTTTATGATACTTATTCAACAAAATTCTACTTATAGTATATTAAACTTTTATAAAACCTATTCGCAAAATCATCCGATAGTGAGGTTCAATTTAATGGATTGGATTGTTATTGATAAAAATTAATATTTTGCAGGATATGAGAAAGTAGATTTTTACAGATAAAGCTTGAGAAAACAATAAAAACTGGTAAATACTAACGGCCTAATTCCTTTTAATATTAAATATTGATTAATTATTGTCTGTCTATATGAAAATAGGTGAATTTCCACAAGAATATTACTTCAATGCTCTGAAAATTATTACAAATATTAGTTTGAATGTTGTATTGTAAGTATATATTTTTAAGAATAAATAAATATTGGTTTCAATGCCTATTGGTGTATTATCAAAAATAAAATACAGTTACAATAAAAAGTGAGCAAAACACAGAATTTCCGTACGACAGCGACGTACTTTTTGCTTAGATTGGCGCAAAAAGGGTGCGGAAGCAGAGCCTTCTAGTTATTTATAAATAATCATAAACACAGGTGGGGGGGAGGGGGCACATATAAGGCTATTTGTATAATGAAATGTTATGAATTTATCTAGCTTATGTGGAAGCTGCGTGCCATGTTCTGCGGTTTTATATCAAATACCATTATTTACTTACTTTTAGTATTGGTATAAATAATAAATAAGTAATATCAGCTAGTTCTTTTGAAATTTTTGAGATACTCATAAATTTCTTTAACAAATGTTCTAAAGGAAAAACGCAGTTTATGATTCCTATTCTATAAATTTTCACTTAGAGTAGATTAAATTTTATAAACCCTATACTTAAAATCAACTCATAAAACTCCTCGACAGTGAGGTCCAATTTCGTTGATTCACGTTGACAAAAAAAAAAAAAAAAAAAAAAAAAAAAAAAAAAAATAGGAAAAAGAATGAAAAAACTCAAAACTTGCTCTGAACTTTTCCTTCCTTTTCTTGTATGACAACACAGATAGAATTTTTTCTCTTGTATTTTGATTTAAACAGAAAACTGACCATAAAAATAAAATTTGTCGGGGGGCATTTTACAATTTCTTTTTTAAACACCACGGGGAGAGGGTGTTTGGTAAAAAGTGGGTGACATCATGCCAGCCTGTTGAAGTGTGGACGACTGTCTTTGACTGCTACTGAATCACAAAAGGGAAGCAGGGGAATATGTGTTAGTTCCTGGGGGAGTGACACATTCGTCCCTTATTTCCCCACGCATTTCGAATGCACCCCTGAAATTTCGTTTGGTGTACGGGGTCGGATATCGAATGGGAGGCTGGGGAGCCTCGGACTTGAGGTTTCTCTGAGATGCTCGTCCCAATACCTTGGAGAACTATACGCCGCAAAAAATAATTTGTGGACTGACATTGGAAACATTTGTAAGAAAGATAAATATGACATTTAAGGTAAGAGAACAATAAAATATACTGCATTATTCAGAAAGAGAATTAAATACAGTAACCTCTCATTATATATATCGGTTTTTTGTTAAATCACGGATTCAGGTACATCGTCTTTTTACGCATCTCCCAAAATATATTACGTTCAACTTTAACCGCACATTTAAAGTATTTATATATTTTTAGATTAATAGTGCATAATCTTATATCTTGAAGAAAAATATTAAACATTTTCTTGTCTGTTACCTTTCCTGATTTTAATTGGCCTCAATTATGTCGCACTTTCTAATGTACCCTACGTCTTTTTTTTTTTTTTTTTTTTCCCCGCATTGATGAGGGAATATTCTGCATCGCTATTTCCATTGTCTGAGTCTTATATTGGTTTGAATTTTTTATAATTTTGAATTAAAAAAATGAAAAAAGAAACAAAAGGGTTAGAAACAGAATATACTCTTTTTATAATTAAGGAGAGGGGAGGTGAATAGGAGAGTATTACTTCATTACAAAATGGTTAATTTGAATATGTAGAAATATTGTCGAAAATGATTTTTTATTGAATAATATCCGATGAAAATGTTTTTGTGTCCCCCCCCCCTCCCTCAAAGTCAAAGGGCCTCATTTATTTTCATTGGTTCACTCTGAAGTGATATAGCGTTCTTTGTCAAAACTTTGCAGATTAAATATAATTTACCTCAATCCCGCCCCCACATTTAAAAAGAAAAAAATCTGGTTTAGTTTCATAATTTAATAAATTAACTGATCGTTGTGCTAAAAAAGTTCAATTTAATAAAGATAATTTAAAGAATCCGAAGAAAGGAAGAGAGAAAAAAATATACGTACATATTTAGTACAAGGCAACCACTATCAGGTGCTATTCAACTGCTCATATTTAAAACCTGTTCTTTATTTTACAACATTTTTTTCGTAAATCTATATTTAGATACATAAATTATTATTATTATTTTGTAATGCATTTCTGAATTTTTACATTATTTACAGGGCCTGACTACCCTTGCATGGGGCCCCGGGGTAAAGATTCAAATAACTCCCCCTCCCGTTTTTCATTCTAAAATTGTTTTTTTTTTTTTTTTTTTTAACTTTGAATTCCTTGGAAGTGCGCCGTTTTGCCTATGCGGTAAACAAACCCTAGTCACCTTATACATACATGCCAATATGTAATAAGTAAAAATAAAGAGTTTCAGTACATAAAAAATATTACTTCCGTATTTTATTTCATTGTCTATGAAAGTTATTAATGATTCTATAAAATTATTATTATTGCTGTTGTTTCCATCACCTTCATCAGCAGCAACATCACAGTGTCCCATAAAACAGCATTTTTACTTTCTTCTATCTTTACAAGAAGAAAGTATTGGATTCATGAAAATTTTCGACTTCCGGTTTTCGACGTATTTATACGTTTTAGAAGGTCCTCAACACGTTTTGGCTATTTTTAGAAAATGTCTGTCTGTGAGTCTGTCCGTCTGTCTGTCTGTCTGTCTGTCTGTATGTGACAAAAAATTTGTGGGCGCTCTATCTCAAGAACTAATGCTCGAAATTTAATAAAATTTTATATTCTGTTAGACCTTGATATGAATTAGTGCCTATTGGTTTTTGGTGAAAATTGGCCTGCAGGTGGCGCTGCTATACTACGTTTTTCATGATTTTCAAGATTGCTATATCTCAAGAACTAAAGCACAGAATTTCACCAAACTTCAGATTCTGTGACCCCTTGATATAAATAGACGCTGATTAAGTTTTGGTGTAACTTGGCCAGCAGGTGGCGCTGCTGTGCCACGTTTTTCATGATTTTCATGATAGCTATATCTCAAGAACCAATGCACAGAATTTCACCAAACTTCAGATTCTGCGATACCTTGAGATACATAGCCACTGATAAGGTTTTGGTGTGAACTGACCTATAGGTGGCGCTGCTATGCCACATTTTGCACGATTTTTGCGATAGCTATATCTCAAGAACTAATGCAGAGAACTTCATCAAATTTTAGATTCTGTTACACTAGAATATATAACATAATTAGACGCTGATTAAATTTTGGTATTAACCTTGCAACAGGTGGTGCAGCTATGCTGCATTTTGCACGATTTTTCCGATAGCTATATCTCAACAACCAACGCACAGAATTTCATTCAACTTAAGATTTTGTTACAAAATGACATATAACATAATTACACCATGATTACGTTTTATTATAAATCCTTCAACTGATGGTGCTGTTGTGCTATATTTTACACGTTTTTTTTTAACTAGCTATATCTCAAGAACTAAAGCACAGAATTTCATCAAACTTCAGATTCTTTTACACCATAACATAATTAGACGCTTTTTTACGTTTTGGCATAAATTGTGCAAGATATGGTGTTGCTGTGCTACGGTTTGCAAATTTTTTGTTATAATTATATCTCAAGAACTAATGGACGAAATTCCATCAAATTTCAGATTTTGTTAGGTTTTGACATAAATAGATGCTTATTAGGTTTTAGTATAAATTACCCAACATGAGGCACTACTAAGCTCATTTTCTCAGAATATTAATAAAATTTTGCGTTTTAGACTTTTCGAATACCAGAATCTCATTAGGCTAGGTCAAATGTTCGAGGAAATTCGATAGTGGGTAACTTTGGGGTCACCACGTTTTTTTTTTTAAATATTAAAATGTACTTATGAGATAGAAGAAAGTTTTGGGATTGACACATCCAACTAGTTTTTTTCATTGATTTAATTTTATTACATACTGTGGTAAATAAATATTTTTACGTTTAGAGAAATAGAGAAAATTTATACAGAAATAATTATTCTAAAACACGTTAAATAATATATGATTAACTAGCTATTTAATAAAAGGAAAAATATTAGTATATATAATACATTTGTGACTTCATTTTAATTATATATCTGTATCTTTAACTGAAAAGTGATAACTTATTTTAATTTTTTAAATTTTCTTTTTACTACAGGAAATGATTCTTTTACGTTCTTAAATCCAGATCTGTTTTATTTTTGGTCGTGCTTCGATAAATAAATAAATAAATAAATAAAAATGCTTATTTCGACATCTACGTTTGATAATTTATAGCTTTTATTTATTAACATTCAAATTTTCTAGAAAAACATATTTAAAGCCAGCTTAAAAAAAGAATACTGTATAAATTTATAATAAGGTTTGTTTTGAAATTATGTGTTGAATTCGCACAACTCTCTTATAAAATGCTTTGGATTCATAATAAATAAGGACTTTACGTTACATATTCAAATGTGAAAGCAAAACAATAATTTGCTATCCAACGTACATTTTATTCCCAGATTTTTTTTTTTTTTTTTTTTTTTTTTTTTTTTTTTTTTTTTTTTTAAACTGTAAAAATTTAAATCATAAAGATAAAAATAGAGTTTACATATTATTTCGATGATGTAACATGTAAATAATTTTTTGCCGTTTTGTATAAAAGAAAATTAACTCCTGGGGATGGTTTTAAAGATAAACCGAAACGTCGAATAAAATTTTTTGTTTTGTACTTTTAATTTTTACACCTTTGTTTAAAATTTCTGAATAACATGTACATTGGATAGGGACTAATTGTTTTGTTTAACATTTGCTTTGAATTTATTAAAATGAAGAAAAATTAAAGTTTTAAAACTCCAATTCTAATTTCAGTTAATCTAAATTTTTATTTCGGCATCAATTGTAATCTAAAAAAAGTCTTTGAAGAATTTTTCACCTTAGTATAATGAAAGAAATAATAACAATTTATTTTTCCGTGCCATAAATTATTATGGATCCTTAACAGAAAAATTGCACAGTATGCGTTAAAGCTATAATGATCTTCATCTTACATATAATGATTTTAAAGTTGAGTACAATAATGATAATAATAAAATACAAAGTGGAAAACAATATATGATTCGAAATACGGCTTTTGACTAATCATAAATTTAAAACTATTTCCACACATCTTTAAATCAGTTACAAAGTTTAAAAAAATAAACAAATAAATAACTCAGTTTCAAGAGTTTATAAATATTTGAAAATTATTACTAAGCTTATAAGATTTCTATGATTTAACAATTTAAAATAAAACCTATTTCTTGCCTACTGAAAGTTTTAATTGCTGAAGAAATATTTGCGAAATTTTTAGTACATACTTACCTCGCCATTAATGTTTTTTATAGAATTGTTTATACTAACTATTCAAAAAGTAATATTATATAAAATCAATATTATATTCACAAAGCATTTCTTCACATAATGTATGGCGAATGTATTATTGTTTGTGAATCATTTATTATAACTATTTTCTGAAGTAAATTAAATTTTTCAAGCATTTATTTTGTAATAAAGTTACTATTAGGGTATTATTTTTAAGCTAAAGTTAGGGAAAGTCTTAAGAATAGTTAAGAGCAATAATTAAAAAAGCTGATTTTCTTCAGAACAACTTTCTACTTTGAAACTGATAGTATGTTTGCTTCCAACTATAAAATTGCCCAGGAAATTGGCCTCTTTTATCAAGAATTTATGGAGTATTATGAAATGGTTAATAGAATACAGTGAAACCTCCAAATAAAGGACACCCATGGGACCGCGACTTTCGTCCCTTAAATAGAAGTGTCCCTTATTCGGAATTCCTTACATAGTGAAACCTCCAAATAAGGGACATCTTTGGGACCGCAACTTTTGTCCCTTAAATAGAGGTGTCTCTTATTTGGAGGTTTCACTGTATTACTTTATATTTTAAACTCCCTATTGGCATGAATTCACATTTAATTACTTCTGTTTTTTCTGCATAGCATCCTGGAGATGCGGAAAGAGAAGTCGCGGGATGCAGCGAGGTCTCGTAGGGGCAAGGAGAACTACGAGTTTTACGAGCTGGCCAAGATGCTTCCCTTGCCCGCCGCCATCACTTCCCAGCTGGACAAGGCCTCGATCATCAGGCTCAGCATCAGCTATCTCAAGCTCAGGGACTTCACGGCGCACGGAGATCCCCCCTGGAGCAGGGATGCGCCTCCCGTCTCCAAAGGCATCAAAGGTAAGAAACTTCCTTGTACCTTTTATTGTTGGGTTTACTTATGCACTCCTGTCTGAGGATTGTATGATTCCATTGCGCTAATTTAGTATCTCATTTGTTATTTAAGGATTAAGTGTTATATGAATAAATTTTGTTTCAATATATTTAAATTGCATTAATAATACATACCGTAGCTTTAAGTTATTACGATGGTAAGGTGCTATTTGCATCTGAAACAAGCAATCAATTATGGTGGCCTTGGATTTGCTGTGCTGGGAGTATTGACATTGTTCACCATTGCCCTAACCGATAACAGCATGCTAAAAGCAACACAATAGACTTAGGACTTATTTTTAAATTTTTATGCTTGGGTTTAAGTAGCTTTCAACTGGGCAGGAACAATCCCAAGTTACCGTATATATATATATATATATATATATATATATATATATATATATATATATATATATATATATATATATATTAAATTATTTCAGACATAATCTAACCTCTTCACGTCTTAAATTAATTGCATAATTAACTCATACATTACTCATCTACTTTATACATAAAAAATATTAGCTGTTTTTTTAAACTATTTTTATAAGCTCAAAAAATGTTTAGTGCATACACATATTTTTATTAAATTTTGCGGTTTTGTATGTTTAGTAAGTCTATCTTAATAATGCTCCATTTATTAAATAATTAAGACTAGTAAATTGTCCATAAAAATTCAACAACAACCCCTATACATATAAACGACAATTTTTTATTTAAATAAATCGTGAACAATGTTTCAAGCTGATAATCATTCTAAAATACCATAAGCATGTTTTCTAAATTATATCTACTTTCCGTTCGTTTTCAGTACGACATATTTTATAAATTTTGTATAAAAATTTTTACGAATTCAGTGTAATAAAAATTTGAGAATTCTGCCTGTTCAGAACAATTAAATTCCACAAGTAAAAACTTTTAATACTCAGCGCGAATACTATGGAATACATCTGGTGATGCATTGAATATTAATTTGCTGGCATCCCTGAAAGATTCTGATATATTGTCTAGCTTTTATTATTATTTTTATTTTTTTTCCTTTCTCCATCTGCTTCGATTTTTCGCGAACTCACCCCTTGTGTATTGCCGCAACCCTTTCTCTCCGTAAACCAGATTACGACCCAATTTCGAAGCAATGAGCAACACGGAAAAAGTGACCGAATCAGCTCCTCTCTACTTTTATATCCTAATGAGGGCCTAATAAGCACTCGAGCCGTCTATTTGATGGGCCCGGGAGACACCCTCGCTCCGTCTCCGAAAAATTTATTGAACCTTGGACAGCAAAACGTATAGCAACTGGAACTTAGATTGGTGAATTGTTTCTCTAACAGGAGATCTTAAGAGATCCTTTTCCTTTAAAGGAACTGGTGAAAGAAAAGATGTATGAGATTGGTTATGGGGACTTCGTTGCAAAGGGAACTCGGTTTTAACAAGGAATTAGTCAATGGTTAGGACATTATAATAAAAGTAAAATAATAATAATAATAAATAAATAATTGAACATTCTTTAAAAAAAAATACAATTAATGTTTACATTGAAAATCAAGCCTAATTTAATGACTGCGATTCGTGCTTTTCCCACATAATTTCCGCTCAATACATTAATGTGGCGAGGGCATCACATTTGGTTATGGAGGATGAACATTCATTGTGTTTTTTTCTTTAATGTTTGATAGAAAATGCGAATAAGTGATTTATTATTATTATTTTTTTTTTTTTCATATAACTTTTACTCAGTTCAATTTTAAGATAACGCAACAAATGAAACATTATTAAGAAATGAAGCTTTTAAGATTTTGAAATTGATTTCTCAATCTAAAATCATGATTTAATTAATATGAAATTATTGATAGATTAGAGCGTGTTTTTTTAAATAATCCTCTATTTGTTATTCTTTATTATTCAATTTCTCCCCAAAAAAGACTTTTATATTTTGTTTTTTAAAACAATTTTGCTTTCATGTGAAGGAATAATTATTTTCTTTGTCTATGAATATTTTTAGATAATTTGAAGATTTTTTTTTTTAAATGACTAGATTAACATAGATAATGTTAACTTTTATTAAAAATGACATGCAAGAATATATCTCCCTGATTTTTAATATTTGTATGTCATCTCAACTTTCTACTTGATCAAAGAATGTTGACTTCTAACAATAGTACAGACTATTGTTTGTAAAAACAAGATCGAATAACAGATGCCATCCTAACATCATCGCCTCAGAGCAACAGTAGGGTATGCAACTAATAATATATAAGTCCGAAATTTCACATCAAACCTGGCAAATGAGGTGAGTTCGTATAATAATGAAGTTTTAAAAATACTTCGATCTTGGTATAATAGTATACAGAACTTTGGATACAGTATAGTAGCTGCAATCTTTTGTACGCCCCTGTAAATGCTATCTGCTTTCTATTATACAGGAAGTAACTTAGCAACGTTTATGTCTTTCATAAAATGCTAAATAGTTTAATATAATTAAAATCCCTGTCGGCTGGGCCTATAGGCGGAGGTAGATTTCGAAGAGTGCTCATTTAAACAATATATATATATATATATATATATATATATATATATATATATATATATATATATATATATATATATATATATATATATATATATATATATATATATATATATATATATATATATATGATTAGAGATAAATCCAGTTTAATAACTTTATTTGGCCATTTATGAAAAAATTTTAATTTCATTTTTCGGCAAAAACTGGTTTTATCAGAATCATCTTAAGAAAAATTCAGCTCAAATGCCCATTATGACAACACATTTTGAAATAGATTCTAAATTTATTAAAAAATCGACCAAAACAGTACATTATACAGTTCCTAAATAACAAAAAACTGTCAGTTGAAAGCATTTGAGAAAAAAATTGAATTTAAAAATGAGTCATAAAATAACCGATTTGTTGTTTGAATACATCCTTAATTCTTTAATCATTATTGCTTCGGAAAAGTTTGTGCGAAATACTCACTTTGACAGCATTTTTAAAAATATATTCTATCTTTATCAAAAAACTGGCCAATGCATCACAGTATATAGTTCCTAAATAAGAGGATCTGTAAATTGGATGAATTTGAGAGCGAAAATGGATTTTAAAACGAATCATAAAAAACGCAATTTGCTATGTGAAAACTTCCTTAAATTTTCAAATCTCGAAGACTTCGGGAAATTCTGTTCAAAATACCCTTTTTGGTAGCCTTTTTCAAAATATATTCTGTCTTTATCAAAAAACCGATCAATGCATCACATTATATAGTTCCTAAATAAGAGGATCTGTAAATTGGATGCATTTGAGAGCAAAAATGGATTTGAAAACGAGTCAAAAAAACGCAATTTCTTATTTGAACACTTCCTTAAATTTTCAGTCACTATGATTTCAGAAAATTCTGTTCAAAATACCCTTTTTGGTAGCCTTTTTTGAAATATATTCCGTCTTTATCAAAAAACTGACCAATATATCACATTATTTAGTTCCTAAATAAGAGGATCTGTAAATTGGATGCGTTTGAGAACAAAAATGGATTTAAAATCGAGTCAGAAAAAAACGCAATTTCTTATTTGAATACTTCCTTCAATTTTCAGTCCCGATGACTTTCGGAAATTCTGTTCAAAATACCCTTTTTGGTAGCCTTTTTTGAAATATATTCTGTCTTTATCAGAAAATTGACCAATGCGTCACTTTATACAGTTTCTAAATAAGAGGATCTACCATTTGGATGCGTTTAAAATCGAAAATGAATTTAAAAATGACTCAGAATATAAGCCGTTTGGATTTGAGGTTTTTTCTCCAACTCCTATTTTTGTTTAATTTCTTTTTGCTATACGAATTGGTCCTATGAAAAACTTGTCAATATAAAAGTTGTAGATATTTTTGAGAAGATGTAAAATAAATTTAATTAGATTTGATATCTTAAAAATTGACGGAGTTATGGATTTTTCTCATTTTTCAGCGCCCTTTTTCTTTTCGTTTTTAATTTTTTTCATCGGTAAAAGTTGGTCCTATCAAAAACATGTAAATACAAAAGTTTTAGATAAGTTTAAGAACATTTATAAAAAATTTAGTTGGACTTGATATCTTGAAAATTGACGAAGTTATGAATTTTTTTCTCTCAAAATCCCTGTTTTTTTCGCCCCTTGAGCCCACTTCTAAATTTATCAAAAATCTGTCATGTGTATACTTTTGGCCCATTTTTAAGAAGTAATATAAACTTTAAACGGATTCGATATCTACTTTAATTAAGAAGTTCTGGCGTTTTTTCGGTTTTCACAAAAACGCCCCCTATTCCGATCCCCTTGGTCCGATTTTGCCCATTAACGAACTCAGCCAAGATTTTATCCCCATTGATTTTATGTACCAGTTTGGTGGAGATTGGTGAAGAATTATAGAAGTTATCGTGTCCATAAAAAAGTGAGATATATAGATAGATAGATAGATAGATATATATATAAACTGGTGCGATTGCAATAGGTAGTTTTTCTTACGAAATCTACCTAATAAAATGCCCTTTAAACAATGCTTTTCCCCTACACCATTAGGTATTGGAATACTTTTGTGTGGACCTATAGATTAATAACAAATATTCATTGTATCACAGACTATACAGAATGTATATTTTAGTATATACTTCATAGATTCTTATAAATTTTATTATGTTCGGAAGAGTGTGACATCATTAAAATGCACTTTAAATTATTTTTTCCCATTGCCGTAATGTAATGCAGCACTTTTGATTGTCCCAGTAATTAAACTATACATCCGATTTTCATAAAATTTAAAATGCCAGACAAAATTGTGCAACAATTTTATATTTTAAATTTCAAAAAATTCGGTTGAGTGGTCTTTGCTTTGTTATATGTGGAGAGACAGACGGACTGAACGATGAATATAGGTGCTATGTATTTACGAACGCACCTAAAAATGAGATATCTGACTTACAAGGAAGGTCTATAGACTAGGCATACTCAGAATGTTTGGAAAAAATACTAATTGAACTACTTATGTATATAATAAAGGATCAGTCAAAATTAGCGACGGAATTACAGTAGAAAGTCTGTAAATATATATATATATATATATATATATATATATATATATATATATATATATATATATATATATATATATATATATATATATATATATATATATATATATATATATATATATATATATATATATATTCGAATATTTGGCGTGAAAAGACGAAATCGTCACGCGATTTGGCTAGCAGCATTTTTTTTCCCAAAAACAAACGATTTTAATTATAAAAAATGTGTTTTTAATAATTAAAATACACTTTTAATAGTTCAGGCAAATGATTTTAATTCAACTGAAAACTGTTGGATTTTTAGAATTTCTGTAAATGGTATTTAATGAATTTAAACATAAACATTGAGAGAATTTATTATGCGTATTATATACATATCTATACATATATATACATATATATGTGTGTAGGGGGGTGGGTGGATGTATTGCATATTTATTTTTTGTTACTGTAGTTATTTAATTTACCCCTGAAAAAAAAAAATATTTTCATGTATAAAAAAATTCATATTGAGAAATATTATTTTCACACATTTAAGCGTATTCAAAAATAAAAGCCAGGTGGTTCCATAGCAACAAAATCAAACCGACAATGCTCAATTGGACTTTAAGCTTGAAACAATATTAATTAATTTAAAATATGAATTTCTTTTTAAATCGCAAATTTTGATGGTTAAATTTGATTATAAATGCATATAAATATCGATATAACAAAATTATACTTAAAACAAACTAAAACTGATAAAACTAAAGTTATTTAAATAAAATTTATCTAAACAAGTTCAAAATGAAACTGTTTTTCCTTAAAGTGTATTTGACATTAAAAAAAAGTATTTTTTAGGTAGATTTCGTATGAAATACTACCTATTGTGGTCGCTCCAATGTTGGAATTTTTGGAAAATTTTTGCAGATATAGGCCGATCGTGATCTCTGGACCCCAAAACTACCATTAGTAAAAAATTTATATATATATATATATATATCTTGTAGTTCCAAAGTATTTGGGACCTGATGATTCTTCTTTGATTCTACAAATTCCATTTGTCTTCATTTTATTATTTTTTTCCTTAACTTACTATTAACTTATTACTATTTCCTTAACTTACTTCCTTAACTTTGATAACTTCTATAGTTCTGCTCCAATCTCTTCCAAACTGATACTTAAAATCAAGGGGTATAAAATCTCGGCTACGTTCGTTAATGGACAAAATCGGTCCAAGGGGGTGGTAATTTAGAGGGTTTTTATAAAAACCGAAAAAACGCCATAACTTCTTAATTAAAATAGATATCGAATCGGTTTAAAGTTTATATTATTTCTTAAAAATGGACCAAAATTTTATGTATGACAGATTTTTGCTAAATTTAGAAATGGGCTCAAAAGGCGAAAAAAACAGGGTTTTTGGGAGAAAAAACTCATAACTTCATCAGTTCTCAAGATATTAATTCCAACTAAATTTTTTATAAATGCTCTCAACATTATCTAAAACTTTTGTATTTACAAGTTTTTGATAGGACTAGCTCTTACCGATAAAAAAATTAAAAACGAAAACAAAATGGGGTGAAAAAAGACAAAAATCCATAACTTCGTCAATTCTCAAACTATCAAATCTATTTAAATTTATTTTAAATCTTCTCAATAATATCTATAGCTTTTGTATTGACAAGTTTTTCATAGGACCAATTCGTATAGCAAAAATAAATTAAACAAAAATAGGAGTATCAGAAAAAAACCCTCAAATCCAAACTGCTTATATTCAGACTCATTTTTAAATTCATTTTTGATTTTAAACACACCCAAATGGCAGATCCTATTATTTAGTAACTATATAATGTGACGCATTGGTCAGTTTTTTGATAAAGACAGAATAAATTTCAAAGAAGCTTGCCAAAAAAGGTATTTTGAACATAATTTCCCGAATGATCGTGATTGACAATTTCAGGTCGTATTCATTTAACAAATTGCGTTTTTTCTGACTCATTTTTAAATCCAATTTTGCTATCAAACGCACCCAATTTACAGTTCCTCTTATTTAGAAACTATATAATGTGACGCATTGGTCAGTTTTCTGATAAAGTCAGAATATATTTCAAAAAAGGCTTCCAAAAAGAGTATTTTGAACAGAATTTCCAGAAATAATCGTGATTGGAAATTTGAGGAAAGTACTCAAATAACAAATTACGTCTTTTCTGACGCATTTTTAAATTCAGTTTTGCTCTCAAACGCATCCAATTGGCAGGTTCTCTTATTTAGGAGCTGTATAACGTGCCGTATTGATCAATTTTTTTATAAAGGCTAAACATATTTTTAAAAATGCTGTCAAAGCGGGCACTTCGCACAAAATTTCTTGATCATGATTAAGAAAATAGGTTGTATTCAAATAACAAATTGCGTTTTTTTTTTTATATATATATACTCATTTTTAAATCCATTTTTGCTTTCAAACGCATTCAATTGACAGTTTTTTGTTATTTACGAACTATATAATGTACCGTATTAGTCGATTTTTTAATAAAGTCAGAATATATTTCAAAATATGTTGTCAAATGGGCATTTAAGCCGATTTTACCTTAAGATGTTTCTTATAAAACAAGTTCTCAGAGAAAAATGAAATTAAAAATTTTTCAAAAGAGACCAAATAAAGTTGTTAAGCTATGTTTATCTGTAATGAAATTTTATTTTTGTTGTTAAAATAAGCATTCTTCGAAATCTACCTCTGCCTGTAGGCCAAGCCGAGTGGGATTTTCAAATTCGCCAACCGATGAAAAATTGCCAAATAAGGAAAATTTCATTATTTTTTACAGACGTTGTATAGAAGTTCCGCCGAAATATTTTTTATAAACTTATATACCCTTATGAGAAAAACATTCTGTATTTTTCTTTTCAGATTTTTCAGAGTATGCAAATATGGAGATCTTCCTTTTTAGTGCTATGAGAAACTGCGTCTGCATCTTGTGGACCCACTTCTGAAACACAAAGTTGTGTAAATATTATATCTTAATTGTGTTTTGTGCGAAATTCCTTACTGTACCACTAGATTCAGAACGCAGTTTTTCATATCAGTATGTCAAATATATCATTTTCGATTATTACTAGATGTTCTGCTGTTGCTCTGAGACAACGATACCTTTAATCCTTTATCTATTGCATTATGAATTCATGAAAATTTTACATTCTAAAACATTTTGCGTAAATTGATTAAACTGAATTAAAAGAATTACATAATCCTTTAGTAAATTTTTGAAGGATTTTAGAAGGATTGCAGGATTTAGAAGGATTAATTAAATTTTTGAATTTACAGGGATTTTGTGCAATATTTATAACCGCACTCAAATCTTTTATTTCAAATTTTTTCTTAGTATTTTGTAGAATTATAAAATGTACAAATATGATGTTCTTACTATATAAATATAGAAATATTTCCGAATTGAAAAATCCCCCCATCCTCCTCCCTCAGTGCCAAAAAAGCTGAAAAGATGTAAAGACAAAATAAATCCTCCTTTTAAAAATATTTTTGTTTTGTGTAACCAATAATGCTTTTGGAACAAAATAAAGTAATATATCTGTAACTCATTCTAAACAGTATTACAACTAATTGACGTATTAAAAGAATTTTATAATAAGCAATTTTTATTATACTTATAAGTACTGTCGGTAGATAAAGTATTAAAGTGACAGCATTTAAGGAAATGAAACTAAACAGTGGAATACCTAGAAAGTATGATTTGCAACAGTGAGCAATGTCTTGAACTATTTGACAGCATGATAATACTTCTAAAATATAAACAAATATTAAAATGCTTTGTGTAGTCAACAGTCTTCATCTGAATTAAACATCATCCACTAAAATTGTTTGACAGAACGACAATACCTAATATTCTAATACACGATTAAAAAATATTAATTAGTGTTATCTGAAATCTTTGTATATATGATTCATCACTTCCTGCAGTTCTTTGACAGGATAATTAATATTATGGAGATTTTTTTTTTCCTTCATGCATGTGCGTGTGTGTAGCAGAGAATATTTTTATTTTTATTAGTTTAATAACAACTGAAGAGATGAATAATATGAGTGACGATCAATACTGTCATTAATAGAAAAGTATTATTGTTATCGATTGCTGTAATTTTCTTCACCTCGAACAATTCAGATTCTTCTCAAATCCGAATTAGTAATTTCTGACACAATCTTGGAATCATTTTCATGCTACATTGTTAAAAATTTGAAACTTTTGCTGCATCGTCACTTCGCCGCTTTTATAAAATATCTATATTTTGACCAATGAAAATACTCCATAATAAAGTAAATCATCAGTTTGTATAAAAGCGGTGGAGTGACGACGCAACAAAAGTTTCCAATTTTTAACAGTGTAGGAAGCATAAAATTTCTAGTTTTAAAGTATTAAACAATTTTCTCGTTCCCCCTGATCTCTTCAAAAAAAAAAAAAAAAAAAAAAAAAAAAAAAAAGCTGAGTGGTTGCTTTGAATATATTTTTTGTTAAAAAATCATGTAAAGATAGTGATCAGTTCTTTTATATCGACTACAATAAAAAAAAAAAAAAAAAAAAAAAAAAAAAAAAAAAATTCCCGTTTATGAGAGATGGAAAAAAATCCGTTTAGTTCTTTGAAAGTTGAATGAAAATAGCTGAGATTTCCATATACAGTTGAGCCTCGATTTAACGTACTTTGATTTAGAGAATTCTCCGATTTAACGAATATTTTTTCTGTACCGACAAAAAGGATGCTAAAATGCTCTGATTTAACAAATTTTTAGCTTTGATTTAACGAACAACAATCGCTGAAAAAAAATTCGCATTCGCAGATAAAATTAAAACTTTGAATTTTTTGCACATAAAACTTTGAATCTTTCTTATCTAAATCCAAATGTTAATTTTTTTTCTCATTTCTGGGTGGATTCAAAAGACAATCTTTTGCCTTTTTCAACTAGAAACATGACAAAGATGCAGACAAATAGCTAAGTATCTGCGATATTGAACAGAAAGAGAATGAAAATTCTAAAAGTAGTCAAAATGATGAAGAAACGGAAATTCAATTAAAAAAGGTGATATTACAAGAATCAATTTGCAGCTTGAACACTTAAAAAAATTATTTTTTGTCTCACGAGGTAAATAGTGTTGTTCTTACGGAGTTAGAAAATATCGACAAAAAACTTTATAGAGTCGAAACAAAGCACTATCAAGGATTTCTTTCCAAAGTGCCAATAAGTATGTATGTAAGATGTATTAAAATTCAAAAGCAAATAACATTAAGGAATTTAGATAATTTAAAAGTTGATCTCCTAACTTATAATTTTAAGGTCATAGTAAACAATTATCATTCTTTTTTTAAATGTGTATATCTAAGGGTATTTTGTATTGATATTTTTATACCATACTCTTTACAAAAACTGATATTAGATTTAAGAAATTGCTTTGATTTAACGAACAGATTTATGGGTCCCAATCAATTCGTTAAATCAAGGTTCGACTGTATGTAGAAATGAAGTGATATTTTAGCCGTAACGTACACCAGAATCTCAAATGAGGCTCCTAGACAGTTAAAATTTTGCAACATTCTGTCCAGTTATTCGACCGTTTTTACTGAAAACGGTTAAACAACTGTCATTTTATGCTTTTCTGACAATATTATTGCCTATTTTATGGTCAGAAATAGTTAAATTATAGTTATGTAACTTAAAAAAAAAAAAAAAAAAGAAAAAAAAAAGAAAAAAAAAAAACGGTCGTTTTTAAGACTGGGCAGAATGCTGCAAATTCTTAACAGTGTAATTCTAATAGTCACAATACAGCTTTTCAAAATCTATTTTGAATTCAATTTTATTTTTTAGCCATAATTCTCAATCATACAAACCTCATATATAACTGGCATAAAACATTTTCCCCTTTGTTTTTACTTTTATAAAATCTAGAATAACATTTTAAATTTTCGAGTTCAATGAGTTATTTTTTTCTTTTTATAAAACTGTGCGATCGAGAGAATAATTTGCTTCAAAAATTGAATTGCTTCATTATTATTTTGTTGTTATAACAAATTATAACAATTAATGTATAATATTTTTATGCATGCGATCTTTAAATTCGAAATAGATTCTGTCATTTTTGCTATAGAAACTTGTCATTTCTTTTTTCTTTTTTTGTTCTTTCAAAGGCATTATATTATGTGTTGGCAAACGCAGATGAATGAATGTATATTTAAACTAGTCGTTGGGGGCCACCGTAATACTTACCCATCATGGATATGTATATGAAAATAAAACATGTGAAAACTATTTATACAATGCATTGCAATTCCAAAACAAAATTTAAATATTGTTAATATACATAGTAATGATCCATTAATGAATTTCTGATTACCGATATCGACAAATTATATAAAACGCCAAACTACTCAAGTAGTACCGAACTGCGTAAAAGAAACATCCTTATAACTCCAAAAATAATAACTCTATTAACTAACAATTAACTGCATCGGATTAAGCGTCTCATTTTCAATTAAAATATACCTCTGAATTGAAATTTGAATGAAATACAGGGTCATGAAAAATCGAAGAATATGGAAAACAGGATTACAAATATCTCGGCAACTAATAATCCGATTGACTTCGTTCTATACGCAAAATGTGTGTTATTTTATTGCCTTTTACGTCCATTCCTTAGAACAAAAAAATTCGAAAATTTTTATGTACCTTTCATCAGAACGAATTTTTCGGGAGTCCGAAAAAAATAGTTCCGGATAATCGAAGTTGCTGATATTAAATAGGGTTCGTCCTATTCGTACATACTAACTACATACAAAATTTCAAGTCTCTATCTCAATTCGTTCGGGAGATAGAGCGTTTACAGACAGACAGACTGACAGACAGACAGACGGCAAAATTTTTTTTCTAAAAATATGTTTTGCGGAATCTGCACTATCTAAAACGTGTAAATCCGTCAAAAAAAAATTTTTCGATTTTCAAAACGATTGCAAGACTTACCCTATACTACGTATGATGGGTAAGTAATAGATATCGATGTTTACATACACACACAGATATATATATATATATATATATATATATATATATATATATATATATATATATATATATAGGGTGTTTCTAAACTCATGGTACAAATTTTAAGGGGTGATAGTACACATCAAGATAAACAATATTAAATAGAAAACTAAGGGTCGCAAACGACTTCCGAAGGAGATAGGCGCCATTAAAGTTTAGGGTCCAAACATTCAAATGATTATAAAAAAGAGAAAAATTGGTCGATTCGTTTGCGGTTTTCCCTAAAACTCTTCTTTATGTCAGTATTATCTTAAAAATAAATTATAAAGATAAATTTTTAAAAAAGCCGTTAGAAGGCGCTTTAGACTTTGGAGTAACGAACAACTATTTTTTACCGTTATTTTTTGCATCTCATTAAATTTTTTAGAAGATTAGACATAAACTTAAATTTTGAGATGAAAATCTGAATCGTTAGGAGTGGTTAAGTAGCGCAAACTGAACTGTGTTCAATGAGGGTGGGGAGGTTCAAATTTCAAATGATTATAAAAAATGGAAAAATTGGACGGTTTTCGCTAAAAATATTCTTTATGTCAATATTTCCTTGAAAATAAATTTTAAAGGTATCTTTCAAAAAATTCCGTCAGAGGGCGCCTTAAACTTTAGAGTAACCAACAACTATTTTTAACCGTTATTTTTCGTATCTAATTAAATGCTTGTAAAAGTTTAAAATTAAATTTTGAGCTCAAAATCTGCATCGTTATGAGTAAATAAGTAGCGGAAAATTGAACTGTGTTCGAGGGGTGGGGAGGGTAACATTTCAACTCCTGAACACAGTTCAGTTTGCGCTTCTTAACCCCTCCCATCGATTTAGAATTTGAGCTCAAAATTTAAGTCTAAGCTTTTGCAGACATTTAATTAGATACAAAAAATAACGGTTAAAAATAGTTGTTGGTTACTCTAAAGTTTAAGCCGCCCTCTAACGGAGTTTTTTGAAATTTATCTTTATAATTTATTTTCAAGACAATGCTGACATAAAGAATAGTTTTAGTGAAAACCGCAAACGAATCGACCAATTTTTCTGTTTTTTAAAATCATTTGAATTTTTGTACCCTAAACTTTAATGGCGCCTATCTCCTTCGGAAGACGTTTGGGACCATTAGTTTCCGATTTAATATTGTTTGTCTTGATGTGTACTATTACCCCTTAAAGGTTGTACCATGAGTTTAGAAACACCCTGTATATATATATATATATATATATATATATATATATATATATATATATATATATATACCGGGTGTCCCAAAAATGACTGATGGATTTTGAAATTCAATAACTTGCAAACGGTGACAGCTATTTAAAATTTTTTTGCAGGAGGGTTATGTATAATGTCAAGAGTTTTTTTACCGTAATTTTTTTATTTTAGTTCGAATTTTAAACAACAGGTGGCGCTGACGGCGATTGAAGGCCAGGTGATCAGTGCTGAGTGAAGCGTCGGCCTGGCCTTTAATCGCCGTCAGCGCCACCTATTGTTTGAAATTCGAACTAAATTAAAAAATTACGGTAAAAAACTCCTGACATTATACATAACCCTCCTCCAAATTTTTTTTAAATAGCTGTCACCGTTTGCAAGTTATTGAATTTTAAAATCCATCAGTCATTTTTGGGACACCCGGTATATTTGCGTGTATCTGTGTGTATGTGTATATATGTATTGTATATATATATATTGTATATATATGTATATACAATATGTATATACAATACATATATATATTGTATATATTGTATATATATATGTATTGTATATATATATATGTATATATATATATGTAAATATTGATTATGTTTCCCAGTTTGTCGTAGCGTTGCTCTTGCCAAATCATTTAATATGATTGTTATTATAATTATTTTGACTACGTTCAATAGATGCCGAAAATGCACACTCTTTCTTTAACATTATATTTTTAATTCAATTTAAAGCTGATTACTTCTCAAAAGAATTGTGAATATGCTGAACATTTTTACGAAACGTGTATCGATTTCCAGAAGTCATTGCTGATACCTTTTTTCGTCTTTTCCCAATCTGTCTCGATTCCCTATAATTCCCCAGTCCTTTTAATGTTCATCCAAACAAGAACCTTACCACCCCTTTCCCACCGTAAACGAAATTACAGACCAATTTAGGATCTGGGGAAAAGCGACAGAATCAGCTCTCCTGTTTTTATTTGTAATAAGAAGCTTTTTCAACTTGATGAATAAGAAATCTCAACTTTCGATCAATGGAGTACTATTGGCCTTAGAATTTTTGTTATAAATCTGCAAAATATCAATGCACTGGAACATTGTAAATCCGTTTATAAATTTAAATATATATATTCGTTTATTTTGGTATTTAAAAAAATAACCTTCTATGCTTGTACAAACAATTTTTGGAAAAAAAAAAAAAGGGGGGGGGGACAAACAGTACTTCAAATTGAATTCCATGAAGACATTTTAAAGTTAAGAAATAATTCGAAAATGGAAGAGTGAAAAAAAATAAATAAGGACGTATTTCTAAGGAAAAGCTTTCTCCCGTGAATTATAAAAATCCATTTTTCCAATAATAATTAATAAAAATAATAATAATTAAGAAATAATAATAAAAATAATAAAAATAAAAAAAATAATAATAATTAAGCAATAATAATAATCATTATTATCACAATCATTAAATGAAAATGCTTGAGATTTTCACATTTTTTAAAGATAATAACTATCTGCAAAATTAACCAATATCTTAGAGTTAATTTAGAAAATTAAAATATTGTGCCCGAAAATGTTAAAAAAATTCTAGAAATATTCAGTTTCTTTATATCAATCTTAATAATTTTTTTTTATTGTGATTTGATATAAAGTATTGAACATTCAGTCTTATAGAAAATCTTAATAGTTATAACTTCAAAAAATTCCAACACACTTCGTGATTTTTTTTAATTAGCAAATTTTTGCGTGACTGTTAGGTTTAAAAATTATCACGCATGAGAAGTTCTTATAAAATATTCTTAGTTTTTTTCGTATTTCACAAGACCACTGGACGGAAGGGGGGGGGGAGGGGTTAAAACTCATCCCAGAGCATCTAAAAACTTATAAGATACATTCAAAACCCTATTGTTTTAAGATAAATATTGAATGAGTAAAAACCAACGTAAAGAAAAGAATAAGAGGCATAAAATGTTTAACATTCAATATTTTCAAAATTTAATAATAAGATCCTACAATTCAAATAAAAGTAATAAATGTTAAAATTAGGAGCAATAACACTATAGTAATTTGTATGTTACTGCTAGAACTTTTTCTCTCTCTTCCTCCCCCCCCCCCCCCCACCCTCTCCGATAATTTAAAGACTATAAAACCTTTAATCGCATAAATGATAAATTTATTATGGCTTTTTGGGATTTTCATTCGGTCGGTTTTTATGCATTACGTATTTACTAACCACTACCTTATGGATATGTAGCACAAATTGACTGTTCATTTTATGGATAACAATATCTCAAAACTCCTCATAGACAAGGATCTTGACTGAATGTTTATCTTCACCATTGAAAAAAAAAAAAAAAAAAAATGTGGCCAAGAATCGAACTACAGGTACGTGTGTTCAGAAATCTCGCCCACCTCTGTATTTCGTCCTGAAGATGCCCATGAAAGTGTAAATATACATATCTAACTCGGGAACATTTTCTTTGTCCTACCCCCAGAAAAGAAATCATCCCCCAGAGAAGTTTATGGCGGGGAAGAGAGAGAGAGGGAACCTGACAACTATTCCCGTCGACAGGGAGCTCTGCTCACTTCGTTGCCTCTATGGACTTATGCAAATCCACTTACCTCCGAGTCCCAGACTTGTCAATACTTGTTTGAGTATGCAAAATTGATATCGCCTCAAAAATGTTACACACAACTATCGCGCCTCAGTGTATATGTATGAACTAGCTTTCACTTATATATTCGATAACTCGTTGAGCTCAAAACATACAAACGCAATCATTGGGAAGTCTCTTAAAATTTTTTGGCTCCGAGCTTGAAACGAAGTAATGGCATATAAATGGAATACAAGAGTTTTATATATATATATATATATATATGAAGTGAGTTGCTCTAAGTATCCAATTCTTTTGAACTTATATTACGTTTAGGCAATTTTTGAGGAAAACTTTCCAATATCGGAATTTTTTCTTTTCGATTTTGCTTGGCGGAATTCGTGCTTTTCTTCTATTTCGTTGATTTATTTTAGTTTACAAAGTAAATTTGTTTGTTTTCGATACGCTTGTCTGTCTGAAAGTATATTTGTCTGTTATATAAATTTTATTCACCAGTATTAGTTTTCTGAATACATGACCGCAAAACATAAGAGGCAAATTTATATACTTCCTTTTATTTTATTTATTTATCTGTTGTTGTTTTACTTTTGATAAAGAAAATTTGTATTTTGAAAAAAAAAAATGAATAACATACATTTTTCCATATTCAAATTTAGTATTCGAAGGAAATACTACATTTACATGGTTTTGATATTATATTTTATCCAAAATGATATATGAATATTATAAATTTATTCTTGTTTAGTAGCGTTTTAAGACATTTGTTTTTCTTTTTTTTAAAAAAATTTCTTGTATCAGTACCTTTTTACCATATCCAGTAAAGGCAATTTTTGTAATACACTTAAAAGTTCTTGATGCATCATTTAAAATCTTTCCTATACTTTATTTAAATAAATAGATCACATGTTTTTTTTTATATATTACACAATGTAACAGAAAAAAATTAAAAAGCATAAACAGTAAAACATTATACAGTTATCATAAAAAGGCTTGTTAAAACTTTTTCTCTTAAAAAAAAAAAAAAAAAAAAAAAAAAAAAAAAAAAAAAAAAAAACAGCTGTTTTTGCCGGAATAATTACATTTTATCACCTGAGAATAGTAAGGTTCTATCTGTGTTTTTGAAAAAAAAAATGGTTTACCGATATAGAAAAGTTCTATTTGTATCTATGAAGGCATTTTTGCATTAAAATGACGTTATATATAATTTACAAATGGTATAACGATTATGTTATGACATTATTTCAATCCAGAAATGCCTTTATAAATACAAATAGAGCAATCGACAAATCAGTTTTTTCAAAAATACAGATAGAACCTTATTATTCTCAGGTGACGATTTGCACTAACAAAGTAAGCAGTCGTGTAAGCAGTTTGTGCAGCACAAGCACAGTTCGCAAGGCAGTAAGGATAAGAGATGAGTTCAGGCTCATTTTATGAGGCTCGGGCCCGCCCGAGCCCGACAATTTTAAGTCCGAGCCCGGAAGATTTTTTGTCACCAGAGCCCGGGCCTGCCCGAGCCCGATACCAAAAGTATACGAACCAAAATTGTATTGTATTTAAAAACTGTTTCAAAAGTAATATCTCATTTTTAAAAACTTCTTACATAGATATGATTTTTAAATGCAAATATAAATTCAATCTTATCAAAATCCGTATAAAATAAAAATATACTTCATACTTAAAAGGATTCTCATATTTTTTTTTCCTTTAACAAACAAATTTGATTGATACATTTGTGTTTAATGAATAAATGCATGAAATTTAGAGAAATTACTATTTGTAAGCTGGCGAATCGAACAACGTTCTTCAATTTTCTGTAAAAAGTGTACATCTTTCTTTATAATCGATTCCTTTCACATAACAACCTCCTATGATTGACAAGTACCTGAAAATCAACATAAATTTAAAAAATCGACATTGTTATTTTAAAGGTCCGATGCTTTTATAGAAAAAGAGGAAGCACTGATAGATTGCTTTCTATTGGAATAACAAGGTAATCATATGTGCTTACGGAGGAAAATGATTTCGAAAAGGAACAGCGCCCCCAGCATGAGCAGAGTTTATAATGACAAATATATATAATAATCACTAAAGTTATTTTCATATAAAAACATTTATAATTCGTGCACAATCGAAGATTAAATAATTTGCAAATCTCCAGCTAATTCTCTTCTACCAAAAACAGAAGAAATATTATCTTGGCGTTATGTAACTAAATAATAAATAAATTAATGATCCCATTAAAAAATACCTTCTGCTAAAAAAAAAAAAAAAAAAAAAAAAAAAAAAAAAAAAAAAAAAAAAAAAAAACTGAGAGCAAATTGATTGTTGTGATTGTTTTGATTGGCGTCATATAAATAGATTGTCACCGGAAACTCCGTAGACATAAATCTGTAAATATCACAAATTTTCATTTGAAAAAGAAATGAAATACTAAAATAAATAATCAAGCATTCAGTTCCCCGTCATTTTGATAAAAAATAATTAAAATGAGATGAAAAGGAATAAATAGGCAATTTTAAATAGAAAAAATTCTTTCAGTTTTTTCTACACACGCATAAATAAAGTTTTCCGGCTTCAGAAAAAATGAGCCCGAGCCCGAAGACTAGAATAAAAATAACGCCGAAACCCGTGTCGAGCCCGGGCTCGGGCCAAGCTCGTCTCATCTCTAGTGAGGATTACAAATGTTCATTCTGATGACTGCCATTCATAAAAATAGCTCTGATACGTCTCAGAATACTTGGTACAGTACGGACGAGGTTGTTTGACGTAATTTTTGTCCCGTGATTTTTGTCCCTGTTTAAACAACGATAGGCAGTGGCTCTAAAACTGCTACAATCCTAACTGTTGATAACAAATAAAACATTCTGACGAGTTTATTATTATTATTATTATTATTATTATTATTATTATTATTATTATTATTAAAATTACGAAAGACTGTACCACACAGAAAAAGAAAGAGGTACGTAGATAGATATGTTATATACAATTGTCTATACACAGGCTTTTGTAATTTTTTTATAATGAACCAATATATATATATATATATATATATAAATATATATATATATATATATATATATATATATATATATGTATGTATGTGTGTATTTCTCCACTTTATTATAATTTATTGTATATTGGTAACCCCAAATTCGTATTATTTCGCTTTTTCATGGCTGGTACGAAGATAAAACCACAAACTTTATTTGTAGGTCCAAAGTAATTTTAATCTAGTGATGAATCGTCTTTGGTTCTACAAATTTCGATTATATTCCTTTTAATTCATTTTTTCATGTTTTAATGATGTATATTGTATTACATTTAATGATTATATATATATATATATATATATATATATATATATATATATATATATATATATATATATATATATATATATATATATAATATATATATACCAGGTGTCCCAAA
The DNA here is from genome assembly GCA_964019185.1 of Maratus speculifer. NCBI lineage: Eukaryota > Metazoa > Arthropoda > Arachnida > Araneae > Salticidae > Maratus > Maratus speculifer. The sequence goes on along the minus strand of OZ025292.1, from coordinate 389,324,492 downwards.
AATGACTGATGGATTTTAAAATTCAATAACTTGCAAACGGTAACAACTATTTAAAAAATTTTTGCAGGAGGGTTATGTATAATGTCAGGAGTTTTTTTACCGTAATTTTTTATTTTAGTTCGCATCTCAAACAATACGTGGCGCTGACGGCGATTGAAGGCCAGGTGATCAGTGCTGAGTGAAGCGTTGACCTGGCCTTCAATCGCCGTCAGCGTCACCTATTGTTTGAGATGCGAACTAAAATAAAAAATTACCGTAAAAAAACTTCTGACATTATACATAACCCTCCTGCAAAATTTTTTTAAATAGCTGTTACCGTTTGCAAGTTATTGAATTTTAAAACCCATCAGTCATTTTTGGGACACCCGGTATATATGTATGTATGTATATATATACATATATGTGTGTGTGTGTGTGTGTGTGTGTGTACAGTGGCGGTCAAAAGTTTCCGGCAAGCAAAAAGTTTTTTTGCTAATTTGTAAGTATACCCACATGTAAAGGAATCTCAAAGTGATACTTACACATTTTACTGGCATAATAGTTAGATTCTTATTTATGGAATAACATATAAATATCAATAAATTTAAATGACAAATTAAGTACAATGGAAAACGCATGTGCTCAAAAGTTTCTGGCCACTTTCACAAGCTTAGAAAAAAAAATGATATTGTAACAGAAAATAACACTGATCAACATTCACAGTGATTTTTTTAGAAATTTCGGCTAAGTTGGATTATTTATAGTTTCACACACGTTTACTAACTTATTTCCATAGATTTTCTATTGGATTAATCTAGGAAATTTGGCTGGCCATTTCAAAAGCTAATTTTTTTCTGAAAATGCCACTGTTTGTCGAGCTTGCATACATTAATTAAGTCGTTACCATGATAAAACAAATAGTTGCGACCACAATTTTTCTTTTAATACGGCAGCAAATATTCTTACAAGATATCCTTATACATGTCATCATTCATCTTGCCAGGGATTTCAAATAACGGACCAACATTTTTTGAAGAAAATACGCCTCATATTATAACGTGTCCTCCGCCATGCTTCATTGTAGGAAAACATATGTCGAATCATATAATATGTTATTAGGTCGGACAGAGTGTCTGCCATCATTCCCAAAGCAGTTTGAAATTCGATTGTTGAAAGAATAGAACTTTTGCCCAGTTTTCACTTGACCAGACTTTGTGTTCCTTGGAAAACGCCAGTCAAGTACAGTGGTATTTTTTTTTTTTTTTTTTTTTTTTTTTTTTTTTTACCTCTGAAATTTTTTTAACATCGACTCTTCCATAAAATTCTGCATCACGTCAGCATCTTGAAACGGTAGACAGTCTTATTTCAGCAAAATTATCATTCCGTAAATCGCGGGATATTGCAACGGCATTTTTATACAGGTCATCAACTGTTTTTTCCCTGATAATTCTCTCCACAAAAATAATCATTTTCCAAGATCTTCTGGACGCCAGAAAGCTCCGAAGGCCATGACCGCCTTTATATAATTTTTAAATATCGTTTTCAGTCGGGTTTGCCGATCGATAACTTTTCCGCAATATCTCGAGAAGGTTGGCCCTTTAGCGATAAACTAATCACTCATTTACTAACAATAATTGTTGAACTTTTCATTTTTATATTTAAACTATGCTATTCACTTTGATTCATTCATAAACACGACCAAAAAATACTTTACCGACAGAAAAAAAACTAATATTGAAAGATAAGTGGTCGGAAACTTTTGCACACAAGAATTTCGAATTCTGCCTCTTTCCATGAAGTATATTCAGTATACAATCAAAATGTTCACGTGGTCAGTGGACATTCACATATTCCTAACTTTTGAAGCAGTTATGCTTCTTCTTCGTTGAAACCCTCTGGTAAATAAATCAAAGAAACTAACTGGTCGGAATCTTTTGACTGTATATAGTAAAATTAAGATGTAAAAAACTAAGTTATTGGGTTAATTGGATAATAAAACTTTGAAATGACATTACACCATACTTACGACATCTTACAATTAATTCAAGCTCATAGCTTCTTCTAATACATCGATTTTGACATTTTAAAAATATAATACACTTTTTTTAAAGTAATATAACTATGCTTCATCTAAAAAAACATATTTTAAAAACCGCTTTTTCCAATTTTTAAAATCAGTTCCTGCGCTCGTGCTCGTGAATTTTCATAATGCGTGTTTTTAAATCATGGATAATAAAAAATATACCAGAGAGTCAGTTAATTTGTTGATCATGCTCGTCTTAAGAAAATAAATGATGTTTAAATTCAAATCTACATGTATATATTGATAGAAACATTGCGCAATTCGTAAATAATTTCCTCCGTTGTGCAACAAGTGACAGTTATCATGGCATCAAAAATAAAGTTAAGTGCTCGTTAGAGTGACCTTGGAAGCAGTGATTACGAGCGAACAATTACAGGTTTACAAAAACTGTCAAAACTTTCTAAATGACTCTTTTTTTATTAATAATTGTTTCTATATTATGATTTATGTATGTATCGATTTAAATTCATTCTGTTCTCTGTTTTGTAGCTTGATGTGAGCACTACCCTTTTGCTGTGTTTGTTTTTCTCGCGTGTTAAAATTAAAGTAGAAAATGAAGAAGTGTGTATACAATAATTTGTGTGTGTGTTTTACACTTACCATATAATAATATTATACGTCTTTATTAAGATGAATTAGTGCAGTGTATAGATCAAAATGTGAATATGCCCGGTTCCCTTCTCCTATGGTGGATTTAATTCTTGGATACTTCAATGAAGAAGAATTTATCGGGTGAGTACCTTTTACTCTCCTATTTAATTCTGATTAATGATAAGAAATAAAGAAAAACTATTGTATTGAGGTTATAATGACAACTCACGCCATTAATAAGACAAACGTCTTTCAATGATTATGAGAACGATTTAAAAAGTTATATCAATTTGATAACATAGTGATATACTAATTACACACAAATAAAAAATATTGAATAAAAACAAATAAAAATATAAGATTAGAATGGCTACATTAAAAGATAATTATTCAATTGAAAAATTGACAGCAACGAATTACAGTACATGGAAATTTAAAATTGAAATGCTCTTAACTAAAGAAGAGCTGTTCCATGTAATAACCGATAATCCACCGACCCCTTTGACCGATCAATGGTCCAAAAATGATAGGAAGGCCCGGGCATTGATAAATCTAACTATCGATGATTCACAGATAACCCATGTTAAGAATTTACAAACTGCTAGACAAACATGGGATGCATTAAAAGAAATACATGAAAGATCAAATCTCACAAGCAAATTGTTTCTCCTTAGAAAATTATATAGTATAAAATTAGCAGAAAATGGAAATATGATAAATCATATTACAAAAATAATGGAGCTCGTTGATCATTTGGCAGCTATAGGCGAAATAATTGATAATCACCACATTTCCGCGCTCCTCCTGTGCTCTCTGCCCCAGTCTTATGATAATTTAATTACTGCTCTCGAAAGTAAAGAAGAAGCACAATTAACTCCGTCATATATTAAAAACAAGCTGATTGACGAGTTTAATCGTCGAAATGAAAACTATGAAAGTATTGATAATACAGCGAAAGCTTTTAAAGCTCAGAAAAAGTTTCCAGCTAAAAAAGAATCAAAATATTGTTCGATTTGTAAAATGAGAAGCCATAACACACAAGAATGTTGGCACAATAAAAACAAAACACACACAACACAACAAAATCAACACAACAAAAATTACAAAAAACACTATTCTACATCACTCGTTTTTCAAAGGGGTGAAAACAATTTTAAGAATGAACAAGCATCGGAATCGTATAACAGGTTTAATCGCTATGAAGGAAAAAACAATACATGGAGAAACAGCGAAAACAAAGATTATGCATTTATAACACAAGGGATAGAAAATAAAACATTCATTGTGGATAGCGGTAGCTCAAGTCACATTGCATCCTCTGAATCAATGTTTACAGAGATAAAATCGAGGGAAAAAACAAACGTGACTATCGCAAACGGAAAAAAACTTATCGCTTACGGTTCAGGCGATGTAAATTTAAATGCGCTGACATCGGATAATAAAATTCATAAAATAACACTTAAAGATGTACTTCTAGTACCTGAAATCGAAACGAATTTACTATCAGTCAGCAAAGCAACCCAAAACGGATGTGAGATTGTATTTAAAAATGACCGATGCTCTTTCAAACTTAACGGAGAAATCTGCTTAGAAGCACAAAAGGTAAATAACCTCTATGAAGTCCAGTTGGCTAACGAAAACCACGCGAACATTACACAAACGTGCAACAATAAAAATTGTCTAGAACTATGGCATAGAAGGTTAGGACACAGAAATCTAACATCGATTAAAGAAATTACACAAAAGGAATTAGTAAGAGGTATCCAGATAAACAATTGTAAACATAATATAGATTGCGAACCGTGTATTAAGGCGAAATTAACTGATGAACCCTATCCGAAAGTTGCTCAGTATAGAGCAAGTAAAAGGCTTCAACTTATTCACTCGGATGTTTGTGGATCTTTTCAGACACCCACGATTGGGGGGAAATCATATTTCTTGACTTTTATCGATGACTACTCGCGATTCACAATAATCTATCTATTGAAAAGAAAAAGTGAAGTCTATGAAAAACTCAAAGAGTTCATTGCGCTGATAAGCAACAAATTTGGTGAAAAACCGAAAGAAATCAGAACGGATAATGGGGGAGAATTTACATCAGACGAAATTGAGAATTATCTCAAATCAAATGGGATAAAACATCAACATACAGTCCCATATTGTGCAAGTCAAAACGGGGTGGCTGAACGGAAAAATAGGTCGTTAGTTGAGATGGCAAGGACAATGTTAAATGAATCAAATCTACCTTTAAAGTTCTGGGGGGAAGCAATCTGTACGGCAAACCACCTACAAAATAGACTGCCTACAAAAGCTAATGCAAAAACGCCATATGAATTATGGACAGAAAGACAGCCAAACTTAAGTTACGTTAAAGTATTTGGCTGCAAAGCCTTCGCTTATATTGATAAAGCCAGAAGACAAAAATTAGATAATAAAGCTGTTGAAGGTATTTTTGTGGGATACGACAATGAATCTAAGGGATACCGCATATATGTGGGAGGAAATGAAATAAAAATCGCGAGAACGGTAAAATTTCTTGAAAATAAATTCAAATACGTAAATGATAAGCCTGAAATTGAACAAAAACAAAATGAAGACGAAAAACGCAATTGTAAAAATCTCGTGGAGATAGAAATTTCGAACGGAAAAACAACACCATCCGCGTCCCAACAACAAATTGCGGAACCAAGGCGCTCAGATAGAATAAATAAAGGCGTACCTCCTGATAGGCTTATATATATTGTCAAAGACGACAAAATTAATGAACCAAAGGATTATAAGGAAGTTAAATTAATGGAAAACTCTCCGGTAAAACAGAATTGGATAGAAGCCATGGAGAGCGAAATGAATTCTTTAAGAAAAAATAAAACATGGTCAATTGTAGATCCTCCACCGAATAAGAGAATAATAGGTTGCAAATGGACTTACAAATTAAAGCGTGACAATACCGGAAAAATACAAAAATATAAGGCACGTTTAGTAGCTAAAGGATATACGCAAAAATTCGGAGAGGATTATGACGAAACCTACGCACCGGTCGTATCGTATACTACGATAAGAGCATTATTAATAGCGGCGTTGCACCAAAACTTAAATGTTAAGCATATAGATATTAACACCGCGTTCTTACATGGGGAACTTGATGAGGAGATATACATGTCGCAGCCGGAAGGATTCGTTGAACCAAACCAGGAAACCAAAGTTTGTAAATTAAATAAGGCAATCTACGGACTTAAGCAAGCCGCGAGAGCGTGGCATAATAAAATAACAGAAACACTAAAAAACATGAATTTCATTCAAAGTAAAATTGACACATGTCTTTTTACACAGAAAAGGAATAATGAAACAACCTATATAATAACATACGTCGATGACCTTTTAATTGCAGGGAAAGACGAAACCATTGAGGAAATAATCGCGAACTTAAATAAAGAGTATGAATTAAAGAATTTAGGGGACGTAAGCAATTATTTATCCATGAACATTCGAAAGGTAAACAAAAGCTACTTAATTAACCAAACTTCAAAAATTGAAGAGTTAATTAATAAATTCAATTTACAAGAAGCAAAACCATGTAGTACACCCATGGAAACAAATTACACTCACTTTAAAGATGATGACAATATTTTACCAAACAACACACAGTACAGACAAGCCATAGGTGCACTCTTATATCTTGCCACAGTGAGCAGACCAGACATTTGTGCAGCTGTCAACATCTTAAGCAGAAGGAACGAAAAGCCAAGAATGAAAGATTGGAACAGTGTAAAGCGGGTCATGAGGTATCTCAAGACAACAAAAACCTTTAATCTAGTTATAGATGGAAATTCAAAACCAACGCTAGAAGTCTACGCGGACGCTGATTGGGGTGGAGACACAGAATCAAGAAAATCGACAAGTGGTAATGTATATTTGCTAGGTAAAAATCCCATACTTTGGTCAACTAAAAAACAATCCTGCATAGCTTTATCTTCTGCCGAAGCTGAGTACATCTCAGCAGCCAATGCAGCTAATCAAGTCAAATGGCTGGTGAATTTACTTGAAGAACTCAATATCTCACAAACATATCCTATAGAACTCTTCGAGGATAATCAGTCGGCTATCAAAATGATAGAGCTTGAAAAACATTCAAGTAAAACAAAGCACATAGAACTTAGATATCATCTCATAAAACAACTGAAACAAGATGGCATAATAAAACTCGTATATTGCCCAACCAAAATCATGATAGCTGACTTATTCACAAAACCCCTGCCAAAACCTCTTTTTGAAATTCACAGGAAGAACTTGCATCTGAGTGACAACACAACTTCAGAAATTAAGGAGGAGTTGATAGAAACATTGCGCAATTCGTAAATAATTTCCTCCGTTGTGCAACAAGTGACAGTTATCATGGCATCAAAAATAAAGTTAAGTGCTCGTTAGAGTGACCTTGGAAGCAGTGATTACGAGCGAACAATTACAGGTTTACAAAAACTGTCAAAACTTTCTAAATGACTCTTTTTTTATTAATAATTGTTTCTATATTATGATTTATGTATGTATCGATTTAAATTCATTCTGTTCTCTGTTTTGTAGCTTGATGTGAGCACTACCCTTTTGCTGTGTTTGTTTTTCTCGCGTGTTAAAATTAAAGTAGAAAATGAAGAAGTGTGTATACAATAATTTGTGTGTGTGTTTTACACTTACCATATAATAATATTATACGTCTTTATTAAGATGAATTAGTGCAGTGTAAAGATCAAAATGTGAATATGCCCGGTTCCCTTCTCCTATGGTGGATTTAATTCTTGGATACTTCAATGAAGAAGAATTTATCGGGTGAGTACCTTTTACTCTCCTATTTAATTCTGATTAATGATAAGAAATAAAGAAAAACTATTGTATTGAGGTTATAATGACAACTCACGCCATTAATAAGACAAACGTCTTTCATATATAACCAGTATATCTCAATTCCCTGTTGATTATGCATCCAAACTAGAAATTTCAAAAAACCTGCTTTCTAATAATACTATTAACTTCTTAGATATTAAAATTATATTAAAAGAGAACAAATTTATAACTGATATTTATGACAAAAGGAAAGAATTTAATTTTAAAGTTAATACCTTTACAAATTTTAAATCCTGTCTTCATAATTCTGTATATCGTAATATAATACTTAACCATTTATATAGAATAAAATGTTTATGTTCTTCTCATTTAATTAATAATTAATACTAATATTAAAAAGCTTGTAATGATGCTATAAATAATGGTTATCCTAAAAAAAATCATATATTCTTTAATTTATAATTAAATATTACATGATCTCATCATTAATTAACCCTTTGCGTAAAAAATCTATAAAAAATTATTAAAACATAAAAATAATAATAAAAAATTAAAAATGTTAAAAAAGTAATATAAAATATATATATATAGGTTTTTGGGAGGGTAGATGTTAGAGTACGGAGGAGGGTGGTGTTGTCTGGAAAAAACGCAAAGGTTAATTTAAAAAAAATTGAGAGTGGGAAATTCATTTTAACATATTTTTATAGAGTTTAAGTGACACCAATATATGGATATTTGTTTAGTTATATCTATAGTATTATAACAATATGTATCATTTACACTATTAATATACAATTAAATTTTAATTGAGAGTACTATATCACTACTCCATGTATAGGGTATATTTATTATTAGGCTATAATATATTTATTAATTTAATTATTATTATTAATATTATTATTATTATTAATATTATTATTATTATTATTATTATATTTGAATAAAAATTTCTTTTAAATCTTTTATCATCCTATATTAAGATTTTGGGTTTTAGCTAAGTAACGTCAAAATAAATGTTATTTATTAATGTAATTAAATGATATTCTAAGGTAATTGTTAATATTTATGTAATTACTTAATTCAACTTTTAATTATTTTATTAATTTAATATTTTGTTATGATCGATTATTAATTTTTCTCTTGTTCAATTATATTTCCAATTCAGTATTTTCTTCGTTATTGTGACTTTGAAATCTACACGTGGTTTTAACTCTAATTTAATTCTAGTTTCTACTTAATCTTAACTCTTTTTTGTAATTTAACATTATTTTTACTGCTCCAATTATTAAGCTATATTTATTGGCTTCAATATTTTGTATTGCTTTCAGTAATAGCTGGATTTGTTTAACTTATTTATCTAGATAGTTGGCGCGTTTGGCTTTGACCATTTGAATAGAGCAACCCTATTGATTTGGCGACTAAGTTACGACGCGTCTCAAGAGCGAGGCGATTTTTTTGCCGTGTTTGGCGTTTGGTAGCTGGTAAAATCACCTATCGTGCTTTACGTATCAATTTTTTTTTTTTTTTTTTTTTTTTTTTTTTTGTGAAGTTTTTTTCAAGATCTATGATGATGGCCGTTAATGTGATTACAAATGCAGTGATCAACAGATAAGTCGTTTTTGTTCTTAATATTTTGTTATCTAACTTTATATGGAATTTATTTATGAATGTACAGTTTATGTAATGCCACGTGCTAGAATAGGGTTACGTTTGTGAATTTGTGACTGATACCATTTGTAGTTAGTTACTGATCTAATATTATTATTTTTCCCCCCTTTTCCACTGTTTATTAATTGGTATTTCGTTAAAGTATTATGGTTTTTGTGTGTTGATAGCCCCAAATTCGTATTATTTTGCTTTTTCATGGCTAATACATAGATGAAACCACACACTTCATTTGTAGTTTTAAAGCATTTGGGGCCTGACGAATCTGCTTTGGTTCTACAAATTTCATTTGTATTCATTTTATTTATTTATTTATTTAGATTTCCTCGTTTCAATGTTTTTTTATTTTTATTTAATTCAATTTATTCGGTATGGTTTTTTGATAAAATCAATTGGTGAATATTGTCTACTTTTAATGGTATTATATATATATATGTATATATATATATATGCAGATGTGAGTTTCAAACCTCGCCTTATTCTGAAAATCAAAATTTGGGATATCGCTAAAAACCTCTTACATTGGTTAAACCCATTGGTTTTTATTATAAAACAAGATTGTACAATATTAAAAAATACAAAGTAATAGTAGGGTTTTTTTTTATTATTATAATGTTTTTTGGTACAGGTTTACCAATAGAATAATTTAAAAGAAAAAACAAGATTTCTTAAAATTTCGTTAAGGCGAATTTTGAAATTCACGTCGTCGTATACATGTATCATATAAAGTTTTTTAATTTTATTTAATTTTTTTTTTTTTACTTAATTTTTACATAGTAAAATGTTGGATAGTTACATTTAAGTATACCATTTAATATAAGAATTTTTTTCTATGTATAGGGGTAATTATATAACAATTGCTTCCTAATAATAACAATAACAATTTCTAGAATGTTATTAATTATGTATATTAAGAATAAATGCTCTAGAGTCGTATGAAATGCATTTTTCTCCCTTCCCTTTACATACTTTGTTAATGCCTTCTGACTGAATGCCGCTTACTTTCTTGTGAAGGCACTTTTCATGAATATAGGAGTTCATAAGCAACAGAAAATAACACGAATGAAAATACAAAAAACTGAAAAATTCACTTCAATTGAAGGCTCACCTTTCCCCCACCTACCACTGAATTATTCATAGAACTCTGTGGTCAAATCTCCCCTCCCCCCCCCCCTTTCATACATTCGGATTTGTATATCACTTAGCGGCGGGTCGTAATTTCATTTGAGAAATGGAATTTGATTATACCTTCCCGAGCCCTCACCCCAAAGACATTTTTTCTGGCCTGGAATGATTCGATTTACATGAAGGGTGGTTCAGGTGTTTTTTCGAAGGCCATTCCTACTGGACAAATACGAATGACCGACGGTCTTTGCAGGAAAGTAGACGTAACAGTGACATTGCTGCATGGAAACTGCTCTATTATTAATACAGTGGAAGCTGGTGGTTTTTTGTATGCCCATTATACTTTATCCACTGGTAAAAACTGGGAGATATTTTCTTTTGTAATAAATCAAGATTTTTTATGCATGCGGTTGTTTCTAGGATTCGAATGTTATTCGACTGTGTGTATATTTTCCTGACCACCTGGAGTCCATTTATATAATATAATCTGAAGATATAGTGAAATTGAAAATATTTCGCCTCGTAGCACGTGCGTTTGATGATTTAGTTTTGCCGAAATTTTTAGTGACATTGCTTTATCATTATACTTATCATCTATATATTTAAAAGTCAGACTATTTTTTTAATCATCTGGTTTGATCTTTCTACTAAACCAATCTTAATTGTTATTATTTTTTAAATCAAAACACTTAGTTGTATATATGCCCGCATTTAGTATCTTTAGAATAATCCCATTTTTATAGTTTAATTTTAATTAAAAAAGTCCTGTGAAATTTCTTCACATCGTTGGCAATTGCGTTACTTCCATTGTTGAGGAGAGATTGGAAACAGCGTTAATTAAGATATCATTACAGATGCCATTTTCGTATTACAATTAAAAATGATTTTGTAAAAACCTTTGAAACAGAAAATGATATCGCGATTGGAAATAACGCATTTTTACTTTCTTCTATCTTCAATAGAAGAAAGTATTGTAATCGAAATTCTTTTTGACTTCTGGATTTCGACGGATTTAGAAGTTTTAGAGGTCAGAGATTCCAAAAAACATGTGTCTGTCTTTGTGTGTGCCTGTGTGTCTGTCCGTATTTCGCCATTCTACCATCAAAAAGAGTATGAAGATTGCATAGAATTGAACCAAATTTTTTGTGAGCTGCAATAACATTTTGTGTGTCATTTTCAATATTATACCGACTAAAAATGTATGAAGTTATGCATCGATTTGAACCAAATTTTTCGTTTAAGTGTATGGCTATGTCTAGTTGGTCCTTCCTGAATTTGAAAAAAAGTCCGTCGGAAGGGGACGCTGCAATAGTTATTTTTGTGCCATTTTCAATATTGTACCGACTAAAAGTGTATGAAATTATGCATCGAATTGAACGAAATTTTTCGTCTAAGTGTTTCGTTATGGCTAGTTGGTCTTTCTTGAATTTGAAAAAAATCCGCCGGATGGGGGTGCTGCAATAGCGATTTTTATGCCATTTTCAACATTTTACCACAGAAAAGTGTATGAATTTATGCATAGAATTGAATGAAATTTTTGTATAAGTGTTTGGCTATGATCAGCAGATCCTCCCTGAATTTGAAAAATATCCGCCGAAAAGAGGCACCATAATCGCGATTTCTGTGCCATTTTTATTACTTTACCATTAAAAAGTGTTTGAATTTATGCATAGAACTGAACTAAATTTTTTGTATATGATTCTTTTTGGGGTATGGCGAGTAGATCCTTCCTGAATTTGAAAACAAATATGCCTATCGTTCTATTTTTCATCGGCTCGTGCAGATATAGAAATTTGTTTTTACTCCGATTAATTGATTGAAGCAGAAATTTAAAATGAAAATAATAGTTGGTATAGTATTGAATTAATAATATTAACATATTAACATGAGTAACTAAATTTTGAAATATTAAAATGTACGTATGAGATAGAAGAAAGTTTTGGGATTGGCACATCCAACTAGTTACTGATAAAACTGTTACATTTTAATATTAGTTTCATTCCGTTTATACTAATATTGAGACAATCATTTCAGAGAGCTTCAGCGGGTGAAAATAATGTCATTATAAAAAGGAAATAAGTATTTTCTTTCTTAAAATTAAATATTTTACTACGAATACGTCTAGAAGTCAATTTCTGGATTTCGCCGCACTCATTCGCAAATCTCAGTTCAAGATTGCGAATGTTTACATGCAAAATTGTAATTGGCAAACGTGACATCAAATTTAGGAATATATTTATAGATAATCTATTACAGCACAGTAAAATATTTTTTAAATAATGAATATGAATGTGAAAAGTATGCATGTAAATTTTGAGACGGTGAAAAATATTTTTTTTTTTTTTTTTTTTTTTTTTTTTTTTAAACAAAGATTATGATTGCATCATTACGGTTCAATTTTCTTTGATTTATCTTTACGTAATACCAAAGATCAACCGCTCATTTAATAACTTCATGATTTCATTATTTTAATTGCATGTTACTGGTTACACATAGAAATAAAGATTAACTTTTAAATAACTTGAAAAATTAAAATTAAACCTTAGTTAAAAATGACATTTGGTTTAAGAGTTAAGATAGCCAATATAAAAACTTAGAAAATACAATTTTTAACTTTGCAACTTGTGTTTTATGAGATGTTCTGTAATTGTTTCATATTTCATTTATGCTACAGTCAGTTTTCATTAAATTCGTACTATTCTGGCAAACCTTTCCAAATTCGGAGATCTTTCTGTTCTTTAAGCAATCAATTCATCCACTCGTTCGTGGCCTATCTGTATAGAATAGCTATTTATTGACATTAAATTTAAAAAAAGAAATAAAGAACATAAGGAAAGACTTTAAATATTTATTTCTGAATTTACAAAATATTTACTTACATTTTTCCAATGGGTTCCTATATTACTCTAACACTCCCTCTCTTTTTTCATGACAATTGACAATAGCTATTTCTTAGTACATCAAGGATAGCTGCAAATGAGTACTATCGAACTATGCGTTATAATTAAATTTGCTCATACCTGACACAAAACAGATTTTAAAATAATTATCAAACGTACATATATATTAAGACAGACATAAACGCAATTAAATACAATTTAATTTTGTTTTGTATTTAATTGTGTTTATGTCTGTCTTAATATGCATGTACCTCTGATAATTAATTAATTAAATTTAGATGTTCTGTGTTCTGAAGGATTTTAAACTATTTTACTTTACAACAAAGATTCTATGATTTATTAAAATAGATATAAAAGCATCTTTAAATTAAACCGATTAGTTTCGAATCCTCGTACGGTGTCATTCTCAAGGTTTTCAACTTTTAAACGGATTTTTTTTACGCATAAAATCTCTGCTTCATATGTAACAAGAAGGTACCATAAGATGTAGACACCATCCATTTTCATTATATTTTAACAACAAAATTGTATAAGGGTGTATTTGTATACTAATGATGTAATTGTGTTTGGGGGGAGGAGGTGTGTATAGATCCATCCATTATCCCCCAGTCAATAGAAATTTATATGCATAGTAAAAATACATGCAACCAATCAGCACTTTCCAATTACCTGGAATATGACGTGAGGTACTGTGTAAACTTAAAAAAGGAAGAATAAAGTAAATCATGCTAAAAAGTATACATAGTTTTTAAAGTATAAGTACAATAGCTGACGTCCACTGCCATATTGTAATACTTATTTATCATGTACGAAATTAATTTTTTAAGTCCGTAAAAACTTTACAAATTCATAAAAGCCGGATAAATAACCGAAATAAAAAACGGTTAACAGGGTTAGCATCTATAGGTCATGGAATTTTTTTTAAAACAGCAATAAAAATAAAACCTCAAAAAACATCCAATAGATGCCGTTGGAAACATTCGACTTCGGCGGAAATATGCAAATGAAACTGTTCTAAGAACTTGTACTGCTAATCCGCAATTAGTTCATGGTTGAGATTCGTGTACTTGGTCAAGGCTACTGAGTGCGAAGGATAAAGTTTTGTTGGTGAAGATATTTTACATGAACCAAGAATCATGGACCTATCCTTGATCAAGTACACGGCTCTCAGTCGTGAACTAATTGTGAATTAGAAGTGAAAATTCTTATAACCGTCTCATTTGCATAGTTCCTTTGAAGTCAAATGTTTCAAGCGCCATCTATTGGATATTTTTGAGTTATTTTCTTTTTATTACTGTCTTTAAAAAATCTTGAGATCTATAGATGATAATTCTGCAAACCGCTTTTTATTTTGGTTATTTTTTCGGCTTTTATGAATTGTTAAAGCTTTTATGGACTTTTTGCCCACCCGCTATCTATACTGTGTATTTTCACTACAAATGCTTATTATACTAAATGGCAGGAAATAGTAAAATAATTACAACCTTAAAATAAAGTTTCACAACCATAATTCTTAATAATATATTTTCACTTTTTAAATCCTTAAATTCTACTTTCAAGGTTGTAATAAAATATTTATTTTCTTAATTCGATTTGAAAACTCTCTTATCTTTTCAAATCCCACAGAAAAAAGAAACTGGAATTTCAGCAAAAATTCCATTAGAAGTATTTCGAGACGCCCAAAGTTCAACTTATTCTTCCGACGTTCGAATTATTAGATTGAAGATACGATTAAAAATATTTCAAGCACTTAAGACTAGCTTTTAAATGAAATGGAACTTTTCAGGAATAAGTTATTGAATTATTAAGAAATGCTTGTGTTATTCAAATAGTGGGAAGAATCAAGTAGTAAAAAGCTTTTAACCGCTTTTATACCAATTCCGACAATTACGTTTGCCCTTATGGTAGAATTAATGCATTGCGCTGAATAAATTTAAAATTGAGTTACTTTTTAAATTGCATATATTTTAATAGAAAGTTACATATAATAATTCAGAATAGTGTTACAAATCACTGTGAAGGTATATATCCTAAAAAGTTCACAAAATATGCATGGTGTTTGCACAGTTCCTATAAACAACACATAATATAAAGAACATTTGCTATATGAATTTTATTTTGATTTCTATTTACTTATTTTCTTAAAGAAAATGCTCGCAAGCAAAATTCGCACTAAGCGAAAAAATGGATGGAATTTTTCGAATTTCCTTTTTCTTTTTAAAAAATTTTAAGTTTTTACATAAAAACACTTTTGTTTTTAGAAAGGAAATAATACTTGCACTATCTTAAAATAAACAGCAAAAGTTAAAAAGATCATTTTAAAATTTGAAATAAAAACCTCGTATAAATATGTTTTTAAGTTGTTCAAAAATAATATTATTTGGTCATTTTATATACCTAATATAAGACCTTTATATAAGACCTTTCTTCCACTTGCGGCTTTTAACTCATATTAATGAATTTATTATTTTAAAATTTTATTTCTAGTTGTAAATTCACATGTAAATATATTTTCTATGCCGTTATTTTCAATACTTTCCTGCTTTTATTACGTAATCATTTAATTCTGAAAGGTTTTTTTTCTATTAATAATAATCAAATTTTAATATTTTTTTAATTTGAAGGAAATATTATGCTTTGCGCAATTTTTACAGTTTGCAACATGTTAAAATAATAACCTTTTCTAAAATAAATATAAAATATCTCTCAAAATGCAAAAAATTTGAATTTAAAATTGAAAAAACTTCAAAAAAATTAGCAAAATTATAAAAACAAACGCAGTTTGCACACTGGGAAATTCTAATGTGCATCCTTAGGGAAAATTCTTAAACTATTATGTATAGTTTTTGTTCCTATAAAACTTTTTTAATAGAATTATTTTTCCCAAATTTAACATTAAATATCTGTTAAAATAATTATTCAATTTTAAAACTTTCTTTATTAGCGTGTTTCTATATATTTTACTTTAATCCAAATTTTTCACTGCCACAATAAGTCTATCTTTCATTTTTAGATAAAATTTTCAAATATATTAAGAGAAATATTTATTCTTACTTTAAAAATTGTTTTTTAAAATTTAAAAATAATCTTGAATGCTAGTAACTTTAATAGAAGTGACATTTATACCTATATTACTTATATTCAAGTTACCCATAGAATTAACGAATTGTTTTTTCCTTTTAAAGGAAAACTTCCAACTAAATTAATTAATCCTACATTTGAAAACTATTTGTTAAATTTTAAGAGTAACTTGACCGTAAATATACACAATTTCTATCTAAATTATTCACTGTATCAACAAGTAGTTTCTTTTCATTTTAAAACACAATCTTGAATAATATTAGCATATAAAAAAGAGATGTTTATTCTCATATTGTTTCACAAAAGCAAAAGTTCTACTTAAAAGAAACATTTTTTTTTTTTTTTTTTTTGAACGTATCTATAATTCCTTATTCGGCATATTGGGGAAAGAAATCCTTTTGCCCTCAAAATTCCTTTGAGAATTGTTTTGAGAAGTTATTCCCGATCCTTAATTCTTTTAAGAGTACAACGCCTATCCTATCATTCTCCTTCCCTCACTAAATATGACTCGCGAATAAAAATAATTCGTTCTCTCTTTCTCTCTCAGCTTGAAAAATAATTTGTATATGATTAGAAAACTTCAAACGGTTCGATCACGTCTTTACTCGGAATTAGAAAATGAATTCTACCCCGGCCCTTTGTAAAACCAAAATCTGTTGTGTTTGCCGACAAATAGCATTATTCTTGGGATGTTAAAAGAGAAGATGTGCCAATTTTTAATACAACGAGAAAATTGTTAGGCGAAACAAACCCTCAGAATTTCAATCTCGAGATACACGTTGATTTATTTATCAAATTAGGAAAACTTGTGTTTGAGAAGAAATGCTGATGGAGAAGTCTTTCGGTATTGCTTATTATCTGTTTTCGTTTTGTAATGAGAAAGGCTATAATTTGCATGAATATTAACACATCGTAGAAATAATTTAATTTATTTGTATATGTCGCATTTTTTCAAAAATTGAAATTGTCGCTGATTTATAAATCTTTCTGCATTTTGAAATTTATTCAAATACGAATGTTTTATCAAATGAGTTACACTAACGACAACATATAAGATGCTTCTAGCTTACAGTGAGTCATCTGGAAACTTTAGTAAAACTGAGTTACATACTTAAATTCATAATGAAATCTCTATTGAAAAGTAAATCTGTAATAAAAGTTCTTCGATTTTCAAAGCTATAAATAATGTGCACATGTTAACGCTTGAAAATTCTTGGACTCATAACTGACCAGTTTATGTATAATTCGTTATTTTTTAGATCATTCAAAAATATTAAAAAATAATCAAACGAAACGTATGATTTTCTTCGCTCGATTAAGCTGAAAAACTAAATGTCCCATACTAAATGTCAGTACTCTTCATTAAAATAAAATATATTTTGTAAATAACTTAAAATTATAGAAAATTTTTGCTTAATTATCTAAAATTCTATATCAAAATTATTATTAATAACCTTGATAAAGTTTTTTCTAAATCATAAATTATGTTCTACCCTAGGTCTTTGTAAAATTAATATAGTTATTATTAATTAGTTGGTGATTATTGCTTCGAGATCAAATAATTAGTGATTATATTTTCGAGAGCAATTAGTTAGCAACTAAGCAATTTTCTTTAGCAATGCCATTTTAATTCTTGCTTGTATTTTACATACTTTTTTATTATTTATATCAAAGAATTAAAATTCTGTTTTAAGAATCTGTATTACAATTTTTGAGGCACTTTTTCTCTGCTACATCCTTTGGAAGCCACTAATTAATTGCTTCCTACAGTTAGAATTTTACTTATTACCTGCTGGAAAGGAAGAAGCCTTTATAACACTAATGGATCTATTTCAAATCATTAATTAATACTTTATCATTATCGTCGTTCAAAGTAATTAAAAAAAAAACTTTAAAAATTTGAATATTTTCTTGTCTTATTATTTCACTTGAGCTGCAAAACCAAATATTATAATCTACATGTGAGCATTGCATTCATTAATGGAAAACTTTTTTTTTTTTTTTTTTGATAACTTAAAATAACAACAGAACTCGGCTAATCCGAACCCCGTAAACCCAAATTCCGCTTAATCCAAACCGATTTAATTTTCTAAGCTTTTATTTGACCAGATTAACCTAAAAAGTTGAAATATTGTGCAAATGACAAAAACATACATTTTCAACATGCGTAATTTTATACACATTAAAGAAACTAAGGCAATAATTCAAGTATTTAATAAAAACACATTACATTAATACATCGACATTTGCATCAACAATCTTTTGTAATAAAGAAATTTGTCAGATTTGTCTGACGAAGTAACATTATTCCTGACGAAAAAACAACGTCTCATAAACATATGTCTGTTGATATCGCATTTTCACTCTGTTCAATATATCGCAATTCTATTTCTTTCTCAGGTATATTCTCTTTCTGCTGCTTTTGAATAAAAGAAATTCAAGATATAATAGCACTACTGAGTACATATAACTTATTTTTTTTTTAATCATACGTGTTTTTTTTTTTTTTTTTTTTTTTTTTTTTTTTTTTTTTTCTAATTTTATCAAAATTTCGGGTAATCTAAATATCTTCTAATTCCAACAGGCACTGGCCCCGTTTAATTCGGATTAACTATGTTCAACTGTACATACATTATGTTTTATTGATTCCACTAAAAACTTTGTTTCAAAACTATCATTAATCTCGTGGATATTTTTTTTTTTTCGGAAGGGAGGGGAGGTGAATTGAGTGGAATAAATGCATTCTTTTTACAAAATTTTAGTATGCATTTGGGAAAGACAAACTTCATACATATAAGAACAGAATTTTCAGATTTGCGACTTCACAAAAGAAAAAAAAACTTTTTTAAATAATTTCGAATCTCTAATACTTTTGGAACTTAAGGCAAAGAAAAATTTATCTGGAATTTTAATGTTATTGGAAAAGCAAAATGTATAAATAAAACATGTAATGTTAATGTAATGTATAATTTTAAAAAAAGATATAGCGGTTATCATTAAAAAGATTATAAACTTTTAAAATTAATGCATTTTTTGGGGGGAGGGGGGGCAGGGCGAATTTTTCGTTTACGAAGAAATTATTCTTTAATTCAAAACTTTTTGTTTTCAAAATCCCTCGAGTATTTATAAACACAAAGCATGTTATAATCAAATACCTATATAGAAAATTTAATCAGATTACTCCAAATTTAATTCATTGTTTTTAATTTAAAATACATTTTAGAATTAAAAAAACCCAACAACAACGGAAATACTCATCAAAAGTTAAAATAGCTATTTACTTACGCAAATAAGGCATAGGGAATTAAATTACTATATGAGTAAATTAAAGGAGATTCTTAACTTTTTTCTAAATAAAACATACTGTCTTCAATTAATCGTTACCAAATATATTTGTTAAATATTTTTAATTACACAGTTTATTAAACTTTGTAATTTGAAAAAGAAGTAAAATTAATTGTTATAATTTTATCAGTTATATCTAATTCCTTTTCTTTACTAATAGGAGAAATTAGGTGTAATGTTAACTAGAAGAAAATTCAAAACGAAGTAAAGAAGTTTAACCATTTATAATTTTAATTACATTTCTTTAAAGAAGATATTTGATACAAATCTGAAAAGTTTTTAAAACATGCTAAATATTTTTAATAAAATAATTGTTTTGATTATTATATTTGGTAATTTTTAAGAGTGCTGAAAGAGTTCTACAAAACTTTTATTTTCATAAACTTTCTTTTCAATTCCGTTATTTATTTGCTTAAAAATATAATAAATTTAATTAGTCATTTACAAATATAAGTTGATTATTTTAATAATTATATAAATACAATCATAAAAGAATATTTTAGAAAGATCTTGTATTAGTATTTTCGATTTTTTAATTATGTTTGTTTATAACTTAAATTTAAGTAAAAAGCGTGTTTAATTACATGTTTAATTATATGTTATTTATTTTTTTAATAGTTAACTTTTTTATGTAAGGACTGCCTAAGAAAAACATAAATTCTTTTTCCAGATGATTTTTAAAATGCATTTTTACAGGAAAAGAAAATTAACTTATGTACAACTTCAATGTGAATTCCAAAAGTTTATTTTTCTTTTATTTTATATTGTGTGTGTGTGTGTTTTAAATTATGTAAAAAAAAACCCTGATCCCTTCTTTTATTTCCGCTACAGTATTTATTTGATTTTGTTTCTTTTATAACATGAAACAGGTCATTATTAACACGTAATGTATGCATTTTCTTAATTTTATTACTTATATTAACCTTTTTAAATGTGTGCGACGTGTGCATCAAAATAATTTATAACATAAATATCTTAATGCTAAAAGAATGCGTCCATTCGCTTACTCTTGTGACATTAGAGCGAATTTTCAGAAATACTTTCAATTATTTTATTATTTACGTAGAAATTGTTATACTAGATAAATACCATCGTATTCCAATTCCACTCACATAAAACATGACTAATTTGAAACAAAAATTTTATTTATTGTATAGACAAATAAAATATTTTTGTTAGAAATGAAATATATTTTATGTGAGTAGAACACGATGGTGTTTAACGGGTTATATCAGTTTTGTCCTAATTATATTTTGTAATAAAACAATTAGAATTATTTCTAAAAAATTGCTCTAGTGGTTGCAAGAGTCATGACGGGACTTGGGTGATGAGGTTTATTTTAAGGATACGCCGATTTGTGGAGATTGAAAAGAATAGTAATTACATTAACCATTTCTGTCTACATGTAAAACAATAATAATAATAATAATAATAATAATAATAATAATAATAATAATAATAATAATAATAATACAATAAAACCTCTGAAGAGCGATTACCACTTGAAGCACAATAAAGCGATCCTACTTCGGAGGTTGCCATTATTCGGAGGTTAATCTCAAAATTACTTACATTAAAATCAAAATAACTGACCAAGATTATTTTATTTTTACAGTTAAAAAATACATGCTATTATATATACTATTATTAAACACTATTATTTTTTTTTTAAATCACTTATTCAAAGGTTTTTTTTTTTTTTCTTTTTTTTTTTTCTAAATAAGTATATCTTTAAAAAAAAAAAAAAAAAAAAAATGCATTATAATTTCCTCAGATTGTACAATTCATTATAATTTTGAATAAGCGCAAAATTTTTAGTTTCCCAAATCCCTGCGATTTTGGGCACACTTTCCTACAACATTGACCCAAAAGTTAGAAGATTTTTCTCTTGACAGTTCGACAACCGTTCCAAAAGCAACTTATGAATCTCACCATAACCAGTTCTTTGATACTTAGTTTAAAATTCCAAATTTATACCTTTTAACTTCTTTTGTAAATAAAAATTACTTTTTTTTTAAGAATTTCATCATTTTGGGTCCCTCCTTAATTTTATATTTCAGCTAATTTTTGCGAATTTATACCGGAATTCGTTCTCCGGAGGTTTAGTGTAATGTTATTTCTATGGAAGAGATTCTGTAGTACTAAAACATGATCAGTATTCGGAGGTTATCGTTGTTCGGAATGACCGTTGTAGGAGGTATGAGTGTAATAATAATAAGCAGACACGTGGTTTCGGGATGAGTATAAAAAAAAAGTGCAGAAGGGGGGGGGGGATATCATGAATTGAATACATTAAGTGTGGCCACAAACAGGAGAATCTCCAGTTAGAAGACCGCAAATATGCAGCAGAGTGGTTTGACAGGGCTTTGTACTGGAGGCAGCTCACTAGCTGAAATGCATGACCAAAACTGACCTAATAACACCTTTCACAAAACAATTTTTATTTGCTTAGAGTACGTGTACTTGGAAAACCGAACACTTTTCAATCTTGTAAATGTAGTTTTATAGATAGTTATTGTTCTTTTTCAGCTTCTTTCAGCATTTCAATTTCAATTTTTTTTTTTTTTTTTTTTTTTTTTTTTTGTAATTTGAAAGCTTTTCGAACATTTTCCGTTTCGTTGATTCTTACACGATCCTCTCTGTACGAAAACTATTTGCAAAAAGTCTTACACAATATTCTTTGTTTGTTGTTACCTTCCCTCTCTTTCCTCGGATTTGCCATTTTTCCTTTCTTCGCCTTAATTTAGCACTTCTTGCCATTTCTGTTGTGTTTATTTTTTCTCCTCAGCAAAACAACGTAATGCTTTCACGGAGGATAAGAGGTGATATCAAGATGATGAAATCTTCAAGGAATTCCGCTGAAAATATTTTGCCTACGTAAGTTTCTGAAGAATTTGGTAAACTAGTTGCGAAAAAAAAAATAATAATAAGGTTTCAGATCCTATTTGTTTTGTAGAGTTCTTGCTCCTTAATTCGGAAAGAAAATAAATATGCAATAAAATTAACTCAGAAGATAAAAAAAAAATCGTCTATATGTTCATTTTTAGCTCACAGGCTATCATAGCCTGAGAGCTTATGTGCCCGCCCGTTCTGTATGTACGTTCGTGCGTTCGTAACGCGATAACTCATGATAAAAATATCCGATCCACTTGAAATTTTGTATGTAGGTATATCCTGACAAGGCGCTTCCCTGATTAGTTTTTGGAGTTCATTCGATATGTATAAGAGGGGGAACGGGGGCACATGCCTCTCCCCTTAATTGATATAAATAGGGTTTTCATGAAGAATTAAGCTTTCGTTCAAAATTTAGATATAGGATCATTCTGATGAGTCGATTCCGTGACTGTTATTAGGTTTTCATTGAATAAGTATAAACAGGGGAAACGGGGGTTCTAGCGCTCCTCCCCTTAATTTATATAAATGGGTTTTTCAAGCAGAATTGTCAGATTTCGTTCAAATCTCTGAATAGTTTTGGAAGTTTAATGGTTAAGTATAAAAGAGGGGGATAACTCCTCTTAAATTATGTAAATGCTAAATGGGTTTTTATCAAGAATTATCCGATTTGCTCTGAATTTTGGATATAGATTTTATATATGATAAAGCATGTCCTTGATAGTTTAGGAGGTTCAGTGATTAAGTATAAAAAAAGGGGAAAGGGGAGAGCTGTTTCCCCTTATTAATTTTTTTCGAACGGAATTAACCCTTGAAAATATAAGGCTGTGATGTACAATTAGTATGCGTAGCCTGTGAGCTCAATGCCATCAGTTTAACAGGGCAATATTCTTTTTATTTTAAAACTATTTCCTTTGCATAATAAATAGATAAATGACAGGGGATTGATTTTTAAATTGGTTGATACATAGCTACATCAAAAATATGAGGACGTTTCTAAACTCGCCTTATTAATAATAATAATAATAATAATAATCTTTTCTCTGTTCACCTACTTTGTTAATAAACCTGCACCGCAGAAACACTATAATCTGCTACAAAACTGGTTTCCCTGTGTATTTCTTGTATTGTAAAATCTTGATTTTACTTTCAAAATTTGTCTTATATACTGGGAATTTGGAAACGAAGCTTGATCTACCAAAATTTTCTTTCAGGATAAGGCGAGTTTTGAAACTCACGTCCTAGATAAGTAGATATAAAAGAATATATTGATTTAAAGAATATTTAAAAATACATGATGAGGGTAAATTACATATCATTTTTAATAAATCAGTCATCTCTTGTAATATTTCGGATATCCTGATACGATGTTTATTAATTTCAGGAAATTCTTTAAAAAACGATGAGAAACTGAAACTATTGAGGGAGCTTTCTTTTTCTTGTGATTTATATTTATCATTTCGTGTTCTGCTGTTTCTAAGGTATACGGATTGTTACTTCCGAAGTATGAGGTATGTATGGAATTTCTGCGGTCTGCACTTAACTCCCCCCTTTCTCCCTCCCTAAGCATAGATTTTTTTTTATGTAAACTGAAACATTTAATAAGAGATTCTATGCAAAATTTAGCTTCGTTATAGAATCATAAAGTTATTATTTTTTTAAGCATTTAAATTACATCAATAGATTTTTACAAGAAACAAAAGAAAACTGGTAAATCCTCGAATAAGATAGCAAAAGCCAATGCCTCAATGTTAAAATTTGTAACATAATGTTTCAGGAAGAATTATTTTAAAGATATTTTCTCTTTCTCTACATAGAGCAGAACATTTACAGCAAGTGTGCCTAGTTATAGCTTCAATATTAATATTTTACTTTATACAGAGATAGATATATCTTTATTATCGACGTATGTATACCATCTTTATGTGTAGCAGAAATTTAACACTTTTTCAAAAAGGCAGTCAGATCTTACTTTCAATTTGTAATGTGGGTCAAACTGAGAAAATTTTACATCTTGCCGTTCAAAGAAAAATATGCCCTCTTCTAAATTTTCTCTGGAATTCTCAGAGCCGTGAGGAAAAGGATAGGTTAAAACCTCAACAAGGAATGAACTGAAATCAAAATTAGTGCAGAAGAAATAAGGTAAAAAGCACCTTTAGGTGGAACTAATTGGAACAGGCATGATTCTTGTTGTAAATGGTAGTTAAAATGCTCCTAATCAACTTACTAAAGATATACAGTCGTACGGTTGCGCAAAATACGTTTTTTGGCGGCCATCTTGAAAATAAAAACATGAAAAAATTTCAAGTATCGAAACCAACCATGTGGGGTATCAAATTAAAGGAAATTTTAAACTGATAAAGAATATGATGTTTGTTTTTAAAAGTAGAACTAAATAAAAAAATATGGCGAAAAAATGAAGGATTTCGATTTTTTAAAAACATTATTTTATTTAAAAAATTCAAAATAAGTACATAAGAAAAGAGATTTTATCTATAAAATCATATTTATTTAACCAATTTCAAATTTCCCATTCATCTTCATCTAAATTAAAACTGTCCCCGGTGTTTGCACAGTCCTTTCTACAACTATTTTCACAAACTAAACATGCAAGTCCATATCAGCGACATTTTGTACGTACACTTTGTAGTGTTACATGGATCTTCAGTTATAATTCTGCAAGCACATTTAATAATTTTTAATACTTTGTCTGGTGTTGGGTTTAAGTTTATTAGTATCGCTTGGAATTCTCCATCATCTATTTGCCAACCCCATAGTGTAGGATCAGAAGTTGGAAAATTTAGATTTAGTCATATCGAACACTACAAATGCACTGGAAGTAGGTGGTATTTAGCTGCATTTTGCGTTAGAGGCAAACTAACTATGTCAAATTCTTTTTTAGCTGAAACTATTTTCCTCGTGTATTGTTCATAACGAAGCACATTTAGGTCACTTGTTTCAATATTGCCTCCATAAAGAGACACAAAACCTTTACAGCCATTTTTCAAACCAATTCTTTCATTGTAGAATCTTTGGAGGATCCATAGTGTGAAGCCCATTCTCATAAAATTTTCGACTGAATGATTTTTTTGAAAGCAGAATTTTTTTCTTAAATAATGCACTCATGATGTCAAATCCCGTTAATGAATAAAAAGCAAAGTTTTGCAAGCTTTCTCTCCAATAGATCTTTGCATGGTTTGGAACATTATCAGATTGTGTCGCAGACTGCATGAAAATATTCTTCGAAGAATTGTATAGTAAAAGGATTAAAATGTCAGTGTCATCAGCTACAACAGCGACATGTTTTCCTGGGATAACTTTAGAGCTTCTTTGACTATTACCTGTCTGCATCTCCTTATGCATGAATGACAAAATTAACCTTTTCTAGAAAAAAATTCCCCAGCATATTGGTAAAGCATTGTTTGTTTGTAGAGTTAGAAAAAATTTGTTTTTCTTGATGGTTACGGGTGAATTTTCATCAAGGATTACTACAACAGACAAGTGCTTCATGCGCAATCTATGCTCCATATCTTTTATACCCATACTTTTTTCATACCCATCAAAAAGTATCGTAACTTTTCCATACCTTCTGTCTACAAACGATTCGAGTTACCTTATGACATCGCCAAATACTGCAGATGCGGACCATGGTAACTGGTGAATGAACGCACCACCATCAAAAAGGTAGTAAAAAGTTTGCTGGGAATGAGACCGGTGTATTTAATTGACATTCATACTATCTAACGAGTGTGCTAATTACGATTTATCCGTTTTTCTCATTTTCTGGGTACTAGGATCAAATAATGAAGTTGGTAGAATGGATAACTCGTAATTGAAAAACTCTCTTGTATTTTGAACGCTATTATTCAACGAGATACAAGTAAGCATCTTGTGTGTTAAAAGACGAAAATCTACATAGTGAGTTTCACCAGCAATAATAATTCCTTTTTTCAATACTTTCATGGTTACTGCTTGGTCTGATTTTAATAAAGTTTCACCTTTAAAAAGTTTATCGGTTAGTTTATCTTGGATGTTTTTTCTAATGATGTCAACATTTTCTACAGTTTACTTTTTTTATTATATGTTATTCCATTAAAAACATTATATAAATCAGTTGAAATAGAAGTAAACGGATTGTGGTCTATAAAAAATTGCATTACTTTTTCATATCTTCGAAATATTTTCCCATCCTTTCATCAGTTAAATCAGTATGTTTTTCACTGCCAATACATGAAACGTTGGTCAGCGAACTCATTACACATACTACTTCATTACACCAAGAGTGACTCAAAATCCAAGTTACACGTTGAGTTTCAATCATACCTCCTCCATGCGTTATACCAGAACGATTTTTAGTGCATTTCAGGAGAGTTTGCTCAAAGTGCATATCATTCCAAACTCCAGACCACTTTCTGCCCTTTCTTTGTCTGTAAAGTGGCTTTCATTAAGCATTTTGATCATTCTTCATTAAGCAAATTATTGTTTCGTTAGTTCCCACATTTATTGAAGGTAAATTCTTGCACTTTTGGCATAGTTGTTATGACCTGAACTCGTAAAAAATGGTAGCATATGCTCAATTTCTTGTAAGTACATGTCAAACTTTCCTAATCGCTCAGCCGAAATAAACGTTTTTACAATATATACCATGATCAGATACAACAGACACTGTTTAGCAGTGCGGCTTTGTGATTTAAATATGTTCTTCCATTTATGTATTAGTGTTGAAAGTTTATAAAGATCAAAATTTGAAATAACTTTTTTTTTTTTTTGCCTTGATAACACTTTTGAGAACTTTTTGGTTAAGGTGAATAAATTTTTCAAGATTAAAATTATCATTTGATTCTATTTCCATTGCGTCACCGGTAGCGCGGTGATTTTTTTATGTAGTATCGCTAAAATTTGACTCTGTAGTAACTTTAACAGGTAGGCTGCATTTCAGTATATCAGCTATAATTAAAGATCTCAGAGATGAAGAAATTAAAAATTTTTTTGGAAGAGCACGCGAATATGCTTTACCTTTTAACATATGCGATATTGAAGTTTTAGCATAAACTGTCAATAGGGCTTCTTCTATTCCTAAACAAGCCATCAGTCCTCCAACAGCTCCAAGAAAGAACACATCAGTGTATGAAACCCACCAAGTTGGATTACCACATTATCAAACTCCACTTTCGTGTTGAATAAATTATCTAGAAAATATAAAAGTTGATCAATATTTATATGACAATTTTACTATAACAATTAGAGTTGCAGTCGGAATTGTCATACATCAGTATTAGGTATAGGTGTAATGCAATGCAGCATACGTACATTTAAGGTTTACCTATACAGCCATGTTGGTATCAGATTTCTAAAATTCCCCTCTAGTTGATCTTTATAAACATTTTATTTTTAAAAAATAATACTATACCCTTTTTTAAGCATTAAATTTCCTTTAATTTGACACCCCACATATTTTTTAAAAAATTTTAAAAATTTTCGCATTGTTTCAAGATGGCTGCCAAAAAGCACATTTTGCGCAACATTACGAATGTACAATTTTAGTATGTTCATTAGGGAGCGTATTACCTGGAATTATTTCTGTTCCAATTAGTTCCACCTCTGACGCTATTTCCACTGTACTAAATAAAAAGTCATATCTTGAAGAGCTGACGCGAAACAAATAAAAAGCTCTATTTTACATCCATAATATTTACTTTTATAATAAAAATCAAATTAAAATAAAATATTTCATTAATTGAAAAATTAATTAAATTATGCATTAAATATTTATATCTATTAACTGAATGACACAAGTTTAGCTTTCGAAAATATCGAATAGTTTTACAAAAACTCCAATTTAAACAGGGGCAATCTCACTCTTTTTTTTTTTTTTTTTTTTTTTTTTTAATCATGTTCTAAGTATTTTAAGACAAATGAAATAGTTAAAGTTAGTTTAAATAAAAATTGTAAGCTACAATAAACAGTGACAAATTTAAAACAGAAAAAATGGAATTCGAATATCTTAATTATTTCTTAAGATACCTTTAGAAAATGGACGTACTTCGGAGTCGTTCTCAAACTGCTATCTATCTGAAGCCTCCATAGCACATTTTTGTATAATAATCGCATTTTTATATACAAATCAATGTTTTAAATTTGTACTTATTTAAAAAATATTAAGATGTATATGATATCCAGCGTCGTATACGGAAAATACATTTTAATTCCATTATTTCATTAATCTATAGCAACCACTTTTTTCTATTGTGGTACCTTCTTTTATTTACATACATACTTGTTCACATACTTTTGGAAATAAGCTTTCTAAGGAAATGCAAGATCGATATTTACTAATGAAGACTGGTGAACTAAAACAAAATAATAATAATAACTTTTAAAAACATATTTTATTAGTACTGCATTCAATTTCATACAAAAATGTAACTTTGTTGTTTATTTCTAAATTATCTATACCTATTAAAACGTTTATGCACATTTCTTTGATTTTAAAAACTGCATAAGTTTTACACCGTTGTTTTTCGTAGTTTTATCAACACATTAGTTCTAGTAAATAAATGCTACGTTCGTGCTAATGTGTGCTGTGCTATCATAATAGATAATATATTGTTCATATAAAAACCATCTTCAGCGTTGGCTTTTATTTTACTGCGTAATGACCTACCAATCTTATTATTCCAAAATGAATTTTCAAAATAAATTTCTTCACTCGTTTAAAATCCCATTCAGTACGTAAACAGGAGATCGAGGAACCATTTCTCAAGCGTCGAATTTACGAATCTTCGCGCGTGTGGACGTTTTTCCCCATTCACGATACCTTTTTCCCACCCGTTTTTCCCTTTTCTCATTGTCTCTCCAACTTGTGGGTCACGTGCGCTAGAAGAATGGCCCGCAATATCTCGCCAGAGTCACGTAGGTTCTGGGAGGGAGGGTCTGCTATAATGTCAATATTGGTGTTGGGGCAGCAGCTAAGTAGTGGATTAAGCTTTAAAAAGGGGATGAAAATCCTCAGGATAGTGGTCATTATCCCTGCATCAGGGATATTACGAAACGATGCTTCATTGGATAGGGATTTCTTCGCTTACACCACTGCCCCCCCCCCTTTTTTTCTATGTGCCTTATTTTTTTCCGTCTTGAAGAATCTCTTTTATTTTTTGCAAAAAATAGAAGTATATGTGGCTGTTTGAGGTATAAAAACGCTTTCTAAAAAAGAAAAATTGGAAAATGTAGCTTTTCCTCCCCTCCTTTCACTAGATTTGGGATAATTTTACAGAAAATTAATTCAGGGAAAAAAATTCTAATGCAAAATTTAAAGAAGATGTTTGAATTTTTTCGCTTATTAAAAAAAGTAAATAAATAAAAGTTTAGTCTAAAAGAATAATCTCTTCTTTAAATAACAGAAAACTGTTATTGTAAGAAGTTGACATATTCTCATCTAGAAAAATTAATACCAGCTTCCAAATTAAAAAAAATTTTGGTCAACATAAGCGTCTTAAATATATTTTTCCATAAAAACGAAAAATTATAACTTATTTATTTGGATAATTTACGCCAGAGCATATTTTTTGCAGCCTTCAGTGTTAAATAGAAAATTCGATAAAAAAAAAATAAATAAATAAATAAATAAAATAAAAAGATTCGCGTATTTTTTGCAAGAAAAGTATGAGATAAGTTGAATTACTATGATAGAAATTCATATTAATCTAATCTTATACAATAAGGTCATATTCTGTTCATGAGCCATGTTTAAGGGATGGGGGAGAAATAAGTTATTGTTAAATACATAACACATAAATTCACATTTTAAAACATTTATTTTCTCTAATAAAAGAAAATGGTTACTATATAAAGTAATTTTTCTTTTGACGATTAATAACATTTTAAGTTTCTTGTGTATATATACTAATAGATACATTATAATAATAATAATGGTTTATTAAAATCTAAATGGTTTATTGAAGTTTTTAAAAATGTATAAATTTTTAAAAAGAAATGTTTTAACATATTTTCAAATATAATCGCTGAATTTCACTGAAAAAAATTACTACTTTTTCCATTTTTTTTAATTTTATATTCCTGACTACATCCTACAATTCAACAGAAGAAGAAAAAAAAAAAAATAAATAAGCAACACCAAAAAATTGTCTATTTTTTTAAGCCAGTTCAATGTTTTGTTGACTAGTCTACGAGAACGTTGCAGACAGTTTTAGTTTGAAATATGAAATGTGACAGTAGCCGTGAAAAACTTTTTTGAAAAATGTTCCCCGCCGTTAAAATCTCCATAATGGGCTAAACTTTGCCCAACATTCGACCGCCAAACATGTAGAAACAGCCGAGAAATAAAATGCATCAAAACAATTCACTTTACCTCCAGAAAGATTTTACTGCCAA
Organism: Maratus speculifer; assembly: GCA_964019185.1. Lineage (NCBI taxonomy): Eukaryota > Metazoa > Arthropoda > Arachnida > Araneae > Salticidae > Maratus > Maratus speculifer. The sequence continues at coordinate 389,293,604 of OZ025292.1, read as the reverse complement.
ATGTATGTCGCGTTGCATCCCACATCCTTGAAAGTGAAATATAAAAAAATAATATTTCTTCTTTTTCTTTTATTTTCAATGTTTTCTTTCATGTCCATAACTTTGTTTAAGGCAGAGGGGAAAAAAACTCTTGTACCCCTTAAAAGCATGCGCACCCCTTTAAAACTGCCGAATGTGGGGATTGGGTTTTAATATTCAATTCTTCGACTCTAACCTATGTTCCACAGTACTTTACTATATTCTTTTCTTTGGGTGTGCATTTGCGTTATAGTCTTTTTCTGAGGTAAATGCTTCGGGCCCCTTCCCAAACATTTTTTTTAAAAAAATCGTTTTTTAAGGAATTGGTATTGAAGGGACATGATTTAATTTGATGCTGAAGAATTTGGTTGAATTATTGGTATACGAAATGCTTAAAAGCGCTTATTAATTTTATTTTATTTTTTACTGTTTTTGTAAATAAAAATAATTTTATTTTAATCTTAAAATAATAAATTTCAATTTCATTTTCATACAGACTGTTTTGATATTTTTAATGTACAATCACTTATCATACTAATGTATTTGTCACAAAAAAACTTTATTAAAAATATGAATTAATAATAAACTGCAAATGTAGTTATATAATATATATTCTATTCATTATACATATTAAGTGATTCATATGCAGCGTTCTTTAAAAATACTAGCTATATCATCAGTTATACTTTATTTATAGAAATGATGCCGACTAACTTTTTTTTTTTAGATAACAAGAATCTGAATTTAAATAAAAAAATTTTACATCTGACAATACATTTTTATGAAAAAAATAATGATTGACACGCAACAAATCTAAATTACTCATAAACATACATACATAATGGCATAACTCCTCAGTTTACTCGTGTAGTTATAATACATTTTCAAAAGTACGCTGTAGCAATTCAAAGTTTAACCAGCAGTGTTATTTCGAGTAATTTATTTTAAAAATTGTAGAAAATATTTTTTTAATGTAGCAATAAAATTGCAATTAATATATAAAAAATATGAATTTGTCATACATAAATTATCGCAGTTTAAGAATAAATTTATTTAATCCTTAAATGACAAAATTTAAAAGTACAGACGTGGAAAAAAAGAAAAAGTAAATGCTCTTTACTATCTCTACAACAAATTATCGTAGAAGAAATTTACGTATACCGAACATGGGAAATAAAGTATACTTTTAAATGATGTATATAAAATTCGCTAAGGAGGCCACTTGCATATTAAAATGTACCCAAACTTTTTTTCAATAGCAGTACCCGATTCTGACAGCGTAAATGAACTCTACACCCTTCAATTAGCCTAAAAAACAATTTTCATGAATTTTATACCATTAAGTTTCGAGAAATCGACTATTTCAAAACAAGGGGCTGTATCGAAATTAAAGTTGGTTTCTGGATTGTTGACCGACAGAGCTCCCTTCTTGATAAAGGCATCTGAGGTGTCATTCAAGCAGTCATTGAAAACTGATAGATTACAGGATAACATAAGTAGTTTCAAAATAAACAGGGTGATTAAAAAAAACGTGGACAAATTGATATGACAAATCAGGCCTACGAAAAGGATAAAAAATCACATAGGAACATGGGGCCGCAAACCACTTATTGAATCACAAATACAGGGTGTTTCATCCTAACTTAGTTTTGGTTTGACGGTAATAAATTTCAGAAAACTGAAATATATTATAATAAAACATTTAAAAGACATTCTCACCTTTGTTTTAATTGTGATAACACCAAACAAAAGTGGTAGAAGTTTGCATTATGCGCGTCAGCAATGTGCACTTGGCACCTGGCATTTTGGAGTGATAGTCAGTTTATACGGTATCATCGATTGCTTGAGCTATGTGTTTTTCCAGCTCTTTTCGTAACGTTATCACATTTCACACAATATAAGGTACATATCGTTGCATTTTCATTACAGTATTTTTATTTTCCTCAAAATTATTACTTTCAAAAAGCGTGTAGCTAGAATGAAACACCCAGTATTTGTGACTCAATAAGTAGTTTGCGACCCTATGTTCCTGTGTGATTTTTTTATCCTTGTTGTATACTTGATTTGTCATATCATTTTGTCCACATTCTTTTTGAATCACCCTGTATAGCCACTTCTGTGGTAGACGACCTCTTAAACTTCATTTTGCCGTTTTGTAAGCATAATTTGAAAACCACTTAGAAAAAAATTGCAATTTTTTATTTCTATAAAGCAGGACTAAATAAATCTAAATCTATCAAAAAATTGAGGTTGCAATTCATTATTTTTTTTTTCGAATATTAGTTTCATAATTTATATAAAAAAATTATAAAAATTACTTATTCGAAGTATTTATGTTTGGGTAGTTTAGTATTATTGTTACATAAGAAATTAGCACATTAGGAATATAATTTCAGGAGAGATTAATGTAAAACTGTAATTTAACAGCACTAAACTTTGAATGCTTATAATTCAAAAACTTATCATTCAAATTACTTGAAATTTGGTTCTTAGACATAGTTTGAACCAAAGATTTTAAATATTTTGTTAAAATGGGATATTGCTATTGGAAAAAAAATTGAAGTTTGGGTTCATTTTAATATGTAGCCCTTTAAGAAAAATTTTATGTACATCCTTTAAAAGTCGACTTTATTTACAATCGCTCGAAGTAATTTTCTTCTACGATAATTTAGAATTGAGAATTAGTAGAGAGTGTTTACTTTTTTTTTCAACGACTGTACATAATATTAATCATCCCAGTGATTGACAAAAACGTTATTTCAAGCTTTATTTTGCGTACCTGAAAATGACTGAAATTTATATCTAACAACAAATTTTAGCATAAATGATAATAATTTCTTACACTTTGTGATAAATTTTGGCGATTAACTTATAAAAGTATGAATTTGTCATTTATACATTAATTAAATTCCATTGTTAAGTTACTTCACAGAAACATATGATTAGTAATAAAAAAGTTCACTGTAGTCATTTAAGTCAGTACCTTTATCTCGAAAATTGTACTTTATGAAAATAATTGGGAATGGATTTTCAGTGTAAAGCTGTCATTGCTGATAAAACTGTAGTTAGTTAAAAATTATATAAATTTGGCATGTATAAACATTAAATAGTTCTTAAAATAATTCTTAGATTTTAAAACTACCTGCTTCAGTGTATTTACTATACATCTCTGTAAAATACCACTTTTTATGTTTTATGTAGAATAAGGGCAAATATTTGCAAAAATTTTCAATTTTCTAATTTTTTTATTGTTATGAACCGAGCAAGTCAAGCGATCACAAAAAATTCAATCATGTGTAATAAATTCAATCATATGTACAATCAATAATGATGACATGGTACTGTCACCTTTATTCATATTTTTTAGAATAGTGTGATATATAAATTTTTGGAAAAATGCATCAATATACTTCTAGAGTTAATTCACCTATTTATATGGTTTGTATAATAAAAGTACATAATATAGCCATCCAAGTGGACAAGTAGCGTTCTTTCTAATCACCGGCAATTACATTTATGTTGCGTTAATGATGACGATTAAGTTTTTATATAGGAACAAATTTGAATGTAAATGATAACGAATTTGTCATCGGGCAATAAATTTCCACGGAGTAAAGCGACAAGTTTCGAAAAGTCTGTTGTAGTCATTCAAGAAATTGGCCAGTAAATTCGAAATCCTTATTTTCTATAAATGATGACGAATATATAGCAATATTTTTTTTATACAACAATGAAGCTGAGATTACATAAAAAATATATAAATTTGCCTATATCAAAGTAATTCTAATGTGTCTTCGTTTACTAACATGAGTAAGGGCAAATTTTGACAACATTATTTAATTGTTCAAATAATTTACAAGAAACGTTGCTTCGATAATTGTATTATTTTGCGTAAATAGCGAAGATTAGATCTCCTCGTAACATAATATGTTAAACGTATGCGATAAATATTTTTTTTTTTTTGGGGGGGGGGGGGGGATGAATGTCCGCGATTAGCATGCACAAGTGCAGTGTAAAAAAATCTGTAAAGTTACTAAAATTTTTCAAGGAAATTGAGATTACCGAAAACTTTGTTGAATGTTGAATAAATTTGTTGAATGTGCATGGACGTAACACTACAGCTTAGTTATTTAGATGGTCAGTGACAAATTTCCAAAAATACACAGCAGCCATTGAAGTGATTGACCAGTAGCGTTATTTCGAAAGCCTTATTTTCCGTAAATGATGGCGACCGAATTGAGACACCAGGGACCTCGATTAGGCTAACTGGCTTTCGACTACATCATGTTTTATTCAGGAGCGTTAAAGTTGAGTGGAAAAGCTTATACCAGGCACACTTTTTCGCACCTCTTTTCTCTCTCCCCATTTCCGAAAGAGGGTCAACCAGGGGTGATTCAGAGCCACTTAGGTGATAAGCTGATCACTTCATTTCGGGTAAGTTACTTTTTCTTCCAAAGTCCGCACTCTCTCCTCCAAACTCTTACTTTTCTCCGGAAAAACATTTTCACATCCGCATCTCGAACATGTTTTCTTTTCTTCGGAAATAAATGCATTTACAAAGTAAGTGGAAAATTTCAGAAAGAAAATATAAATTTTATAAGCAAAACCACTTTTTTAAATAAGAAAAAATGCTTTATGATGCTCGGGGTATTATTTTTCCCATAAAATAATAAATGCTTAATATTGCAATCACTTGGTAAATTAAGATTTGTACAGATCATCAACAATACTTATAGAACCCTCCCCCCCCCACTCCACTACCTTCACTCTTTATCAAATAGAACTCTTAAAAAAAAAAAAAAAAAAAAAAAAAAAAAATGTCATTACACATAAATTCTGGGAAGGAAATGCAGGTGAGGTGAGGATAATTGCTATCCACTGAATTAAATAAAGTTTCTTTATCTCTGCTGATTTTGAAAAAAAAAAAAAATTAAGTTAAATGTATTCTTCTGAAATTACATAAAATAATTATACTGTAAAAGAAAAATGAACAAAGATTTATTATTATTATTATTATTATTATTATTATTATTATTATTATTATTATTATTATTATTATTATTATTATTATTATTATTATTATTATTATTATTATTATTATTATTGCTTTACTGAACACTGTGGAAGAAAAACTGTAATCTTTATTTTGTTCAAATTATATTAAACAGGAATTTTAGGACGGATAAATACCCCCATTTTCATTTCAATTCCCCATTCTGAAAAAAGTAGTAATAAATGTATATTAAATATTTAATACAAGGGTGCATCAAATATAATGGAGATTTATGTAATAAGAAGAGTAATTTAGTATACTAGCCATGTTAGTTATTATACGATACTCGTGGTCTAAAGATTTATTTGGCATAGTTTTATTATTTTTGCATTCATCTATTCGGTTGCTAGCATTATTAATACACACAGAAAATTTGCACGATTAAATGGTGTAATAATAAAACTTTCAACAAATTAAAATGTCAAATCTACTGAAATTTTGCACAGATTGAATGTATACTTAGGAAAAGGCACCATTTTGAATTTTCAAGCATTAAATGATACAGGTTGTTTAAAATGACTGTGAATAAAGTGAAGCCAGGTGATACATAATGCGGAAGGCTGCACAAAAAAAGTAAAACTGCCCCACTGAATAAAATAAGACTGAGAAAATTCTCACTAATAATTTTTGGGGTGTACGGTACTTTCTGTGTCATTTTTTTTTTTTTTTTTTTTTTTTTTTTTTTTTTTTGTGAAAGACGTACATGTAACGGAGCATAGAGTTGTTGTTGTTGTTGTTTTAGTTATATATATATATATATATATATATATATATATATATATATATATATATATATATATATAATCATTATTAAAATTGCACATGGCTCTAAAAACGTTTCATTCCTATCCAAATGTTATCTTTTCTGTACAATGGAATACCCCGCACAACAAAGTAACAAAACAAAAAACTCACTATAAATCACTCGATCAGATCATTATTGTCCAAATTTATCATCGTTTAACTAACAATTGTTTTAATTTTCCTAAAAAAACATCAGGAGTATACCACGTTTTTCACCAGATAAAGAAGAAGTCAAAGTATTTTTCATGGTATGATTTATATATAACCCAGTGCTTATCATTATACAAGAACTAAAATCTCTCAGTATGTTGAAAAAAGTGTTTCAATATCAAATGAAACTATGTACAAGATTAATTTTGGTGTCGTTTTAGCAAATAATATTTTAAAAATAAAGTATTAAAAAAGTCTTTTTATATTTGACCCAAACTCTTATTTATTAAATATTCTGAACTGTTTCATGTTTATATATATATTAAAAAAATACTAGCGGCCTTCGCCCGCTACGCTGGTCGGTTTATCTAAAGAAATCTTAAAGAAGTAGTTAGATAAGGTTCAGACATACATTAAAAAAAAAAAAAAAGCAAGTCGATCATTCAAAAAACGTTGGGAAATATCAAATATTTACTGTAATTTTTTAAGAAAAACAAAGTTTCGAAAAAAAAAATTAAATCGAAAAAAAAATTACACTGACATATTAATGCAAGGAAATTTTCCCAGAGAGAAAATTCGCCTTGAATACAATATTTCAAATTCTTTTAATTGCTTATAGGCGTTAATGCCAACATAGTGAAAAAAAATTCCATGCTGGGAATCGAACCCGGGCCATCAGTATGGCGCACTGACGTTCTACCGACTAAACCACATGGAACGACAGCCAGCTTGAAACTTTCTCATACTTAAGTAGACTGGCGAAAACATAACGATAGCGCGTTTTAAAATCGCACAGTGACATCTATTGGATTTTATATGTACTAAAAAACGTTATGTACTAAAAAACGTGAGCAGCGCACCTAATAGTTTCTTTTGTTTCTTTTTGTTACTTTTTTGTCTGTTGTCCGATTTTGATGAAACAAAGCCTATACACTGCCCGGGAGTGTGCATTCTTCATTAGTGAAAACCGCATAAAAATCCATTCAGTAGTTACGAAGATAACCTCGAACAAACAGACAGACAGACAGACAGACAAAAAATTCAAAAAAATTTTTTTTTGTGTTTCATTGGTTTTCTTTTATCGCCCTGACTCCATTTTTGTCAATTATCTTCAATGTACAGACACACCGGGTCCTACTGTTTTATTATATGTATAGATATATATAGCATGAAAAGTTTTGACAAAAACAATCTTGGTTTAGCTTATTTTAAATTTATATTTTCCAATTTAAAAAAAAGGGTCAGGACTGCAAACTACAGGTAGTTTTAAAAATTTAAAAATTTTTGTATGAAATTTCAGATTTGGTTGAATACTTGGAATGTATAGTAACACGTAATTTTCTACGTTAAAACATTTGAACAAACTTTAAGCCATTTTTAAGGGCACAAATGAGGATAAAAGGCACTTGAAGTTTTCGAATTTAAAATTTTAAGCATAAAAAACAAAGCAATCTCATATTTGTTTTCACAATATGTGTGAATCGTTCAAACAAAGCTTTAAATTCGCAAGCAAATAAGTTTTTTTTTTCTCCTCAGAAAGTATTCTTATACATTTACTTACTAATCATAAAATTTACTAAAACAAGAGAATTCAAAATTTTATATTTGTATATCTAATTAACCCTTTCTGATTTATCTAAAGTCATGAATATAACTATAACAAAAGATATATAGGGATATGTTCAAAAACTTTTTGTGATTTTCTGAATGTTTAAGTAGCTATTTTTTAAATTTCTTTCTTTTTTGAGAGGAAAAAAAATATTCCTCTTATTGTTAATTGATATACTTCGGAACATCCCTCTAAAATTTAAAGTATTCATTGGGAATAATTTGTTAGAAAATTGTACCATACTCTAAATGACTTAAAATCACAAATTCTTGTACAGAGGTAAGTAAAAATTAAACAGCCATAGTACATAGAATTATCTAGATATCAAGTATTTTTTATTATATATTTAAAAAAATAAAATTGTATTTTTCTTTATAAACAAATTAAATCTTTTTAAGCCTCCATACTAAATCTACTTCCATCATAGTTTTGAGATACCATTCTATGCCTTTAAAAGGTCATTTGCAAAGTGCACATTTATTTATTTTATTTTATTTTTTAAGCGTTTTGACACAATTATCCCAATTAACTATACTTTACTTTAAAATGTGTGCCAATTTCTTATTCCATCTATCGTGACATTATTTTACATGTAATATTCTTACAATCATGTGGATCTTTCTAATTTCAAAGTCTTGAGATTTTGATTAGTACGCACTTGTCCGCCACTTGCGCCGTTAATATTTTTAATCTAAATTTATTATTTAAGATTCACTGGGAAGACTTTTGGAAACTTTTGAAACGATTTTACCAATCGATTGATAATAGAACACGAATTTTATCATACAACGAATAAATTAGTAAAGCAAGCAAATGTGCATCTATATTTTTGTAAAATAAAGCTACTTATATAAAGATTTCATTTAAACTTTGTTCTTAGTGGCCTTGCATTCTTTCTCATGAAATTATTCATGTATGTATGCGAGCACAAAAACTCTTCCGACTCTTAGAAGATAGATGAGGTGTCGACTAGATAGAAAGTTACTTCTTTCTATCCTTGTAGATTCTCTACCCGCATCTATTTTTTTTTCTTCGGAGTTTCTGATTGTTACTTCTTCGAAGAGGGAGAAAATTGGTTGCAAAAGTTTGAAGGGAAATGTATGGTTTTCATTCAAGTAAATCGACTTACAATGTATGCACCTCCTGAGACAATTAGTTGAAAGGAATACCACTATTCAGAATGAAGCATTTACAGTAATACAAGCAATTTCGTTATTTCGATTAATAATTTATATGTTTTTCACAAAATATAAATTTAAAAATACATTATTAGTATTTATCTTGTACCAGAAATTGTTATTAATTTGTGATGATAATTATGGAAAACAAAAACTAGATTACAACCGAACAAACTAAAAAAGGTCTCATTATTATTATTATTATTATTATTATTATTATTATTATTATTATTATTATTATTATTATTATTATTATTATTATTATAAACGATTTGAAACCGTTAAAATAATTAAGAATCAAAATCCATAAAATTTTATGATTTCTCTTTTGAATATTATACTCATATGTTTTTTATAGCTAATTTCGCTGTACGACATTTCTGTGTCGTTCTTAATATCGTGAGGTAAATGGTCTCCATGTTGACATATTTTAAATTATTAGATATTTTCATTTAGATTTCAAACAACAAAGCTTTTTAATTTTTCTATATCTTATTATCAGACTGATTTCGTATCATCAACACATTCTAAACCGTTAAAATTAAACGTAAACAGTATAATTAAATTACTGTCGAGTTGCTTGAATTAAAAATAGCTGTGCGAATTCTACTATTTAATGAATTTAAGTGCAAGCTACTTTTATTGCAATTAACGGTTGTGTAAATGATTGCGCTAAATTAAAGAAAAATGTTCTAAAAACCTTAAACTGTAGCATTTTATCCTATGTACAGTACTTTTATAATTAGCATCATTCATCTAAAATAATGTAATAAACATTTTATTTTCATGCTTTTTATTCTTTAGCATTATCTTGAAACTTTCAAAGGCCGTGTTTAAAGAATTTATTCCATTGTTGCAAGTTCAAATGTAAAACTGTATTTTTTGTTTTAAATAAAGCCATAAAAGCATTCAAAAACTTTTTTCTCTTAAATTCTAAGGCGTGCATAACTAGTCTAATTCCAGTAAAAATTGGAAATGGCCTTCTCAGCATAGGCCTCACACTGAAAGAGAAATAGCTGTACAAGTAATTCAAAAGTAGAAAGGAATCTAAATGTATCTAAAATAACTTTAAAAGGCAGAAAAGAAAATGCATTTTATGCAAATGTTACTGAAAATTTCTTCGGAAATTTAATTATATGTTTCGAAAATTTTCTGTCAGCAAATATAATTTGTAATAAAATAATGAGTTTTTCCGCCTGTAAACAATGTAGAACTATGTTAAAAACAGCGATAAAAGAAAATTCTAAAAAAAAAAACTTTTTGAACACGGCTCTTTTTACATTGCATCATTCGCTTGATTTAATTCCCAAAATGTGTGTAATTAAATAAGACGACTATTCCTCTGCGAAAATAGTGGTTAATAAGTAAAATTTGAAAAATTAAATTTTAATATTTTGCTAGCGACCGTGATCGAAAAAACTCACAACTACAAAATTTGTTGCAAAATGTTTTATTTATTTATTTATTTATTTATTTATGTATTTATTTTAACCAGCCAATTTCCGATGTCACTTACAGGTAATAGGTCTTTGAAAGTGCTTAAGCAGTCCGCACACTAAAAACGACTTGCGTAACATGTTGATTGACTGTGGGGAAAAATAGTTTTTAAAAACCCAAGTTTTAAACAGCTTTCTTACCCGTTTCGACCTGTTTCTCCTCCAAAGCCGGATTTCATCTTCCTCCTGTCGTTTCAGTGTGTGGCCTGCCTCAGATTTAGATTTGAAGTAACTACGTAACGTGGCGAACTTTATTCCGATCTGGAAAAACACATCTAATCATAAAAAAAAGCTCCCATATCTCTCGGATCTTCTAATACAATACCTTTCAAAAATTTGTATCCCCTCCAAACAAGCAAAAAAGGTTTTTTTTTGGGGGGGGGGGAGGAAATAAAAATATCAAAAAAGCAATACTTCTCCTATTTTTATGACTGATTGTTACATTTAATTTAATCGTGAACTATCGGATTTCGAATATTTGATTAGTTTTTTCTCTGGTGATGCGATCTTGAATTTCTCCGTCGTGCATTTGTGACAGTCAGCAGGACAAATTATCAGTTCTACATATATTTTTTGATAAAATTTGCTTGTTATTTCTCTTTTTTAGTGAAAACGATACAATATAATACAATAAAACCTATTTATATGAAATGTTTCTTATAAGATTACTCATGAGCGCTGCGGAAAATATAGACATTTTGTATTACCTTTTTAAGCGAGTCTTTGAATACATAGTCCAGTCATTTTAGCACCTTTTTTTACAAATAGGGGGAAAAAATTAGAACAAAGCTGGATTTTTGCATAGATGTTAGTTAGGGTATGTAATTTAACATACTAAAAGTCCCTATCGATCCGATGTCAGCTTTCGCCGCCAGAGGGCGCTAAAGAGCTTGAAAATCGGTTTTTTGTGAATATCTCACGAACAATGGTATTTAGAAAAAAAAGTTCAATTACAAAGATCTAGATAATTTAATTTCCTACAAAAAGTGTCATTAACATTTTTTTGTCACACCAACCCTTCCCTGCCGAAAATTAAAATAAAGTAAACGTGTTTGAAAAAAATGCGGAAGCACAGTCATAACGTGGTGAAGAGGCAGAACAAATACGGAGCAACTTTGGATCTCCCCCCCCCCCTAACCCTCCTTCATTGTCTGTATGCCGTTTTCGCGCTTGTGCAACAGTAATTGCCCAATACCCTATATCTCTTTGCATTTGTGGATATGTACCACGTGCAGGTACGTTTCCAATATTTAACTTTCATTTGGTACTCATTTCGCTAGTATGAAACCACCCTAATTTACTACCCCAACGAAGTATTCTTTATGAGATCAGCGCCGTACGAAAGGGGGGGGGGGTCGCCACCAGCGCGGATATTTGGGGGACGCCAAATTTATACTACCAACTAATTTTTGACCTGTCACATAAAAAAGTTGGGGGCGCCAAATTGAAACTTTGCCCGGCGCAGTTTTCTCTTCACACGCCCCTGTGTGAAATTTTAGGAAGGAAATAATTTTATTTTCAACGCAATGTTATAGAAATTGTTAAATAGTTATGGCAGTTTAAAATGACTCTTTCTTAATTGCTGATTGTGAGCGAAAAATGGAGATTGACAGAATAGTATGCCTTGTATGCAGTGAGGATTGCATTTCGAAAGATTATGTAAAAATATGAAAAAAGGGTTGAAGTTCCTTGTGACAGCAAGTTCGGAAAGAGGTGACCATAAGAAGAAAATATTTGAAAAAATGGCTAAAAACGATAGTGAATGTACAGTTCACTCAAAGTGTTGAAAAATTAGACAGGAAAGAATTCTATTAAATCATACAATAAATGTATTGCAGAAAACATTAATGTCCGCACAAATTACTCCATTGAAGGAAAAATTGAGAAATAACAGTTTTTTTTTTTAATTTAAGGAAAAATGTTTGTTATATTCTGATACATTAGACGAAGCTTTTATATAGAAGGGAAAAAAAAGATCTAAAATATCGCAAAAAAGAAATTTTTTAAAATCTAATCATTAAAATAAGACACGTCTCATATCTATGCTTATGGAGAAATTTATAGAGAATGGTTTTGAAGCGAAACAAGTAGAAGATGATGCATACACACTACTTGTTAAAACAGCTATTGAAATAGAAAAGTTTGGTGCGCTTACTGCTGTTATTGGCGATGATGTTGACTTGCTCGTATTGTTAACTGCTTTAGTACTTCCAGCGATAGAGATATTATAAATAAGCCAGGAAGAGGACGAATTGCAACCACCCTGTATTCATTGCACAGTCTTAACGATGATGCTGTTCTGAAAGATCATATACTTTCCTTCACGCTTTTTCAGGTTGTGACTCGACATCAGCGATGTTTGGGAAAGGTAAAATGTCATAACAAATTTTTTGAAAAAGGAAGAAGATTATAACATACAAGTTGCTAGCATTTTAAAAAGCGATCAAATATCCCAATTTGAAGTTTCCGAGGCAGAAAAAACTATTTTTCTTGCTTTATACGGTGGTAAAGCAGAAATTTCTCTGAACAAGCACCGTTATGTATGTTTCAAGAAAGAAGTTGCTGTTGGTAAAAAAAGCCTTTCATCGTTGCCGCCTACCGAAGATGCAGCTAGATTGCACAGTTTACGTGTTTATCATAATAGTACATGATAAACACGAGGATCTCATTCGTACAATACCGGTTGGGCAATAAACTACTTCCTGAGAACTGGTGCTGGCAAAATGCACCTAATTTGTCTCCAATTCCAGCTACCTTACAGCCCGCACCAAGAAATATTATTGAATAAATTTTTTTACTTGCTCCAAAGGATGTGGAAAAGCATGTAGATGCCGATAATGCTATTGAAATGTTTTGATATTTGAATAAATTACTGCAGAGTTTCATGTCATAATGCAAGTAAAATTGAATTTGAAGACCAGGAAGATATTGACACGTATCCTGCACATTGCAAAGGAGGAGGGAAGCGCTACTTCTGAATTCAGTGATGATATCGAAAGACAAACAAAATATACTGAAAGCAGCACAAAAACGAAAGAATACAGATAGTGACGAATCTGAATCGTGTGTAGAAATTGAAGTTGTGCAAAGAACTACTAAAGCAGTTAAACGACTGAAATTGGATTAAGCCAGTCACTATAAGTGGAATATACCTACGGAGGAAACCACAATAAAGAAAACGCGCTAAATGCTTTTCCTCAAGAGTAATGTGAAAATAAGCATAAATGTATATTATGTATTCACTTTCTCCATTCAAAGGTGAGAATTTTAGATCTGTTTACATAATTTTTTTTAAAGTGGCAGCAGATTTTTCGAATTTTTATAATTTTACTTTCAAATATGTTCACTTTTTTGCATTTTTGACAGGGAAGAATTACTGTGACAAACAAATGTTAATGACACTTTTTATAGGAAATTAAATTATCTACAACTTTGTAATTAAACTTTTTTTTCTAAATGCCATTGTTCGTGAGATATTCACAAAAAACCGGTTTTCAAGCTCTTTAGCGCTCCCTGGCGGCGAAAGCTCACATCGGATCGATGGGGACTTTTAGTATGTTAAACTACATACCCTAACTAACACCTATGCAAAAATCCAGCTTTGTTCTAATTTTTTCCCCTATTTTTGCTAAAATGACTGGGCTAACAGTTAGGGATAGCAGATAAAATATAGATAAATCAGATCAAAAATGTAGATTTATAGCTTTGTTGTTATACTCTGTATATGTATCAATACATTAGTTTTTCTTCCGATACATCGATACATAAAAATTAATGTTTAGTTAGATTAACTAAGTTAATAATCTTTATCAAACTAAGAAATTATTGTTTCATGTGTAAAAATCATCTTACAGGATTTTTACGTACATTTCTAAATAAATCTAATTAAATTAATTTTCTTTTTTAAGTATTTTTTATTGATTTAGTCGTTTAATATGGCTAAGAGTTTTAAATAATGCAAAACTATCCTTCAGGCAGTCAGAAAAGCATCCCATCAAAATTTTCAAAATTTTTTGACTAAAAGTAACTAATGAAATCGGAAACTAGGAAAAGGTACCTTACTCTATCACTTCAAGTGATATTTTTGCTCGCCAAGGTGCCAAAAATATTAAAGCGTGTTTTGTGTTTTTCTTTTATTTTTCATGAATATTATCTGCTTGGTGGATTGCTATGCTTTTCACAAATGTGATAATATGGCAGTTTTGTTTGCATAGTGAAAATGTTCATTACTATTTCAGCGAATCATTTTTTTTTTTTAAGTTTGGCTATTAAAAGTGATGTTTGGCGATATTTTATCAAAATTAATACTACTGAAACTGATCATAAAGTGAATTTTAAACCAAAAAATATTAATATTAAAAAACCTGATACATTATCATGCGAACTATCGAGTCCCCATCATAAAAAAAATATCAGACAATTGAATAGCTTTACATTTCCTTTATACCATTTTTTAAAAGATTGGCAAAAAAAAAAAAAAAAATGAAATAATTTCACCGATTTTATAATTTTTAATATATAAATTCGCGTATAAAAATGTTAAAAGTCTCTTTCAAATGAAACATTACTTAATATAAACAAAAATAAATCATTCACTTTTTTTTAAATATAAAATTAAGTTTTAATGTAGATATTCCAATATATAGATACTTTTTCTTCGATATTTTCTGTCTATCGATATCTTATAGACGATATGTCAAAAATTCGATGTATCAACTTTAAGTAAGTAACACATGTGCAATTTACAACAAAAGCACAAAATGATAACGAAAAATGAATACAGTCGACTTTCAAGTACGATTTTTTTTTTTTTTTTTTTTAACAGAATATAGCTATTTCTACGTTGATAAAATATAACTAATTGTAACTTATGTCTATAAATTTAACTAGGGGTGTAAATAATGTATCTAAGCATTATTAAAAATATGTAGGAGGGAATAAAACCGAATCCTATCCATTAAAATATTAACTTTTAATAGTTTATCATGCTGCTGTTGTTGTTTTTAAGTAAATCTTAAAATGTCTCTTAAAATGTCTAAATAATCAGAATAAAATAACTTGAACAGTTATACAGACTTTCAGACAGTTGTTTCGCGATCAGCTGTTTAGATTTCTTGTGCACTGTATTCTTCGTCATTCCCCTAGAGCATGCGTCATACTTGCTACATCTCCTAAACACGTTCACACGTTCTGCTGAACGTGTCCTAACGTTCGGATTTCGGTCACGCGTGGCACGTGCGTCGCTGACCAGGACAACGTCACGTTGCGACGGAAGAGTGAGGAAAAGAATGAAAGTACTTAGAAGGCCAATCTACAAACGCGTAAAATCGTTTTATTACTTCAGTACATTTATAGAAGGAGTTCTTCATTAACCATTTAAACAGCAACATTTCAAATTTGGGATATCATTTTTTTTTTTTTAATAAAAGGAATGCATTTTAAGTACATAAAAATAAATTAAACGAAAAATGAAGATTTATTGATTAAAGCAACGGATTTCTTACATAATTGCTATAAATTTTGTGGCATAAACAATATCTATGGTATTTATAAATTATTGTTGCGGTTTCCTCATGTCCGAGTTTTCGATTTAAGAACATGACGAAAAATATCATTTTAAATTCGTAGAGTACTACTCAAAAAGTTTTTTTTCTAATAACACAAATAAAATTACTTATGGGGCCGTACATAAATTATGTCACTCTTAGAGTTGAGGAGAGGGGTTCATGAAATTGTGACAGTTTGAGACAAGGGAGGGGGAGGGGGGTTAGAAGAAATGTGGCATCTCACAATTTGGTTAAAATAAAAGCATTAAAAATCAGCAAATTAAATCTTGAAGTTATTTTTATATTAATGTATTTCGTGTTTATAAAGTAAAGATAAGATTTATATCCAAATGTATTAAATTCCATTTCAATTTCCGAAATACTACTGTTTTCAATTGCTCTTTCGTATTGATATTTTCTTACTATTGTATATTAATTATGTTTTCCATTGTAAACATTAATTTTATTTCATACAAAATAAGCACGCGAATCATTTTTATTATCATGCTCACAAATGTTATTAAAACCCCTATAGATAAAGTTAAAAGATAAAATTTGAAATATTCTCACTGAGAAAAAATATATACCGCCTTCACCTAGAATTAATAGTTAGTCACTTTGTGAATACCTAAACTAGAACTACAGATGGCCGAACTATGAGAATAGTTTAAACTACTAAGCTGAATAGCCGAAATGACCTAGCATTTCTAGTTTCTTGTTTTCAAGCAGACGAAACGATATTGACTCGTCTGAGTTACGAGAAATTATTGCTTGATTTCGGAAATAGTTTCAAAAACTAGAATTACAGTTACTAAATCAAATCTCTTGTGTTCGCATCTATTTGTTGAGTTTTTTAAATATGTGTTACAGCGAGAATAAAGCAAAACGCTCTTGAATTCTTGTTGTAGGTTCTAGAACTCTCATATAATGGTAACTAGAATTTATAAGGATGACATGGAACTATTTTTTCTAGAGCCACAATTTAGATTCTAGATTCCACAACTGTATTTTTTTCTCAGTGCTCTATAACATAGTGCTTTGTTTCTGAAACACAAGTACTATATGTTTATGTAATATAGCATGACATGTGACAAGAGGGAGGAAGGGAGTAAAAGGGAAGTGTGACACTTTGTAACAAAGGGAATGGAGGGGGGGGGGGGTAAAAAATATTGAAAAAAAGCGTGACATCATTTATGGTCAGCCTCTATGAATACAGTTTCAAATCAAAAAGTTTTTAATCAAATAAAGATTATAATAATAAAATAATTGATATTAAACTATGTCAACTTTGTCAAAGAGATTTTAAAGATTTTAATTACTTGTGTACATTTCTCTATCTGACACTATGCTTACAATTCGTTAATAGCTTTTTGAAAAATTCGGTAATATTTTAATATTAATTATTATATGACTATAACCATTATTTGCTTAATATCGTATCTAATTTTCTTTGTGTTATTAAAAAATATTTTTGAGTTGTTCTTCACAAAATGTAATAAAATTTTTTCGTCATATTCTTAAATAAAAAATTATGAGATTACGAAATCCCGACAATAATTTATAGACAACCTGTATTTATTTTCAGGATTCAATTTACCCGTGCAATATATTTATTTCTAGAAACGGCAGTTTTTAAAGAAATTCGTCTAAACAAATAACAAATAACGAATTCAGTCCCTATCTACGTGAAGCTCAAAAAGACAAAAAATGAAACTTTGTTTTATATATTTTTTAAATGATAACTTAAATTAAAACAAAAAACTGCCTTATTAGCAAATTTTACTAAAGTGCCGGATGAGTTAAGAATATTCCAGCTAAAATGGAAATGGGTTGGGCACAATGCAAGAAGACAAGACAATAAGAGTAGCACAAACATCTTACAGTGGTATCCCAGAGATGTAAAACGACCAAGAAGACGACTCCAAATAAAATGGAGTAACGAAATCAGAAAAGCGGTCGATGTAAATTGGATGACGAATATACTAGACAGAAAACATTGAAAAAAATCTGGGGGAGACCTACATCCAGCAGTGGATCGCAAACAGTTGATTATGCTGGTGATGATGACGATGAAAGTATATACCATACTCAATGTTTTATTAATATACCTTATACTTACACTTTATTTACTTTTTAAATAAGATCAAATTTTGTTTTATAGCATAAATTTCTTTAAAAAAACATTTAAGATTAAACATGCACTTGGATAAAAGTTTAAAAAAAATTCAAATGCTAATATCTTTTAACAAAAAAAAAGGGGGGGGGGATAAAATGATAATAATATTTTTTTTAAAAAAAATGTCCTCAACCGACTGCAAATATTATCTTCAAATATTTTGCTTGTAATATAATGTTCAGCAATAAAAGGTTCGGAAACTTAATTTAAATTACAAAAAGTCTTAGAATTTTGAAAATTACAGAAAAAAAATAATCAAAAATACGCCTCGCCACTTATTCATCCACACATACACACCCACAATTAAAAGAATCCCTTTAAAATTTTATTTATTAAATTAACTAAAAGATTTTTTAAGAATATCTATAGATTTCGTTCTAATAATTAACGTGATTCTGAAAATTGTTATGCTATACGTTAACGTTTATGGACTTTTCACTGTATAAAACCACATGTTAGATAATTTTAATAATTTTGTAATTCTTCGGATAATGAGATTCCTTAGGTATGACGAAAAAAAAGCGGGTATTCGATGAATAAATTAACCGACCAATTTATGCTCTATATCTGTAATAATAATAATAATAATAATAATAATAATAATAATAATAATAATAATAATAATAATAATAATAATAATAATAATTCATTATATTTTAAGTTTACATAAGCATAAATAAAAACGAACAATTTCATATCTGGGATTTCTATTTATTGAAGGTATAAACTACTTATATACATTATATACAGATATAAATTATACCAATCTACAAATACTGAACAGTGTAAATCCTACAAAATCTCATTAAATCGTAGCTATAAGACTGTTTCAAATCCATTCCACCCCTTTACTAAAATTTCATGACCTCATCTTCACCCTCCACATTTGTGGCGCGTGTCTTTAATCCCACAAACCCCTTTGCTCAGTCTTAAGCATCTCCTGGCATTCCTTAATCCATCGGATATTAAAGAATAGGGGTTAATGTGTGCCAGTGTATGACGGTAAGTGATTTAAATGGGAGGTCGAATACATTAGCTTGATTGAGAGGCTAATATCAAATAATAGGGTATGGAGTTTAACGGAGACCAGTTTGACCATAGCGTGACAGAGCACGTGATTCGTTGAACAGTAGTCTTAGTCATGTTTCACCTAATCAATAATTTATCGCATTAGATTATGAAAGACGTACTTCTCTTAAATACAACTAAAAACCAATATCTGAGATATTAATATGTTTAATAGTTTGCCCTTTTTTATTTTATTTTATTTTATTTTATTTTTTTTGTGTGTGTTTGGGGAAGATTTTTATTTTGACAGTTACTAGATATACAGGGTACTAAAAATAAATAACATTAATTTTGAAATTTTGCTACGTAGGCCAACGTTACCGGTGTTTACAGTGAAAATACCTTAAATAAAGTTTCAAGTTACATCGTAATAATGTGAAGCATTTGTTTCCTGTTAAATAAATCTGATGCTGATAAAAAATACAGTTTAATTATACTATAGCAGGCAGTAGGTCAGTATTAATATCTATTTTGATGATAGGTAATGAATATTTTTTTCGGATTAAAGTAAAATAATAATAATAATAATAATAATAATAATAATAATAATAATAATAATAATAATAATAATAATAATAATAATAATAATAATAATAATGTTTCCATGTTATTTTTAACTTTCTTTTACTTCACTACGTACGAACTCCTTCACTCGGTTTTAAGCAGTGGCTGACATTCCTGCATCCGGTGAATATTAAAGAAGGGGAGGTTGATGTGTACCAGTGTATGACATCGAGTAATTTAAATGGGAGATCGAATACATTAGCTTGATTGAGAGACTGATAGGAAATAATGGAGTACTGAGTTTAACGTTGAACAATTTGAGCATCACGTAGTAGAGTACGTGATTAACCGTACAGCAGTCTCACTGATGTTTTGCTCATCAATTGTTTATCCGATTACAATAGGAAAACCCCACCTCTGTTAAGTATAATTAAACATGAATCCCTGTAGGAACATGAATACCTGTAATATTTACAGCTTAATATTATGCACATATTCAGTGTGTTCAGACCTTTATTTATTACTTTATGAGATATTATCTTCATTTTAAAACCTGCCATACATACAGAATATTTAAAAGAATAAATAAATAAATAAAAATATTGTAAACCATTGGTGATTGCACAATTATTTTATTTATTTATTACTGCAAGATAGTCTTAATTAAACTAGTTAAAGATTAATTAAACTAGTTAAGATATAATATATCTTAAAATCTGTTATTTCAATATTTTTAAATTTTTGATGTGCATTAAAAATCTGGGGATGGTAAGAATAAATGGTATTTTATTAATGAAAGCAATCCAATATAACCACGGGAATATATTTTATTAAAATTCTGCTTAGTTCAAAATGCATATAAATTTGTTTACCATGAAAAAGTAACATCTAAGTATATAATAGTAAAATCGGGCTCATAACGTTTTTAAAATTTTTCTCCCTTTCTTACAAATATTTTAAAACAATAATCTTTATTGTAGTCTTCAATTTCATGTTTTAAAGGAATATCAAGATTTTTTAAATAGTGCTAGGCAATGTAAAAAAATTCAGAAACGCTGCCGACCGTGTAAAATGCCAAATACGTGAAGACAATTTAATATAATTTGTTACAACGCTTAAATCGATTCAGGTAAAAAGCCAACATAACCAGCATTTGGCATTGTATCAGTTTTTAGGATGCTTAATATGTATACATATATAACATTACTTCAGTCACTATTTTTCTTAAGCGTATAAAGGAACGGAGAAAAACACAACAAAACTTGTTGGCAGTTTGCAAGCCAGCATTTTTGTTGCAAATTGATATAAAAATGTGTTTTAATATTCTTTTTTTTATTGTTACAATTAAAATGATAATAATCATGCAAATTTTTAAAGCCAAAAATAAATAAATAAATACTGGCTCTAATTTTTATCAAATTATGCAATGATTTTTACTTCCCCACTCTCCACCTAATCCGCTCTTTTTTTTTAGGAAATAGAGTTTTAAAAATGCATTTTAATAAAAACGAAACAAAATAATAATTATTTTATTTATGAAAAAAATCTTATTAACATTATATCTACACTTAACTATGATTCTTTAAAGATATATACTTTTTGATTAGCGGAAACCAAATAAATTTTTATAGATGATCAGACAAATTAAAATTTTCACGAAGTTTATTATGGCACATTAAACATTATTGAATTCATTAAATTATATTATCTAATGTCATCATACATTTTACGACAGGTATTATGCATCTAGATCAAGATTTTTCTTTTTAGAATTATTTTCTTACATTTAAAGTAATCGTAAATATTTTCATCATTATAATTCCGGTTTTAGAAAAGCACTTAATTTTTTAAATGTAATTTATTATTATGAGCAGGAATATTTTAATCTTAGACATCTAAATATAACTCCGACAAAGATAACATAGGCAAATAATTTCTCAGCATAACCTTCACATTCGAGTAAAAAGTGGTTGCACGAAAAGTAATGAAAAGCAGAAAGATTAGATTTTGATTATTTCTAATGTAAATAGACATTTAGTCTAAAGTTATAGACATTAACAGCAAAACATATTGAAAAAAAATATTTTGACGCTTGAAAATTTAATTATATATATATATATATACAATCGACTCTCGTTAATTCGAAATCGGACAATTCGAATCCTCGCTTAATTCGAACTAAACATGAAGTCCCAAAATTTTCAATGCCAGAATAACGTTAAAATTTTTCATTAATTCGAACTCATTTTCTCTAGACTTCGTTTAATTCGAACTACCAAGAATTTCGATTTTTCATTTTTATTTTCTTTCTCACGAATTTTAGATCATTTGAATAACTTTCTTTCTTTGATTTTTGTGAAAATTTTTCCGAATGAGTATACATATAATCAAATGCATCTGATACCCACTTTCTTAGTGCCCCGTCTGTCCATCAGTGACGCTTTAAATTTTTCTTCCATTATACTTGTTTCTAATCTTTTAATTAGTTTATGTATTTATGCATTGTAATTTAATATTAAGTCATATTCTAATGATAACAGACGACATAAATTTAAAAAACACCATAGCATTCATTCCTTTGCAATAGTATCATATTAAGCATGTTTTCTTTTCATATTTTCCATAATTCGAACTTCTGATAATTCGAACACTTCTTGTGGTCCCGACGAGTTCGAATTAACGAGAGCCGACTGTATATATATATTTTAACAACATTTGAAAGAAAATTTAATTGTAAACATTTAAAAATACAGAAATAATAATCATGAAAATTCTGACATTTGCGTGAAAGAAATAAAAATAAAATTTTATCCCATACAGAAATTTGGGGTTTTTTATCGAAGTACAAAATAAAAATTTTACCTTGTAATATTACATAAATTCTAAATACACTGGTATTTTTTTGTAATATTTTATTACATGCACAGATCTCCCTCTTGGTCCGCTTTTTGAGCACCACTTTTATTTAAAGAAAAAATTTATTAATAAATTTCATAGGAACATACCATGAAGAGCGTTTTTCTTGCTATTGTTGTAGAAACCTACCACAAACTTCTTTTTAAAAAAATTACTGGTTTTCAAAAAACGGACCAGTGTGAACCTTGCATACATATCATACTTTCGAAATATTTCTAAGGAAAATATAATAAAAATTAAATTTTATTTATTTAATTTTTGGGATTTTTTTACTTCTCATACTAGAAGCGCTACAATAAATTCTCAAATATTAATCCACAACAGTAATAGTAAAAAAGTCACTACTTGTTTTCATCAAAATATAATAAAATAGAAAAGTTAATAAAATTCCTTGTATAGCGTTTTATTTTACATCTTTAGGCAATAGTAATCATAATAACCCACACCCAGAAGTAGACGCCAACGATTAATTGTCACTACCGTGGCAGGTTATTGAAACAAATAATGATTGAAAACATTTAAAAATACAAAAACAATAATTGTGGAAATTCTGTAAAAGCATTTGCATGAAAAAAAAATAAGGATAAACTTTTATTCTTAGTAGAAATTTGCAAGATATATTGAAGTAAAAAAATGAAAAAATTTTCCTGGAAAATGAACTATTTACAAACGAGGAATATTTTTAAAATATTAAGTTATATTCTATGTTTGAAAAAAATATTTAAAGTAAGTGATGATTGTCCTATTTTTGCGTCTTATAGATCCCAAGAGAGAGAGACAGTCAAATATTTCCTTTTTAGGTCTTAATAAAATGTATAGGGATGCAGTATGCTATACATAATGTCAAAGGCCTTTTCTAACAAAGGATAAATCATAAAAAATAAAAACATCTGTTTAAAAGTTATGCATAGGCCTATATATATGTATAAAATATGTATTATACATGTAGACAAATTATTGGATTTCCTTTCTTTGAACTTAATTTTTTTTAAATGATACTTTGTTGATTATTACTATTTAATACTTCATATTTAAAGAAATTTAAATATAAAAAAAGGTTACATTTCATTTTCAAATTTGTCACTGATCTTAAACAAAGGTCTAATTCATATTCTAATCTCTTAATATAACAATGATTAAAGAGACAAAAAACATACAATTATACTCGCGTAAATCATGATAAAAAATTTTTAATTAAAGAAACTACTGTGGATTTGTTTGGATTAAGAATGTCTCTGTGAATTCTATAGTTTAACTTAATAAAATACGAGCCACTTGCACTGTAATTTGATAATCTTTTTATATAAAAAACTATGCTAAATCATAAAATTCATTCAGATACACAAAAATTATATTTATCAACATTTATAACTTCATTTTGATTAGTGTGATTTTTATGATTTTTATTATTAAACTATAATAAGTAATCACATTGTTTCTTTTAATATTTTCGAAATTCCTTTCAAAATTTTAATAATTTCATCGTAGCGGAATATTTTTTCAAATACATTTTTTTTTCACTGTAATTTTTTTTTTTTAATATAAACAATGAAATTAAAATTTAAATATTGATTTCTAACTAACTCTTAAAGCACGTATTATTATTCTAATTCCGCTTGACATTGGAAATGGGAAAAAATAACTTCTCAGCAAATATGTTTTACTGTGAAGGTAAAAGTAGTTGTAGAGGCAGGGAAAAGCTGAAAGAAAAACAGGCAAGTAACTTCACATCGTGGGGTTTACAGTAAAGGAAAAAGTGGTTGTACAGGCAGTGAATGGTAAGGAATTCAATGCATTTGAACAGAAAATGAACTTTCGAAAATACAACTCAAAGGGAAAAAATCTTTAAAAACTCCTCTTTGTTTGTCTATTTCTTTAAAGGGGGTACTAATATTGTTTTTTCTCACTTTCTTTTTTTCTTTTTTTCCCTTTTGAAAGATTGCACGTTTGTTAATTCAATGTATAATAGCGAAGGAAAGCGTTTAACCATGTATAAATAGTACAACGATGTCATTTAAAGAGCCTTAGCTGCAAAATTTCTTAACGAAAAGTATTATTTTTAAAGAAATAGATACATTTTGATTTAATTTTTAAAGATATTTTTTTTTTAATCTTTATGAATACATCAATAATTTTGATTGCATATTTAGAATTATGGCCACTATACATTTCAAATAAGCAAAAAATATATTTTATTTCAAGAAAAGTTCATTCTAAAGACACAAATGTACGGCTATTTAATTTTTGTTTATGTTATTTTAAAATGTGTACATAAATTTTTGATTTCATTCTCGTCATTTGATTTTATTATTATATTTCTTTAATTAGAAATATCTAGAAAAAAAATTCCTTAAAGCATTTTGCAAAAAATTTAAAACATTAATATTAAAGAAACACCATGTTTTCATTAATTTAGTTTTTATATTACAGGCTAAAAACGTTTTGTAAAAGATATGGAAACAAAGAAACTAATGAATGTTAAGTGTACATGCACTCAATTTTTTTTTTTTTTTTTTTTTTTTTTTTTTTTAATGCAATCAAACTAAAATGATTTACTTTTTTTAAATAGTCGAAGCATCGCATGCAGAAAATAAGCTTATAGTGCTACTATACAGTAAATATTCATAAATAAATTTCTGTAATAATAATAATTTTTAAAAAAAACTAGAATCTTTGCGGCAAATTATATTTTGTCAAAATAAATATGATGAAGTGTTTTGTTTGTTTTTTGGACGGCTCATTAAAATAAATGTGATAGTTTTATATTAAAATTAATTTAGAAAACTTTTTTTTTCTTTTTTAAAAACATTCCTGCCACAAGCTGGATATAATTTTTTTTTATATATATATATATAAATATGGCTTTAGACATTACGACAATGAAAAAGGCCGTGATTATTAATGATATACAATATTTTGAATTGAACTTAAAATAGACATGCATTTTTAAAGTATGTATAAGACAAGCAATTTATATATATATATATATATATATATATATATATATATATATAAATACTTTTATAAATACATCCAAAGTTATTCAGACAATACCAATAAAAGAACCAATGAAACCAGTATTTTTACATTCATATTATTAAAAACAGTTGAAGTTTGAAGAGAAATAGAAGGCAGATTGCCAAATTACTAAGAAATATGTGGATAAATGGACATTATATAACCAGAGTAATTCATATATTACCATACAATAAACCAATGGAACCAGTATTTTTACAATCATCTTATTGAAAACAGTTGAAGTTTGAAGTGAAATAGAAGGCAGATTACCAAAATAATGAAAGATAAATGGATAAAAAGGCAGTAGAAGGCTTTTCCATTAAACTACTTCATCAGGGGTGTATAGTTTAACAAAAAAGCAAAAACATCCAACCAGTTTCTGTTATGAGTCGTGCTGAAAGCTAAGAATTCGACTCACAATACACCCGACTGGCTGGAAGCTATTCAGATGACAAATTAGTAGAAAGATACACATAGAAGAAAATAAAATCAATATGACAAAATAACAATAATACATTATTCCATTAAAAAAAAAGGATATATATACTAAGATAATTTACCATTACCCATATCCTAACAAGATTTGTAGTGCAATCAGATACAAACTACACGTGACTTACTAACAGTCACGGTTATGGTCATAGTATAAATCACATATATAATAAAATAAAGTTGTAACAATAATTATAAAAATTAGTAAAACATATATTATACTATATAATTCATAATATATTTAGAAAAAAAATAGATGCTACTATTACAAATATTATATTTTTATTTTAAATCAATTATTAATATTACTATATTAATTAATTAACTAGAATATATTACTACAACTTCTAGCGGAAAATTATTTTAGTGCTGCCATCTAAAGGATTAATATATTAATTAAATTATATGCTTATGGTGCTGCCCTCCATTATAGGAAAAAAAATAAATTATTTATTAGCTAAGAATTTCCAAGAAGAATTTCTATTCTAATATTTTACAAATAATTTATTTAAGACAAATACAATAGACAAACATAGCTTATCTCAATAACTTGATCATTTTTAAGTTATGCATATTAGTTTTTAGGTAAACATAAACTTTAATACTATGTGTAAAGTTTTTTTTATATTAAATATATAATAATTAACCATTGCGTATTATCCAGACAACACCGCCCTCCTCCGTAATCTAACATCTAACCCACCCAACCATCCTATTATTCATATTTTTTATTTTTTTGTATTATTTTTATTTTTTATAATTTTTTTAAACATTTTTTTACGCAATGTGTTAATTATTTTTAAGATCATGTAATAACTTATTATAT
The DNA here is from genome assembly GCA_964019185.1 of Maratus speculifer. Taxonomy (NCBI): domain Eukaryota; kingdom Metazoa; phylum Arthropoda; class Arachnida; order Araneae; family Salticidae; genus Maratus; species Maratus speculifer. The sequence continues at coordinate 389,266,750 of OZ025292.1, read as the reverse complement.
ATTAAAGACTATAGGAGTTTTTATCAATAACATCATATGGTAATATTGGTTGAAGAGAAAATAGACAGTTAATACTTAATAAATGTTTATACAGATAATATTTTTTTAACCAAATGTAAAGGATAACCATATCTTATAGCAGTTTCTTGTACAGTTTTTAAATTATGCATTTTAAAATTATGTGAACAAACATTTTTAATTCTATGGGCAAAATTAAGTAATATATTGACATAGACAGATTTATGTAGGCAAGAATTATAATGAGTAAAGAGGTTTACTTTAAAAGGAAAGTCATTACGTTTGTCATAAATATCAAATAGAATTTTATTATCAGAAAGCGTAATATTAAGATCAAGAAAGTTAATTGTATTATTATGCATATCATTATAACTGTATTTTAAATTTTTGTGGTATTTAATTGGTAGCGAATAGTTAGATGACTTCTTAGAATATAAAATTATTATATCATCAAGATACCTGTATAGAAAACAATTAACAATAGAAGTATTACGTTCATAATAATGTAAGTAGAGATCAGCACAGATGGATGATACAATCCCACCTTGTGGAAGACCGACTATTTGTTTGAATATTGTATTATTAAATAATATATAATTATGATAAAGAATAAATTTGGTTAAAGATTTGAAGTAAGATAAAGATACATGTATGTTTAGAGAATTCCTATATTCCTTTAATAATAAATTTATGATCCTGAACATATCTGCAATATCAATTGTATTAAATAAATCATTAAAGTCATATGTTTTGATGTACTTAATGTTTTGTAAATTTTTTATATTATTTACAAGATGTAAACTATTTTTTATACTGTAGAATTTATTATTAGTTTATGCAATATCTAGCATTTTTGTAAGTATTGTTAATAATTCTTTACCTGCATTATTGTTATAAGTATTACACCCAATAGTTATAGTACGAAACTTTATAGGAATTTTATGGAATTTTGGAATAACCACAATGTAAGGATAGTTATAATTATGATTTTTTTAATTTTAGTAATTTATAATATTGAGCTATATGTCTATTTTTAATAATAGTATCAATATCTGTTTATATATATATATATATATATGTATGTATGTATATATATATATATATATATATATATACCGGGTGTCCAGTAAATGACTGACCCATTTTGAATGTAAATAACAAAAAAAAAAACTGTTTGAGACAAAAATGCGCGGCTTGCTGTATTGTTATTAGAATATAAATAAATTTTTAAATATGCACTTTGTTAATGTAATATAATAATATTTAAAATAATATGTCAGTCTCAAGACTGAGGAGGGGAAATATAATACAGATAGTTCAATCACAAATATTATTTTAAATCACTTTCTAACCAACGTACCCTATTTCTGAAGCTAATTCGAGAGTTGATTCAACATATAAATTCAGATTCGACAACATATAGATTCAGATTCAGCCGAAAATCTCATATTTATGAAAATTAGAGTCATGTCTGTATTCAAACAGCCTGTTACCGCCAGCGCGATATTTTTTTTCCGAAATTTGAACTATATTAACAAAGTACATGTTTAAAAATTAATTGATTTTCTAATAACAGTACCGCAAACCGCGCATTATTATCTCAAACCGTTTATTTGTTATTTAAGTTCAAAATGGGTCAGTTATTTACTGGACACCCGATATACATACATATATATATATATATATATATATATATATACACACTATATGGCCATTGATTATTGGACACTTGAGATTTTAGACATTTTGTTAAATATCTAGAAAAATACATGAGGAATCATCTCGAAACTCTTCGTGTATAAATATAATGGTATAAGTCATACATCTCCTTGAAGATTTTTTACCGAAACTCCATAGGGAACCGTCAACAAATTAAAAAAGAATGAATATCTTTTGAATAACCCTGTCAAAACTAATGTAGCAAAAGCGCTCAAACTCTATATTATGATTGAATGCCTTATTGTAATACGCTTTGTTCATTTTTAGGCAAATAGCATGCATACTCGCAGAGTAATTAAGGTTTTTATAAAAATGGTCCCAAATTTTTCCAAGTTTTTTCCTTATAATTTTCAGAGTTCTTAATATAAAATAATATTTTTTTCTGAAAATATGATAAACAACATTGCACACAGTACCCTGTAATCAGAATTAAAAAATAATGAAAATTGTATACAAAATGAGTTGGTTTACTAAATAATTTTTTACTGCGCATGCGCCAACGATATCAAAATTTCATTTGCATATTATGTTAGCTAAATGTATAGAGCAACTTTTGTGAAAGTCATAAAATCATAACTTGAAAATTCTGAAAATAATCGTCAATTGAATAAGTTGAAAATCCGTTATTCTCAAAATGAAGCAAAAACAAAAGGGTTGTATCCATATATTCATTGATTAGTGTCAATATAGAATACACAATACGGGATGTGCTACTACATTTGGATAAAATCCCTCATTTTTTTGCTTCATTTTGGAAACAACGGATTTTGTCCTTTTTCTATAGACGATTACTTTCAGAATTTGCAAGCTATGATTTTGAGACTTTTACAATAGTTGCTCTATGCATTTAGCTAACATAATATACAAATGAAATTTTGATATCTTTGACGCATGCGCAGTAAAAAATTATTTAGTAAACCTACTCATTTTTCATACAATTTTTATTATTTTTTAATTCTGATAGCAGGGTACTGTGTACAATGTTGTTTGTTAAATTTTCTGAAAAAAATATTATATTATATTAAGAACTCTGAAAATTATAACGGACAAACTTGGAAAAATTCGAGACCATTTTTATAAAAACCTTAATTACAATGCGAGTATGCATGCTATTTGCATAAAAATGAACACAGTGCATTACAATAAGGCATTCAATCATAATCTAGAGTTTGAGCGCTTTTGCTTTTGCTACATTAGTTTTGACAGGGTTATTCAAAAGATATTTATTCTTTTTTAATTTGTTGACGGTCCCCTATGGAGTTTCGGTAAAAAATCTTCACGGAGATGTGTGACGTATACTATTATATTTATACACTACGAGTTTCGAGATGATTCCTCATGTATTTTTCTAGATATTTAGTAAAATGTCTAAAATCGCAAGTGTTCAATAATCAATGGCCATATAGTGCATATATATATATATATATATATATATATATATATGTATATATATATATACGAAATACATTATTACAAAATGGAAGAATGGTAAATTATAGTTATTGTTAATTTTTAATTGTTTATTTTTATATGTAATTTAAAAAAATTTTCAAAATTGAAGGAGATAACATGATGTAACTTATTATTCAAAGTTTTCACTTTCCTTTGTCGAAGACATTCATATAACTTCTCTGGGAAAAAAACATTTATCTTTTTTTAAAAAAATCTGACCGCTTAACTTTTAATACATATAATAAATTGAAAATATGGGATAAACATCATTTTTTAAACTTAAAATATTTGTAATATTTAAACTAAACATTTCAGACCTTAGATAGTATGAAATTGTAATTTATAAAATTAGTAGTATCAAAAAGCTTTAAAATTTGAAACATTCGTGGTTACATAAAGAAAAAATTCCTCTTCGGAATTTCTGAATAAAAATAATATCGAACCGTGGCAACCTGCTCCAATGAATCAAAACAATGTCCACCCAATAAACTCTTCTCAAATATAGTTATGCTATGATACAATATTTTTAAAGATAAATAAAACATTACTACCTATTGTAAACAAAATTAACAAAATAATGATGAGACAGAGATAATTTCTGAAATTATTTGGAAATAGACTCAAGTACTGTTTTCATATAACATTTAAAAAGTTCGAATTAAACACTTTGTTCAAAATATTCGTCTCACACATTATGCATTTAATCTTAAAAGTGCTTCATTAAGTATCATAACACGATAGCTCAGCATCAATTTTCTAATTTGTATCTTTATGTTAGATGTCACTCTAATCAAATAATTGACGTAACCTTATCAAAATTTTGCATTTGTGTCAGGTAATAATAACCCGATAAATATCTCAAGCATTGTTCATCTCTTTTTAGGTGCGTTCGTAATTATGTAAATACGTAGCACCTATTGTTGTCGCTCAGTCCGTCCGTCTGTCTGTCCGTCCGCATATAACAACGCAAAAACTATCCAACCGAAACGTTTGAAATTTAAAATATATAATTATTACATAATTTTGTCGAGTCATTTCAAATTTTATGAAAATCGGATGGATAGATCAATTACAGGGACAATCAAAAGGATTCCGTTACATTACGTCAATGGGGAAAAAAGTTTCAAATGCATTTTAATTGTTTGAAATTTAAAACGTATATTTATTACATAATTTTGTCGAGTCATTTCAAATGTTATGAAAATTGGATGCATAGATCAGTTACAGAGACTATCAAAAGTATTCCGTTACATTACAATCAATGGGAAAAAAAGTCTCAAATGCATTTTAATCGTTTGAAATTTAAAACGTTTAATTATTACATAATTTTGTCGAGTCATTTCAAATGTTATAAAAATCGGATGCATAGATCATTTACAGGGACAATCAAAAGTATTCCGTTACATTACGATCAATGGGAAAAAATGTTTCAAATGCATTTTAATGGTATTACACTCATTTGAACATAATATAATTGACATGAATCTATGATGTATGTACTAAAATCTACATTCTGTACAATCTGGGATGCAGAGAATATTTATTATTAAATTACAGGGTCACACAAATGTATTCCACTAAATCATGTTACACGGTGAAACATCGTTTGGGGCGTGTTTTAATTATATTGACCTACTTCACAATTTATGAATAAGATATACGTTAATAAAGTATAATAAAAATTACTCCCTGCATATTTACAGGAACACAAAGATTTCGAACACTATACTGTATCCAAAGTACGCTCTACTATATCAGCAAGATCTGAATATTTTGAAACTTATAGTACGAACGCACCTCATTTGCTATGCTTCACGTGCAATTTCCAACTTGTTTGAATTCAAACAGAAATCCATCGAAATGTCATCGTACACTGTTAAAAATCTGCAACAAACTTTCCAATCATTTGATCGCTTTTGAAGATGAAATTTACTTCACCATATTATGAAGTATATCTAACCATATCATGGTCAGCACAAACTTAAATTACGGTTCTAAAAACATTTTTTATATATGTATGTATATAAAACGGTCAAATGACTGGTCAGTTTGCTGCAAATTTTTTACTTATTATTAATAGAAAATCAGGTTTTATTGTCTCTGTCTTTTCTAGTCTCCAAGAGAATCTAAATTTTTCTGTACGTTATTTAAAATACAGATATCTCGTAAAAACAACATTTTTTTAGAATATAATATATTTGCATTGTGTGCTGCTAAAAATTTGCAGCAAATTGTCCAGACACTCGACCGTTTTTTACAGAAAACTATTACATAACCGTATTTTAACTCTACTCTGATTAGCCTTATTATAGTCATAGAAGAGTTAAATTACGATTATGTAGCCGTTTCCGTAAAAACGGTTGAATAACTGGACAGTTTGCTACAAATTTTTAACAATTAATTAATAGAAAATCGGATTTTAATGTCTCTGTTTAATATTTTCGTCTAGACTCCAAGAGCATCTACATTTTTCTGTACGATACATAAACTACAAATATATTGTAAAAACGACATTTCTTTAAAAAAAAAAAAAAAAAAAAAAAAAAGAAGAAAAGAAAGAAAGAAAGAATAGTATATGTTTGGATTGCACACTACCAAAAGTTTGCAGCAAACTGTTCAGTTATTGAACCTTTTTTCCGGAAACGGCTACATAATCGCAATTTAACTCTTTTATGGCTATAATAAGGGTAATCAGAACAGGGTTAAATTACGGTTATGCAATATTTTTTCTTTTTAAACGGTCGAATGACTGGACAGTTTGCTACACATTTTTAGCAAAAACAAAAGCATCGCATTTAACTTCACCTTGAAAATTTACCACCTCATCGTTCATGGCCAAGAAATTCTACAGGCATTTGTAAATGGGATTCTTAACTGTACCCAAAGAGCATACCTGAAGACACATGAGGACTATCGACGTTAACGGCATATAAAACGCTTTCGTATAAAAACAACCAAAAAACGAAACGAAAGGTGGTTTAATCTCAAACATGTCTGGGGAAAATTGTAAACAACCTGCTCAAATCGTCTCCGCGTTCCATTTACCGGAACGTGCAATCGCCTTCCAGCCACCTATATTAAGCTATACGGTCACATCGCTCACGTTTCCCTACGCCCGAAGCCCCCTTCTACCACCATTTTTCTGATGGGCTTAATTAAATACGCACCCCCGCACTGTATTTTCCTCCGCAAAAATTCAAATTGACCACCGACGCCTGATTTAAAAGGCCGAGATGATTTTTCAGCGGCATCACGTACGTTCGGTGGCGGGAAGAGGTAGCGAAGCTGTGCCGGGGCGGTGCATGCCGGTCACGTACGGCGCTGTTGCGGCGGCTGGTTCTTGAGAGACTTCGAAGGCGAAGTTGCCGTGACTGCCGTATTTCCCTGAAAGTAAAAACGCCGTAAATTTAGGGTTATCTATATGCGGCGTGTCACCCCTGTTGCCATCTGTACACTCAACAGCTATATATTCATATTTATATATGATTCTAGGCTTATGTTTGCTTTTTTTTTTATTTATGTAAGTTTGGTAGTATGATATACACACACTTTGCCTTTAACTTCATCGATATACTGGGTGCATTTCGATTTTCATAGCACCTCCACCAATTGTATTGGAGGAGAAATATTCAACATTTGAAAATTTATAGAAAAACTCGAGTCTGGAAGTTTTTCCTTTTCCGACTTGCGACGTGACTCGTTCTGAGAAACGGAAAACTTGAGTTTTCCGTTTCCCCATTTTTCCCTTCCTTTTCCAACTTGAGTTTAAATTCAACTGCCAGTTTTTTAAACATATGGTAGTAGAAATAAAACGTTATGAACACTCTTGAACATCAATGGCGTGTTTGGAATAAGCTATCGATTCCAAAATCTAACCAGCATTCAGATTCGTCTTTTGATAACTTATTTGTATTTAACTCTAAAAATAGAGAATTGTTTAAAGACACACAGAAATTTAATTATAACCAGTGGACCAATGCAAAACTTCCGCACATTAATCTTTAAGATTTTTTCCTGATACGCTTTTCAATAATTTTTAAATGTATGGTAATTTTTAATCAAACTGTGTGCTTTTGGGGAATGTGAATGTACCATAAAATACCATAAGAAAAATTTTAAAAGAGCTTCTTTCAAAATTTTTCTTTTAATTTTTATTATTACGTATTTTTAATTTATCTGTATATTTTTGTCAGATAATATGTCTCAGCGTAATGTAAATATAATACGTCAGAAGCCTGTTCAAAAATATATTTTGAATGATACCTCATTCGTCCTCGTACAATTTCTATGTACATAGAAAAAGAAATGTTGATAACAGAAATAAGATACATGATCTTTAATTTAAATTTCAAACAAACAATCTTTCAGCGAAAATTCAGTATGCAATGTCAGATGTGGGCAAAAACTCCTATCCAGTCATGCTTCATTCACCCTTGTATTTTTTTTTTCTTTACAAGAAGAAAGTATTGGATTCCTAAAAATTTTTGAATTCCGATTTTCGACAGATTTACACATTTTAGGTGTCAGAGATTCAAAAAAAAAAAAAACACGTTTTTATAAAATGTCTGCCTGTGAGTCTGTCTTGTATGTGATTGTTTTGTGTTCTCAAGAACTAATAAATGGATTTTCATAACTTCAGATTCCTTTAGTCCTTGATATAATATGGCTCTAATTACATTTTGGTGTAAATCGCACAACAGGTGCCGCTGCTATGCGCCATTATTCATAGTTATCGCAATAGCTGTATCTCAAGATCTAATGAACGAATTTTCATAAAACTTCAGATTCAGTTAGTCCCTGGTATAACTGAGTATTCTTAAACCTTTCGAGTAAATCGATCAAAAGGTTGCGCTGTTATGCGTCAAGTTTTGGAAGAAAGTTTCAAGAAGAAAATTTTGGCTTTGCCACATTCGACTAATTTAACTTGGCCAATGTGGCGGAATCTGACCATTTTGGCTCATTGTGCGGCGTCCGTGTCTGCAAATGTCATGTTTACGGAATAAACACAATAATTTGAAAAATAATGAGATATTCTGTGTATGATTTCTGTCTATGAGATGTTCTGTTGTTCAACAATAGCGAAAATAATTAACACATTCTTAGTAATAACACGAGTGTGCAACCCTTGTCATGAATTAATGTTAAAATTTTGGAAGAGCGAATTCTACGGTATCATATACACTTGAAAACTTCCAGTTAAACAGTAATTTTATAAATTAATTTACTACAACGAATTTTTATTAAATTTTTGTGCAGAAATAATATTTTAAAAGTTTTTGAACTGTGGGATCCTGAGACAAATGAAATTTGTCCCCCTTTACTAACTCTGTCGAAAATCATCCTATAAAAATTTGCTTGATACCAATTGATAACAGTCACGTTTACTGTTGCATGATGTATCAAAATTCTGTGATATACCAAAATTGTTTAGGGGATGTCTTACATATAAAAAGTCTAAGAAACTTTAAATTTCAAAATAATTTTTGCATGGTTGTTTCTTTTACATCATTGCCCGAGTTTTACATTTCACACGTTTGAATTCTTAGTTGTCATCATCAGCAAATTTGCTTATACCCGTAAAGTATGGTGACGTCACTGCAACGTCGTTGTGAAGTCACATTGTGACTTTGTGACCATCGATTGTCGATGGGATGTCACGTGACGTCGATGTGAAGTCACAGTGACTAAAATGTGAAGTCGTTATGGCCGTTTTAGAGCTTTTTTGTGACGTTTCACAAAGTGGTCACAATGTGACAAATTTGTGAAAAATGTGTCATTTGTGACTAATTTGACATTAACATTGTGACGAAACTGTGACAAAAGCGACGATATTTAAATTGCCAGAAACATGTTTTTTAAAGTAAATAATATGTTTTGAAGGATATTTATAAATTTCTAAAGATTTTTAAGAAAGTCACTGTGACGTCACTGAGTGGTGGCATTTTGGTCACAGATGTGATGTGACCAAAGTGACTTACAGTGACTTCACTGTAACCATGCATGCTATTAGGGTATTGCCTTATAATGCTTCTTTTTGGGTAATTTCAAAATTCTCTCTTAATTTGAAACATTTTTAAGCCAGTTTTGAGCTATATTGACATTCGCTATGTCGCATTTTAGTTTCTCCAATCTGTATGGAAACAACAGTTTATCGAATTCAGATAAACTCAACTCGTATAGATTTATAAATTTTGAAAATTTTCACTATATTTTGGTTTAGAACTAGAATCTAAGCTGTACCAAAAATATTGTACCTCATGCAATAAATGGCACGCGTGCCCTAAATTCATCGTCTCTGACCGAGTGAGTTTTAAAAAAGTATTTAGATATGCTCGGTAGAACAGACCTGCCTAAAACATTTTGGCAATAAATGTATATCCTTAATGCCGCATTAAAATTAAGAAAATCTATAATAACGGAATTTAAGAATGTAATAAATGATATTTTAAAATTTCAAATAGATATATATATAAAAAAAAACTTCGAAATACATATATATTGTTAATATTTATTCAAATAAAAGAAATGCAAATTTTTAAAGTCATATTTCAAAAATTAAGCGTTATTTTGTTGAGAGGCGATCGTCTACATATGGAAACTAAAAAACTTTGTATTTTTCAATATATTGTACATCAATTGCTACATTTATATCTTTGCTAATTAAACATAATTGACTAACATTGAAATTTTTAAAGTTTGCTGCAGTAGCTATATGTCGATAACCTTAAGAAAGCTTAAAGTCAAATAAGCAAGTAAGTAATCTTAAGTAAGTCTCAAGGAAGCACATAGCGTTATTTATTAGACGTTATTATTAATTTGATTGGTATCAGTCAAATTTTTATACGATGGTTTGTGGGAGCGTTAGTAGGGGTCATAACTTTTCTCCTTTTTTTTCCATAAATATACTATAACTAAGTCAAGGATTAGAACAATAATGAAAATAAATGCTTATAATGGAGGAAAAAACAATAAGTAATGAATATAAAATATGATAATTTTTTTAAAGTAGAAATGCACTAAAAAATAATTTAAATAAGTATAAATGTATTTTTTTTTAGTTGTTACATAATATATAACAGAAATAAACAACTCCACAGTTAAAAAGGAATCGTATCTGTCAAACCGCATAAAATGTAAAATAATAAAAGAAAAGCATTCCATTAATAAAGCATTAACACACACAAATATAATTACATATTGTTTCTTACATTTTATTCGTTCATTTTTATACCTCTTTACTGCTTTTTAACTTAAAATATACATGAAATGAAAGCAACAAATACATGTAATATGTGGCCTAATTTTCATGTGCTATGATGTTTGCCTCATTTATTATTATTACTATTTCTCTACCGAATCTCTAGTATGTTTTGTTGTTGTTCAGTGATTGGTGACTTAAAAAAATTAAATTTACATTGAAAATAACTATTATTATTTTATAAAATCTTATAATTATTTATAATTTTCATAAAAATTTCTTAAAGAGAAACTTTAAACGATAATCAAATATGCACTAATCAAATTCCTTGTATAAAGTAAATTTTTTGTTGAATTTTCATTATTATTGTTACATTTTGCGGGGTATTTTCCTTTATTTTTTTTAATAAAAAAAAATATATACCGAGTTTGCATAATGCTTTAACACTTCTAACTCTCCCCTTCCTCTATTTCTTTTTTCAAGTTGATCACACTAGCATCTATTTTTTTCCTCCTTTTTTCTCTTATTCAAAGTTAAATATTCTTTTGTCTCTTTTCTATGATTCTAGAGTCAAAGAAAAAACACATGCCGTCCACCCTCTGTAACCACAAGGGATACGCTAAGGGCATATTTGATCTCGTTAGTCCATCAGGGGGATACAACGATCTGCTTGTCTCCAAGTTAAACTGAGTGTGACTTGCTAAGGCTACTCTGCCTGTAGCCAATCGCCTGAATATTTCCTTCACAGACTTATATATTTCTTCTACAGACAGTGATGTAGCGTTTGTACTTTTCTATACGCATTTTGTAAACTGATCACAATAATAACTAGTCGTTAGAGACCACCATAGTACTTGTCCATCATGGATATGCATAATATAAGACATGAAAATAAAACATATGTAAGCTATTTATAAAATGCATCGCAATTCCAAAATAAAATTTAAACGTATATTTAAATATTTTTAATGCATAGTAATACTCTATTAATGAATTGCTGTCGAACCAATTTCATTAAATTATATAAAATGCTAAACTACTCAAGTAGTACCTAACTGTGTAAAAGAAACACCCTTATATCTCCAAAAATAATTATTATATTAAAAAACAGTTTACTGCGTCGAATTAAGCGTTTCATATCCAATTAAAATATATATTTGAATTGAAATTTGAATGATATACAGGGTCATGAAAAATCGAAGAGTGTGGAAAATAGGATTACAAATATCTCAATGACTAAATATCTGATTAACTTCAATTTTTATAAAAAAAAAAAAAAAATTGTGTTATTTTATTGTCTTATACATCCACTTCTTAAAATAAAAAAATTCGAAAATTTTTATATTTTTTTTTATCGAAACAAATATTTTGAGAATCCGAAAAGAATAGTTCCGTATAATCGAGGTTACTGATAAACAATAGGCTTCTTTCCAATATTACATTCTAAATATGCACTACATTTCAAGTCTGTATCTCAATTCGGTCGAGAGAAAGCGTTTATAGACATACATACATACAGATTATTACAGACATTAGACAGACGGAAGGTAATTTTTTTTTTCTAAAAATATGGTTTTCTAAATTTGCAGTGTTTGAAACGTGTAAATCCGTCAAAAAAAATTTCGATTTTCAAAACGATTTCAAGATTTACCCTAATACTACATATGATGGGTAAGTAAAAAGCGTAAAAGTGCCTAACACATCGTTTGTGCACTCTACCAGGGTATTATTTACAGCGGAAAATTCAGGGCACATTCCTTGCACTCCTACTTTCATAGAGAATCCAAAAAGCTTAAATTGATCTAGTAATGAAATTAAAATGCTCATAAAAATTTTAAAGGGGTTACTAAAAAAAAAGTGTCCCTGGAGCCCACGTGTTAATATATCTTTTCTTGGGATTAATCTTTCATATCGACGTATTCCTCCAAAATCTTTTTTATTATTATTGTACCATTTCTAACAACATTACAATTAATCTAAACTATTAAAGGAATGTTTTAGTTTATTTTTTAAGCGACAGAATTATTGCTTTTAATCTATGGGAAAACGCCGTCGCATTTATTATTAAAAGAATCAGGGAAATAAACCATTGCCTGATATTGATTTTATTTAATTTATATTTTGAAATTTTAAAATTTTAAAATCGAATAAAACAATAGAAAGTTTAAAAAAAAATAATATATTTTCTTTTAAATGTGTAACATGTGTGACATTTCTAAAAGAATTGAAATTATTTAGCTGAAATATAATACTCTTCTTAAGTTTTTTGTTAAAAACTAATGTTTTTTTTTTTTTTTTTTTTTTTTTTAAGATTCTAAAGTACTAATATCACCTAAAAACCTTTGCATATGATCAACCATGTGTATAAATAAAATTTTAAAATTTATTAAAAGCGATACTTGTATTGATCACAAGGAATATCTTGAGTATATATGAATATGTTTTCATTTATTTATGTTAGTATTAATTTATAGCTAAGTATTTATTTAAGTAACAGATTTCCTGCTTTTAAATTTTAATTTGTATATTATTTACATATTTTTAATCTATTTTAATTTATTTTGATATCTTTTTCTTGCCACTCAATTTAATTAGAAATGGCATATTCATTGAAAAACGAAATTGAAAATAAAATATTATGAGAAGCTGTTTTAGTGTGCAGAGAAAGGAAAATTTGGCCTTTTCTAGAAAATCCATTATTCACATTTAAAGTAAATATTTTGAAAAAATGAACGCTTTTTTAAAATTTTCAAACGAAGTATATTTTATGTTTTAGAATTTTTATTTCACAACCACCGTATAAAATCATTTAAATAATTTTAAAGCATATTGAATTTTGCAATATATTCTTTGTGAGTGTTTATTTCCATTTATCCGTGTACATTATCACTCTATATTTCACAAGGGAAAAAAAAGTTTTATATTTTATGTATAAGGCTTACCATTCTATTTTAACATCAGAAAACTTAGTAGTGTGAAAAAAGAAATACGTAGTAATTTGCATATTATGTATAAAGCTCGTTCCAAAATTCCTGGGACTGGTTAAATTACCAGTTAATAGATTTTGCTGCATAACCGCAAGTGATTTCAAAAATTCACTTACGCTTCGTTTTGTAAAAAGCAGTCCAATTTCATGTTACTATGTGTTGTGTTACACTTTTATTTTAAAAAGAAAAATATTTTTTACACACGTTTGTGAATTTTAATGAAAGCATATTTAAATTAATAATAATAATACGTTTAATTATGTATTTTAAAGATTGTTAAAATATTTATTGACAAATTTATTGACAACAAAAAGCAACAATCATCTTGCATATATCACCAGCAATCACCAGCAATAATTTCATAATGCATAAACTACGCCATACCTAAATGTGCAATTGTTTAACTTATTTTATTAACGAAGACAGCGACTTCTACATTCATACAATTTTATCAAAAATTGAATACTATTTCATACAGAAGACAAAAAAATATTTCATGTTTAATCATGTATCTTCAGTTTTTCTTTATTTATATTACATTGCATTTATTTATTTATTTATATTTGGTGGAGGGAGGGGATGCGCATTATACACAGGTATATATGATATTGTTTTATCATAAGTCGAACATGAGTGTCTTTTTGATTTTTTTTTTTTTTTTTTTTTTTTTTCAGGTTCCTACTAAAATCATATTGTTAAAAATGTAGTTTATTACTTTCAGATTTAAGAAATGCATAATAGCTTCATATATCATGATATGGTCATTTCTCAATATACAGTGCAAAATAAAAAGAAACCTCCATTGTTTTATATTAATCTACTACAATCAAAGATGATCCGAAATACGAAATTATACTTTTTTTATTTTTAAATATTTTTTATTCACTTAAAAATAATACATTTTTTCCTATGTAAAAACTTTTTTCAAAGTTAAAATTTTAAATTTTAGCCACATTTAAAATTTGATATAAATTCTCAAAGAATTATTCTTTCTTAATACTTTTTCATATTTGAGTACAGAAAAAAATGCTAATTTGGCTTGAAGATTTACAAAAATATGTGCTTTAAAAAATTATATTTAAGAAGGATAAAAAGCTTTTTAAACAATACATTTTACAAGGAGGGAATCTTATTTTCAAAATTTTCTATCAAAACGTAAAATAATGAAGCCATTGCAAGGACTATATAATTTGAAAACTGATATTGACAACTTCATCTTTCTTAGCATTTAAATATGGCATTTTTTTTTTGGGGGGGGGGGGATTCCTAGATAAATGGATTTAAATTCTGAAAGAAATGTATTTAAGAGAAAAATATAGATCCTGAAATTTCTATCTATCGCAGACGGTAGGACTGTAAAAAATATTGTATCGTTTTATTTAATTATTGTATTTACATGCGATTTACATCTTTTTATCCTGAAAACTGTAATTATTTTTTAAAGCCAAAATAAATAAATAAATAAAATGCTGGGTTTTTCTTTTCTTTTTAGATTTGTGGTTACCTTAAATACATTCAAAACTGAATATGTATAGCTGCATCCCTCCTTTTTTAAAAGTCAAATAAACATTTTTCGCACCAGAAATTTTATGAAATCAGATAAGAATTACATATAAACTAGGCATATTTTATTAAATGAATATTCTGTTTAAAAATATGCGCATTTGAGTTGGGAAAACCTTGCAAAGTTGGCATTAAGGCACATTGTTTCTGTTTTGGATGAAGATAAACGGAATTCTTTTGTTTAATTTCAGTTACAATCAACTAAACAGCAATTCCTTTTATAAATTATACTTTTTTCACTGAAATAAGTTTCCACCTTGGTATATAACAATAATTTTATCTAACTGCTCACACTGTTATGCTAATGTTACTACCATACTGAAAGGAATGGAACAACCTTTCTCTATCAGCCAGCATCAAGAACATTCTCTGAATCATCTCCCATCCCCTCAGCTTATCCTGTTAGAAAAAAAAGGGATGGGAAAGGACGCCCCCTAGTGACTGCGCAGTTTTTCACCTGATTGAGGATCATTGTTCAATCAACGGGACCTTTCACAAACGGTGACTGATTGAAATGGTACCATGAATAGCCGGACATTTACTTCCGTTTGTTGAACGTGGTCATGCGTTGCAACTACTATAAACGATCGAAAAACGTACTCTATGAAGGCATCTAAATGCAAGCACAATTCAAAATTCGAGATGTGATTTATAGTAGAATGAAAGGTTCTTGTCTACAAGTAGTGTGTTCTGTGATCCTTTCTGCACCAAATAAAGCACAAAACCTATAATATAAATCTTGACAAATAAAGAAGGTTTTTTTTTTTTTTTTTTTTTTTTTTTTTTTTTAACTATTTGGAAAAAAAATTGTTGTCCTCCTTAGAGAACTGGGAAATCTGAAGTATATCTAATCTTTTTTATTGATTGAATTCCGCAACTTATTCGTTTTCTGATTGGTCCATGCTTAATGTCTAGAAATGGGATTCTTCTGTTACCACGATGACGAAAAAAGTATTACACACTACAAAAATAATAATAATAATAATAATAATAATAATAATAATAATAATAATAACTCAAAAAAATTATGATACAGGTTTTAAACAAGTTGCATTTAAAAGTTTTTTTTTTTTTTTTTTTTTTTTTTTTTTTTTTTAATACGATGGTGTACAGTAACGAAAATTGTTAAACTGAAATTTCATTTAATATTTGTTTATAATTAGTCCAGGAATATTAACATGACTCTAAATATCCAGGCATATAAATATGACTCTGTTATTGCGTAAGCTACGTTTTGATCATCTTAAAAATGATGTCATTATTGTTTTTTTAAATGTAGAAATCATTTATAAGTCTAAAATTATAGTCTTTGAAAATAGTCGTAGTTTCCAAATAGTCGTTGTAATTTGTTAAATTACAATTATTTTTATTAATAATATTATTACTATTCAATGCTTCGGAGATTTTTTTTTATTTATTTATTTATTCAGGGTTCGTACAGGTCCTGGAATTTCATGGCCAAAAAATTCTTCGGCGCCAGTATTTTCTTACGGAAAATATCTGATTAAATAATATGAAATTTTGCATTTTTCAATTATATTGTTCTTTCTATGAAGAAATGCTGGTTTTTCACCTGAAAAAATAACAGTACCTGTACGAACCACGTTATTGGTTTAATTAATTGATAGGGAATGAATGTGAAATAACCTCACGTACAAAAAAAAAAAAAAAAAAAAAAAAAAAAAAAATGCATCATACGAATCAACAAAACAATCTTGCTCCTGTTTTCTAAGTAGTAGTAAGCATTTTTTGTGCTTGACTAAAAAAGACAAAGTTCTTTAGAAAGGCCTTGCGCATCGCTTAATTTTACGATGTTGTTAAGAAATCTTTGACTTTATTTATTAAAGTCTCATAGAGTCAAAATTTATGGATAGTAACAAATACTATAAACCTGCTACACTGCTAATTATGCTTAAAATTAACTATTACTGTTATCAGAATTTTATTTTATCAGAAGAAGAAAAAAAATTCAAAACCTTTCCTTAAAAGGATTTTTAATTCGAATTTAACCCTTTCCGGCGCACTACTCTTTAAAGTTGGAATTTAAAGAAAAAAAAATTAGGCAATCTATTTAGGCTTAGAGGAATACACAGGTATTGTTTTGTAAAGATTGAATTAACCATTTTAATTATACAGCTGTTTCCGAAGTGGTAGCCTCCCATAAGTAAAGCATTGATAAGCGCAGTGAGAAGAGCATTGCTGTGAAGCGAATATTACAGCAAAACATTTTTCCTATTATTTAAAAACAGTAGAGTTTGATCTATGTGGTGCTGCCATCTAGAACTCATAAGAAAGATTTAAAGTAGCCATTAGAGTAGTTTTTGAAATATTCACGGAGTTTTTGTGTCTCTAAACAGGGGGAACTTTAGGTGTTGCCGACCCGGCAACACTGCGCGTTAAGGGGTTAATGTAATTCAATATTTAAAACGTATAAGGTATAAATCATGCATACATCAAAAATAGCTGAAGCTTTAAAATGTATTTGAAATAAATTATTGTAAGTATTAAAAGAAATAAATAAATGAATCAAATGAAATTAAAAAGAAAAAAAAATCAGTATGTTTTAAAACAAATGAAAAATAATATTTCAAAGTCCAAAATAAAGAAATAAATAACCAAGCAAATAGTATTTGAAATTACAGTAGCGCGTGTGATTCCTCAATTCATTTTTAACGTCTTTTTAAGATATTAAATTCCCTAATTAGTGCTTTTTTATAAGTATCAACAGTATAATTCCAAGTATTCAGAATGAATAGCCTAGAACTGCGATTGCTGAACTATGGGTTGATGCTTAGTAGTAGGTCTCTGATCAAACGAACGTATTACATGTGTTTTAGTAGATGTGTAGAAATATGCTTTGCTGGATTGCGTATTATCCGATTAGTTATTCAAAAATATGTTATTTATCTGCTTTAAAAAAGAAAGAAATATGGATATTTTACGAGGAGGAAATCTTGGAGAAATATAAATTAGCAACTTCTTTTGTTATACTTTATGTTAAGAATGAGTTAAAGTTAAAATTAACAAGTTTCAATCTTCATTTTAAAGAAAAGCGACACCATTAGAGTTTTTAAGGTATCCAAAAAAATTTTATTTATTCTTATTTATTTATTAATGCTTATTTAATTCTAAATTACGCTCGTACGCTACTTTTGTTTTCAACTCGATTTCTCAGATAATATTTGACTGTGCGCCAATCATTGAAATTTTGTTAGTTCTGAATCTTATACAGAAAATTATACTGAACAGAAGGGATTTCAGGTAGAAAAAAAAATTATATTTAGTCTTATAAATTTTCTAACACACATCTTAAATCGAAATTAAGCTTAACGGGGTTCCATCTTATTGGAGAATGGTAAGATTGATGAGTTCACCCCGCATTCATTACACTGCATTGTATATATAGAGATGGATTTCTATCTATTTGAAGCGTATATCTGTAAACAGTTAATGTAGCAATCAGTATGACGTATATCTGGGCTCATTGAATACATAAATTGTTAATATGACCATAACTATTTAATTTGTAATTCTTTACTTTCAAAAAGAATGTTTTGAGACGAGAAAAAAAAATGTACAACATTTTGTATAAAATTAAAATATGATCACTAAAATGCAAAAAGCGAAAAAACCGCTTTAAAAAAATTTAATTAAAATAAGACTAAATAAAAATTCACCAAGAAAAAAATATCTTATATAAAAGAGTCAGCAGCAGTTGTGCGTGTGTGCTTGCATATATATATTTATATATAAATAGTAAAACTTCTGAATAACAGACACCTCGAGAGCGCATAATTCAGGGCCACTTGGGGCGAAAAATATACATACAGATGTTGGGTATCAAAAAAGTGTCCGCTGAATAGAAATGTCTGTTACTCGAAAATGTCCCTAAGAGAGACCTCCTTTACTATATACATCATACTATGTATATATAAATATATATATATTAAATAAGCCGTTAAGTAAAAATAAATATGTGAAAACAGTTAAAGCGTTTCATGATTCAGGTACTATTAAATTTCTCTCGTTTCGCCTATGTTCACTACAAATATATGTTCCCGGTTATTCGGTTCTCACAAGTACACTACAACAACTTCTTCCCTTGAAGATGATGAATCGACTAAACAAAACTGCGATCACTTTCATTGACCATGGAAGCGTAAATGATTGCAGAAAAAAAACATAACATCTACAACATAAAATCAGAAAATAAATCAGAAAAAAATAAATAAGGAAAAGCTGTCGAGTCCCAAACTCAATCTTTTTCACGCTGCCCCGGCGAAAAGATTGGCCCAATAAATGTTGATAGACAACTCCACCCAACTCGCAGCTAACGAGAACGCTGTAATTGAACCCCAAAAAGGTTTTCGGTCGGAATTTTTTTCGTTCTCTCTTCTTTTTTGACGCTCTTTTCGTCCCTAGCCTTATCATTTTTGTGAGGACCCCTTGGGACTCTAGGACCTATACTCGCATGGCTAAATAAAAATAAAAACATAGTCTGGGATCTAGAGGCTTAGAACGGAATTTTCAGAATTGCAGCAGACGAATCTGGCAACAGCAGTAATATATTTAGAAAGTCAGGCAATTGGGAAATGACCTTTAGGAGACAAGAATTGAATCTATATTATTGTTGATGTATGGCGTTGGCTCATAAAATTCAACAGTAGTATTTTTTCTAATAAATATGATTCTTAAATTATTTAAAAGAAAACTGAAAAAAAAAATTCTTAACTTAACGTTGCATTTGAAAGCTATGAAAATTTTAAACTAGCAAATTATAGAAATAAAGTACTACTGCCTTAAAAAAAAAAAAAAAAAAAAAAAAAAAAAATGTGTGTGTAGGGGATGGATTCTTTTTCTTTTGATAAGCTGTGCTTTCATAGATCCTCTCTAGACTATCTTTCAGCATATAACATTATTCTGATTATTTGTTCTACTTTTTTGTCATTATTTTTTATTTTAGCATAAATAAAAATTTATATACATGTATTATTTATCGTACAACGAATTTCTTTGTTTTATTATTGTAGCATTTTGTTTTGTAAGAAGGAAAGTCGTCAATCAGTCAGCTGAAAAAATTCTAAAATAAAAGTTACAAATAAATGATAAAACTGTAACATACTTCTCCAATTTTATATCATCGAACATAACGATAACAGCCATTCGAATAATCAGGGAGTGGGCAATATATATTTAAATAAACACAACTGCGGTGAAATCAAGCACAACTTTCTAACCTACAGATCCAGAAAAAGCTGCCTACTTATGTAATGGCTTAGTAACAAATGCATTTATAAACTTGTTTGTCTCTTAGACATTACTTCGATTAATCACTTTTAAATTAAATAAAAATTAACTGTTTAAATACGTAAAAAAATATATTTTTTAACTTGATAATCCTAACAAAAGCAAAAGTAATAAATACAAAATGGTGGTACATGTATATAGACTACTACTACTTATCAAAAATAAACACAATTATTGAATCAAATTTTTGATAATTTCAAGTTACGATATTCCTTTAATTTTTCAATTACTTTTCCAAATTTTTCTTCTAATTTGTAAATATCTGTTTACAAATCTGTATTTTTACTAGGGGTATACTTATAAACGGGATAAGACGTTTAAAACATCAAATTAAGTTATTCGAACTACAAATCATTCAACTGTAAAAAAAGATAGATATATTCCAAAGTACAATGTGTAATCTCATTGACATTGCATATAAAAATAAGTTTTTAGCTTCAACTTTGCTGAGTATTTAAAGGGATGACTTTCAGGTTTTTTGAAAAAAAAAATTAAATAACAACACTTTTTTAATGAGGAATATATCATAATTTTTAAAATATTTTTCTCTACAATTTTTATTAGTGGACATCAATATCTAAATCAGGTTATTTAAAAAGTTTATTAACTTTTTTTAATTATATTGTTTTTATTTCTTCAATTAAAACTGTACGAAAATGTAACGATTCTTAAATTATTAGAAATATACAATAGAAATTTTGCCACAGTGTTAAAAAAAATATTAAAAGGTTTTAAAAGAATTGTTGTCATGTCTCTTGATTTGTTATTACTACTTATTCATAACAGAAATGTTCACCTTATTCAGTATCAGAAATGGTTGATTATGTAATGTTATTTTTACTTTTTTAAGGAAAAGTTGACAATAAAAAATTGAAAAGAATTTCAGCTATAATATACTACTACAATAATAATAATAATAATAAGCGCTTAAATAATAAACAATATTTAAAAATTTCATTTATAAGCGTTTCTTAAATGTTTAAAAAGTAAAAAAAAAAAAAAAAAAAAAAAATTAATGTTAAATTATATAAATCACTTTATATTGATTTTATAAACTGCTTTTATTTTCATATTATATTTATTTGACAGTTATGCATATAAAAACTCATAATTTATATTAAAAAATAATCGAAATTTATAATAAAAATAACTTTTAATTTTCATTAAATCACACATTTCAAACATGTTTTAGTTTTATACAATAAAACATTTTGCAATGAAACTTCTTAAATACTCCGAAGATAGCAAGTTTGCTGGATAATGCAATATAAAGCTAGTTATTTAGCAATAATACAGTAGCATTGGAGAAGAACGATGTACAGAAATTGTGTTGTAGTGAATTTAGGAGTAATGCTGATGTTTCATTATAAAGATATAAAAGATTAATTGAAAGGTTTAAACGAATTTTTGAAAATTTACATTTTAAATATACTACAGCCAACAACAACAACAACAACAACAACAATAACAACAACAACAACAACAACAACAACAATAATAATAATAATAATAATAATAATAATAATAATAATAATAATAATAATAATAATAATAATAATAATAATAATAATAATAATAATAATAATAATGTCTTTTAGGCACATGAATTATTTAAAAAAAAAAAGAAAGAAAAAAAAGAAAAAACCATCGAATGTTTTTGAAAGCTGTTAAACAATTAAAAATATTTATAAGTTTCACTTCTAAGTTTTTATTGAATATTTAAAAATAAGTAAAAAGATAATTAATTATAAATTAAGAAAAGCACTTTATATTGAATTTATTAATTGCTTTTTTTTTCATATGTAAATGAAAATAAAAGCATTATATTCAAAGCATTTCATAAAAAAGCATTTCATAAATAAAAGCATTTCATATTATGCATGTGAAAATTCATAATTTTAGCCCAAAATAATCTAAATTTATAATAAAAATAACCTTTAATTATCATTAAAGCACACATTTCAAACACGGTTCAGTTTCATACGATAAAGAATTTTGCAGTGAAACTTCTTAAATGCTCCGAAACAAGCAAATTTGCTGGATAACGCACTGTAAAGCTATAGTTACTTTGCAACAATACAGTAGCAATGGAGAAGAACGATGTACAGAAATTGTCTTGTAGTGAATTTAGGAGTAATATTGGTGTTTCATTATATAGGTATAAAAGATTAATTGAAAGGTTTAAACAAAATTTTGAAAAATTACGTTTTTTAAGTGCGTTTGTAATTATGTAAATACGTAGCAAAAAATATCGAACCGAATCGTTTGAAATTTAAACTATATAATTTACGTATAATTCTGTCGAGTCATTTTAAGTTTTATGAAAATCTTGTGTATAGTTTAATTACAGGAACAATCAAAATTTTTCAGTAACATTACTCCCAATGGGAAAAAATAGCTTCAAGTGCATTTTAATGATGTTACACTCTTTGAGACATAATAAAATATCTATGCACCTATGATTTATATACTGAAATATATATTCTGTGAAATCTGTAGTGCAAAGAATATTTGTTATTAATTTACAGAACAACGCAAAAGTATTCCATTGCATAACGGTATAGGGGAAAAATTTTCTTTTCGGCCAATTTCTTTCTACACCAAACCAAATAACAATAATACGTGACGATATAAACTAAGCAACTTATTTTCAGCAAGATTTGATTCTAAAGAGACATGAAAAGTGCTGGTATTTACTTTTTTCCGGACTGTTTTATGTTACATTGCACTATAGTCCAAAACACTGTACACTGTTAAAAGTTTTCTGTGAAAATACAGAAAAAAAGTGAAACTCTCTGTTTACTCTAGTTCTTGGTTAAACGCATTCAATTGACCTTATCGGTCATCCTTTTACACACATTTTTTTATCTTATACCTAATTCCCTGCAGGGATTTCCATATCTTTATTTGGAAATATTTGATCTTTGTTAAGTTTTGTAATTCAAAACACAGACTTTTAAAATTCGTTGCAGTTTTATTAGAAATATTTTTAAAAAAATTTAGTTTAAATATTATTTTTTTTTTACTGAGAATAATTTAGAAAGAGAAAAAGCATTTCATCAGATTTACTAGTCATTTTCCTTCGCTGAATCATAAAAGATATACTTAGTACTCAATAGCAATTGCTTGTTTAGCTTAATCAGCGTGGTGTTCTTCTGGAGTAAGAAGGTTTCGGGTTCAAACCCCAGTACAGCTAGAAAAAAAAAATTGTTGAAGTTTAATGATACAGCAGTTCGATTTTACTCGAAAAATGCAAGCTCTTTGAACCTGACTGAAGATTGAGTTATTCACTAATTTTTAAAACTAAATTAAATTATTTTCATTAAAAATAAATGTACATAGTCTTGTGTATATTCTAATGTTATTTTACAAAGTCTATTCTAAATTTATCGAATAACTTCTCCGTTGTTTAACAGAATCTCGGTTTTTCTAACCACTGTAATTTTACATTAGACTTAAGATAACGGATTATCGTAGATTCTGTGTAATTTCACAGAAAATTTTTTAACAGTATTCTGAAGCAATACTGTAGCCCAAATTTTCATAATCACATTTCACTAAAAATGATTGTTATAAAAATGTAGTATTATTTTAAATCTTATCTTTGTCCATATGGTACTGAGTATAAATAAGAGAAAAAAGCTCACATACATATGGTATTTGCAAAATTTACTTAAAAAAAAAAAAAAAAAAAAAAAAAAAAAAAAAAAAAAAAAAAAAACATCAATTGATGAATTCCGTTCCTTTCAATTCCTTAAGCCATTGAAAATGGACTTGAGAAATTAAGCCCTGAAGTTACAAATTAAATAAATTATTTTTCCACTGGCATACATTTTAAGAGAACATAAAAATTTGCCCATGAACTTTCTTCCAGTTCTTTATTACAAATGAAACAAACTCATTGCAATTCAAGTTATTACGATGACTCTTCACTAAAGCTATTATTTTATTGCAAAAATATAATTGAAATTTTAGTACTTAATGTATAAAAATGAAAATATGTCTGTCTGTAATTCTATACAAATATACAGTGTCTAAGCCAGAAATTGCGAAACATCCATGTTAAAGCACGGTCGAGGCAACTAAACTGATCCGAAATCAAAATAATTTATAGTTAATTTTTATTTAGTACAAGATCACCAATTTAACAGCAATTTCCTATCAAATTTAAACGGTTTTTGTTATAGGCGTTGCTAATAATTAAAAATCCACAATATAAAATTCTTATAACAACAATTACTTTTCTGTTGCAAGATATCCATGTGATAAATGAAAATAAAATAAATTAATTAATGAATTTACATCACATTGAATTTATAATGGAAATCTGCAGCTAAATATACAGAATGGTTTATAAATGTCGAAATAATATGCTATTTCCTTAAATATTTCCCCTAGACCCATACTTACAATTGCAAAATTCTATGAAAAAAGCGCGAAATATAATGACATAAACGCAACTTCATCGGGGGGGGGGGGTATATTTAAAAAAGTACGAAAATTAAATTTTTATACGGCTTTCGCAGGATAAAAATTTCAATTAGGAAAACTTTCCTTACCCGTTCCTGAATTAACCACAAAAAATTGCATCTCCATATCTGCAAAAACTCACAGAGTTATGGCCGTTTAAATAATTCTTCATAACTTATGGGTTAGACACAAATTGAAATGCGTGTAATTCAAGAAACAATATTACTTAGAGTTTTAGGAAACATGCAAAAAAGGCTTTTATTGTGTTAGAATTTCGATGTTTTCCCTTTTTTGTGATGGTTAACCATATAATTTGCAAACAAAATCACATTCTAAAATTTCTAAGTTTTTTTTTTTTTTTTTTTTTTTTTTTTTTTTTTTTAAGTTCAACTGATTAGTATTTTTTTTAAGTGGGGTAATTTAAAATCGTTATAACTCGAAACATTATCCATAGGATTTAATTTTTCTCCCTTTTATTAAAGAGAAAAATATAAACTTAGTTTTGTTTCAAGATTCTTTTAAATATTAATTTTAAACCATATTAACAATAATTACTTTAAAATTTAAAATTTGTCTTTTAACATTGTCTCCTACCGAATTCCTTTGCCAGCTAAATGCTTACAAAAATCTTCTTTGGTGCCATAA
This sequence comes from Maratus speculifer, assembly GCA_964019185.1. Lineage (NCBI taxonomy): Eukaryota > Metazoa > Arthropoda > Arachnida > Araneae > Salticidae > Maratus > Maratus speculifer. Next base: position 389,241,391 of record OZ025292.1, on the reverse strand, counting down.
CGATACGATTTAAGTATCTTGTTTTATGCAAGTAACAGATTTCAAGAGAAGAAAAAGTAGCTTGAAATTAACTTTCTTTCAGGTCTGGTTTTCATTAGGGAAATGTCGATATCGCAATTCAAACTACCAAATTTGCATTTCAGTAAAATTATTATTATTATAATTTCGAATTATCCAAAGTGATATCAACATAAACAACAGTTATTTCCTCGCGTTAATAATATTTATTTTTTAATATCGCTTTCTTTTGATTTATTTTCCTATCTAATTTCTTATACCATCAAACAATTTCTTCAGCAATTGAGTAATGATTCTTCAAATTAAATACCTTTTTTACAAGTACAGATTTTTATGAGAAGGGGAAAACTGCTGTAAAGCTATTTTCTTCCGTATTTCTTTTACATTATAAAACAGCAGTTTAAATTATCATAACCCCATTCCACTAAAAATATTATTTTATTATAAAAACACAGTGTTATTTAAAAATTTCTAATTTCTTAAAATGGTAAGGAACAAAAACAAAAGAGAGAAAAAAAGAGAGAGAGAGATTCTGCACATTTAACAAAATTTATCTTTTCCCATCGTCTCGTATTAAATTTTCTTCCTCGCCAATTCCTTACACCATCAAAGAGGTCCTTCAGCAATTAAGCCATGACGATACGAATTAAGTATCTTATTTTCTGCTAGGACAGATTTTTAAGGGAAAAGAAGAAGTCACTCAATATGAACTTTCTTCCAGGTCTGTTTTACATTAACGGAACAGGGACGTCGCAGTTCAAATCACCATAATCACTTTTCACTGCCGTACACAACATCTAGCACTTTGCACAGAGCGATAGGAAAGGGATGGAGGGGAGAACTTAGTTGGGCACAAATTATCAATTTCCGTGTAATTGCGAAAAGGGGGAAAGCATAAAACTCTCTCTCTCTCTCAGAGATGGGTTGTGTGGGGGTAATGTCCTCCGCCTTCTTTAAATGATTTCTTCTCTGTCTGCAAATTGTTGCTTCCCTTTTTTGATCGGAATCCTTTTTAAATGCAAATGCCACCAGGGCTCTCAGCGTCCGCTATTTATTATTTCGGGAACCTGTGGGTGCGTGCGGGGGGAAAAAATAAAGAAGGAAGAATTTACGGGGATTTAGAAAAGAAAGTATGTGGGTGCAAAGAAAAAAAAACTTGGCATTTGGAATACTTTATGATTAATAAATTAGATACAGTTTAACTTCATTTGTGAGTATTCATTTTTATTTTTAAATAATCTTGGCTATGAACCTGTACATAATTATTCTGTTGAAAATTTTACAATTGTCCTGATAAGATCAATATGAATATTAAGAAAGGGGATTAAAGAAATGAAAGGGGAATAAAAAAGAAAGAAAAATATTTTTATTATTTTGTAATTTATATTACTTTTTATTTCCTTTTCAGAAAATATTTAAATTAATAAAGATACGATACATACAATACAAACAATAAAATTTTGACAATATAAAAGAAGGACTTGCAACTATGGATGTATGTAAATAAATATAAAAAAGAATTGGCCTGAGATTTCGTAGAGAAAAAATGTAGATGGGATGGAGGATGAACATTTGTAATATTCCTTGATTAGTTAAAAAAAATTTCATTGCCTTAAATCTTTAAGTAATTATTCTGTAGATTTTTTCCTCGATTTTCCCAGTAAAATCAAAATAACCTCAAACACATAGACAGGATAATAATTTTCCGTTATTATTTTCTATTTTCTTTTGAGTAAACATTGAAATAGATATCTTTATGTAATAAAATTGCTATTATAAATAAAGATCTTCTTTTCTTCTAAATATAATTTTATAAACAATTTTTAACATTTTTTTTTTTTTTTTTTTGGTAAGTAAAACGTAATTAATTGGCATTAATTATGCTTTTTTTTTCTTTTTCTTGGCAATAAATGACCTAAAGCTCTCCTATTCTCAATAAATTTAAATGTATATTGATACTATATTATTAAAAATCGGTTTTTGTTCTGTTATATAGAGAAATAAGGTATGGTAACCTGATTTAAAAAAAATAGATATATAAGACAGATGTGCAATGTGTAAGTCACGTTAGACTTCTTTAGATCTAATATCAGTATTCCTTTCTCTTGATAAAGATTGAAGAAATGAATGCTTTCAAAAGTTTAAAATAATAATTACAAAAGCTTTTGCCATATTACAAAGTAACGTTTTACAAATACTGCTATTATTATTCTCAGACATTATTTATATAGAAAGATTTCATGTTAAAAATTACTCTTTTTTTTTTTTTTTTTTTTTTTTTTTTTTTTTTTTTTTTTTTTTTTACAATTTTTACAATTTTCTGACATCGATAGTTTAAAAAAATCATTTCAGTTAGAGATATTGTAACAAAATTAAGAAAGTTTTATTATTTATAAAATGTGGTTAACATTCTAACCTTTTACGCGTGTGTGTGTGTTAAAGTTGATATCCACTCCATAATATTTAATCTTTTTAACAGTATTTTTCTTTCTAAAATACTTAGATTCCTCCTCCATTTAACCCCTTATGAACGAGCGAGACGTAGACGTGCCGCAAAAAGACTTAATAATCCTTGTTTATCACAATCAGAAAAATTATACTGTAAAATTGAGCTTATTTAATCGGAGCATTTTCTCGATTTTATAAGCCAGAAATTTCTGTTAACCGGTGACGAAACATTAAAAATTACCTAAAAAGCTCCCATCGCTCAGGGGTTAAGCACAATATGCATTCTCAACGTATGATGCACAGCAATAGCTATTTTACAGCCCTTTTTTTAGAATCACTTTAGCAAAGAAAATTTTGTCCTTAGAAACTCTCTTCTTTTGTTGTTCGAAAATGGAAAATAATATCAAAATTGAATCAAAATCCATTTATAAAAGAAACGAAGCTGCCAAAACTGTATGTAAAGTCAATCTTAAGCAGGCGATAATAAAAATAAAACTAAGCAAGTAAAGAAAGAAAGAAATTTCGATTCCACCTTTAACGATTGCTAAAAATGTAAACATACCGTAGTTTGAAAATCTTTTGAGCACCAAATGATTGAAAAGAGAAGGGGTAAAAAAAATGTATTTCTTCCACAAATTGCCTCAATCATATCTGAAACGCATCGAACATTCCTTTCACTGCAACCGTAACTAAGGTTTTAAATCTTCCCTTTTCAGAAGGTGGAGCAAAATTGGATTCTTCTTTCTCCGCTTTTTCAAAAGATATTTTGAAAGTGGTTCTTTTTATCCCCTGAGAGAAAAATGGATGTACTTTTGAGACTATTTGCATACTTTTCTCATAATATGGTTTTCTCTTAAAGATTTGCTTTTTCACCACATTGGAAACAAGTTTCGTTGTTGTAGACTTTTTTTTCTAGTTTTTATGCATATCTAAAAAATTTTCGCCTTGAGAGTTTGAAACATTTTCAATATTCAAACGTTCAATCCTTGTATTATGGCGAATGTAGGCATTTAAATATTTGAAAATTGAAAATTATCGTATGTTCCTTACAGTTTTTTATTAAATAAAAATCATATTATAATGTCTGAGAAGAAAAATAGCCCGAGCTTTGCTGTATAATAAATTTTCATGGGATATTCTATACTGTTAAAAATAAAATTCAAAATTACATGAAAATTAGATGTCAGAACAGGAGCAGCTATAAAATGAAAAATATTTCTTTTTCAAGTCTTGCGTAATTTAAACAAAGAATTCGAAGAAATATACAGTATTTAACAAAATAGTGAATAAATAATCTTTTATAACTGCCACGAAAGCTTTCAGATGTGCAACATGCACAATAGTTAGTTTTATTCCAGCTGTTTTCAGTAAATATTTCATTTCATGTGCAATAGAAACTACCACTCAAAAATATTTACTTCATATACAGAGGCTCAAAAATAGATCAATTCTAAAAAATCCAGAATTATCGACAAGTTAATTTTTTATGATTTCTTTTCCTGTAATAAACTTGTGAAATATCTATATTTCTACGCATATATATTTGGCTATAACATAAGAATACATCGTAAAAGCAATAATTTATTTGAAAATTCAGGTAATAAAGTCAGCAAAATAATCTTACACCGTTGAAATCTAACTGTTTATGCTCCCACGTTGAAAAAATCTAATGTGATTGAAAATGTTGTGTAAAATTTATGTAATACTTTTATTAGCAACAGAAAATTTTAGACTTTATGAAAAATATTGCATTATTGGCTTTATAAAGCATATCAGTCAGTAAACAAATTCTAAAGTTATCGATAAACTAAAAATATCTAAAAAATTTAATATTTTTAATAGTTTTCTTTCATATAATAAATTATTGAAATATCAGTCTTTATATGTAAAGTTTCCACTGGATACAGCATAAGATTTCGTCTTTATTTTTTTAATGAATTTTTATTTATTTATTTATTTTATTTTATTTTATTTTTTAAAGCCTGAGAGAAATTTCTGACTGTATTCAGATATTTAACTCTTTATACTCCAAAGATATTTTAAATATTTATTATTTATTTAATGCTTCTATTAATAATAAAAGATTCAAAATATCAGGTAAAGTACTTTGCTCTACTATTCTTATAATGTCAATTCAATGACTTTAAATATTTTTAAAGGTAAACAGATTCGTTCTAATTAAAGATGGGGGGAAATTTACTGTAAATAACTTCGCATTTATTAATAAAACGATAAAATATTTGTTTACATTATTTTTAATAACTGGAAATTTTCAAAAAAATATGATTTATAAGTATATTATTATTTTAACACAATCTAACTGATTGTAAAGTTATCATACGATTTGAATATTTCCAACTGAACGAAAAATTGTCTAATTTTTCGCACAATTGTTCTTTCAGTTGGAAATATTCAAATCGTATGATAACTTTACCAATCAGTTACATTGTGTTAAAATAACAGTATATCTACGTATCCATCGTTCTACGGAGTTCCATTACCTGCGGCTTATTCTGCTGAGCTGTTTAAATGACAGACCAGATGTTATGGCCAATAAGGTTATCTGAGCGAAAAATCCCAGCCGGTTATCGCCCGGTTAGCTTAACAGGTAAAGCATTGGCCTTGTAAGCCAAGTATCCGGGTTCGATTCCCGGCCTGGGCAATTTTTAGTTCAGTTGAAAATATTCAAATCGTATGATTTATAAGTAATCTAATTATATTTATGTTGTTATTTAATGTAAATTATTATTAGTGTTTTATTTAGTGTTAATTATTGTTATTTAAAATATTTTACAAAAATCTGTTTTATTGATGGAATACTTTCGAAACTTCACGTTATTGTTAATATTGGTAGTACATCTGCCAATATTAATGTAGAAAATATTCAGGTGAATTGCTTTCTTAATTCATAATTTGGAACATAAAGGATTAGATAAAACTAGCCGCCCTTGGCGACCAGTTTGGTCTCCCTTAAATATATCATAAGCATTAAATCATATTGCTTTTATTCATAATTTATTTTAATTACTCATTTTTTGCGAAATTAGAAGATTCTGCTAGAAAAATAGACACATATGCCATATGCGCACCACATTGCCGCCATTTCAACAAAATGGCAATTGTGTGTGCCTCACATGGTAACTCGGCTATTGTTATTTATTTATTAATAAACTGTTTGTTTGCTTTTATTTCCTTTTTTTAAAATGATATAGATTGTTTTATTCTATAATTATTAACTAAACTTTTTTTAGTTATTATTTCCCTTTTAAAATAATAGAAATTAGTTTAAAAATATATATGTAACTGGTATTTGAAAATGGAATTTACGCCTAATTGGCGCCAGAAAAATAACGCGCCAATGTGATGCATATATAGCATCTGTGCTCATAAATCAAGGACTCAGTATTTTTATGTTAGCCCGGCGCAGCCCCAATGCTCTTCTCACTGCGCTTATCAATGCTTTACTTATGGGAGGTTACCATTTGGGCAACAGCTGTATAATTAAAATGGTTAGTGCAATCTTTACAAAACAATACCTGTGTACTCCTCTAGGCCTAAATAGATTGCCTATTTTTTTTTTTCCCTTTAAATTCCAACTTTAAAGAGTAGTGCGCCGGAAAAGGTTAAATTGTAAATATAAAACATTATTTGAAATATTGTGTTAGTGAAATATAATTGCCTTCTAAATTTACAATAAAGTTAGATTTCATGTTTCCATCAAAAAAAATTGAATAATCTCATGCAATCCAAAAGCGACACTTATTATTCCCATGAACTAGTCTTTTTAAAATTAACTGTGGTAAAATTACCAACCTTCCAAACCTCATCTTCCTACATCTTCATTCTTAAGATTCTTACGTTTTTATGCACATTATTATTTCTGCATATAGAGCTAAGTGCCATTATTTAATGCTACAATAAAATCATGCAAATTTTCTTTTGCCATTTCTATGAAATTTACTTTTGTCGAGATGCGTCACTTTTTTTGCGGGTGAGCGGTATTATGTATTTATGTAAGTATATTTCTATATATACAGTGGAGTCTCTCTATAACGAAACTCCATTCATCGAATTTCTCTATATAATGAATTTTTAGTAGGAACGTTCCCCTTTTCCCATGGTTACATTAAAAACAGTCTCTATATATCGAAATATCTATCTCCATATAACGAATATTTTCATAAAATGTTCTTTATTCAGTTGTAAAAAAGCTTCGAAATCACATGAAATCAATTTTCACCACTTATTCCTAATTTATCGTTCAGTGCTGAGTTTTTTTTTATATTACTTCTCTGCCTGAATCTCCTTGTTCTTTAAGTTCAACGAATTCCTCTCCTCCCTCCTCCCACACACCTTTCAACATCTTTCTCTGTCAAAACAGTGTCAAATGGATAGTTATACATATAAGATCGGGATCAATGGGGTAATTGAAGAAAAAATAATTTACATACTAGAGGATAATGTGGATTCTGAGGACGGAGAAGATGCAACTTGTTCAGACTTAAAAAGAGAAATAGAAATAAATTAAGGAATGCAGAGATGTCAATAATATCTCTCTGATTTTTTTGGAAGTGGATTACAATCTCACTATTGCACAGTACTGATACAGTACTTACTGATAGTGATATTTTAAGCAGAGTTATGAACAATTTCAAATTCTTAATTAAACACACCAAAAATAACAATTGTTCAAAATTTACACATTAAATAAGAATTTTAACGTTATTCTCTATTCAACGAATTTCTCTATATAACGAATTTTTTACTCGAACAATGGATTTCGTTATATAGAGACTCGACTGTAATTATATGTAGACATGCATGTAATATGTATGCATAAAAAATATTTACAAAAACATCATATTTATATTTTTAATACGAGACATATATAAATAAATATATGTTTATAAATACTTAAAAAACCATGTTTTTCGCTGTCTCGAAAAAATCTATAAGGTTCTAAAATGACGTTTTGACGACATTTTGGATTCCTTCGCCAACTGTACCAACAGAACAAGATATGGAAGTCCGTCCAAGAAATTAGAATTAAAAAAGTCATTGAAGAATAGAACACTTCTATATGGAGTAGTGTCATGCCATATAACCGTATATAAAAATTTATTCGTTCAGACGATTTTGAGAAAAGAATGCTTAGAATAATTGGTGGTACTTTTCGGTTAGCCGAACGCCAATTATATATGACGACCTCAGAAGCCAAGGGGTACAAGTGACAAAAATTCGATTTGGAGAAAATTGAGTTTAAAGATAATAAACGTTAAATTTGAACATTAATAATAATTGATTGAATTGGAAAAGAAAACTGCCGTTTGTTTTATTGTGGTCATTGAAATCTCATTTTAGTAACTATATAAAATGAAGAGTACAATTTCAGTGAAATTTATAATTAATCAATATTGATTATTATTCGACAAAAGTGGTCTATCCCGAAAACGAAGCACATAATTAAAAAATCACTTATATTTCTTTACCTGATAATAAAAAAGCATATTTTCAGATCTTCTGTGCACCTAGTTCAATTTTTTCGATTTTGTCACTTATACCCCTTGGCTTCTGGGGTCCTCATATATATATATATACTTTTATAAATACAACCAAAGTAATTCAGACAATACCATTCAATAAACCAATATTGAATGGTATATACATATATATACACGCATGTATATGTGGATAACAGTTAGAGGATTACTGAAAGAAAATTATTTATTTAGTATGTTCCTAATGTTATATAAAGTTAATTTGGTTATTCAACATTATTTAAATATTTTTGCTTAAGGCTGTTCTCAAATTCCCTGTTTAACAAGCGAAACTTTCTAACACGTTTTATTCGCAAAGTCATAAAAATCTCAGACCTAAATATTTAAGCTATTTGGAATCGAAATGAACTATCTGTTTTTTGATAAATAAATAAATTACTTATCGAGGTATAAACAATTGTAGGCACGTGACGACTTTTTTTTTTTTTTTTCGTGATCTCGCGTCAAAAAAACTTGATTTAAAATGAGAACTTATTTTCTAAAAGATCTTTTGCGTTTATCAAAAAATAGAAAACGTCTTTCAATTACATAAGTTTCTGAATAACAATACCTGTCATTTTTATGCGTTTCTGAACAAAAGTAAATTAAACTAGTCGGATATGGCAATCCCAAAACTTTCTTCTATCTCAAGCATGTTAATACTTTAAAAGTCTCTACCAACCTTCATTCTCACCACAGTGCCAAAATTAAATGACAATCTATGCTCATTGTGAGGATTCTAAAAGCATGAAATTCCGTGCATTTGTTCTTGAAATAGGATTGTTGCGGATCTCGGGAAAAATACAACATAAAAGAGTCACTTCTTGGACGATTTATACCAAAACATATGCAGCAATAATATTTATCAAGCTATACCAGAATCTAAAGCTTGAAGAACAAAATTCGTGGATTAGTTTTTGAGATAGAGCTATTCCAAGAATCGGAAAATTTCAACATAGCAGCACCCTGTGTTGGACTATTAAGACCAAAACATAAACAGAACAAGTTCATATCACGGATTTACTGAATCTGAAGTTTGATGAAAATCCGTTCAATAATTCTTGAGACAGTGCTAATGTGACAGTGAAATCGTGAAATTGGGAGCATAGCAGCGCCACCTGTTGATCAATTTACACCAAAATATAAACAATATCAATTCATGTCAAGGATTAACTGAATTTGAATTTTCATGGAAATCCGTGCGTTAATTATTGAGATAGAGCTGTTGCGTAAGTCATAAGAATGTAGCATAGTAGCGCCACCTATAGACCGATTTATACCAAACACTAATCGGCATCAATTTATATTAGGTACTAGCTAAACATAAACTTTTATTAAATTCCGTGCGTTAGTTCTTGAGGTAGAGCATCTACGAAATTTATCTCACACACTGACAGATTGACTCACAGACAGATATTTTGTAATAAAATAAGCTTTTTAAGAAAAAAATATCAACCGACTTCAAAAAAGCGCTAAAAAGAATTAAATAATTCTTTAAAATTCTCTAATGACAAAACGTTATCCAATAAGCACACATCGGATATCAGGTACCGGCATAAAAAACGGTTAAATTTAATATGTATAATTTAATATCCACCAAACATAGATTTTAGAGATAATATTATTTTACAAGAGATGAATTGACATATTTATGATTTATTTTATGAATATATACATATAAAAAGTAATGAATTACTTTTTGAAGTTGGTGCCAAACAATCACAATCGATAATGATTATCCCCATTTTAATTATGGTACTAGGCATAATTTAGATACAATTCTTAATATACATCAAATAGTTTGGCACCAACTTCAAAAAGTAATTCATTACTTTTTATATGTATATATTCATAAAATAAATCATAAATATTTCAATTCATCTCTTGTAAAATAATATTATCTCTAAAATCTATGTTTGGTGGATATTAAATTATACATATTAAATTTAACCGTTTTTTATGCCGGTACCTGATATCCGATGTGTGCTTATTGGATAACGTTTTGTCATTAGAGAATTTTAAAGAATTATTTAATTCTTTTTAGCGCTTTTTTGAAGTCGGTTGATATTTTTTTCTTAAAAAGCTTATTTTATTTCCTACTTTTTAGTTATGCATACTGTAATACATAATTATGTGTACTGGCACACGATAGTTCTTTGCAATGCATTACTAATGTACGCACTTTGCTAAGTTCTGATGTATTCAGTTTACTTGTCACTGTTTGATTGTCAATTTTTCTGAAACCACTTACAATATCGGTTAGTATCGTTGTGAATCTTAAGAATTTCTTTGTATGGTAACTTCTTCAGACAAGATCTGTCACGAAAAGCTACCGCCTTTATGAGATCTTAGTCTGCATCGAATCCTACGGTCATCGAAAGTTAGTATCAAAAGGTGACGATCCATCAAGTAAACTGTCCTTACACATAAGAGGGCGACATAGTGCTTCCATATATGAGCACGCAGCAAGATGACTTCATATATTAAGGTATAGTAAAATGCTTTTCTAGTGTAGTCAGTCAAAAGTACTCCCCCTTCACTCAGGGCGTGTTCAGCGAACTTACCAAAGTGACCGATGTAACCGGTAACTTACCGGAATGGTAAGTAACCGGTAGCTAACCAATTGACTGATTCTCTGGACGCACTGGTTAGTTATGTCATGTAGCGCCATCTATATTCCATTTTGACATCGAACAACAGAAAACGAAACCGAATCTACCGCCTGTTGATTTGAAGTTGCCATTTATTTTTAACTAAATAACATGTAACCGATCACGTGACCTAACTAACCAAGATTTTTCCCCCGGTTAGTTCGGTCACTTACCGGTCACATCGGTCACTTGTGCTGAACGACGTTGGTTGCTTACCGGTTACAGCACTGAACGCATTAGTAACTAACCAATCTTACCGGTTACTTACCGGTGACATTGCTGAACACACCCTCAGAAAAAGGAAAGATTTTAGCAAAAATCGCATTATGCTTCAATCGATAAACAGCAACAATCTAATACCTATACAGGCAGTAATGGCATCGGAAATGAGCAGTGGCGATTCGACGAGGAATCTGAAACTCATAACCAATACCTGGCTGCCTCTATAAGAGAGTGGCAGCATTGGATTCCCAAATATTTCTTTTACAGACGCTTTTGTCCCAACTACACTGTTAAAAATTTGAAACTTTTGCTGTACACTGTTAAAAATCTGCTGCATTTTTTTGCTACGCACGTATAGGAAACGGTTACTTGACTGTATTAAGGAGCATTCTCATAGGTCGCAGTAGAGACATTATATACAAGCGACGGAGTGCGTTGCAACAAAATGCTTCAGATTTTTAACAGTGTATCATCACTTCACCGCTTATATACACTGTTAAAAATCTGCTGTATTTTGCTGCAACGCCCTCCACCACTTGTATATAATATCTCTATTCCAACCAATGAGAAAGCGCCATTTCACGGCCAAGTAACCGTTTTATATACAAGCAGGGGAGTGCGTTGCAGCAAAATGCAGCAGATTTTTAACAGTGTAGAAAACGATTAGTTAAATGCATTATGAAGGATTCTCATTGATAAAAATAAAGATATTCTATAAAAGAAATGGAGTGACGATGCAGCAAAAGTTGCAAATTTTTAACAGTGCATTGCCATTGCCAGGCGTTTTTTATTATGGAATTTGATGATGATTTCCTGGAAGAATTCGATTGTACTCGTATGAGAAGTTAACAAGATTGACGAAAATTGCCCGCTCAACAAAATGCTTGGTGACTCGTTTTTGTCCAGAATCGTTTCAACCAATTAGATACTGTGCTACATGTGTCGTCATATTCATATCGAGGAATCCTACACAGTAAAAAATTTGTCACTTTTGCTATATCATCACTCTATTGCTTTTATAGAAAACGATTACTTCACCCAATTACGAAGCATTCTTATGGGTCAAAAGAGAGATATTCTACAAAAGCAGGGGAGTGACGATGCAGCAAAAGGGTCACATTTTTTACAGTGACACTGTAATCGGAAATGAGCGGTGGCGTATTCGATGAGGAATCTGAAACTCATTACCTATCCCTGGCTGCCTCTATAAGAGAGTGACAGCATTTGATTCCCAAATATTTCTTTTACAGACGCTTGTCCCAATTACATTACAAAAACTTTGAGCCTTTTGCTGCATCATCAGTCTGCCGCTTTT